>JAKSZT010054334.1:45702939-45969606 GCA_026826555.1 Tolypeutes matacus | reverse complement strand
TTGCGCGGGCAAGGCCACAGCAAGGCCTGCAGTTTGTAGATACTGCAATTATTTTTTCCAATTCACTTTTATACACCAATCTGAGAAACTGTCACCTTTCCTATTGGGCCAGGGGGAGTGGTGGCAGCCTTGTATCAGAATAGTGAGAACTTACTTCAGATAAATGAAATCTGGGGTTCATTGGACTAGAGATATTGTCCAGGAAATTGGATTATTGCCACAAATGTATCTGATAATTTCATAAACCTTCACTTGTAAGGTGAAAATAGTATACAGCTTCAGAAAACAAATATTGTTGTAACTTCGTGCCTCATCGATCATTTAGTAAAAGCATGCAATCATCTTCTTGGGAAAAGAAAAAGGGAAACATCATTTAGATTTAACATGTCCAGGCTCCACTCTATTTCCTCTCCTCTTCATCTACAGCTGAAAAACTCACTCTTCCTCTGTTTGTAGTCTTATTAAACAATCACATGAGTATCTACTCTGCTGCTTAAACTTAGAACTTCATAGTCATCTTTAGCTTTTCTGTCTCTATATAACTAGACTCAAATATTTTCAAAATATTTTTCTCTGTTTTTTAATCTCTATCTCCACTGTGTTTGACATATTATATGCATTCAATAAGTGAGAATTAGTAAGATAAACCCTTTAACAAGGCACTTCACTTCACCTTACTTTCCTATTCTCATCTTTAGCTGTATCCTCTCATGCTTACTGGACTGTATGATGTTTCCTAAACATGTACTTTCAAATGTCAATGACTTTGCACAGACTAGGACTTCTATATGGACTGTCTTGTCCCAATTTTTGTGCCAGGGGAATTAACTCCTACTAAGAATCAAAGTTCTAGTCTACATACATTTCCCTGAGCCTTACCCATAGTTAGCTGAAAACTGATTTTGTTTTCATAGAGATTTCTAGCTGCATTTTTGTATATTTTAAAATTTATTTAGAGAAGCTGTGGGTTTACAGAACAATTATGCAGAAAGTACAGAATTCCCATATATTCCCTTCACACATGCAGTTCTCCCTACTATTAATATTTTGCTTTAGTGGGGTACCTGTGTTATATTTGATGAAACATTATTATTATTATTATTATTGTGGAGATTTGATCAAGCATCCTACAAAAGGCACGCTTAGGTCCCAACCCCTGGTCCTGTAGGTGTGACCCATTTGTAAATAGGACCTTTGAAGGTGTTATTAGTTAGGCTGTACCCAAATTGAATAAGGGTGGGTCTTAATCCAATATGGCTGAAGTCCTTGTACATAAAGAAAATTGGACATGAGAAGGTAAGCCATGGGGAGCATCCAGAACCTGGAAGCAATGGAATCTGGAAGAGAAAGGAGAAGATGCTGTCATGTACATTGCCATGTGACAATGTACAAGATCCCAAGATTGCCAGCCAGCCAGCCAGAAGATACCAATCCTGTGAGGAAGCAAGCCTCCTAGCCTCTGAAACCTTAAGCCAATAAATTCCTGTTAAGCCAATCTATTCTATGGTATTTGTTTAGTAGCTGTGAACTAAGACATACACTATTACTGTATGTTAATTATACTCAACTAGGGTTCACTGTTTGTGTGCACAGTCCTATAGTTTAAAATTTTTTTATTATGGTAATATTACAAGCTAAAATTTCCCCTTTTAACCACATTCAAACATACAATTCAGTGCTGTTAATTCCATTTACAATCTTGTACTACCATCACTACCATTTGTTACCAAAACTTCATTCACCCCAAAGAGAAGCATATACAAATTAAGCATTAATTGCCTACCCCCTACCCAATCCCAGCCCTGATAACCTGTATTATAGTTTCTTACTCTATGAATTATATATTGTAAATATTTCATATTAGTGAAATAATATTTGTTTTTCTGTGTCTGGCTTATTCCAATTAATACGATGTCTTCAAGGTTCATCCATGTTGCCTCAAGTATCAGAACTTCATTCCCTTGTGTATATCTAACACATATGTTTATAAATTAATTTCTTGATGGACACTTTGGTTGCTTTTAATTATTTTGAGTATATACCTAGACGTGGGACTGCTGGGTAATATGTTTATTTTATACTTAACTTTCTGATGAATCACCAAATTGCTTTCCACATCAGCTATACAATTTTACATTCCCACCAACAATGAATGAGTATTACTATTTGTCCTCATTCTCTCCAATACTTGTTATTTTTGTGCTTTTTAAAATAGTAATGAGTGTGAAATGGTATTTAATTGCGATTTTGATTTGCATTTCCCTAATAGCTAATGATGTTGACCATTATTCATGTGCTTATTGGCACCCTTTTTAAAAATCAGTTGGTCATGGATATGAGAGTTTATTTCTGAACTTGCAATTCCATTCCATTGGCATATTTCTATCCTTGTGCCAGTACCATGCTGTTTTGATTACTGTGGTTTTGTGATGAATTTTAAAATAATAAAGTTTGCATCCTCCAATGTGCTACTGGAGTTTGCTAGAATTTTTTGCTAGAATTTTGCTAGAATTTTGTTGAGGATTTTTTTGCATCTATATTCACAAGGGATGATGGTGTGTAGTTTTATATTCTTATGGTATCTTTATCTGGCTTTGGTATTAGGGTGAAGTTGGCCTCATAGGATGAGTTAAAAAAATGCTCCCTTCTTTTCAATTTTTGGAAGAGTTTGAGCAGGATTGGTGTTAATTCTTGGAATGTTTGTTAAATTTTATATGTGAAGCTATCTAGTACTGGACTTTTCTATGCTGCCAGTTTTTTGATTACTGATTCAATCTCTACTAGCTATTGATTTTGGACTGCTGAGATCTTCTACTTCTTAAGTCAGTGTAGGTAGTTTGTGTTTTCCTAGGAATGTGTCCATTTCAACTAGGTTATTGAGTTTATTGGAGTACAGTTGTTCATAGTATCCTCTTTAAATCCTTTTCATTTCTGTGGGTTCAGTAGTTATATCTCTCCCTTCCATTTATGATTTTACTTATTTACATCCTGTCTCTTTTTTTGTCAGTCTGGATAAAAGTTTGTTAATTTTATTGAATTTTCAGAGAACCAACATTTGGTTTCATTGGTTATTTCTATTTTTTAATTCTCTATTTCATTTATTTCCATTCTAATCTTTATTTCCTTCCTTCTGCTCACTGTGTGTTTAGTTTACTCTTCTTTTTCAGATACTCCAGTTATGAGGTTAAGTCTCTGAATTGAGATTTTTCTTACTTTTAATGTAAGCATTTGGAGCTATAAATTTTTATCTCAGCACTGCTTTTCCTGCATCCCATAAGTTTTGTTATGTTTTGTTTTCATTTTCATTTGCCTCAAGATACTTCCTAATTTCTCTCATGATTTCATCTTTGACTCACAGGTTTCTTAAGAGTGTTTTGTTAGTCTCCACATGTTTGTGAATTTTCCAGTTCTCCCTCTGCTATTGATTTCTAACTTCCTTCCATTGTAGAGTAAATAAATTGTATGACTACAATAATTTTGAATTTTTTAGACTTGTTTTGTGACCAAACATATGGTTTATACTGGAGATTGATACATTTGCATGAGAGAATAATGTTTATTCTGCTGATGTTGCATGACACATTCTATATATGTCTGTTAGGCCGAGTTGGTTTATGGTATCTTTCAAGTCTTTTATTCTTTATTGACCTTTTGTCTTGATGTTCTATCCGTTATTGAAAGTGGTATTTTGTCATTTCTTACTATTAATGTAGAACTGCCTATTTCTTCTTTCTAGTCCAGTAATATGTTTCATATATTTTGGGGCTCTCCCTTTAGGTGCACATATATTTATAATTGTTACATCTTCTTGTTGAGTGGACTTCTTTACCATTATATAGTGACGTTATTTGCTCCTTATGTATTCATTTAAAACTTTAGTTAAATCCAAAACCATTTGCCTTGCTAAACACCATTCGTTTTGAGTGAAGCTATGTATGTATAGGTGATTTGAATTTTGAATATGGTAATAGTTAACAACTTAACATACTTGTCTCTAGAAGCAGTTAGCCAGGCCTTGATATAAAGCATCATTATTTTGTATAAACATTATACAAACATTGATTTGTGCACAATCAATGTCAGCTTTGTAGTGATTGATATATTGATCAATGAAATTTTAGACATTGAAAGAATGATTGATAGTATATGTAACACAGGTGATTAGAATATTTTCCAATAAAATATTTTCTAGATGTGAAAGCTGTCTGATAATTCAATCAATAATGTTATTTTTGGCATATAGAAATTTATTAATTACCTTGACTATGATTATTCTCACAGCCTAATATTATATAAGAATGACTTCATGTAACTCTGATATAAACTATACTTACCAATTTTATTTTAAAACCTTGCTAGACTTTTCCATTCTATAATGCAATACTATATTTATTACTATGTTAATCAATCATTTTCAGGGATTTGGACTGAAATTTGTAAAAGAATCTATTGATAATTCATAGATACAATATATTAATATTACATGCATATCCACTGTGATTATGGTTTAGTTGCCCAAATCTTAATTTTTCAAATTAGATAAAAGAAATACTGTTAAAAATAAGATATTAAGTAACTTCACATTACTATAGGCAAATGTAGAGAGAAAATATAATTTCATATGAATAAAATACACATGTTTGTATTAAGTTTAACTTAGGGCAGTCGGCATCATTTTCTATTGCTCTTCTTTAGTTTTTTTTTTTTTTTTTTTTTGGGGGGGGTCCTAGTAATTATTTCTCCCCCTCTGCTTCTCTCCTGGATCCTTCCCTAAAGTGGGGTGGCAAAGGGGTGAACTTTTGAAAGAGGGATATATCTATACTACTTACCCAGTGGGCCATTCCTCATACTTCAGAAATCATGAACTCAAGCAACAACAACAGCATATGGAGCAGATCAAGAAATTTCATCTAAGGATGAGGATATGCTAACGAGTTTCCTGAAAACTTAAGTGGCAATGCTGTGACCAATCATGTTTTCTTAAAATATGGACAAAGTGATACAGATTTGTTTAAAAGTCTCATAATTATTGATTTTATCAACCTAAAAATCTAAATATATTAACAGCTTACTGATGAGTATATACTATCTCAGAATTAAATATGTTTTGCTTATAGGATACTTGATATAAGTGTTTTATATTCCTTAGGAGCTAAAGAATTATCATAGGCACATAAGCCACTTTATTAACTAAATAATCAAAAAGTTTTCCTAAGTAATACTGATCAATTCAAAACAGAATAATTCATAATTTTATTATATATTCAGTGACACTATATAAATGGTCCTTATCATATATACACAAAATAACATTTACCTAGTAATATTTTAAGTATAGATATTGTTCCATTTCTGTAGATATGTGCTTATACATATTGATATTGTTACAGGAATTGACCTTGTAATTAAGCTTTAATGCTTAATTATAAAATTTAATCTGATGGATATATGACATGTATGTTTAATGAGACAAAGACTATCATATATCACTCGTAAATAAATAAAAATACAGGTTATCTGGGAAAACCTAGGCTATATGAGAAAGTCATGGTCTCTAAGCAAAGAAAACTACACTATAATTCTGAGTAATTATAAGAAAATAAGGTAAAATGACCCCATATTTAATAACATTGTATTATATATCCTGCACAATACTTGGTTTTAAAGTAAATGATGATTGCATAGACATAATTTTGTTAATGGTTTTTACTGGATTATAACTCTTAAATCAACCACACTTCTGTATGAGAGTACAAATCATATAAATTTTGGCACTATAAAAGTAATGCTCTGGTCCATAGAAAGTGAGGAGAGAAGGTAAGAGTGTTGCCATCAAATACTTTCTAAAGTTGATAAATGAAAATAAGATATTTAAATATATTTCTAAAGAAACAAGATAAAACCTACAATAACTGAAATCAGCTACCTAAAGTGAGAGGAGGGGTTTTGAACGAGAGAAGTAATGTGTTCAAATGTCTTCATGTGTTTGTTAAAATAAGGAAATAAAAGTATATGCTCCTGGGAGTGGATGTAGCTCAAGTGGTTAAGCATTTGCTTCTCATGTATGAGATCCTGGGTTCAATCCCTGCTACATCCTGAAAAAAAAAAAAGTATACGCTCCTTATTTAAAGTAATGGTGTTAGCTACTAGAAATTGTTACAAACAGAAGAAGCTAAATATACTTACTTCTCCGTAGCTGGAAAAGAGATAAGGAGAAATGGGACAAGAGATTTTACTATTCATTTTTTTTTTAATCACACTGCAGTGTTGATATTTGATTTACTATCACATAGTGACTAAGAGCAGGGACCACATCCAGTCTGCCTTGGCTCAAACTTCAGTTTCAGTCATTGTGACCCCTGTGGCTTTAGTCAAATGATCAAACATTTTTGTGTCCTAGTTTCTTTGTCTATAAATTGGTAAAACAGTAGTTATTCTATTGCAGTATAGTTATCAGGACATAATCAATTAAAATCTAAAAAGTGGTTAATCATTACTTGCCATTTAGTAAGCACTATGGAAATGTTAAATAAATTTAAACAAAAATAAATATTGTGATGGTTAGGCCAATGTGTTAACTTGGTCAGGTAATTGTGCCCAGTAGTTTGGTCAAGCAAGCAAGCTAATTGTAATACAAGAACATTTATGGACTTTAGTCATCAGTGCGTTCATTGCATAGATAGCTAATTACATGGACAATCAACCAAAGAGACTGCTGTTAGCAATGAGTGATATTTTACCCAATCAGTTGAATGCCTTAAAAGGGGAAGTGATTTCAGCATTCTGAAAGAATTTCCAGTTCAATTTTGGTCAGCCAAGTATCTCCTGGAAACTCATCAAGGACCTTCATAGGAGCCCCTGGCCGGCCACCTACCTGCAGAATTTGGACTTGTGCATCCCCACAGTCACATGAGGGGATTTTATAAAATCTCATACTATTTACATATATCTTTTGTCAATTCTGTTTCCCTAGAGAACTCTGACTAATAAAGCTTGGTACCAGAAGTGGGGTTTTTGAGAAACAGACTCTTAAACAAGGGGTTTCTGAAGTGGTTCTGGGAGTTTTTCAATTGGCTCTATACTCTAGTTGGCCTCAAGGGTACTAACCACTCCCTTTCCAATAACCAAGAGGTCACTGATAGTCCATGGCATGAGTTGGCAATGGAGATATGTAAATTATCACTACTGGATTCACCTAATTCCATGTTTATAAGAGGCAAGGATCTGGGTGAGAGTGTTTTCAAAACCTTAACAGAGTTTTGTGGAATCAAAAGGTACAATGATGTTGGCTAGATCTTCCCAAATACTCTGGATATAGTTACAAAGAATAGGATGAGCTAAAGGTCTTAAATTTGCAACTTAAATGCCACATGAATGATGTGAAAGTTTCTATGTGTGTTCTGAAAGAAAATCTTGTTTTATGCAGCCACAGACTTGAGATATCTGAAAACAAGACTCAGAGGCTCATTGTACAAGTAACAGAGTTAAAAAGGAAACTAAAATCTCAACCTCACAGGGTGTCTGCTGTTAAAGTGAAGGCATTGATTGGTAAAGAATGGAACCCTGAGGATTGGGATTGAGACATATGGGTTGATGATGATATTGGTGGGTACATTGGAACCATAAATTCTGCTGAGACTTTGCCACATAAACTTGTGATGGCCTGCCCTGTGTAGACCACACAATGTCCAGCTTGTATCATCCAGCCTCCAGTCTGCCTTAGGGAGTCTGGACCTCTTTCCAGCCCTGATGTGGGTACCAGCCAAACTCCAGCATCCACTGCCAAACTCCTGCCCTGATGAATCTGCCTTCCAACCCCTGCCTGAAAAGATTAATCTGGTCTCACCAGATGAAATGCAAATGAATACCATGAGATCAGTAGCTTGCAAGGTATTTCTAATCCTTCTCCTTACCTACGGCCCACCCCTACTGCCCACCTCTCTTCTCTTCAAGACCTATTACTAGACTGAAGTCACAACAAGCCCCAAAGGTGAAGTACAGAGTGTGGCCCATGAGGAAATACACTATACTCTGAGTATACTCTGAGGCTTCCAACTTATATAGACAGAGATCAGGGGAATATGTGAAAGGTTACTAAGGGTATGGGATAATGGTGGAAGAAATATAAAGTTGAATCAGGCTGAATTTATTGATATGGGCCCACTAATCAGGAATTCTGGATTCAAGGCTGTAGCTTGAGAGGTTATAAAGGGCTGTAACAGTTTGTTTGGGGGGTTGATTGAAACATAGACCAAAAGATGACCTGGAATGTCTAAGGTTGAGATGACCAATTTGCCTTGGTAAATTGAAGAAAAGGGAATTCAAAGGCTTAGAGAGATTGGAATGTTAGAATGGATTTATCATTTAGGACCTGCCCACCCACCCCAGGAATGTCCAGAGGACACACCTTTAAACAAGATTGTGAGGAATAAATTTGAAAGACTAATTCCATCTTCCCTGAAGGGTTCTGTGGTTTCTCTTCCCTGTAGTGCAGATATTACTGTAGTAACTGCTGCAATGGAACTAGAATCCTTAAACATTATGGGAATGATAGGCAAGTAAAAGTCAAGTATCAGCAGTTAATCACTAAGGACCAGGTGGGTTTGGCTATCACAAGGAATGGCAAGCTCAAAGCAACAATCTAAAGAGTCTGAGTCATATAGAACTATGGTATTGGCCAATAGATCATGAGCTATCTAGAAATTAAATACATGAGCAGTCTACTAAATTCCTACTTGATTTGTATAATCAGAAGTGTTCTAGGTCAAATGAACAAAACTCTAACTTGAATTATAGACACAATGACCCCTTGATCAATTTCCAGACATGAGACAATTTACAGACCAGAGCTCTGTGAATGAGGAGAAGGCCAGGTCTCTTTGAAGAAGGATCCTGTTACACTGCCAAAATTTTATACTGTTAATCTTCCTCCCAGCTTTCCCCAAGAAGACCAATGGGATTTTACCAGAGTAACTGTGCAATGGGAAAAAGGAAATGTTCAGAAATTTCACAGATTATTAGACCTTGGCTCAGAAGTAACATTAATTCCAGGAGACCCAAAACATCACTATGGTCCTACACTCAGAGTAGAGACTTATGAAGGTCAGGTGATTGATGGAGTTTTAGTTCAGTTCTGTCTCACACTGGGTCCAGTGGGTGCCCAGAGCCATTCTGTGGTTATTTCCCCAGTTCCATAATGCATAATTGGAATAGACATATTCAGAAACTGGCAGAATCCCCACATTGGATGACTGACTTGTGGAGTGAGGATTATTATGGTAGGAAAGGCCAAGGGGAAGCCACTAGAACTGCCCCTACCTGGCAAAAAAGTAAATCAAAAGCAATACTGGATTTCTGGAGGGATTGCAGAGATTAGTGCCACCAAGAAGGATTTGAAGATGCAGGGATGGTGATTCCCACCACATCCTCATTCAATTCTCCTATCTGGTCTGTGTTGAAAACAGATGGATCTTAGAGGATGACAGTAGATTATTGTAAACTTAACCAGGTGGTGACTTCAAATTCAGCTGCTTTCTCAGATGTGGTATCATTGCTTGAACAAATCAACACCTCCCCTGGTACCTGTTATGCAGCTATTGATCTGGCAATGTTTTTTTCATAATTGCTATTGGTAAGGACCACCAGAAGCAGTTTGCTTTCAGCTTTCAAGGCCAGCAGTATGCCTTCACTGTCCTGCCACAGGGGTATTTTAACACTCCAGCCCTATGTCATAATATTGTTCACAGGGACCTTGATTGTCTCTCCTTCCCACAAGACATCACACTGATCCATTATATTGATGATATCATGATGACAGGACCTAGTGAGCAAGAAGTAGCAATGGCTCTAGACTTATTTGGTAAGGCATTTGTGTGAGAAAGGATGAAGATAAATTCAGCAAAAATACGTGGGCCTTCTACCTCGGTGAAATTTCTAGGTGTCCAGTGGTGTGGGGCATGTCATGATAGCCCTTCTAAAGTGAAAGATAGCTGTTGCATCTGACCTCTCCTATAACCAAAAAAGAGGCACAATTCTTAGGTGGGTTATTTGGATTTTGGAGGTAACACATTCCACGTTTGGAATTGCTACTTTGGCCCATTTACTGAGTGACCAGAAAAGCTGCTAGTTTTTGTTGGGGACCAGAATAAGAGGAGGCTTTGTGACAGGTCTAGGCTGCTGTGCAAACTGCATTACCACTTGGGCCATATGATTCAGTAGATTCAATGGTGCTGGAGATGTCAGTGGCAGATAGAGTAGCCGTCTGGAGCCTTTGGCAGGCACTTATAGGAGAATCACAAAGCAGACCCTTAGAATTTTGGAGCAAAGCCCTGCCATCCTCTGCAGATAACTATTTTCCTTTTGCAAAACAACTTTTGGCTTGCTACTGGGCCTTAGAAGAGACTGAACTCAACCATGAGCCACCAAGTTACCATGGGATCTGGGTTGCCTATCATGAGCTGGGTATTGTCTGACCCACCAAACCATAAAGTTGGGTGTGCACAGCAGCACTCCATTATAAAGTGGAAGTGGTATATATAAGATAGGGTTCAAGCAAGTCCTGAAGGCACAAGTAACTTACATGAGAAGTAACCCAAATGCCCATGGTCACCACTCTCCTCCTGTTACCTTCTCTTTCCCAGCCCACAGCTTTGGCTTTTTAGGGTTTTCCTTATAATCAGTTGACTGAGGAAAAGAAAAGTTGGGCTTGGTTTACAGATGGTTTTGGGTGGTACCAGATATGCAGCTACCACCCAAAAGTGGACAACTGCAGCACTGCAGGCTCTTTCTGGAATGTCCCTGAAGTACAATGGTGAGGGCAAATCCTCCCAGTGGGCAGAACTTCGAGCAGTACACCTGGTTGTTCATGTTGCTTGGAAAAGAAATGGCCAAAGGTGCATTTGTAGACTGATTTATGGGTTGTGGCCAATGATTTAGCTGGATGGTCAGAGACTTGGAAAGAACATGATTGGAAATTGGTGACAAAGAGGTCTGGGGAAGAGCTATGTGGATAGACATTTCTGAGTGGGAAAAAAACATGAAAACATTTGTGTCCTACATGAATGCTCACCAGATGGTGAATTCAGCAGAAGATTTTAATAATCAAGTGGATAAGATGACCTTTCTGTGGATAGGACTCAGTTGCTTTCCTCATCCACTCCTGTCACTGCCCAATGGACTCATGAACAAAATGGCCATGGTTAAGGAAGCAGGTTATGCATGGGCTCAGCAACATGGACTTCCCCTCACAAAGGCTAACTTGGCTACAGCCACTGCTGTGTACCCAATCTGCCAGCAGCAGAGACCCACACTTAGTCCCCTATATGGCATCTTTCGCAGAGGTGATCAGCCTGCTACTTGGTGGCAGGTTGATTACATTGGACCAATTCCATCATGGAATGGGAAGCGATATGTTCTAACTGGAATAGACACATACTCTGGATATGGGTTTGCTTTCCCTACACACAATGTTTCTTCCAAAACTACCATCCATGGACTTACCAAATGCCTTATCCACGACCATGGTATTCCACACAGCACTGCTCCTGATCAAGGAACCCACCTCACAGCAAATGATGTACAGGAATGGGTACATGCTCATGGAATTCACTGGTCTTACCATGTTCCCCATCATCCAGAAGCAGCTGGATTGTGAAAATGATGGAATGGACTTTTGAAGATTCAATTATGCAAGAAATAGGTGGCAATACTTTGCAGTGCTGGGACAATGTTCTCCAGGAGGCTGTGTATGCTCTAAATCAGTACCCACTGTATGGTGCTATTTCTCCCATAGCCAGGATTCATGGGTCCAGGAATCAAGGGGTGGAAATGGTAGTGGCACCATTCACTATTATCCCTAGGAAAATTTTTGCTCCCTGTCCTTTCAACTTAAGGTCTGCTGGTCTACAGTTTTTAGTTCCAAAAAGAGGAGTGTTTCCACCAGGGAACCACAATGATTTCATTGAACTGGAAATTAAGACTGATGCTTTGCCATTTTGGGCTCCTTGTGCCCTGAATTAACATGCAAAGAAGGGAATAACTATACTGGCTGGAGTGATTGATCTTGACTATCAAGGAGAACTAAGACTACACTTACATTAATGGGGTAAAGAAGAGTTTACCTGGAATACAGGAGATCCTCTAGGGTGTCTCTTAGTACCACTATGCTCTGTGATTCAAGTCAATGGAAAATTGCAACAGCCCAATCCAAGCAGTACTAACAATGGCCCAGAAACTTCAGGAATGAAAGTTTGAGTCACCCCACCAGGCAAAAACCATGGGCAGCTGAGGTGCTTGCTGAGTGTAACAGGATCATGGAATGGGTAGTGAAAGAAGATAGTGATAAATATGAACTTCAACCATGTAAACAGTTACAGAAATGAGGACTGTTAATGGTCATGAATTTTTCCTTTTTTTTTTATGATTATGTTTGTATATGTACATAAAACAAATTTTTGTTTTCTTCCTTAACTTTTTCCCTTTTCACATGATATAAGTTGTATTAGTTTCATGTTTAAAGACGTCAAGTTTAAGGGCAAATATTACCCAAGGACCGTCACCCTATTCTGTAGGGAATTAATGCATTTCCATTTGTACACAGGACAGTTGAATATTCTTAGGTAGAAATATATATATATATATATGTATGTCAGTTACTACTTTTATTTATACACTAAGTATGATTTAAGGTTATATGTGTGGCTGCCAAGTCAACAAGGGGCAGACTGTGATGGTTAGCTTAATGTGTCAACTTGGCCAGGTAATTATGCCCAGTTGTTTGGTCAAGCAAGGACTGGGCTAATTGTAATACAAGGACATTTATGGACTTTGGTTATCAGTGACTTCATTGCATTGTATTACATCTACAATCAACCAAGGAGAATGTCGTTAGCAATGAGTGACGTTTTATCCAGTCAGTTGAATGGCTTAAAATGGGAAGTGATTTCAGTATTCTGAGAGAATTTCCAGATCAACTTTGGACAGCCAATGTCTCCTGGAAACTCATCAAGGAACTTCATCAGAGCCCCTGGTTTGCAGCCTGCCTGTGGAATTTGGACTTGTTCTAAATTTTATAAAATTTTATAAAATCTCATACTTTTTACAGATATATTTTGTTGATTCTGTTTCCCTAGAGAACTCTGACTAATACAAATATCATAAACCCATTTATTGTTAAATGGGTATAATTTTCATTTTCATAATAATGCAAAATTAAAGGGATGAAATAGTATTAGTTTTTAGTGCAAAAAAATCATTAGTGTGAAAAATTGAATATGCTATTTTTAGCATGACATCTGATACATTAAAATGCCAAATTTTATAAAGATTTTTCTTTTAAGATGAAAAATTCATAAGAACAAATAGATATAGATTTTGAACTATTGAATTGGAATAAAATACTAAATATTAAAATATTTGACATTAGCAGCCAAAGAGAATTGATATTGTAGCATTTTCTGAAGTTAGTAATATTTTGCTAGGAAATTCAAAAGACTATCCATTGTTTTAGTCTAATTATTCAGTACACCAAATAATGTGCTTATTTTCTCATGTTTTAAGAAATTGCAGCTATCAGAATTTGACTATCCAATCTGCAAAGGACTATTGAATTTTGAGCTCTTATCTCATTTTGACACAAATTTACCATTTGATTCATTAGGAGCATCCAAATCCTTTCCTAGAAAGAAAGGAAAGCCAAGAAAATCCTCTCTAAAACACACTGCTTTACCCGATCATTGATCATGAGTTCAAAGTACAATAATCAATGGGTCTCATCCTTTGGTATTTCAGAATGATTAAGACTGTGAAATATTGGCCATTCTAACTAACAAGCATGTCATATTATAAAGTTTATTTGTATGTCAGAGAATATAAAGGTTGAAAAGAACCTTAGAGGTTATCACTTCCCACCCTGTTATTTGTGTAAACCCTTCTGCAACATCTCTATCACTGACATATGGTTATTTATCCCTTGGATAAAAATGTCAAGAAGTCAGGAGCTCAATAATTTAAAGTTAGTCCACTTGCTTTGGCAAAGCTGGTGAAGTTATTAATTTTACTTATCTTAAATTGTTTCCCCATATTCATCCATTCTTGCTAAAAGTATTTATTCAATGCATACTATGTAAAAGGTATTGAAATCACATAACTTATAATTTAATGGAGAAAACATTGGATGATTAAGTAACACATATATTGTTATGAATTGAGATTAGTGAAAAAAAGGAAAAAAGGGTAGTTGCTATTAGTTTGTTGCAGTTGGGCAGTTTGATGTAATTATGAATTCCAAAAATATAATTGGATCATGCTTGTAAACTGATCTGATAATCTGGGCATGATTCAATTATGATTAGGGCATTGACTGGGCCATGTCAGTGGGGCATTGAGTCTCACCCCTTGGTGGGTGGGGAATCGAATATAAAAGGCAAGGCAAGAACTGAGTTGAAGCAGTCTTTTGAGAAGCAGTTTTGATGTTGGAAAGAAGGCCCCAGGAGAAGAGAAGCTAGCCATTCGCCTGATTGTCTACAGCTGACCTTGTGGAGGAAACAGGAGCTGAGCCCCGAGACAAACGCAGACCCGGGAAGAAAGGAACCCAAGAAGAGTGAACCCTGGCAAACGCCGGCAGCTGTCTTGCTCTAACACGTGACAATGGACTGTGGTGAGAGAAGAAACTTAACACTTTATGGCCTGGTATCTGTGGACTTCTACCCCAAAATACCCTTTATAAAAAAAAGACCAACCCATTTTTGGTATTAGCATCCCTTTGGCTGACTAATACGATGTTTAACTGGGGAATCTGGTGTCCCCAAAAGTCTTACAAAAAACATGCCTGAAAAAGTATTGCTTAACATGGTGGTCAGGTTCTGTTTTTCCACAGAATCTTTGAACAATTATCAACAACTGGTAGACTCATATTCCTTAAAACTCTGGAAAACAGTTAAAGGGATGCAGTAATTGAGTGAATGCCAAATCCAGGAGATGCAGTTTTAAAAATGGTAAGATATGCTTGTGGCACACTTGCTGGCCCCTCCCCCACACCTTCATTGACAGGGTGTGGATCCAGCCTGTGCTCTAATTGTGGGTTCCTGTCCCTGTTACAGAAGGAACAGAGTAAACTTTATGTGCATACTGGTTGCTGTATGTCAATGCCAACCTATCAGATGATAGACTAAAAGACTGAGCCAGGAAACTTATCACTGACTCATCCTCTCAGAACTCGGCCTGCAGGCAGAAGCAGCTTGCAGACAGCTAAAGCAGTATAAGAAACAATTAAGCCAAAGCAGCTTGTAGCAAAAGATTATATGCTTTAAGTCATATAACAGAGCACTCCGGGGGGAGAGAGAGTTTATTTCAAAAGTAGTAGAGTGGTCATTCAATTTCCTGTAAATGGGGGAATCCTAAGGTCATGAGCAAGCCCAAGCCAAGAACAAGACATAGACTCAGAAAAGACAGAGGGGACCCTGCAGTTCACACACTCTTCCAGCTGATGTTCTTGAAAGGAAGGTTAAACTCTGAAGGCAAGCAGCCAATGCAGAGCCAATTTGCTTAGTGTAAAAGGTGTTCTGTGTTGTTTTGTATGTTGTTAGTTCCTGGAACTCAAGGAACTCTGTCATATCAGTAATCTGGATTTAAAGAACACAGCTCAGGTACTAAATCCCAGAATTAACACCTCAAAATATTAATATGTACAGTGTGGAACAAAAGAAACAAGAAATAATGGCCCATACAAAGGAACAAGATAAAATTTGGAAACCGTCGATGAAACAGACCAGACTTTTGAAGTACCAGGCAAAGACTTAAAAATGATCTTCAGTATGCTCAAGAAGATGAAGGAAAGCAAAGAGAAAGAACTAAAAAATATTAGGAAAACAATGAATGAACAATATGTGGTTCTCAGTAAAGACATAGAAATTTTTAAAAAGAACCAAAAATACTGGAAATTCTGGAGTTGAAGAAAACAAAACTGAAATGATAAATTCCCTAGAGGGTTTTTACAGTAGAAGAATCAGTGAACTCAAAGTTAAGACAATTGAAATGGTTCAGGCTGAGGAGTAGAAAAAAAAGAAAGAAAAATGTGAGTAGAGCCTAAGAGACCCAAACTGTTAGTGTTTAGCATGGCAAATGTTTTTGGATTTCATCAAAGTTTTAAATCAATATTTATAGTGTGGAAATAGAAAACACTGAACTGATAATTTGTAGAAATCAATCATTTTTATATAAAAGAAAATGCACACTTAGATTTTCTGCTCTATACAATTTAAGGTGAGTTCTGTTAGATAGGAAAGGAGGTGTTCATGGACTTTCCAGAACTAGAGTGTGGGGCAAAGGAATGGATTTAAATCTCTTCTTAATATAAGATAAAAAAGAAGTCAGTTTAACACAGGCTCAGAGTACTAGACATCTAATGTATCCAATATGCTTTAGGAATTATTTTCAATTATTAAGCCTAAAATAAATTCAAGTTTTTACAGATGGATACCATTGTCTTTAATACCTATTCTGGAAAAGGCCAAGGATATTATATAAGAACAAATGAAAATAAGTACATTTAATGTATCTTTATTAAGAAATAGAGAAAATGTTAGATATATTTCCATTTTAGGTGTGTTTAAGAAAAATAGGTGAAAGGTGTTATTCATGTAGGAAGTAAACACAATTAAATATGTTGAGTTTCGTTTCAACAGAAGATGAAAGTGTCAATCTAAACACAGGTGCAATATAAGTAAGCTTATTTATTTGAATAGGATGGGAATCTTGGGTTCTCTGATCTTGGGAAAACATTGGTTGGGTTAGGGATAATTTTGCAGCAATATTAAGAAAAAAGTAAAAAAATATACTATAATGCTTCCTTTAAATGTCAATATGAATCTTATGAGGATGGTAGATAATCAAACAAATCAATACTGCCTCCTCTTCTTACTTTGCTCTTGGTCTTTTCCTACTAACATCTTTTCTCAAAGGAAAATTTATATTTACATCTGATAATACTTGTCTCCTACTTAAAAGATGTCAGTGTTTCCTCACTGCTTATAGAATAAATCTTAAACTTCTGAAGAGCAGTATGTTTTTCCAGTTTTATTTTCCAATTTCATATTCTTTTTATCACCAATAAACCATATATTCAGAGCACAGGACAGCCCATATAATCTGAACAGAGTCTCTGCTTTCCGAAACTACATGCATCTGTGTTCACTCTCTGCTTTGACTTCAGCCTTTAAGCCCAGGACAAAATGCCACCATTGTCTGACTCCTTCTTGGATGAATTAATCACTCTCTACTCTGTGTTCCCAAACCACATTATTGAACTGCCTTGTATAACACAATCTATATTGTTTTAAATGTATTCCTGTTTCTGTCAATAGTACTAGTCTGTGAGCTTCTAGAGAGTGCATGTGTGCTGTTTCATTTATCATTGCCACTGTTTCACAATCATTGTAGAAATTCTACAAATGTTTCTTATATGAATGAAGACTGATGATATAAACACTGAGCTGTTTCTTTACTGTTGTATATCCAAACATACCAGTTGTGTGTGTGTGTGCGCATGTGTGTGTTTCTCTTTAGTAGTGTCCTTAAGAGTTTTATGACCAGACATTAGGGGATATTAAGGACACTACTGAACATTTATTAATGTGTAATAGTAAAAACTAAATTTGAAGATCCAGTTGGGCTTTCTTTTTAAGGAATGCCTGACAAGTTTTGCAATTTAATGTTAATTAAGGAACAAAGACATGAGAGCTTATGTAATCATTTTTCTCTTTTCCTTTTGTCTGTTCCACTATATTTATCCACTGTGTTGTATGCTAGAGATATTCTTTCTCTAATCACATCAGTCTTGATTATACTGCATGAATAAGTTAGGATAAACTCTTATATTGATTGAAATGATAATGTTAAATAACATTTAAAATAAAAAAAATCATAATAATTTTCTTATACAAATATATATTTATTTGAAATTCAAGAATAATTTATGTCACTGTATAAAAATAAAGATATTCTGTAAATAGAAATAATTTCTGATTTTCTAAACTAGGAAAATTTATTTCCAATTGTATATATACATCCAAAAAATTAAAAATGTTTTAAAAATATGAGACTGAAGTTTGCTAAAAGCACTAGTGAAAACAGGTGGTACTATCTTATAGTGGTACCAAATATCAGCTGAGAATTATCTTTTGAATTCACAATAATACTTCTACTTGTATATTGCAACATGCTTTCAATGGGAATATTCTTCTCATGTCTACATGATAAAAGTGTTTTCATGTCTTGGCCAATGACGTTTTTTTCTGATGTGGATGCAATAAACGCTATAGGAAGGGAAATTTTACTTGGTGGATATATTTTTCTTTGTATCACATTGATTTGATTTAAGTCCATGGTTCCAAAATGGAGATGATTTTACAATGGAAGGGACATTTGACTATGTCTGGAGATATTAGTTGTCACAGAAGGGGTATGATTTTGGCATCCAGTGGGTAAGGCAGAAAGTGCTGCTAAACATCCCACAAGGCACAGGACAGCAACCACAACAATTATCTGGCCCAAAATGTTAACAGTTCCAAGGTTGAGAAACCCTACATTAAGCAAGCTGTTCTACTTGTGTTTACTTCCTACATTTAGGGAATCATTTAAGAACATTCAAATAAGTACCCCAAATTCTCATGGTGACCGAAGCAGTATTATTTAGAATCAAATTCTGCCATCATTTTCTGTTTTATAACCAACCATTCATAGACTGATAGACACTCTCAAAGCTCCACCTATATAAATATATTTTTTCCATTTCTTTCTAAATTTGTTGATTTTGGTATGTAATGATATTTAATGATATTTTAATAATTCTTTACATTGGTATCAAGAGAATTATTGTATTAGTACTTTTTGGTTTTGTACTTTGAATCAAGTCCATGGTAGGTACATAAATAAATAAATTAGGCATGACTGTCTACAGCAAGTCAAATTTCCATAGAGGATCCAAAGCCTGTACATTGTAATCCCCTCTTTCCTAAGAAAACATATGTTAAAATGGTAGAACAGGAAAGGAATTGTGAGAAGACAGTGGAGTAGGAAGCTTCAGGAATCAATTCCCTCCACCAGAACAACTATTAAACAGGCAGAAAGTGTCTGAATCAACTATTTTGAAACTCAAGAAGAATACTGTACAGCATCCAAGGAAGAGCAGATAGAAGAGGCTGGTAAATTACAGTAAATACCAGTAAATAGTTCTCTCTGCATGGCAGTTACCCCCATCCTTGGAGCAGGAAGCAGTGAGGTCAGGCACCTGGCATAGCTTGCTGGTGACAGGAAGGGACATAAAAATCTACTTCACCAAGAGTCATGGTGGAAAACAGGATGATCAGTGATCATTACCTTTCATCAACTACTTCAAATAACTGGGGGCCCAGCTCTGAGGGTGGTCATTGTTCTAACCTACCTTGAATAAATGCAGTGGGGAAGACTTAAAGATGGCTTACTTTCTCAGAGCTATGGAGGACAGTTGAAGGGCTGCATTTGCTGGACTGGGCTGAGTCAAGAAAGCATAGATTTGGGGAGCTTTGATAGAAGTTACTGGAGTCCTCCTTGTCTCCTCCTTCATTCCATGACCAGGGAAGTTTGTATCCAGCTGGAACTCCTTTTATTGGTCCTTTGCCTTGTTCTGTCTGGGATATAATGTCTTGGGAAACTCCTCTCCAGCATGTGCCGAATCCCAGGATTTGTCCACTTTGCAAACATAGATTAAGAAAACAAAAGCAGAGTAAGAATTAATTGAGGCCTACAGCCTGGGAAAAGGCTTACTTGCTTTAAGACCTGCAATGGAACACCCAGAGAGAGAGAAGGTCAGTTTCTGGGAAGTAGAGAATGGATTAGAACTCCTGTAAATAGGGGAGCTCTTAAAGCCACTAGCAAATGCAAGCTCAGGGCAAGACACAGGCCCAGAAAAGACATGGAGGACCTTGCAAAATGCATTGTCCTTAGGCTGACCTTCTTGATAGGAGGACTGACCTCTAACTAAGAATACCAGTCAATGCAAAGCCAATTTGCAAAGACTGTGAAAGGTGTTTTTTTCTTAAGTTTGTTTGCTCCTGATACTTAGTAAACTTCTGTCATATTACCAGGTGCTTACAAATTCAAGAAATAATGATATCAGGGAATAAATCCAAGTTAACATTTTAAAATATTAAAATATACAGTGAGCAACTAAAGATTACAAGACAAAGATAGGAAATAATGGCCCATTCAAAGGAAATGAATACAAATGCAGAAAACTTCACCAAAGAAGACCATATTATGGATATACTAGACAAAAATTTTCAAAAAATGATCTTCAGTATGCTTAAGGAGATGAAAGAAAAATACAGAGAAAGTACTAAAAGATATAAAGAAAACAGTCCATATGCACAAGGAGATAAAGGAAAATGCAGAGAAAGAGATAAAGGATATCAGGAAAATCATGAATTAAAATAGAAGACTCTCAAAGAGATGGCAATTTTAAAAAGGAACCAAGCAGAACTACTGGAGTTCAGGAACAGAATAACTGAAATGAAAATTCCTGGGAGGATTTCTACAGCAGATTGGAGCGGGCAGAAGAAAGAATTAGTGAACTTGGAAAAAAAAAAAAAAAGATCATTGAAATGAGTCAGACTTAGGAGCAGAAAGAAAAACTATTAAAAACAATAAGTATTCAAAGACACCTCTAGGACACCATCAATACTCACAGTATGAGAGTTCCAGAAGGAGAAGAGAGAAAGGGGTGAAAGAATATTCAAAGAAATAATCACAGAAAACTCCCCAAACTTAGTAAAATATGTGGCTATACACATCTAAGAGCCCAGAGAATAGAAAACAGGATAAACACGAAGGAAAATACACCCCATCACATATTGATCAAACTGTCAAGTGGAAAGGACAAGGAGAGAGTTCTGAAAGCTGCAAGAAGAAAGCGAAGTGTTATATAAATAGGAATCTCAATTAGATTAAGGGATGATTTCTTATCAGAAACCAAAGAGGCAAGAAGGAAGTGCACTGAAATACTTAAATTGCTGAAAGAAAACAATTTCCAACCAAGAATTTTATATCTGCTGAGACTTTAATAAATGAGGGAGAGATTAAGACATTCCTTGATAAAAGTTGAGAAAGTTCATCACCATTAGATGAGCACTACAAGCAATGCTAAAGGGAGTTGTTAGACTGAAAGGAAGGACACTAGATATGGATGAAAATGGCCTAAAGAAATAAAGACTTATGATGAAGGTAACCATTTAGATAAATATAAATGCCAGTATTATTGTGTTGTACTTTTTGGTATGTAACTCCATCTCTTACTTCCTGAAGGTGCCAAAATGCAAATGCATAAAAATAATGATATATCTATGGTTTTGTATATCCGATGCACAAAGGTATAATTTATAACAAGTACAATTAGGTAGGAGATAGAGGGGTATAGAAACAATGTATGATATTGAAGTCAAGATGGCATCAAATCAAATATGACTGTTAAATATTTAGGATGTTAAATTTTATGCCCAGGCCACAAGAGAAATATATGAAAAATAAAACCAGATACAAATAAGAAAGGACTCAAGATGGTACAAATTTTTTAAAAATTAAAAAATATAAATGTAGGCATTAAGGGCAGAGGGACAATAAAGGTATAGGACTTACAAAGACTGAATAGCAAAATGGCAGAAGTAATTCCTGCATTATAGATAGTGACTTCAAATAAAAATGGAATAAATTCCCTTGTCAAAAGGCATAGATTGGCAGAATGGATATAAAATCATGACTCAACTATATGCTGTTTATAAGAGACAAACCTTAAATTCAAAGTCATAAGTGGGTTGAAACTGAAAAGATGGAAAAATATATACCATGCATGTAGTAATCAAAAGAGAGCTGGGGTAGCTATACTAATATCAAATAAATAGACTTTATGTAGAAAACAGTTTCAAGGGACAAAGATGGTATTATATATTGACGAAGGGGTCAATTCAACAAGAAGACCAAACTGCAGAGCCCCAAAATATTGATTTCACAAGTGAAAAGATGGTTTTAAATTAATAGTAGAGAATTTAATCAATAAGGAAATAAAGCACTTGAATGACACCCTAAACCAACTAGACCTAACAGACATTTATAGAACACCTCACTCAACAACAGAATATACATTCTTTTCAAGTGCACATGGATCATTTGCCAGGATAGGTCATAAGTTAGGTGAGAAAACAAGTTTCAATAAATTTTAAAAGTCCTGAAATCATACAATGTATCTTCTCTGATGACAAACGGAATGAAGATAGAAATTAACAGAGGGAGAAATGGAAAATTCACATATATTTGGAAACTAAACAATGTACTCTTAAGCAATCAATGGGTTAAAGAGGAAATCCCAAAGGGAATTAAGAAATATCTATGGTGAATGAAAACGAAAATACAAGATAGCAAACTTATGGGCTGCAGCAGAGGCAGTGCTGAGAGAGAAATTTATAGCTCTAAATGCTTACATTAAAAAAGAAGAAAAATGTCAAATCAGAGACCTAATATCAAAATTGGATGAACTAGGAAAAGATGAGCAAACTAAAACTAAAGCCAGCAGAAGAACTGAAATAACAATGATTAAAGTAGAGATAAATGAAATACAGAATAAGACAAAAAAAGAGAGAAACAACAAAATCAAAAGTTGGTTTTCTTAAAAATATTAATAAAATTAATTAGACTTTAGCTAGACTGAGGGAAAAAAAAAGAGAGAACACAAATGACTAAAATCAGAAATGAAAAGGGAGACATTACTACCTAACCCACTGAAATAAAAAGGACTATAAAAGAATACGATGAACAAATGTACACCAAAATATTAGATAACCTAGATGAAATGGACAAATTACTAGAAACACACAAACTACATACACTGACTTTAGAAGAAGTAGAAGATCTCCACAAACTGATAATTAGTAAAGAGGTTGAATCAGTTATCAAGTATCTCCCAACAAAGGAAAGCCCAGGATCAGGTGACTACACAGGTGAACTTTACCAATCATTCCCAAAAGAATTAACACCAATCATGCTCAAACTCTCTCAAAAAACTGAAGAGGAATGGACATATCAAAACCTGATAATGATAGCACAAGGAAAGTATAATTATAGACCCATGTCTTTCATGAATATAGATTTAAAAATCCTCAACGTACTACTAGCTAGCCAAATCCAACAACAGATTAAAAGATTTATACATCATGATCAAGTGGGTTTTATCCCAAATATGCAAGGATGGTTCAACATAAGAAAATCAATTAATGAAATACACCACAATAAGAAAATGAAAAAAAAAAAGATCATCTCAATTGATGCAGAAAAGATATTTGACAAAGTCCAGCACCATTTCTTTATAAAAAACACGTAAAAAACTAGGAATAGAATGCAACTTCATCAACATGATAAAGAGCATGTGTGAAAATCCACAGCTAATCTCATATTTAATGGTGAAAGACTGAACTATCAGTAGCAAAACACGTTTGCCCACTGACACTGTTATTCAACATTTTACTGCAAGTTCTAGCTAGAGTAATGAAAAGAAATAAAAAGGATCCAAACTGGAAAGAAAGAAGTAACACTTTCCCTATTGTCATATTGCCGATGACATGATCCTATATATAGAAAATCCTGAAAAATCCATAACAGAGCTCCTAGAGCTAGTAATTGACTTTAGCAAACTGATGGGGTAAAAGATCAACACCCCCAAATCAATAGTGTTTCTATACATTAGTAATGAACAATTGGAAGATGAAATCAAGAAAAAATTCCATTTGCCATAGCAAATAAAATAATTAAATATTTAGGAATAAATCTAACCAAGGGTGTAAAGACTTATACACAAAAAATTACAAAACATTTCTAAAAGAAATAAAAGGAGAACTAAATAAATGGAAGGACATTCTGTGTTCATGGATTGGAAGACTAAATATCATTGAGATGTCAATACTACCTAAATTGATTTTACAGATTTGATGCAATCCCAATAAAATTTCTAGCAGCCTAATTTGAAGAAATGGAAAAGCTAAATATCAATATCTATGGAAGTGTGAGGGGTCCTGAATAGCCAAACATATCCTGAAAAAAAAGAGTGAAGTTGGATGACTCACACTACCTACTTAAAATCATATTACCAGACAGATAAGGAAAGACATATTGACCAAAGGAATCAAATTAAGAGTACAGAAATAGACCCTCACATCTATGGCCAACTGATTTTTGACAGGACTGTCAAGTCCACACACCTGGGAAAGAATAGTATCTTCAATAATTGGTGCTGGGATAACTGGATTTCCTTTTGCAGAAATAGGAAGGTGGACACCTACCTCACACTCAATCAACTCAAAATGGATGAAAGATCTAAATATAAAAGCCAAAAGTATAAAACTTCTAAAAGAAAACATAGGGAAGCATCATATGGAACTGATGTTAGGAAATGGTTCCTTAGGCTTTACACTCAAGGCACAAGCAACAAAAGAAAAAAAATAGATAAATGGGATCTCATCACTATTAAAAACTTTTGTGCATCAAAGGACTTTATCATGAAAGTAAAATGATAACCTACACAATGGGAAAAAATATTTGTAAACCACATATTTCATAAGAGTTTAATATCCTGGATAAATAAAAGAAATCCTTCAACCCATCAAACTAACAATCTAATTTAAAAATAGGGAAAAACTTGAACAGAAATTTCTCCAAAGAAAATATACAAATGGCCAAAATGCACATTGAAAAGGTGCTAAACATCATTGGTAATTAGGGAAATGCAAATCAAAACTCAACGAGATACTATTTCCCATCCACTAGAATGGATACTTAAAAAAAATGGAAAACTGCAAGTGTAGGAGAAGATGTGGAGAAATAGTAATACGGATTCATTGTTGGGGGAAATATAAAATGGTGCAGCCATTGTGGAAGACTGTTGACAGTTCTTCAGAAAGTTAAATATAGCATTGCCATATGAACCAACAATCCCACTTCTAGAGATATATGCAAAATAACTGAAAGCATGGACTAGAACTGATATTTGCATACCGATAATCATAGCAGCATTGCTCACAACTGCCAAAAGATGGAAGCAACCCAAGTGTCCATCAGCTGATGAATAGAGAAATAAAATATGGTATATATACATAATGGAACATGTATAGCTGTAGAAAGGAGTGAAGTTCTGATATATGCAACAACATGGATGGACCTTGAAGACATCATGGATGAATTAAATAAGCCAGACATAAAATGACAAGTACTGCATTTTCTCACTGATGTGAAATAATTAGAATAAACAAACTCATAGAGTCACAATCTATAATATGCATTCTCAGGGGAAGGGATGGAGTTAGGGAATAGGATGTTAAAGTTTAAAATGTACAGAGTTTCTATTTGGGACAATGGAAAAGTTTTGGTAATGCATGGTGGTGATGGTAGAACAACATTGTGAATGGAATTAAAATAACTGAATTATATATTTGAATGTAGTTGTAAAGGGAGATTTTAGGTTGTATATCTGTTACTGGAATAAAAATTCCAAAAAAAAAAATCTGTGGAATTGTACAACACAGTGAACCCTAATTTAACCCATGGGCTATATCATGGTAGAATTATAAAAATGTGCTTTCAGCAATTGTAACAAATGTACCACACCAATGCAAGGTGTTAATAATAGGGTTTATATTTGGACCTGTATTCTATGCAAGCTTTTTTTCTGTAAACCCACAACTTCTTTAATTAAAAAAGTGTAATTGCCCCTATTATATATTTTGTGCTATTTTTTTGATGTTGGTTGCAATAAATGGATATTATTAATTAAAACTTTTGAGTCAGGAAAAAAATGGTGGAACAGAAATTGGTGAGATAATCTATTTTATCTGCTCTTTTTAGGCAGCATTCCAATGTAGACCCCCTCAAAAAGAGATACCCTTAGTAGAACATTTCCAGCCTTTCAACATCCAGTTCAACTTCACTGAAAAAATTTCATGAGTATCTGAGTGCAAAGTAAGGCAGGATACTTGACATCCTTAAGTTGTTTTCAAAATAAAATATGGAATGAAAAGTTATTGAAATAAATATTTTGTCACCATATCAAAAAGGAATTCTGAGGAAACAAAAGTTATGTTCTAACTATAGTGAGAGTTGAAAATTATGTTTTGACTCTCATTCTATCCATACATTTATGATTACCATCCTAATTAATTCATTAAATGTGGCACTAGTCACATTTTTATTCCTTTTGAGATTTAATTCTATGAACAATTTCACAAATAGTCTCTGATCTATATGTATGTATATATATGTATATCATAGATTATACACATATATGTACACATATATCTGGATATATATTTAACATATATGAATAGACATATTTAGAAACTTTATATAAAGAATAAGCTTTATTGGTGATGCTGAGCATGTGTTACAGTTATTTATTCCTTTGTGAGAGAGAAACCATAGTTGAATGAGCAGAGACGTATACCTTGTTGCACATAATGAATTAAACTTATCTTTGTTATTTATATTTTTAATTGAAAAAGAAAATATAGAAATTCTTTTAAAAGCTATCATGAAACTTAATCTTCATTAAATTAGGGACTGTTGTATTTCAGTGGGAACAAATCAGTTTAATCCATATTCCTTGTCTGCAAGAAAGATAAAAACTGTTGCAGAAGATTGTAAAGGAAATTATTATTTTAATACTAAGCAGAATAAAATAGATCTTATAATAGAGGTAAAAGTAAAACACAATAATATGATAGAGTGATTATATCTGATTAGGTTATAAAGCAGACCTCATTATAGAGATATAATAAGCTGGTCTTTGAAAAATAAAAAGATTTACATAAATAAATTTTAGGATGCAGTTTCAGGCAACACATTCTTTCATATAGTCAATAAAATTTGTCTTCTGATTATGCATTTTTCTATAACTTTCCATAAAAATATGGACTATTAATTCATCATAAAGTATCTGATCAATTTTATATGAGGGTAGATTCAGATAAACAGTCATAGCCTCTATACTTTAACTTATAGAATAAATGCTGTTTCTTTACCCATATAAGTTAATTTAGGTAAAATAATAATAATCTTAATAATTTCTAAATGTAAATATTTTCAATTTAGTTTCCTGTACTATATGCATACATTTCACCCTATGGTGTCATTAATAAATTTGTTTATTTCTCTTACCCTCCTCATGGTCTCTGAACACACTCAGCAGAGGCTTTGTAGACTCTTTTGGTTTATATATGTACGTGGCTGTATAAATAATATAAAGACGGTTAGGTAAGTAAAGGTCAGATCAAGTATAATTAAGTTTAAAAAATCTAGATTTAGTACGGAAAGAAGGTGTTTTACTTTAAGAGCAGGGAAACAAATAACATGATGTTGCCATGTATGTGTGCGTATGTGTGTATGTAAGAAAGAGGGAGAAGAAGAAGGAGAGATGATCTAAAGTAAGATAGAAAGAAAGAGAGAAAATGGACAGAATATACACAGAAGTAGAGTGAGCCTAAGTTATGTTTGCTGAGCATTGCGTATCGAGCAATAGGAAAGCAGCAGTTAAAGATGACTCCCAGTTTTGAGTTTTAGAGAGTGGATTGAAGATGGTGCACTTTCCAAGATAGTTTAAGGAGCAAGAGAGAGGAAGGGAGATACTGAGTTCAATTTTTGACATGTTGAGAATGAGATATATTTGGACAATCAGTAAACATTTGAATAAAGAGGTTTCAAGTTCAGAGCAAAAAATTTGGGCTTGAAATATAGACATATAGTCATGAATATAGGAATGATTTTTGATGTGGCAAGAATAACGTGAATGAAGAGGGAAAAAGGGAGAAGAATAGAGTCCGGTTGGAAATGCTAAAAGCTGCTAGAATTAGGGGCTTTCCTTCCCAATTTCTTTCTCTTACTTTTTTTTTTTTTTTTTTACAGCTTTATTGGGATTTAATTCTCATATCATACAATTACCCATTTAAAATTCACAAGTCAATTTTTAATATATATTCATAGAGTTGTGCAACCATCGCCACAATCCAATTTAGGATTTTTTATTTTTAGGAGGTGCCAGGGATTGAACCCAGGACCTCGTACATGGGAAGCAGGAGCTCAACCACTGAGCTACATCCAGTCGCCAATGTGAGTTGGTTTTTTTGTTTGCTTGCTTGTTTTTATTTTTTTGTTCTTTTTTACTTTTTTATTTTTAAAGAAGTTTTAGATTATGTAAATGATACATCGAAAATAGAGGGGGGGTCCCATATATGCCAATCCTCCCCTCCCACTTTTCTCCATTAACAATGTCTCTTCCTTTTTATGTCTTGCCAGGCACACATTCTCTGCTGCTGTTCCCAGGATGATCTGGGTCACCAAAATACTGCTTTATTGGTGCTAAGTGATTCGCCTTCCATCTTCCATTTACAAGCACACACTCCCCACGTACCTCAAAATGACAATAAGTGGCATAGGGCTTCACCTATTAATCCTTACTAAATTGTGTGCTAAATAATATGACTTTTACCAGATTTAAAAAAACGTTTTGATCCAGGTCTTATGCTTCAAGGAATGTCTGCTTCTGTGAATTTCATTCCCTGGAGGATGCCCAAAGTAAGAATAGTTTTAGCCATAGATCCTGTTAACAATTCTTAAATTATATTATTGTGGAAACTGGTTTTTCTGCGAGTCTATATAGCCTGTTCCAGTGTCAGGAAAGACCCAAGCCTAACCACGTGCAAACTTATGATAGAGGCAGTGAAAAGCATTATAATATACAGATGGTTGCCCCTTTATTCTCATTCATTGCTCTTGTCGCTATACTCAGAATATCCCCACCCCTCCGGATTCTTTCCCACCTTTTGGACACACCGTCAAGTCTAAATTATTCCTCACCCTAACCAGTTTTTTTTTTTTTTTTTTTTTTCCACATATATTACATTTATTTAGATGCAGAGTCTTTGTCTCGCAGCCTGGTGCTGAACTGACACCTAACCAGTTTTTATTGCTATCTCTGCTTTAAGTTCATTCATAGCACTGATATTTTTATTATACATTTATTTGTATTTGTTTTTTATTTTCTTATCATTTGCCTTCCTCACAAGAAATTCAAGTGCCCAAAGGCAGGAAATTTTCCTTCTCCACTTCTGGATTCCAAGAATTTAAAATACTACATTGCCATGAATACTAGGATTATTTGTTGAATAAATGGATGAGTATTCAAGGAATTTAGAAATGTGAGTCTTTTATGTTTGACATGACTCTGCCCTGAATTTTTACAATTCTATTGGAGGGAATGTCAGAAAAATATTTCAGGATAAAGGAAGGCACAACATGTGGAGAATTCCTTGATTAGCTCCACTAACATTGCTTCTCTAAAATGAGCAGCGTTTTATCTGTAGCCCTCATGCTCTTCTTAAGAACATCTCTAAAGCATCCAGCAAGGCTGACATCTTCCAGAGGGTTTTATTTCCTCATGCTGAATGTAGGAATTTTATATTTAGAAGCACAAACTCTCTCCTAATTATATACAACCTACTGTTCTAAATTTTGCCTGCCACTTTGCAGTTTAGCACTATGCAATTTACTTGGTACAAATTTTGGTGTCAGAAATTTGACATTTAGATTGCTTTCGAAAAGTAATGGTGATGTGGATTCAGTCCTGAATGAAACTTAGCATCTGCTTTCTTGCCTTTTTAGTTTTCTCCCTCACTTCTATGCAATGATTTACCCAGAGTGCCATGGGTGATAGGTCAAATATACATCATGACTTATAAATTCAGAGAAAATATTTTTAACCAACAGTAAGATAATTTTTTTGAACTTTTTTCTCCAAGCAACAAAAGACAATAATAAAACTTTTATAGTGTATTCAAAAAAATAACCTTGTACATCAATTCACATTTTAAAAAATATTATAATTTAGAGAGAGAAACTGATAGAAATGTTGGTTGAATGAGAATTCTGACATTAGTAAGATTCATACCATGGTTTTGTATTTTAACTAACAGATGTATTATTTCTAACTATAGAACCATACATTTGCATTTTGTGGTCATATGGTAGGTCTCTCTTTCTCTAAGTATATGCATATAAATAGACACATAAAATATACACATTGTGTGTGAATGTATATAAATATGTACAAATATATACATTGATTAAAACTTCAAAGCAGATTAAGGTTAAGATGAACAGAAATTCAAATCATTTTTCTTTAACTTAATGCTGGTTCTATTAACTCATAAAATTGAGTTTGTAGGTATTATGTAAAAACTACTATAACCTCTGTGGTAAGATATGGTAATACCCTTTAATAGGACAAGAAATAATGGTATTATTCAAAATTTACCTTAGGGGATTGCCTAATTTTTGGTTATATCGGAAGGCAGCTTGAAAAAGGGCAAACTCATTAAAAGATTTTATTGGGAGTATTGCTTCAACCTGTAAAATAAGATTGAAATTGCTTTATTTACAGTTTTGCCTTTGAGCTATTTTTTTCCTTCACTGTAAAATAAAAGCAGTTGGTGGTATCCCCAAATGTTAGCCTACCTTTAAAGATTCTTACTCTTTTTTGCTAGTTCGGCATTATCTTTAAGTTGATATCAGAGCTATATAATGAGAATCACCCTTGGCATTTGAAAATTAGTCATGTTAAGGTCTCAAACACACATTTTAGAATATAGGTAAAGTGAAATGACTCTTGCAATACTATTTAATAGTATTCTTATTTTCCATTAATGCCATGACCTCCAAGCTAAAGCTTTTTGTTTTCTTTTCACAGATTGAAACTCAGTCATGCAGCTCATCATTGTCAATTTTACATTTTATTTAAATGGGCTACACAATAGTTTATTTTTCAATTCCAAAAAAAGGGTTCAGGGTTTTTTTATGGAAAATAATGTGATGATCTGATTATTTCTTCAATAATTTTATTATGTGGTACACATTCTTCTCATAAACTCTGTCTCCAAATTGTGTCATATTTTGAGATAAGTATCTCTCAGGATAAATTATTGCAATTTTTCTTCATTGCAAAAGTTTAGGGACATCATTTGTCTGATGATAATTGGTAATTATTCTCAATGTTCAGTTAGAAGCACAAAACTCTGCCATTCAGCTTTCACTAAATTTTGTCATGTAAAATAAGAAAAAGGTGGATAAATCCCATGAAAGAGTAAATATACTCTTCTTATATAACATATTTACCATGAAATAGGGATCACCTATAAGAAAGAACTATTTCTGGTGTTTGGTGTTAGGGTACAAAATTGTTATAAAATGGTGTTCCTTGTACACCAAATTTTATTTTACATTTTTTCCCAAAAATATTTATCAAGGGAATATTCAGTAAGTATAAATGTAACTAAATCATTTGTGGGAGAAAATATGTTCACTTGCTTGATTTGGTTTATCTTTTCTCTAGTAATAAATCATAACAATGCATCAGTACTATTTGTCAATATTTTTTGGTTGTTTCCACTGTTCTATTTCTCCTATAGAATGTTCTTCTGTGTCCCATTTCTGCTTAGCCAATTTTCATATCATATAAACTGTTGATCATCACTGCCAGACTTAACCAGAAAATAGAAAAGAAAGGAAGTAGAGGGTTTCAACAGTCAAGATATTTTTTTAAATCTTTTCTATAAAATCCTCCTCCTCCAGTACTAATTTTCACTCAAGTTTTGTTCAAAATAGAACTAGTAAGGTGGAATATAATTTGCTTCTTATGTTAGTTAGAAATTTTTATTTTTCTTGTTTCTCATTTGGTTTTGTTTGTTCATTTTATTTTTTTCCAAGTGACATAAGCCCATTTGAATTCGCAAACAACCAAGGATTACTTTACAGAGCTGTGATGTCACATGACTCATTATGGTTTCAGGCAAAGGTTGGTCCAGTGGGTGAAATGATTTCATCAGGGCTCTGATCATCTTTTTCCATCCCTTAAACTTCCCTACTGATGGCTTTATTATGAGGCACACTTTCTATGATGCATCTTTATAGCAACCCTGGACTGACATGGCCCTTAATACTGAGTTTCAGAAAAATAAAAAACAAAACATGTTTTTCCATTACTGGCACATAGGAAAGACCAGAAACCTATTAAGCATTTGTGGAAATTGTATTGACAAACAAACCATGAACCTGGGAAACCTCAGTTCAAGCCTAAAATCAAATGATGGGCCCCCAAACTTGAATGAGAATGAGACTATCTGTGAAAACTGCATTGCTGCAAGATAATAGTAAATAAAACCAATTTCAGATATGACCACAGAGAATAAGGATAACAAACACTCCTTCCCCCAGATGGTGGCACTATGGATCACATAAATTATCAAAACTTACATTAAAAAGTTCCTCCTAGAGAGCAGTATCATGGTTTAATCAGAGAAGGCCTTTCACATTCATGGTACATGGTCCTCATGTTGACTGCCCAGCAGGATTCCAAAATTAGTAAGTGTGTGTGTCTCCAGTCTTCTCTCTTCCAAAGGGAAGTGGCCATAGCAGTTATCTTGTTCCTGTTTTTACCATGTAAGAGTGCATGGATAGTTTACAGTTTTAGTTCATAGAGCATTAGAACAGGAGGTGTCACTGTGAACATGCTGGTGGGAATGCCTGTCACCCAAAGAGTATGAATATTGAGCTGCACTCAGGGTCTGGATGGAATGTTGATTTTTTTCCCCTTGGGGAAGGATAATTATATGTCATATCTCAGAAGAGAGCAAAGGGATATTTAGTTACTACAAAATAGACTGGCAAAGAATGCTAGTGCTCACCACTGCTTATGCTCTTTCCCATTTTTTGACACAGAGTCAGGCACATTCCTCCACATTCTTTCATCTAGGTGAGGTTTGTAACCAACTCTTGCCATTGGAATGTGATATGTATTATGTCAAAGGAGTGAAGAGTGGATATGCCATTTTCAGGTTTTCTCTGCTCCCTTATTGTCTAGATATAAAACAAAGAGGACTCTAAAGACCTAGAAGATGGCAGAGTCATTAGAAGAAAAGAGTTAGGCAGCTGCCCAAGGAAGAGCCCTACTGATACATATCAAACTGATGTGTGCAAGAAATAAACTTGTAATGTGTTAAGACATGAGGTATGATGTAATTTGTTTGTTTTAGTGATTATCTGTATACACAAAGGAGAGTCGAAAGAGGCAGATACTGAAGTTTGGTGAATAAGTGCATGAAAGAGAAAACAAAGAAACAACCACCAAAAGAAATAGGACGGTACTGAATAAACCACATTGTTTATTTGAGAAACTTATAGAATAGATTCAGTTTGGCACAAATGATTATGAAAGAAAGGAAAAGCATGAATATATAATATTGGTAAGAAAGGGGTAATGGAAGGCACATTCAAAACTCTTAAAATATCAGTAAAATTGTTTGTCCAATATATTTGAAGACATAGACAAAATGGAAAATTCTTTAGAAATATAAATTAGCAAAACTATCAACTAAGATAGACCTATCAAATCCATGACATTGAATCACCCAGAGCAATGTATCAGAAAGCACCAAGCTAAGAGGGTTTTACATGTGATATTTAACAACACCTTGAAGAAAAGAACATTTAAGTAGTATGCACATTATTCATGATAAAATGGAAATATGTAAATTTTCCAAAGCATTTCATAACACCGCTGATGCCATGAAAATGAAGTGATTCAGAAATAAGAAGGGAGTAACAAATATAGAATTGTGAATTATAAATTAATTAGTTGGGATAAGAATCTAAACTAATGAGGGTTTAAAAAGCAGTAAATCTGTAAATGTGATTCATGCAATTAACAAATTAAATAACTAAGACATGTGAATATCTCAGATGCATAAGAAGCATTCCACAAAATTCAGCATATGTTCTAGATGAAACAATTCTTAGCAAACCAGGAATAAATGGAAAAAAAATCCTCACTTTAATAAAGGACATTCAGCTAAGTGTATAATACCAACATCTGAAAATAATAGCAGATAAAATTAGGTAAGTTTGTGATGTGGGGCTATACAACTATTTCTTAAATAAGTTACAAAATAACAAAACATAGAGTAAAAAGTTGATAAAATAAGCTGTATTAGTGTAACTTTAAAATTTTTATATTGCTACAAGAGCCTTAAAATTTTTAAATAAATATCAAATTGAGAGGATGTTTCATGCATATAACAAAAGGAATAATGTACTGAAACGCTAAACTTATTTTATAAATAAATATTAAGAGATAACCAGCCCAAAAGAGGAAAAAAGACAGAAACTAAAATTACCAGTGTATTAAAATATGCTCAACCTCCCTGAAAATCATTAAAAATAATTAAAATAATGAGATTCTATTTCACATCCATCAGATGGAAAACAATAAAAAATTAATATTGTTCAGCATCAGAAAATATGTAGGGAAACATATATTGCAGGTAAGAGACTAAATTGCTACAATCACTGTAGGGAGGAAATGGACAATATTTAGTAATTTGAAGACTCAAATCTGTTATCCAATTTCTGGGTATATATTTTAAAGAATATCTTATATATGTTCTAAAGGAACTATGAATTAAGATGTTAACTATACTATTGTAAACAAACCATTGGAAATAATTTCAATTTCCTTCAAGAGGAGAATAAATAAATTTTAGTATATTTAAAGAACAGAAAAAATACACCTATTAAAATTAGTGAACTAGTTAGAAATGAAAGTATAGAAATATAAAAAAGTTAGAAAAATGTAAATATTATACTATTAATGTACACTTTACTGAAGCACACATAGTATATATATACATACATATTGGTTATATATATATATATAGTAAAAATATAAATATTTGGATGAGATAAAATAGATCACTTTCAACACTGAGAAAAGTAGGGGCCATCTGGGATGGGAAATAGAATTTCAAATGTGCCATTTAATTATTTAAAAATTTATTGTTTAAATGTTTAATTATTTTTAAAAATTATGTCAGTAGTCTATAGCCAAAAGCATTTCTTAAATCTGGATGATGGGTTTATATATGTTCATTTCTATTGTTATTGCTTATTTGCTATGTTTTAAAATTTCATGAACAAAAATTAAAAGAAACTCATCACTCAGATTTTTATTGAAGAAAATCAAAGTTACTCTTAAATTTGAACAATCAAAACTATAGTTATGGACTAGGAAAATAAATTAATGGGATTGTCGTGTAGCTTGCCTGTATTCCATACATCTGTATTACTTACTTTAAGCCAACAAAGAATGAAAAATTTTAGCCTTGTCCAAATAGCATATCCTTGACCTTTGGATGAAAGGACCAATGCTGTGTATGGCAAATTGTTTGTGTGACATTATGAGGTCACAGTTCCTCCAAGAACCCATGTTACACAATCTGAATCCCATAGAAAGGAACATGTAGGCTTCTTGCAAAACTAAATGGCTTATTTTCTTTAAAACTCTACAAAACATTATGTTATAATTGTTAATGTTTTGGCAGTCATGTGGGAAAATCCTACAGTAAATGGAAATAAAAATATTCTCTCCACTTCCGTATGGAACAAAATTGACTATAATGTTTTGGTACATGGAGAACTCTAGTTCCTTACTCATAATGGCTAAGATGCATGAGATGAAATAGTGGTGATTGGAAGAAAATAGGAAAAATGAGTAGAAATAGTTCAGCCTGAAATAGTATCAAGAAGTTGGGACTTTAGAAGCAGGCAGCAATGGAGATAAGCCAAAATGGGACGCTTAGAAATTTTATTTTCATTCTTTGATAGATCATATATCACAGAATAAATAAGGACATACAGAAGTGAGAGGAAGGAAGGGGGCTAATTTCTTCAACTCAACAAAGAGCATCAATAGATCCTGCTTCATTCTTTACATTGGCAATTTAGACAATAACATTTACGTGTGTTCAGAAAGGTATATTGTGTTTAAAGAGCCTGCAAATAACTATCAAAAGTCCTAAATAGGTTGCATAAAGTCAAATTTTAAAGAAAATGTTTTAAAATTAAAGTAAAGAACATTTCAGCCAAAGTAAATAATCAAGTAAAATATAGAAAACAAAGGAATTTTTTAAAAGATGACTAAATTTAGACCAAAATAAGGGTAAAAGAAAAGTGAGTTCCAGTTCTAGCACTGGCAGATAAACCCCTTCAGTTCAGTTTTTTTGTTGTTGTTGTTTATAATATTGTAATTTTTTCCTACAATGGATGTCTAAAATTTGTAAAATGTTTAAAAGTATACATTTGTAAATTTTTTTAAATTTGAAAAATGAATATTTTCATGGTGCAAAATATTGACATAGGTAGGGCAGAAGTGATCAGCTTCAGGCACATAAAAACAAGTGTCTAGGTGGCTGGTATAGAAAATATGGTTGTTTTGACATGTGACACAAAAGTATACTTCCACATTTAATGCTTAAGAAAAGCTGATCAGGGAAACAGATGTGGCTCAAGAGATTGGACTCCCATCTACCATATAGGAGGTCCAGGGTTCGATTTCCAGGGCCTCCTGGTGAAAGGCAAGCTGGCCCATGCAGGAGTGCTGGCCTATGCAGAGAGCTGGTGCAGAAAGATGATGCAACAAAAAGAGACACAGAGAATTACAACATGAGCCTGCAATCCCACTTCTAAGTATATACCCAAAAGAATTGAAAGTAGGGCTCAAATGGACATTTTCATACCAATGATTTTAGTGGCATTATTCACAATTGCCAAAAGATGGAAGTAACCCAAATATCCATCAACCAGTGAATGGGTAAACAAAATGTGGTATGTACTTAAAATAGAATATATCATTCCATCATAAAAAGGAATGAAGGGTAACGGATGTGGCTCAAATGATTGGACTCCCGCCTACCATATAGGAGGCCCAGGGTTCAATTCCTGGGGCCTCCTGGTGAAAGGAAGCTAGCCTGCGCAGCGAGCTGGCCTGCACGGCGAGCTGGCCTGCATGGAGTGCTAGCCTGTGCGGAGAGCTGGCACAGCAAGATGACGCAACAAAAAGAGACACAGAGGAGAGACAATAAGAGATGCAGCAGACCAGGAAGCTGAGGTGGTGCAAAAGATTGCGTGCCTCTCTCCCACTCCAGAAGGTCCCAGGATCAGTTCCCAGTGCCACCTGAAGAGAAGACAAGGAGACACAGAAGAACACATGGAGAGCAGACAGCAAGCATAAAACAATGGGGAGTGGGGTAGCGGGGAGAATAAATAAATAAATAAATAAATCTTTAAAAAAAAAACAAAAGAAAAGCTGATCTATTTACAAATCTAAAGTTGAAATAATGATACAAGCATCTTCTTTATTAGTTATTATCCTGAAGCTTATTTTCTAATTAACCATTCTTCATGCAACTTCATGTCAGAATACTGTTAAGGCCACTCTTCTGTAGATTTTTATTATGTTAATTTTTTATAAGGCCCAAAGAACTAGCCATCATTTTATTATCAATGATGTTTTAATTTATTTAATTTTAGTGCAATTTGGCTCACTGTGAGAAAGGGAAGAATGTCAACCAGGAAGTAGATAATATGCAAGTTTTACAAAAAAACCTTGAATAAATAAATTTTGTTTTCGGTGACACTACAATGCCAATTGTCATGAAATTTGCTAATGGTTATTTTCTTTTCAAATGAAATATTCCATAAACAGTTTTGGTTTTCTCAGTTGAAAGTATTTTTATGGTTTTCAAGGATGTTCTCACACAACATAAAACATTTTTCTAACGCACATATTTTAAAGAATGAAAGAAATTTAAAATTTTCACAAATATAAGACAGCTGTTGTAGTGACTAAATAGACATCTTTCTCCATCACTGCGTTTGATTGATAATATTATATCAGTCAACAAAATATTGAGCCTCCAGTAGAAGCCTGATCCTGTTGTGGGAAATGGAAAGATGGAAGGTTTTATTACCTTTCTGAAATTCATGGTTCTAAGAAAAGATAAAAGTAAATGATATACTTTTTCTGTTGTTTGTCCTTATGCATTTCAGAGCCATTTACTGGGAGCCTACTGTTTGCCAGGTATTCTGCTACTCACTTGGGATATATAATCTTGGGAAATGTGCCTATGTTGTCTTTCTCTTCTTCTCATCCCCAAATATATTCCCATACAAAGGGACCCTGGCACAGATCTAGATATTTGCTAAACTAGAAGGATGCAATTATTCAGATAATTGAATTAGAGTTTTATAATTTCATAATTACACCTAACACTTTGATTTGGAGGGCAAAGAGTAGAGTCTAGAATGTATTCTTTCATTTCTGTCCTGGACTAACCTCTTCTCAGGTACCATGCTCTATTCATTATGCTTATTTTCTTCTATAATTTTAACCTCTGTGTATCAGAGCCCTCTTATGTACCACTTCAGATCCTCCAGTTTTTACATGTGTCCAGGGACTTTTTTTTTTTTTTTACCCGAATCAAGTAGATACTTTGTTAACCAACTCTGTTTGGACTTGGAGCAATGGGTGTAACCATTCTTCTTACCTCGTGCCCCAGAACTTTTCCTAACCCTGAGGCTTGAGACACCAAGAACTTCATTCTGCACAACCTGGAATTCCTCAGCCTATGAGATAAGCCTTTGACCAAGAGTTCACTGTATCAGTTTTTCTCCCTTTGTTGTCTCCTGTTTCCCTAAGATGCTGCAGGCTGGACCCACGAGGATGGACAACTTCTTTTGCATTAAAAGATCTCATCCCATGAAGAAGAAAGAGAGAATCGAAAAGTAGACTTTGAACAATCTTTTCCTAACTTCCAAGTACTAAAAAACTCTGTAACATGAACAACTTCAGTTTTGTCAAATTTTGAGGACAGGGTATTTCCTGTCTCTGTGCTGATAAGAATATGAGGAGTTGAGGTATTACCACTACCTTAAATCTTAATTCCTTTATAGAAATCCTGTCACTTTTGGTAACTAAGAATGGAATGTGGGGATTTTCTTTTGGTAACTAAGAATGGAATGTGGGGATTTTTTTTTTTTTTTTTAAGATTTTATTTATTTATTCATTTATCCCCCCCCTTGCTGCTTGTGCTCGCTGGGTCAGCTAACCACGCCGTGTGGGCGGGCTTGCCTTCACCAGGAGGCCCCAGGAACCGAACCCGGGGCCTCCCATATGGTAAACGGGAGCCCCACTGATTGAGCCACAGCCGCTTCCCTGGAATGTGGGGATTTTAACTACATGTATTAGTCAGCCAAAGGGTTACTGATGCAAAATACCAAACAATCAGTTGGTCTTTATAAAGGGTATTTATTTGGGGTAGAAGTCCAGTTACCAGGCCATAAAGCATAAGTGTCCTCCCTCACCAAACTCCATTGCCACATGTTGGAGCAAGACATCTGCCGACATTTGCCAGGGTTCAGGCTTCTTGGGTTCCTCTCTTCCCGGGGCTGCGCTTCTCTCCAGGCTTAGCTCCTCTGTTTCCTCCACAAGGTCAGCTGTAGACCGAGGCTCTCTAGGCTTTGCTTCTCTCCCCAAGGCCAGCTGTGAACTCTTAGGGGACTGGCTCATCTCTATGCCGGAGCTTCTCTCCTTCCTCACCAGAACTCCAACATCAAAACTTCCCAACACTGTCCTTTGCCGTGTCTTTATATTTGATTTCCCCACCCACCAAGGGGTGGGGCTCAATGCCCTACTGATGTGGCCCAGTTAATGCCCTAATCATAATTTAATCATGCCCAGATTAACAGATCAATTTACAAGCATAATCCAGTATATATATTTGGAATTCATAATTACATCAAACTGCCAAACGGCTACACTATAGAACATGTCTAATGTATTCATATAACTATGAATAGTGGCTACTCTCATTATCAAAAGAAACATAGTTTTGTCAATGAATCATAAGGTCAGCCTGATTTTATTAGAATTCCATAAACTGCTGACATAAGTGTCAGTGTCCTGACAGAATACCCTCTTGATCATTTTGGGTGGAAGGAAATGTAAATAAGGTAAACTATTATGCTTTTAAATTCAGTATTGACTGACACCTTCTTGGGACATGTAGTATAAGCATCTTCTTTAGTTCAGATATTTCTGCAGAGTTGTAATGAAGAGCCAGCCATGATTATTGTAGAAGCTGAGAGCAGCTGAATGGATTAGATTAGATAATTACCAGCTGTTATTCACTACAAAAATTGTCTGGAACTCAGAAAAAAATCACTCAAGTGGCCTAATGGTGTTGTAGGACATGGTTAGATACTCAGTTGTCATACGGAGAATCAATGGCTGCATCTTTCTCCAAATTAAAAAAGAGTGAAAGATACATAAAGTGAAGGAGTTTGGCTGTTAGGATAATATACAGCTTTTAGGAGGATTTTCAAGCTCAGCCCCAATCCTAATTCCCAGAATCCTGGGATTTTGCTAATAATCATGACTTTTTTAGTTTCATAGCTGTTTAAAAATAGGATGACCAGCCTTCCAAATCTCTTTATGAACTTAAAATATATGTAGAACTGTACCACCACTCTTTTAAGCAGTTACATGATTGTTCTCTGCTTCTTCTGATGGTGATAATGTTTTTATAGTTCTGGCACTGATGATTACATTCCTGTATTTCTATCACTGCTGATTATATTTCTAGGAGTGCTGGTTATTTCTTAGCACTGCTGATTACAGAGATATGGGCAATTTGATGTTTTCTCCATTATAATTAGTTGTCTTTTGATGCTTTTTTTTTCACTGTCATTATTTATATGACACTTGTTGACTTTTTTGATAGGTAAATGAATAAATTGTTATTGATAAGGAAATGATCAAGTACTTCCATACATGGTATAAATAAATAGGTTGACTGTGATATAGGATTTTTGGTTGACAACAATAATTTACAAAACAATACAATGCAAGAGATATTACCAAGAAATTTTTGGGGTTGATGAATATGTTCATTTTTTAATGTATTGATGGTTTCATGAGTGTATCCATAGTCAAAACTTATCAGATCGTATACTTTAAATAAGTTACATTTTATTGAATATAAATTATACCTCAATAAAGCTGTTCAAAATCAACTAGTGACTGAGAGAAAAACTTTCAAGTTCTTTGAGAGGAGGCAATTCCTGAGAAAAAAAGAGACTCAGCAGATATTCTTTTCAGATAAAGTGGTGATGTGCATGGCAAGAGAACTCATTTTGAAATTGAGCAGACAAATATTCCAGATTCCTTGTTCTTTCCTAGTCATGAAACATTGGGCAAGTCACTTAGGTCACTCATGTTCTCTCAGAGTCCTTCATCTGAAAATGGTAGACATTATTGGTTGCTTATCTGGCAGCCATCTTGTGGCCCTGTGAGAAAAGCTAGAAGGATGAGATACTGACTAAGAACCTAAAAATTAAGGCCAATGTTGCCTACTCTGGAATCAGCTACCATCAGACTTCTGATAAGTGAGAAACAAACATCCATGATGATTAGATGATTAGCTTCTTTTGCACAGGTATTCTGTGTCTTGCTTCCCAAAGCATCCTATATTATGTAGAAATACTTGCATTACTAGATTGCCATAAAAAACTAAATAAAATAAGATAAAGGATGTAAAGTAAAAATGCCTGACACAAAGCAGGTGCCTATGCAATGGCATATTTTCCTAATGGGGACATTTGGATAAGGCATTGCCTGTTTTTTTTGAGAAGCCCACTAGTGCCTAAAATGGACATGCCAATGAAGCTTCTGAACATCTTTGAAGCAGAATGGTTATTTTGCTTCCTTAACTGGCAGCAGGTATTCGGCTGTGTCCATTAAGAGCTATTCCAATAGTTGAATATTTTTTCATGTGTTTCTTTGCTATTTGTATTTCTTCTTTGGACAGTTGTTTTTTCAAGTCTTTTGCCCATTTTTTAATCAGATAGTTTGTCTTTATGTTGTTGAGTTGTATGATCTCCTTATATATCATGGATATTAAACCCCTTTCAGATATGTGATTGCCAAATATTTTCTGTCATTGAGTTGGCTGCATTTTCACCCTTTTGACAAAGTCCTTTGAGGTGCAAAAGTGTTGAATTTTGAGGAGGTCCCATTTATCTATTTTTTCTTTTGTTGTTTGTACTTTGGGTGTAAAGTTTAAGAAACTACCACCTACCACAAGTTCTTGAAGATGTTTTCTTACATTTTCTCCTAGAAGTTTTATGGTTGTTCTTTTTATATTTAAGTCCTTGATCTATTTTGAGTTAATTTTTTAATAAGATGTGAGATAGGGGTCTTCTTTATTTCTTTTGGGTATGGCTATCCAGTTCTCCCAGCACCATTTGTTGAATAGACTCTTCAAGCTCAGCTGGGTGGACTTAACAACCTTATCAAAAATCACTTGACTGTAGATGTGAGGGTCAATTTCTGAGTTCTCAATTCAGTTCCATTGGTCAGTCTGTCTGTCTTTATGCCAGGACAATGTTGTTTTTACCATTTTAGCTAAGTAATATACTTTAAAGTCAGGAAATGAGAGTCCTCCAACTTTGTTCTTCTTTTTTAAAGACATTTTTGGCTATTCAGGGCCCCTTACCCTTCCAAATAAATTTGATTATTGGATTTTCAATTTCTGCAAAAAAGGCTTTTGGGATTTTTATTGGGATTTCATTGAATCTGTAAATTAGTTTGGGTAGAATTGACACCTTAATGATATTTAGTCTTCCAATCTATGAACATAGAATGTCCTTCCATTTATATAAGTCTTCTTCAATTTCTTTTAGTCATATTTTGTAGTTTTCTGAATACAGATCCTTTATGTCCTTAAGTGTATTCTTAAATATTTGATTGTTTTAGTCACTATTATAAGTGGAATTTTTTTTCTCTGATATTCTCCTCAGAATGTACATCAGACGTGTACCATTGCTAGGTCTATACCCAGAAGTACTGAAAGCAGTGACACGAATAGACATCTGCAAACTGATGTTAATAGTAGTGTTATTCATGATAGCCAAAAGTGGTAACAACCCAGGTGTCCATCAACTGATGAATTGATAAACAAATTGTGGAGTATACACATGATGGAATATTATGCAGCAGTAAGAAGAAATGAAGTCATGAAATATATGACAACATGGATGAACTTGGAGGACATTATGATGAGTGAAGCAAGCCTGATACAAAAGGACAAATACTATATGATTGCCCTATTATGAACTAAATATATTACATGAAATATAAACATATTATGTGAAATATGAATGTGGATAAAATTGCATATATAAGGCCATTTTTCTTTGAAGTGGAACAAATGTAGATTAATAATACAAAATATTAATATCAGACACACACAAAAACCCATTATACAAAGTTATGGAGACCAGACACAGAGTACTACATATTGTATGATTCCATTTTTATAAAATGTAAATATAAATCAGTTTATAAGATGAAATTAGATTAGTGATTATGTAGGGCTGAGGAAGGAATGCTAAAGTGTGTGGCATCTTTCTTTTTGGAGTAATGAAATTGTTCTAACATTTTTGAGATGATGAACATTGTGATTATACTAAATTATACTAAAAGCTATTGTTTATACTAAACTTTGGATAGATTATATGGTGTGGGAATATATCTCAATAAAACTGCTTAATGAACAAATAAATAATTGTGCAAAAATAGCCAGAAATAACAGCTATGAATAGCAGGGGAAAGAGAGAGATTGAGAGGTGAGGAATTTTCTTGTCTGTCTTTTTTTTGTTTATTATTATTATTGAAATAATGAAAATGCTTTATTAATGATTGAAGTGATGAACACACAACCATGTGTACCATTGACTGTACACTTTGGATAAATTGTATGTTTTATCAATATGTATCAATAAAATTGATTTTTTTTAAAAAGCCATTCCATATATGCCTGGCAAAAGAGTTTTTTATTCAGTGATGTAGGACCAATAATATACTATCTCATGTGAACTATTAAAGTGGAAAATATTTTAAAAATTTACAAAACAGTTCACCACACAAAGCTCTACTTACCAACACATTACAATATATTTTGAAAGAAAGTTTCAAAATCTGTCATTTCAGTGTGCTCTAAATATTGACTTTATGATTTCATCATATAATAACATAAACCTGTGTTCCAAGTCTAAGAGGCAGTACTCTTAGTCATTATTTTAAAATGATTTCCCCTGTCTAGACCTGGCTTTAATAAAGACTCTAAACAGAAAATTTCTGAGTTACTTTTAAATTTAAAATTTTTATTCTATTTTCCACAATTATTTGATTAACTATACTTCAACTTGAATATGTATCAAAGCCAAAGAATCAAATCTAAGAATTTGTCTTTAAATGAAGATGGATCACAATGTAATTTTTGTTCATTTGTACTGTCTATAAATTGCTAAATAATGCAATTTTCTCTCTCTTGAAGGGCATGTAAGTTCAACTTTACTGAATAATCAACTTGACTATTTCTCCACATCTAGTGTTTTCCTTCAAATAAGTCACAATATTTGTTAACCAACATCTGTTCATATAGAGGCATAACAGCCTATATATGAATATCAGTAATATAGAACAGAATTCTATAAGCAGTCATGCTTGATAAATATTCAGTAAAAATTATTAGTAGTAGAAAATATGAGGAGCCCTCTAAAGAGTATGACCCAGATAAGGGGACCTCTTGCTGAGTATAAATTCAGTACAACTCTCAAGTAATTTCACGCAGTAATTGAAATTCTGGTTTCTTACCTGGGATCATGAGGGGCAATGTAACATTGGCAAGAACAGTTGTTATGTTAGTTGTATAACCATTAATGAAGTTTCTGAAAAGTTGTTTAATTGTGATCCATTCTATTAGATCTTAATCTGGAGGTCATTTTCTCAGTTCACTTAGGCAAAAATGGCTGTCACAGTAAATTCCCCCAAGTACATGGTTAATAGAATAGGACACTCAGAAAACAAAACTGTAATGTACTAATCTTAGTAAATGAAGAAATCGTCATATTGCAGAGCCATTTAAAATTAGAACCACCAATTTGAAAAGCTGGTTTTTGGACTGTCCTATGCCCTAACAACCTGGGGAAGGGCAGCCCTGATCTTCTTCATGAATCTGCAGTCAGAGAGGCAGCAACTACCTCATCTTCATTTGTGACTCAATAGTAGAAGCTCAGTAAGCACATTTACCTTCTTTACTAACCACACCTAAGCAGCATTTCTGATACACTAGTCATCAGTATTAGGCTCCAAGGAAAGCTCATTGGGTCAAATTTCAGGAGAAAGCAGCACAGGATTAGGAAAATAGACTACCATGGTGAAATTTTATATGCTTACTATCAATGACATTTCCCTTTTCTTAGTTTTAAAATACAAAAAAAAAAAAAAAAAAAAAAAAAAACCTCAAATGCCTGAGAGGCAGAATGGGATCTTTGAAATACTTATGAAATTTGAAAGAAACTACACAATTTAATTTGCATGTAATTGTATACATACGCACACACACACACAAACACACACACACACACACACATATATATATATACTCAAGGGAGAAGGAGAGAGTGAGAAAATAGAAAGGCAGAGAGAAAGGCAGAAAGAGAAAGAATGAGAGAAAAAGGAGACAGCTGCAGGGAAGAGAACATTTAAATGCAAGGCACAAGGGGGGCAGGTATAGCTCAGTGTTTGAGTGTCTGCTTCACATGTATGAGGTCCTGGGTTCAGTACCTGTATATCCTTTTAAGAAAAAAGTCCATAAATGCAAAGGGCAATGTTCAGCATTTTGGAGGGTAAAAGGTGTGAGGAAAAAGTTCTGGATTTTAAGGAAGTTATAACATTCTTAGGAAGAAAAAATAAACATTGGAATTAATAGATAGCAGTAAATGATTTTCTGTACCCTGTTTTGGATCGAATTGTATCTTCCTGAAAGATACGTTAAAGTCTTAATCCCTGGTCTCACGAATGTGATCCCATTTGGTAATAGGGTCTTTGACCATATTATTACTTACAATGAGGCCAAGCTGAATTAAGGTGGGCCCTACTCTAGTATGATTGTTATCTTAATAAAGAGGGGAACAGTCAGACAGAAAAAGAGGACAATGATGGAAGCATAGAATACACAAGCCATGAGATGCCATGGGTAACCAGCAATCCACTGACAGAACCCCACAGACTTCAGGACAAGCAAGATCTGCGGGCACATTGATTCAGATTCATTGGCACAGAAATGTGACACAATAAACTTCTGTTTTAAGCCATCAATTTTGTGATAATTTGTTGCAACAGCCTTAGGAAGTGAAACAGAGCCCATTCTAGAGTGTACGATACTTCAGGGATGTTTATCGTTTTTGCTTATTAATGCATCCTGACTTCTTAGAACAGAGTCTGGCATGTAGTAAATATTCAATAAACATTTCTTGAATGAGCTTAAGCAATGAATTCGAGTCATAAGTGAGGTTTTTCCATTGATACATTAAAATCAATTGCTTTCTTAATTACGTAGATCCCATGGTTTCAATGGAAACAGATTTTCTTGGGTTAGTGCACTAGTATATGAAATGGGTTGGCAGATTTTAAGCTAGTACATTTCAGATAGCTAGAAAATGAAGGTTAAGGCACAGGCCATTGATTTTTGGTTTTAACACATTTATTGAGCTGTTGCTACATGCCAGTCAGTGTGGTGGGACCTAGGGCTGCTGAAATAAGTGGCACAATCTATGGCTATATATAGCCTATATTCTAAAGATAAAGAAAAACAACACAATTCAGGCAAAGAAACAAACAGTTGCAAGATAGGAAAAATGCTCAAAGCATGGGTATACAGAGGTTATGGTTGTTTAGCAAATCATGACGAGATTAAAAGAATGCATAGAAGAAGTGGTTACTTGGCTGGGCCTGAAGAAATAATATGGCATAATCATAGGAAAGAAAGAGAAATGTTTTCTTGGCATCAGGAATAGCATAGGTGTCTTGGGGATTGGGAGAGTTCAGTGCCCCTGGGAAACTAAAAATAGGTGAGATGCTCTGGAGGAGTGGTCAGGTCTTGCACGCTGAGCTGTGGAACTTAGATTTCCTGCCATTGGGCCATTGGTAGTGGGAGTCATAGACAGATTTCAACTAGGAATTGTGTGAACATTTTATTGAGAAAGGTCACAGACAGAAGCAGTGAGAATGGATTGAATGTGGTTGAACCAAGAGAAGGTTTACGTATAGTGTTGTCATTCAGGTAAGAAATACTGAGGGCTTGAATTAATGTAAGCACAACTGTTACGAGGAGAAGAGGATAAGCATCAAGAAATAAATAAAAAAACAAGGGCTGATATTAATTGAGCACTTTCTATATGATGTGAACTGTTTTGGGCAGTTTACATTTAATAATACTTTTAATTTTCACAACAACCATATATGATCTGTATTATTATTATTATCCCCATTTTACAGATGAGGAAAACTATGATGGTAGAGGTTAAGTAGTTCACTCAACAGCAAACGGTTAGTAAATGACAGAGACTGGATTGAAACCCAGTAAGTTTGATTCTAGAACATATGTTCTTAACCACTATATAATAATGCTTACAGAGGAATAAAATATATTGATGAGGTAGAATCAACATTATTTTTGAGTGAAAAGATATATTTCTAAGAAAAAAAAAAGAGAAATTTAAGTTGAATCTTAAACTTCTGACTTGCATTTGAGGTTAGAAATTAGATGACTAATTTCACATGTAACATGTTGAGTATACAATGCCTGTGAGGTACTGACTTGAAGCTTCCACTTCAGTGGAATGTGGCAATGTGGCATATCTATCTCTGCAGAAAAGTCGGACCAAGAGACCCAGCTGCTGGAATGACTTGAAGCCATGGTTTTTTATGAGGTTCCCCAGACAGTTTACAGGTTGAGATGAATAGACAATGAATGGGGCACATAGCCATTCTCTTAGTTAGGATGCCTGGTACTGTACGAATCTAGAAATCTTAAATAAAATTGGCTTAAACAATAAGAAAACAAATTAACTCAGAGAAAAAAAAAGAAATTGACGATAATAGATTTCTAGATTGTTTGGTTTAATGGCTCAACTTTGTCATCAAAGGCACAGGTGTTTTTCTGTATCTCTGCTCTGCCATCCTCATTTTTGACTGTGCCTCAGACTGGCTTCATTCACAGTAAGAAAATGCTGCATCAGTAAAGTTACAAGTATCATATTAAAGTAAGGCAAAATTATCAGTCAGATTTCTGACATCTTCGCCTTAATAGTAAGTTAATTTTTCCTACAGGTCACCCAGCAGACCTTAAAGAAAGTTTCATTGACCAAAAGCAATGCAGGCCCATCCATAAAGTCATTGTTAACCAGAAAATGAGGCCACTATGATTGGCTTTGTCCTATCAAGAATTTCTTCCGTGTTTGGAGATGTAGTAAATATCTCCTGAGTAATGAAGGGTAGGGGTGAACTGAACAAAATTTCAATTCAGTCAGTGGGGATAAAAGGTGGGAATGAATGTTGGGTAAGTAGCAAATGTTTTTCCTATTGCCAAAAAGCAGATGAAACACAAAAAAGGAGTAAGCAAGTAAGCATACATGACAGAAGTGACTGGAAGGCTAAAAAGAAAATAGCATAGTGTCTCAAGGGAGAAGAGCACTCTCAGATAAAGCCTGGAAAAGGGGGTTTATTTTATTTTACATCAAAAAAGTGAAATTCTTTCTTTAGTTTCTTTAATTTTTTTCTCATTTCTTTTCTTTTTTTTTTCTTTGAAACCTCAGAGTAAGGAGAACTAGGAAGGGAAATTCTCATTCTTATAACAAACACAATTTGTTTCTCAAAAGAATGAGAGATGAGGAATCACAGGGGCAAAAGGAATATTCTTTAAATAAGTTTCACCATAAAGGAAGAAATAGGCTGGCAGCTAGAAAAGTTCTTGGAGTCTTTAGGGGAATCAATGAAAATCTTTATTATTTTCTGATCATAGAAGTAATGCATGTACATCAAAAAATTTAACAATTATATATATCTCTATATATCTATATAGATGTATATATGGTACAAAGTGATACACCAAGAAATATATTTCTAAGAGTTAATGTAAATTCTTCCAGTTGTTTGTTATTTATATGCTTATTCAACAGCATATATTAATTAAGGAATTATTAATCATATTCCTTGGCAATTTGTGTTTTCCTCTCATTAATATATTTTGGGGATCATTTTATATCAATACAGATAGATTTTCCTAGTTCCTTTTGGTAAATGAATAATATGATATTATATAGCTATAGCATTCTTTACATAAAATATATATGCAGGGGCATTAGTTTTCAATTTTGAAAAGTAATATACTCAATGTACCAATGCTTGTACTTATAAGTACAAGAGTTTATATAAGAAGTAACTTATAGATGTAGAATAATTAGTCAGAAAGAAATACTATTACCGTTTTCAAAAATATTCACATGTATTTCTCTGGTGAATATTTTTAGAGATGGAGGAGACTTGAGCATGTTCCAATGACAAAGCCAAAATGTTCCTCTATTAAATCTACCCTAATAGCCCCAAAGGGAGCTGACCTCTCTCTTCTTATACTGCTCATCAGTGGCATACTACCTATACCCCGTAAAAACAGCTTTTTCATTCAGCATTATAATAAAATTAGGCTGAAGATATGTCAAACTCCACGAGGCTTACACCTGAGTCATCATTTTTGTCCCTCTCAGCAGCCAGCAGAATATGAGCTTTATCAATGTTTGTTCACTGACTTCAATAAATGAGTGAGTAAAAGTGAATACATATAAAGATGGTAAAAGCCACTCAACGGTATAGTTCTATAGATACTATTTTTTACATTTTCTTTATCTCTGAGCAAGCTGGTTCTGTTAGAATAGTTGTGCTGTAAAATTAGCCAGAATGTCCCACATTATGTAAGTAGCAGCTTGATCTTTTGATCATAATATGTTTATGATTTAGGCCATAATTAGAAACAAAGATGCCCTTTCACAGAAAATGTATATCATAGTAAGCATTTGTACCATGAAGTACTTGTTAAAAATTGCTCGTGGTAAACATGTCCCACTTAAAGCTGACATTTTCTCTTGATCTCTGTGGCTGTGGATTTGATGACAACATGTCTTGATGAAGCTAATGAGGTTTAATAAAAATCAACTCAATTGAAAAGTATAATCTAGAGAAATGATGTTTGTTTTCTATTCTTAGAGCAGGTTGACCAATATCTACTTTCTTCAGCCTGGGATGACATCAGTGTGGAAATTTCAAAGAGGCTTCACAGTGAGGCTTTTTGCTTGATGCTAATAAGGATACATATTATAATTAAAAAGAGGAACTTTGATCATTCCACAAGTATTTAATTGTGACAGTGAAATCAAAGTTGAAAAAAATGAACAAAGAAGTTTTGTTCAATTCCCTAAAAGTAACCTCGAGCCATTGAGTCACAACTTCAGTTGAGACAGCAGATTTCTGTTGCTTCTTATTCAGTTACCCCATTATGACAAATGTATAGGAACAAAACTCATTATGCAGGTACCTAGAAAATGCAGAGATTATACAAGCATCTCCTTCTAGTTTACATATTTTTGTCTATTGTTTCTAATAGAACTAACTTGCTCAAGGAGAAAGTGTTCTACCATATTTTCATATGGACTCAATTAAAGGCATCTTTAAATTCCCTTTCCAATCCATAAAGATATGTGAGCCTGCCAGTGTCTTCCATTCCATATATATATTTCAATTATTCTTGTTCATGCCCTGCTTATATATTACAGCTGCAAATGGTTACCCAGATTTCCCTAATTTCTAATTTAATGAAAACAGAATTACGAGTCTACAACATATTGGGTTACATATACATCCTGACCCATTCACTCTAGCCAGAGGACAGCTATACTGTGATAAGCTGGCTCTAGGTTACACACTAATTTCTGTGAGTTAAGTCAGCGAAACTCTGCATAGCAGAAAGCTGTTCTGTAGAAAAAATATTCAAGAACTATTGTTGATAAAGGAGAAATGGATGTTAGGTCAAACCAACAAATGTTTAAGTCAGGGTTCTTAACAAGGAGTCCATGAGCTTTAATTGAAATGAAAAAAAACATTATTCTAGTGGGGACGTGTTGGTGTGGGTGTGATATATTTATTAAATAATACACAGTATAGTGTGGACTTAGTAATGGATCTGTGGTTTTCACTTGACTGGCAAAGGGGTCCATGAAACAATAAAGGTTAAGAACCCCTGGTCTAATTCATACCTTGAGAAATATTGTATATGCTTATTTTCCAGGCCTATCTATTTTGTTCCCTTTTTCATTTCCTACGTAAAAATGAAATATAATTAATATATTCAAGTGAATAAAGGATAAATTAAATTTATCAAATAGGAAACTTTTTGTGGAATATATACATATATAGTATATATATCTCTTTATTTCTTGTAGCTTTTTTTTTTTTTTAAAGATTTTATTTATTTATTCATTTATCCCCCCCTTGCTGCTTGTGCTCGCTGGGTCAGCTAACCACGCCGTGCGGGCAGGCTTGCCTTCACCAGGAGGCCCCGGGAACCAAACCCGGGGCCTCCCATATGGTAAACGGGAGCCCTACTGATTGAGCCACAGCCGCTTCCCAGCATTTTTTTTTAAATTCACATATGATAGAATCAATCAGGCATTACTTCATAAAATTATCCATAAAATGAACTTGTGTTATCTTCTGATAAAGCATTTTTATCCTTTTGTGTATATATATAATATATTTATATATATAAATGATTTGTAATTTAAATAGCAGTTGACATTTTAACCATGTATTACAATCATTATTTTCTTTGTAGTACCATTTGATCAAAAATCACCCTTTAAAGATTAATCAATATTATAAGCAGTTTATCTTTCTTAAAACAATATTAAATGTATAATTAGGGCTTCATTTTAAATTCAGTAAGTTAATTTGTGTAAAGTGCTTTACAAAAAATTTTTCCCATTTTTTTGCTCATTAAATACTAATGTCCCTTGGGCAGATGCAAATGGCATTCCTAAAGGCAATTTTTGAAAGGCCACTTTAGGATGCTGACAAACATGGCTAAATAAAGCCTCTATCTGACTCAACAGCCAAAAATTGCTCACAAAGAATTTTAAAATATCAAGGTTTTTTAAAAACTTATTTCAAATAATAGGATAGCAAAAATAGAAAAGCAGTAGAAGACTATATCACAATGTTTAATTACAGAGAGGAATCCAAAATCTACTTTGAAGAACTATGTTATTTGTCTTGACTTTGAACTGACTACTTCCATTTCAGTAAAAATACCTTATCAACCTTCTAGCTAATAAATAAAAATTACTCTCTATTTTAAAATAAAATTGAATTAATATTTCCACAAACTACCAGCAACTTCTGAAAATGTGTCACATTTCATAAGGAGTGAGTAGGATTTTATTTTCAGAACAAGGAAATCAAGACACTTTTTTCCTTTGACTCAGAAAAAACATTAGAGGATGAAGACAACTTTATTTAGGGCTGGTGCTAGTCTCTATATCCCAGATTATAAGGCATTCTTTAAGATTGAGATCAGTTGCAGGAGTATTCCAATGCTCCTAAACACAGGAAAGAATGCTAGTCATTTTACATGGAGTTCAATCAAATAATTTTCTATAAGAAATCTTTTTCTCCCCCTATGTAACTATTCTGGGTAGACTTTAGAGAAAAATTAATGCATATATTCATGACTGTTTTTTGTTCTCCAGTAATTAAGGAAGAAAACATCTCCTTAGTTCTCATTGAATCAGTTTTCTGTCATTTTGTGATTTCAAGGAAATTATGGGCAGAAGAGGCACTGTATTAACATTTGGTTAGGCCTTAATGTGCCAGAATTAGAGACAGAGGGCTGAGCCTTTTCTCATGGGAATGGCATGGGGTTGTTTTCTGAAAGGAGCAGGAGCAATTGATGGAGAGCTGGATATTTGGAGCTGGGTAGCAGGAGGAATAGGATGGGCACTCTGGATATGGAAGATTAGAACAAGAGAGCTTTTCCTAGGATACAGTCCAAAGACCGATAAAAATAGCATGCTTCTCCTCCTCCTACTTCCCACAGGGATACATATTGAAATACAGTAATAACATGAAATTAAAAAATAGCAATATTTCTTTTTTTCTGAATCTTAAACACAGAAATTTGAAAGAAATATGTGTTGTAGCTACCAAGATTCAGTATTAACAATTTGCTTTAAAAGAAAAAATGTGAAACCTTACCATTAGGATATTCTACAACTGCATTAAGCTTCTATATGGGATACACAATAGCAGTTCACATGGCCTACATTAAAAAAATGCAGTTTTATTATGTCCTATTACAGGAAGTGAAAATTGCTTACCCCAACATTTTCATTTCCTGGAGTCCCTAAAATCTGGATGGAATCAGTTATGAGTACAAGGACAATGTAGGAATTTTGGGAGGTTTCTGTAAAAGGGAGAGAAAGTGCTTTTCCTTCCCTCACTCCATTACTTGAAATTGGATGTGATATCGGAGATGTAGCAGCCATATTGGACCATGAGGAATAACGGCCATTCATCAAGAAGCAGGGCAGAGAATTGGAAGCAGCCTGGGTCCCTGATGTCTATGGAGCGGCCTATGAAACCTGGACTGCTCCAACTCCAGGCATTATTAATGGGAGGACTAAATAAGCCTCCTTCTCACTTAATCAATTATTTTGCAGCTGAACCTATATAAGCTGAACTTAATTTTAATTAATAAACGTATCTAGAAATAGGCAACTACCATTTTTTTAAAAAAGTATGGCTGTGTAGAGGCCCTGAATTTAAATTAATGAAGTGATAATATATATTTATTAGCTTCCCAATTACATATCTGTTAGTGTCTCTAAAACTTGAGAGAGTTGTAAAAAAGGTTATTTTAATTTTGTCTCATTTTAAGTAATAATTATTTCCACTGCAAACTCATTTACATTATAAATTAGCTCTGTAAATAGGAGTATCTTATCCAGACATAAACTTCAAGACACGGGGCAAGCCAACTGTCACCAATCTGCATTAGCAAAAATTGAATCTCATTAAGATATACTGGAATAATTACTTCCCTGCCCTTTTCCTAAAATAATTTACTGTAGGATACAGAATATGCTGTTATTTTTCTCTATCACTGAATGTGTGATGCTAATGAGAAATTACTACTGAAATATCTTGAAACGATTGCAAAATCTGCTGTTTCTTCCATAGCGCTTTACACAACAGGTCAGTGGGAAACGTGTTCTCATGAGGACTCCTCTGCTGAGGTTCTCCCTACTAAGTGGGAGGGACTGAGTTTGAATCCATGATGTTCCACTGGTATACTTTTGTGAAATTACATATATCTTACTCATAGCCAACTTATACCCATTTTACTTAAAACATTGAACAGGAATTGATGTCATTGTGGGCAGAAGAGAGCGGGACAATGGGAAGTGTAGTTCAAGGAATATGAATGCATGAAGATGGTCATTCTTCAGCAAATCTTCCAGCTGCCTAAAAACTTTTTAACCTCATTATGTTATTTTCTTCACTGAAAAAAGCAAGCAGGTTCTAACTATTCATTTCTCAGAAATAGCATGTAAATCATATGGTATGGTAATCACATGGTAAATAGTAATATCATATGAAATAATTGAGAAAATTATTATATTTCACATTATTTAGCTAGACAAATTCTGGATGAATACAGGCACAGTGATATACCAAAGCCTCTGGAGAAAGCTAGCAAATAAAAGTCATTTTTTTCACCTTATATGTGATGTTTTACAGAGACAGCAAATATAGAAGGCAATTGTGAAAGTCAAGATATAAAATCATTATAATACCTTATTAAACATCCTCAGAAACAATATCTAATTGAAGAAGTAGAGCAATTCTCTTAGATTTCAAGTTTACAAAAAAGGGAGGAAAATGGAAAGAAATTATAAAATCAGAACATAATTTCTCTTTGTATAATATATAGTGAAATTCTTCAGATACATGAGATTTTACTTTGTAAGAAAAATGACAGTTAATATGAAGTACTTTTGAATTTTGTCACTATTATTATATTTTTGAGTAAATGGTTATTCATTTCAAATAAAATTAATAAACTCATAAGAATTACATAGCTTTATCCATTAAAGTCAATAGCATCAATAGGCTTTTGGTGACAGCAGAAAACTTATGAGTTAACAAATAATTAATATCATCTTTCCTTTCATTCTCCTCTCTATAATTATAAAGTGATATATTTTTATTGAATTCTAATTAGCATGGAACTCAGAGCTTCATTTCCCTAATTTTCTTAAATTTTTATAGTTTGCCAATAGAAAGGATTGAAGATCTTACAATTATACTGCTTTCCTTCTCTAAAGAATTGTTCAATTTTTTTTCATTAAGTAAAAAGTGAAACCTATAATTCATGCGTGAAAACTCTCATGCAATGCTACTGATTTTAAAAATATGCCTATTTTTAAATGTTTGTAAGATTATACTACCAAATAAGGAGCTCCAATAATCTAGATAAACAATTCTTATCAGATGATGTATTATCTATATCTTATGCACATATTAAAACCTGTTTACTGAATTGGAATGAGTTTCCAAATGTTTAAAAACCAGACACATTTATACACTTGTTTATGTGTTTATGCATGCATATGAAGATTTGCATATCTTTGCCCAGATCTGTTGTTTTAAACCCTAATTGTTTTTCCCACATTTTCTTTCAAAAAGAATAGTATTTAAAGGTATATGGGAAAATACAAAATTTGGGTCTGTAGATAACATAAAAAGAGAAAAATACTTAGAACTTTAGACTAAGATTACTCTGGAGCCATGCTTTAATATTTGACCACTTGTTTTTAAACATTTAGGGATAGCAATTTTTATAATTATAATGGGAAGAAATTTACAGCAATAAGCTGAGGATAGAGTTGGAAGACTGTAGGATAGAAAAAGTCAGAACTTTTACTCCTGCAGAGTTACAGAAATCAAACAATAAACATGCATAGGAAAGTGCTAAGTTAGACCCATTATGTAAAACCAAGCACTGGGAAAGGGTTGTAGAGCATGAAAAAGGAGAATGAATAAAGTAATTACTGACAACTCAAAGGAGTTTCTGTTGCTGTAAAGCTGCATATCTGCAGTGATGGAAAGGATTGAGAAAAGTGTCCCTGCAAGATCTAAGGGTTAGTAACTGATCTGTACTCTAGGGCAGAACCCTTGAATTGCAGCTTTAAGAGCAATTTTTGGGCAAGCGGAAGTGGTTCAACCAGTTGGGTGCCTGCCTACCACATGGAGGTCCTGGTTCGGTTCTGGGTACGTCCTAAAGAAGACGAACAGATGTCGCAACGAGCTAGATGCCTAAACAAGCAGATGCCACAAGCCAGCAGACATCCCAGCCTATGGGGAGCAAATGTTGGACACTCCCCTCCCATGTGGGAGGTTCTGGATTCGGTTCCAGTGCCTCCTGGAGAAGGCAAGCAAACAATGATCATATACATGAGAGCACCACCTAGGGGAGGGGGTGGGGATAAATTTAAAAAATTAAAAAAAGCAGTTTTTGGAAGGACATCCTAGGTATCTAGTTAGAGCTAGCACAAGATCAATAGGGAAAATAGAGGATGAACAGAAGGGGGCAGGGGTGCAACAAATACAAAGAACACTTATCAAGGAGAGCATATAAATGAATAAGTCAAAGAATACTACTTAAAAAGGTATTAAAAAAACACAAAAACTAAAAATAAAATAAGAAAATAAAAACAAATAAAAAAAAAAATCAACCATCAGGAGATAAATATACTCCTAATGAAACTAGAACAAGCACAAAATGATCCTAGATTAAATTTATATGTTTAAAATAGTAAGCATATAAAGGAAGTAATACTATCCATAAATATGAAATTATGAAAATATTAATAGGTAATCAAGATTTGAAAAAGGACCAATTTTAAATTGTGTGTACATATTTTTCATAGTAAGCATAAAACTTGATGACTTCATAGGTACTGAATTTTCTAGACTGGACACAATAAATGAAAGAAATATTGATTTAGAACTTAGTATTGAAAGTTTTGTGAAGAAAGTACCACAGAGAAAAAGATAAGAATATGAAAGGCAGGTTTTTAGACAAAAGGCTACAAGTATTTCTAAAATATATAAAAATGAAATAAAAAAAAACAGTAATCAAATATATAATCATTGAGAGCATTTTATATTAAGAAATGTAAATATTCATATGGAAAGTACACCAAATACTAGGAAGCAAAAACACACACACAAAATATGTCCACTCTTAGACACATCTGAATTGGACAACAAAACATTGCACAATGCAAGAGGAAGGGAGCAAAACAAATAAATCAAAAGAATTTATCTTTGTTATAGCTTTCTTCTGCTTGCTTTGGGTTTAATTTCCAATTCCTTTTCTCATTCTTGCAGGTGTGCAGTTAGGTCCATGTACGCCTGAGAAGAAAGTATATCCTACTCTTTCAGGGTGCAATGTTCTGCATATATCTGTTAGGCCGAGTTCATTTATCATATTATTCTAGTTCTCTCTTTCCCCTTATTGATCTTTTGTCTAAATGTTCTACCTATTGATGAGAGTGGTGTATTGAAGTCTCCAATTATTGTTGTAGAGGTTTATATACCTTCCTTTGGTCTTTCCAGTGTTTGCCTTGTGCGTTTTGGAGCATGTGGTTTAGGTGGATATATATTTATAATTGTTATTTCTTCTTGGTGTATTGACCCATTTATTAATATATAATGTCCTTCTTTGTCTCTTGCAACAGCTTTTAACTTAAAGTCTATTTTGCCTAATATAAGTATAGCTATCCCAACTCTTTTGGGTTACTATTTGTATGGAATATCTTTTTCCATCCTTTCACTTTCAACTTATTTGTGGCTCTCAGCCTAAGAAGGGTCTCTTGTAAATAACACAGCTGGACCATGCTTTTTAAAAAAATTAGTTCCACCAATCTGTGTCTTTTAATTGTAGAGTTTAATCCATTAATATTCAATGTTATTCCTGTAAAGGCAGTACTTACATCAGATATTTTGTCCTTTGGTTTTTATATGCCATATATTTCTTTGTCTTTCTTTTCCTTTTTTGCAACCTCCTTTTCTGTATAGTTGATCTTTTGTGATGTTTCTGACTGGTCTCTTTCTCATTTATGTTTCTGTATATATTTTTAAATAAATGCTTTCTTTGACATTACCTAGGGTTTGTATTACCCAACTTATATCTATAACCTGCAAGTTTGAAAAGATACCATACATTCTTTGCTCCCATATCCTTCTCTTTGTCCTCTTTATGTTGTTTTTGTCCCACATTATTTTTTTGTATTTTGTGGGCCCATTATCAGGAAATATGCCTTTTTCATGTTCAATTGTATTCTTACTCATATAAAAATTAAAGAGTAGAGTTGTGTATCAAGGCTACAGTACTACTGGGTTTTGCATTTACCTCTTTAGTTACCTTTATTGAAGATCTTCATTTTTTCACACTACTCCAAGCCATTATTTCCTTTTGCTCTTTATCCATATTTTCCTTCATCTCCTTGAATTGATTTAGGAGATTTTTATGAATTGCTTTGATTAGTTGTTCCAAATTCTGTGTCTCCTCTTAAGTTTTAAATTGTTTACTTGGCTGAGCCAAATCTTCTTGTTTTTCAACATGGCTTGTAATTTTCTGCTGATGCCTGGGCATCTGATTATTTTCATGTGTTAACTCTGAAGGCCAGTTTCTTTCTCTTGCCTAGGGTTTTATTGTTGATTGGTTTTGTGTCAAGGATCTTTTTTGATATTTGTTTCCACTTCGTCTCAGCTTTTAGAGTAGCCCTTGTTTAACTGTTCAGATTTTCTCAGCTCAACTTCACCTGATTATTGTGTTATAAGTTTTGAGATTGCAATTTTAGTGCAGTTGTTTCACCTCCAAGAGAAAGTTTTATTTCCTCTGTTCCTTTGCTGGGAGGTTTGATCTGTTCTGTTTCTTTTTATGTAAAAGTTTCTCCCCATCTCCAGTGATTTGTTCAAACTCTCTCCCTTACTCAGTGCCTCTTTCCTTACACTTTTCATTTCTGGGACTTGTCCTCTCTTATAGCAGTTCAGTCTCCTACCCCCAATTATTTTTCCCAGGAGGTTCTTCTGCCTTGGTTTCTTCTCCCTTAGGGTATGCTACTCTGGGGAGGCATATAGGGTCAATCCTGAAAAGCCCATTTTGTGTTTTGGTGGTCCAGCAAACAGACTGGATTGACTGTGCACACCTCTTGCCAACAGTTCTGCCACAGCTTCCCAATTTCTTTTCCTGAGGGAACTTTTGCATTCAGCACTTCTTAGAAACATGTGTTCCTACTTGGGTTTCTGTGGACTTAGGTCCCTGTGTCTGTATATGTGTGGAGTTCTAATGTGCTGTTGTGAGTGGCTTTTTGGTATGCATCTGTACCTTTTGCTTGTTAAAATGCTTCTTTCCGATATAATGTATCATAGATTTTTTTCTACAAAGTACATTTTAACAAATATATTATATTCTAATATAATATTTTGCTACAATTTATTTTACCATTTACTCATTTTGGAATTAAATTTGCTTAATTTTATTGTTATTGTCAATGTTAGTTAAACAGCTTCAAAATCAAATCTCATCACGTAAATCTGATGATTTGATAATAATAAATTCATAGAGGAATGATGGATAATTATTCATGAATAATTAAGTAGAAGCTAAGAAGAAAATGCAAAGTGAAATGGAAACTACGATTAAAAAAAACCAATTATGGTAATATGTTATTTCAAGTTGAATCAGGTAATGGGAGCAAGCAGTTTAAAATTACATACCTGGACATGGTTTAACAGAGAAGTTTATTACATAAGAAGGATAAAATATGAAAAAAAATTAGCAGAGAGGTCTAATAGAAGAAGAATTATATAATATGGGAAACAAAAAATTAAGAAATAACACTATAAGCATATTATTTAAAATATGGAAATACACGTCAGGGGGAAAAAGCTAAAATAATGGAAAAAAATCTGCATCTGAGAAGTGAGAATTAGAAGTGGAGAGGGTTGGTACTGAGACACACTATTTTACTATAGTACTTTTAGTCATTTGATATTTTAAACATCATTTGCGCTATAATTTGACAAACCTTAAAATTAAATGAAAAAAATGGAACAGTATGTCAGGAAGCTCCATATTCTAAAGTGCTCTGGTTTCCTGAGTCCATAGAAAATGTTTAGAATTTATTTTCTTTTGAGATCAGTCACCTTGCCCATTTGCAACTTGTCCTATCCCTGGAACCTAAAAAATGTATTATGTATTTAAATGAGGTATGTTCTTGACATACCAGAGAGTTATGGAACTAATATCAATTTATTAGTCTTCGGTTGTCATTTGCAGTCTTGAATAAGGTTGCAAAACGATATTCAGCTTTTGATGCTTGGCTTTTGTTTTAACATTTATAGAAAATAAGTTAAAACCCCACTTTTTAAATGTGCTTTCAAGATATATAATTCTTGCATTATATTCGAAAACAAGAAAATAAATTTTGCATATGTGTATCAAGCTCTTCCTCTTCAATAGCGTTTGTATCTATTTGTATTTTTTCACTACACCTTCTCTTTCTCTCACAAACACACACGTGCATACACAAACATACACACACATACCAACCATCCATCTATCTATTGGTTTGGGCTATTTCACTACTGCTGTATCATAGAAAGCTTAAAGTACTTCACTGTGCAAGAGAATGCTATTTTATTTAGAGAATCAACCAAATGGCAAATAGATCAAAATCCTTATAATTTCCAGTGATGTAAATTCATATAAAACTTCTACATGGACTTGAATTTTTAAAATGCATTGAAATACTTATGTGGAGATATATTAGAAACCATGACTAAAAAGATCTGGAAATATTAAAAATCGTCACTGCATGTTGGAGCCACCTGCCCCACGATATTCTAGCATGCAAGACTCTAGTTATCTACTGCTTCTGCCTCCGAGGCCGGGTTTTATATTCGAAGAAACCAATATGCTTTTCCTGTGGTTCTATAGCATCTGGTTATTTTTCCATATAGATACCCAAAGACATATCTTTTAAAATGTGCATTTCTTTTCCTAAATTTACATTTTGAACTCTCTATGCTTATAAGGTTAGCCTGATCTCTATCTCAACTAAGAGAAAAAAATATCCAATAACGTTCTAAAGTACCATTTACTTTAAGAAAACTCTTGATTATCTCTCTCCTATTCTGTTGAATTTTTATTTAAAGGATATAACATTAGAAGTCTATGTTTTATTCAAATATTTAAATACTTTTGCTAAGTTGGATACCACATATCTAGCAATATATTATCTTAAGGAACCACCCAAAGGAATTACAGAAAAAAATAGCCTGTCAGTAGAGGGTAATAGAACATCTTCCTTTCTAGGAGAGGAAGGAATAGTATTATTCATACTGTGAAGCATATTTTACTGTCATCAAGATATCCTCAGGGCACCTTTTCAAATATATTTTGATACATAGTTATTCTTGAATGGAAACAGAAAAAATGATCTATGTTTTTTGGAAATCTCTGCTACTCTTTTATTTTGCTTGTAGGCATTCTTAATGAAAGAAAGATCTTTGTAAGGGTTTATAGTATATTGTTAATGAGTACAAAAAGAGACTTTTCTCTTTTCCAAATCCAGTGGCCTCATTCTGTTTTCATCTTATCTTACTGTAGTATTTGATCCTTATGACCAAACATTTTGCTAGAAATTATTTCCTCTGCTTATTTTCAGAGGCAACTCTCTTCTATTTTCTTCTCTCTCTCCAGCAATGATTTTATTAGTATTCTTAAACTCTTAATTTTACGTATAAAATTTTAATAAGGGATGTTGTTGATGTGGGAAAGTGTGGAGGGGAGAGAGTAGGCCATATGGGAATCCCTTATATTTTCTATGTAACATTTATGTAATCTAAAGCTTCTTTTAAAATAAAAAAAATTAAAAATTAAAATTAAATAAATAAAAAAAGGCTTTACTAAGTGTTTCCTGCATAGTACTAGCTCCATCAAATATTTCCTATGTTAATTTAAAATGAGTGCAATGGTGAAATAAACTTATAGAAAACAGATTTAATTCAATTGAAATGAGATTCTCTACTGCAGGGCTTCTCAAAGACTTTAACAATTTGAATCATCAAAAGGAGATATATCTCCAAGTCAAACAATAAGATAAGAGAATTTCAATGAATTTCCCTAATGAGTTAGCACATTAACATTTATAAATGTATAAACTAGTAGAAAATTTAAACAAATTCTTCCAAAATCAAATAGAATATTTTAAAGTATTCCATTTCACTAGTATTTAGCAAAATAAACTAAAACCATTAGGTACATTTTATCTACCAAATTAGAAAAAATCAAATAAAATCAATGATATCTATATTAATTGAGTCCAGGAATATTTACATACACTCATGCTCTCACACTGCTTAGAGAGTCTAAATTTATATCTCTCCTTGAGTGAATAATTTGCAAGGTATATTAGTCCTGCACATATATACATATATATTTATATATCATTTTACAAAAAAAAAAAAGTTTGCTCAGTTTGGCTAAATATTTCTCTGTGAATGTATTACTACTAAATTATCAGATTTAATTTTGAGGCTTTTTGCCCAGCATTCTTAAAAAATAATAAAATTATATAAATATGTTCCATAGAAAGGAATAAATTATACTGAAATATATTTTTAAAGTGAATTTTGTAAAAAAAAAAAAAAATCCATGATATATTATAACATGAAAGAATGATTTTAGATAGTAAAAGCACATTATTGTCTTCATTTAACAATACCTATATGCATATGAATCTGCAGGGAACAAAATGTCTTTATACATGAAATAATTTTCTCAGTGGAGGACTGACAGGTGAATTGCAGTATCATAATTGTGCTTATCTGTCTATTTCAAATTCTCTACAATGAGTATTAATTACTTGTAATCTTGTAACACATATACATATACATTAAACATCAGGATTTTCAAAATTTCCTTCCACATTCTCTCTAAAGTGAAGTTTAAGAAGTATTTGAGTACCTTGTATGTTCCAGATACTATGGTTAACACTGAGGGTAAAACAATGAGTAAGATAGGATTCTTCTCCATATTGTAAATTATCATAGTAGGGTAAAGAGAAAGCTTACTAGAGGTGTTCTGGGAACACTAATGAGAGCAGGTCTTCCTCTAAGCAAGGGGCTCAGGTAAAGATTTCTGGGGGAAACCATATTTGAGTTAAAATATAAAGGTTCAAACATAGTTCATAGAGATACAGTACAGATAAATCATAACAGTCTGAAAGAAAACCACAAGGACAGACAAGGAGCCATGCAACAGCCCGCTTGTGTAAGATTCTGATAATTTTCTTATTAAAAGTGGAAAATGGAGAAACAGTGACTGATGAGGAATACGAATGGAGAGGTACCTGAAAGCCTGGCTGATGGTGATACATTTAAGTTATGCAAGAAATCTGAATTTTACTTTATGTAAAATAACTGAGGTGTTTTAGAGACAAAAATTCTTCTTTTATTGCTTTCTCAGCATGTGCACCTTCTACTTTTCTTGTTTTTATATACAGAATAACTGAAATTTTAAGCTATAATTTAAATTACTCTCCTGGGCATTAGAGCCATATTATGCAACTGTTTAGCCAGACTATTCATACAAATGTCTCTAACACAAGTGGAATTTAGGGGGAAAAATACAGTCATTCACTATCTGTCAACTTTTCTGGCACTGTCCTCCTTGCAGTTAATGGAATCTGCAATCATCCCATTTTCAAACAAGTAGCTTTAGATTCATTGTTTCTCAAAGCCTTTTTACCTGTTTTGCCCATTTTCTCCTTCCTTTCACCATAAAATGGTGTTGTCCTCTGAGTCCCCATCACTATCATCTACGCCTTTGTTAATTCTTACCCAGATTCTATAAATGAACCTTTAAGAGTCTCTATAGCGTCAGTATCTCCAATCCTATTCCATTTTCCAGATTGCTACCACCTTCTCTCTATAATTTCAAGCCTGCTCCTTACTTAGTGATTTTCATTCTGCTACATTATTATTATTATTTACTTATTATTTCTTATTTTTTGTGTTTTCACAATAATCTACTTTTTATGTTCCTTACTGTTTTTTTTCATTTAAAATTTTTTATTGAAGTATATCATTCATACATGAATATATGTAAGTAATAAGTGTATAGTAAAAATTGTAACCTTAAAAAACAAATATGCATTATGCCTGCCATCATACAAGGCTCCCATATATCACCCCCCCACCAACACCTTGCACTGTTGTGAAACATTTATTACAAACTATGAAAGAGCATTGTCAAAATATTACTACTTACTATAATTCTGTTATCATTTGAGACATCTGTGTCTTCTAGTGCTCTATTGAAAATGCCAATTATATCAGCAACTTATTTTTCAGGATTATATATTTCAGTCATGTTCACATTCATGTTTTTCTTGAAATGAGTCTTAAAGATGGCTATGCACCTCCCTTATTATGAGGATATTCTTGATAAAACCCTGGGGATTGGTGGGTATATGGTTGAAACTACAATGTTTGGAATGCTCTTTAAAGACACCTGCCCCTCTATTTGAGAACATAGTTGGACTCCCCAAGATGGAAGTCCATCACCTTGCTGATCATTATGTGGGTCTCCACCCACTGATTTAATACACAATGGCAAGATGTTATTAATAGGGGAAGGGGGAAAGAGGGGGGGATGTTGGGTATATGAGAGTCCCCTGCATTTGGTACATGACTTTTCTGTAACCTAAAACTTCCTAGAGAATAAAATTAAAAAAAAAAAAAGACACTGGGGGAACAAACGGAAGACAAAGTCACTGTACATATAGGACAACAGATCTTATAGTGATGAAAGGGAAAATGTCAAAAATACTTTTAAATATTTTTTTATTATTTTTATCATCCCCAAGTTTTATTGTTTTTAAATTTTTTTGTATTTTATTTCTTATTTTTAAAACTATTATTATGCATTTTCTTATTAATTGTATTTAGCTATTTTATTGGTTTCATTTTTGAAGAAGTTTTGGATCACAGAAGGGTTACAACTGTGGCAGAGGGGGATCATTGGTGCAGGGTGTCAGTGACGGGGGATACATGGGAGGAGGTTCACCTGGGTCATACCTATAAGGCATACGAATGTGTTCAAATGTTCATGGGGCATTGTCACGGTGGGTGGAGATTCACACAATAACTGAAGGAATATCAAATTCCTAACCTGGGGGGCTCTGCCACATTCCCTAATAGATCAGCAAGCATCCCCCAAGTACAGGGACAATGATTAGTGAAGGAGGATGGGCCACTGACAGGCCTTTGATATTGATGACTGTGCGTATGAACCTTTATTCTTGAAATTGAAACTTAGCCTAGTATTATAGGGTGCCTAAGAATTGCCTCCTGGGACCCTCTTTGTTGCTCAAATGTGGCCTCTCTCTAAGCCGAACTCAGCACATAAATGCATTACCTTCCTCCTAGTGTAGGACATGACTCCTGGGGATGGACCTCCCTGGCACCAAGAGATTACTACCAAGCACCAACTAGCAATGCAACTGGAAAAAGACCTTGATCAAAATGGGGAAAAGGTAAAGACAAATGAGTTTATATGGCTAATAGACTTCAAAGTGAGTCAGGAGTGCATTCCAGAGGTTACACTTATGCACGTCTCAGCATACTACTGTCTTTTGATTTTTTTCCCACTTGTCTAAGTCAGTCAGAAACTCTAAGGAGGATGGGAATGTATTGCACCTGGGTATAAAGAAATTATATGAATATTTAGAGCTATTTCATGTGCTATTAAAATAGTTTCTCTGGACATGATGAAAGCAGTGCAGTTTGTTTTGATGTTTAGTGAATAATAATTTCATCTTACAAAAAATGTCATGTCTTCCGGTATGTGGGTTTGTTTTCTTTGCATTTCCGAAGCTGTGATAGAGTTAAGTTGAAAGTGTTTAAGACCTGCTTAGATCAACGTCTTTGCATTTATTAATAGTATATATCAGAATGAGAGTGAGGATCACATGAAAATATATAGGGAAAGAAAAATTACCATTAAAAGTTTTTTTTTTAATTCCATAGTAATAGATGTGTATAAGTCGATCATACTAAAGGTTACTTGTATTCTGTCTTTGACTCAATCTACTATGTACTTCCACTACTTCATCTATTTAGATGATATGTTACAGGTATTAAAAAAATGCCTCTTTATTTTAAAGGCCAATATCTTTATTAGCATATTTCCCCTCTGCTTCTCAATGCAATCTTTATACATTTATCTAATTTAACTTTAGATGTTTAATGTTTTTCCATTGGCTTATACTTATTACTAATCCCCTAATTTTAGATCATGTTCCATAATTAAGCCCTTTTTTCAAATTTTAGATATATCTTATTTAAGTCAGTTTTGTAGTCCCCTTTTTCATATTCAAAGGCTTTAAATATGTCTCCAAAAACACAAGATGGCTTTATTTGTGGAGGTTTACAATTATGCTTATTCAGAAATATTTACACATCACAGTCAAAGAAATGTCTTGATTGACGTGGCAAATTGCATTTTTTGCAACACTTTCCAAGCAATTGCTCATCTGTAAAGTCATTATATTACTTCAAGATAATTTAATATTTTTAACAATTCTTAAAAAGTTTTGACAAACAGGAAATTTGGATGCCACATAATCACGTATGATAAAAGAGCACACATTCTATTTTATCTCATCTTCTTTAGCTTAGAGGGAGAATTTGAGTTCATATTTAGTGTTATTTGTAGTTAATCTTTTTCAATTAGGAATTCTTAATTATAATTATCAAAAAGGTAACAATATGACTCATACTAATTTAAAATGAACATGCATCATAGATTTTATTTCACTCATTTTTTTTACCAAAACAGGAAAAAGGTAAAGACAAATGAGTTTATATGGCTAAGAGGCAAACAGTAAGTTGTTAAAAAGCAATCCCAATGAGAATCTGACCTTCAGAGGTTTCTTTTTCTCTACTGGACAAAATTCATTTGCATTGTTATGGTATGGAAACATTTGCATTACTCTCGGTTTTCCACAAATTAATTTCTACTCCTAAAAAGTTGTTAAAATGGCTTAGTCAATCAAAGTCCATCAAAAATAAACACAGTTGTAGAATTAGATAATCTCCTGAGGATCTACTGGTCAATTGCCAGCAACCATAGAAAGGACTCCATAATCTCTTTTGTCCATTTACAAGTCTTTGACATTTTTTCCTGTAGGAGGTATAATTTAATCCCCCACAAAGCATGTAAAACAAATACCTAAACATATATTAAATATTAAAATTTTTATATAAAATAATGAAGACTATAAATATATAATTCACAAAGTGATTTCTTGCATGTTTATTCTTTTTTTTCTTTTAAAAACCAATAAAAGAGTTATAAATATTATCCCAGATTTTTTAGGATTTTTACTTATTTTTCTAACAAATTTATATCATGCCATTTTAGTTTACTTAAAAAGGCATTAAGAAATTAAAAAAAAAATTATAGTCTTTGTCTTTCTGTAATTTGCTGTTCTCATCCCTTCTCCTATAAAGAATAGAGCAGCACAGAGGAAGTGAAGAAGAAGCAAAGAAGAACCTGAGCAAGTGAGAGAGAGGTGAGAATACAGGGAAGACTGTGAAACCACTTTTTTTTAGAATATTCAATAATAAAATTTAGTGTTTTCAATTTAAAAAATAATGGAAATAAATGAAATAATAAATATCAAGTAAATGGGCGAAATCATATAAGGATAATATTGCAGATATTTGCAATATGAAGAATTTCACAGATTAAGACCATTTAAAAACAGGGAAAAAATTCAAGAGCTGATAAACAAAAACTCTAAGTAGAGACTATAGGATTATATATTCTAGGCCATATTTTTCTGTTTTATCATTCAATGAATAGTACTGAATCACAGTAATATTAAAAATAAAATAGTGAAACTGGGATTTTTAACCATTCAGGTGGGTGATGAGACTGAAAAGATAATACAAATAAAAGTGTTAAACACAATTTCCCAAGAAAGAATGCTGGACTTCTGAGTAAAATGTTTGCTCAAGTGAAATGAAATAGCTCATCCTGATATATATATATAGTGACAATCTTGGAGTAGTGAAATTTTATCCAGCATTCACATGGTAATTGAGAATAGCTTACTTGCTATAGAACCAGGCTCTTTCTGTTTTTAATAATAATGTGACTTATTTTAATAGGATAACATAGAGAATCATTGTGCTTATATTATAGTATTTATTTTTTTCACTCAAATTGCTCCAGCATTCACCATTGAAAGTTCTTTCAGTTGTCTCCTGTGTCCCTTTGACACACCCCATCAATGTAGTCTATTGTTTTTTTGTTTCTTAACTTTTTGTTTGTTTTTTGAGCACTTCCTAAATTTACGGCACTGTAATATGCTCAAGACTTATCTTGTGTATTTCCTACACAGTTTATGAATCAGCCATTTCTCCCAGGAGCCCTGTTTCCTTTTATTGGAGAATGGTATCAGAAACCAAGATGTGGTGCTAGGTGTGCTCATTGTTACTGGGGTGTTCTTTCTTTTAGACACTCAGATGACAGAGCAAAGAAATATATGTGTGTACATTACCTTGTGTCTGTTCACATATCTATACGTATTTCTATATGTAATCAACTGTGTCTATATTAATTAAACATGTTGTTTCTTACTGTTGTCTCCCACTCTAATCCATTACCATGTGGATCATTCTAGACTATTCTTGCTTATCTATAAATTCTCAGTCCAACAGTGAGAAACCTTACTTCTACCATTTGCCATCCATTTGCTTGATTTTTCAATTCTAGTATACATGTATAAAGTATCAGAATTGTTAACCCATATCCCTGTGGGAAACAACTTTATCAACTAGAGTACAAGGCAGTCTACTTTTCATTTTGTATTACAGAATCCACTCACAGTTAGTTAGGTCAGTCTTCTTCCTCCCCTCCCCACATGGATTATTTTAAATATAGTTTAGTTATTCTTGTAGGTAACCCAAAGAAATAAACATGCAGGAGTACATATTTTTATTTTATGTTTATATTACTGGATACTGGAAAGCAAAATGTGTTGGAATGAATTAATTCAAACTCCACTAACATCATGAGAGTTGGAAATTGTCATTTACTCTCCAATTAAAAACACACAGAAAAAGAGTGCATAAATTTTCAAGTTTTTTTAAACACAATACGAGAGCAGTCTTTGTTCAGCCATCCACCTTCACCTTCGCCCTGTCAATATTTCTACACAGCAGAGACCACCAGGACTCCTCCTCACTGATACCAGGGTAGGGTAAATATAAGAGTGTACCACAAGTTGAAACACTGAATGCATTTCTTCTTAGAAAAAAGATAAAAACATGGTGAGATGTTTTTCAAGTAAGGCTCCAAAAGTGCTCTTTCATCAGTATAGAAATCCTCAAACTGGAATATTACAAATAGCATTTGTTAGTTGAATTTGAAGCAAACTGAATCTCAACGCATAAATGATTGTAGAAGATACACGCAAACAGATACACACAAATATTAATAAATTGTGCAGAGTTTTAAAGCTAGTCCAGAAACAAAATTTCTACTTTTAGTATGATTTTTGTTGAGAATATGTTCCAAGTGAATCAAATAAAATGTAAATTAGCATGAAACTTTCTTATAAAATGTAATAGCCTTTAAGTGGATGTAGGAAAAAAAAGAAAAGAATAAAAAGCTCATACTCACAACTGCATTTTCATTGAAGGTAACTGTGTTGGAATTAAGAAAAACATAGACAGTTAAAAATCTTGTTGAAGACATAATGCTCCCTAGTAATAAATACGTGGCAAGATTCTTTTATTCCATGCTCCTCATTTTACCGTTTCTAGAAGAAGACTCAACCTTTCCTTCCCTCTATGTGTTTCCTGCCCAAAAAACATCAGGCAAATTATAAAACTCCCAGATATTTTAAAAGAAATGAGGAGAGGAAGAGGGGCATTTTAGGGACATTGGAATTGTTCTGAATGACATTTCAATGATGGATACAGGCCATTATACATGTTGTCAAAACCTATAAAAATGTGCGGTGCAAAGCGTAAACTATAATGTAAACTATTGACCAAGCATTTAGTAGCAATGCTTCGATGTGTATTCATCAATTGTAACAAATGAACCGCTCTAATGAAAGATGTTGTTAATGGGGAAAAGTGTCGGAGAGGGAGAGGGGTGGGTATATGGGAATCCCTCTATATTTTCGATGTATCATTTGTGGAAACTAAAACTTCTTTCAAAATAAAATTTAAAAATTATACAAAAAATAAAAAAATGTTTAAAAATGAAAAGAAATAGACTTTTTTTTTAAACTAACAAAGGGGTATAGTAGCTCTTGGCTTACTCAGGATTACAGAGAAGACATGTGCAGTGGAGAGATCACTGGAATATTTTGTTTATATTAACTTCTGAAAAGGAGATGAATTATGATTTACATCCATGGGCATTTACAGCAATGAAAATATAAAGTTAATTAAAAATAAGATTTTGTTGTTGTTGTTTTAGAACCTGCTTTTGAAGTTAATTTATGAAAACTGTCTCTGGTAACTATTATGAAATTCACTTAAGTTATTAATAATAAAATCGTTATCACAGATTTTATGACCACATTTTTGCCTAAGATAGACATTTATACCCCCAGATATCTTATTGTGCTTTGAGCTTATTTATCATTCAGGGTGGGCTAAGTTATGCTGCTTGAATAAACCAACCCTAAATTACCTTGGTATATAGAATACACATTTATTTCTCACCAATGCTATGTCATATTGGGGGTTGTAAGGGGGTTCAGGTCATTGGAGTCACTCTGGGATACAGGTCAATAGAGGCTTCAGCTTGACACTTGCCTTTCTGTCACTACAGCAGTGAGAAGAGAAGGCAGCTAATTGCACACTGGCACTTAATAGCTCCCATGGAGAAGTTATACATTCCATTTCTGTTCTCATTTCATGTGAATTCAAGGGGACAGGAAAGTGTGTTCCTTCCATATACCCAGGACAGAAACCAAGGACTATGTGCTTCTGGGCACCAGTGACTACTATAATAAGTGATAAGTCAAACCTTGCAAGACAGAGAAGAGTGGGGACCAAGAAGAACTCTGTTCTCTCCTAACTTAATGAGGGTATATTTTGAAATCTCCAAAATTTATGGCTTGCCTTAGAAAAAATGTTAAATATAACTGTATTCTGAAACTCCAAACCCCACCTTTTTTCCACTTGAAATATTTCTCCTTTTCCTACCTTCTATGTCACACATTCTCTGTATGAATGGTTCCTCAAACTGGCTTTATGTAAAGAGAAGAGGTTAAATAATTTACAGTGATTTTCAAACAACTGAAAAGATGCTGAAAGTCTCTTAAGAGGCAGTATATTGCAGTAATCATGAATTTGGAAACCAGGCTTAGACTTCTGAATTCTATCCCATCTTGCCAAGCACTTACAAGTGATTTTGGACAAGTTGCTAAACTCCTCTATGCCTCAATTTCTTTATCTGTAAAATGAGAGTGGTAAGAATCCTTATAAATTAATATATAAAGAATTTGGGGCAGCTCACAGTGTGCCCTCAATTAATGTTAGCTTTGTTGGCCTATTAAACATCTTGCTTTAAGAGGAAAGTAGCCAGTTTGAATGGGAGTCCGCAAGATGGCGGCAGCCGGGCCCGAGTCACGCCGAGGTAATGGAATATTATCTCGTAAAATGGAAAGGATGGCCAGATTCTACAAATACTTGGGAACCTCTGCAAAATCTGAAGTGTCCATTACTACTTCAGCAATTCTCTAATGACAAGCATAACTATTTATCTCAGGTAAAGAAAGGTAAAGCAATAACTCTGAAAGACAATAAAAAAGCCCAGAAACCTGCCATTGCTGAATACATTGTAAAGAAGGCTAAACAAAGGATAGCTCTGCAGAAATGGCAAGATGAGCTCAACAGAAGAAAGACTCATAAAGGAATGATATTTGTTGAAAATACTGTTGATTTAGAGGGCCCGCCTTCAGACTTCTACTACATTAATGAATACTCCTGGGATCAGTTTAGTAAATGAAGCCACCTTTGGTTGTGCATGCACAGATTGCTTCTTTGAGAACTGTCCTGCTGAAGCTGGAGTTCTTTTGGCTTATAATAAAAACCAACAAATTAAAATCCCCCCTGGCACCCCTAACTATGAATGCAACTCAAGGTGTCAATGTGGACCTGACTGCCCCAATATGATTGTACAAAAAGGCACACAGTATTTCCTTTGCATCTTTCGAACTAGCAATGGCTGTGGCTGGGGTGTAAAAACCCTTGTGAAGATTAAAAGAATGAGCTTTGTCATGGAATATGTTGGAGAGGTAATTACAAGTGAAGAAGCTGAAAGAAGGGGGCAGTTATATGATAACAAAGGAATCACATACCTCTTTGATCTAGGTTATGAGTCGGATGAATTCAGAGTGGATGCAGCACGATATGGAAATGTATCTCATTTTTTGAATCACAGTTGTGACCCAAATCTTCAGGTGTTTAATGTTTTCATTGATAACCTTGATACTCGTCTTCCCCGGATAGCGTTATTTTCCACAAGAACCATACATGCTGGAGAAGAGCTGACTTTTGATTATCAAGTGAAAGGTTCTGGAGATATATCTTCAGATTCTATTGACCACAGCCGAGCCAAAAAGAGGGTCAGAACTGTGTGCAAATGTGGAGTAGTGACTTGCAGAGGCTACCTCAACTGAATTTTCAGGAAATAGAACTGACAATAATTGTAGTTTCATTTTTTTTCTAATGTGAATATTTTTTTCATATTATCAAGATTATACCCTTGTTAATTTACAACTCTTGTTCCAAAACTTTACCCAATTGTATTACTGATATTTCTGAAGAGAAGGACACCAGGCCACACAGAAGAATCTGAAGTATTCTATTGGATGCCAAACATGGAAGGAAAACTATTTACACAGATCAGCATATGTATACGTAAGAAGTTTGTGTGAATAGAGAAATGCCTCCATCAATATATGAGAAGTGTTAAACGGCTGATGTAGCAGTTGCCAAGATGAAACATTCAACTTGCCCTATACCTTGAGTTTGGAGAAATAGAGTTAATTCAATTTGGGCAAATATACAAATTCTATTTTTGTTATTATATTGTGATTCTATCTACCTGCTTAATACTTGCTGTACCTTGTATGTGAGACAAATAGTTGATACTGAATTTTATACTCTATTTTTTACTTTCATTAAAACATTGACAGCTTAATGATATAGAAAGGTATAAAATTAAATATAAAAATGTTTAATTACAACTTGATTTCCTGTTTTGAAGAAGTCTAGACCATTGTCAGGAATACGTGTCTGAACCAGTAGTTCTTAAAGTTTTTTATCCTGTTGATGAAAAATCTCCAGAAAGCCCTTTCTAAAAGTTCAGAATGGCTGGCCATTATGCTCCTTTAAAAGGACTAAGGCCGTGGGACCAGTAAAGTGTTTTGGCTTGTCAGGAAGGTGGAAATAAGCTCTTGAGATATTCCTCTTAATAAAACAGATTAGGAAATCCATGTTAAGGACTTCTCCCAAGAGTAAACTAGTTACCCCTGGCAACACCTGTGCCTAATGATCATGGTTCCCATAATACATTAATATTGCATCTTCTGTATTTCAGGCAGTTATAACATTTCCTTCCCATGAAATTTAATTATTTCTTATTTCCTGCAGGTTCTTCTTAAAAAGTAATCTATATTTTGAACTGATACTTGTTTTATAAATGAATTTTTAAAATGTGATGAAGCTTAACTTGGCTTAGCAAAAAGTAGCTTTTTGTGTGCCTCAATTATGAGACTGTTTATTAGTTGTACTATAAAGATTGAAATGGAATATACTAGTTTTTTCACCCTGCACAGTAAAACCTCAATCAAGGAAAAAAAAAAAAAGAGGAAATTAGATTTCTGCTTTTATTGAATAAGTAAATTTATCATATTAAATATTGAAATTATTGTATATTATAGTTTCAGAAATTAATTTATAGGATAAAAAGGGGTAGATTTTACATGCTTTTCACAAACTACAGAGAACCCAATTCCATAAATTTAAATAATGGACCACTTTTGCCAATTTTATAGGGTCATATATCTTCAATAATTGAATGAGAATTGTCATTTAATCATTGTGAATTGAGTCAATATAAATATGTAAAATATGTAGAAAATAGCTTCTTTTATTAAATAAATGAAGCATCATACAAACAATACTTTTCAGGTTAAGGAGAATCTACCTTATTCCACTTCCTGAATAGCTACAATGAATCCAAAATTTTATTAGAGAAGTTGTGGATTTACAAAACAATTATGCATAATTACAATTATGCATAAAATACAGGATTTCCATACACCATCTCTACCACCAACACCTTCTATTGGTGTGCAACATTTGTTACAACTGATGAAAACATATTTTTATAATTTTATTAATAATTGTAGTCCATGAATTAACTTAAGATTCACTGTTTGTGTTATGCAGTTCCATGGTTTTTTTAAAAAAATTTTATTCTAGTAACATATATACAATCTAAAATTTCTCCTTTTAACCACATTCAAATACACTATTCAGTGCTGTTAATTATATTCATAATATTGTGCTACCATCATCACCATCCATTACCAAAACTTTTCCACCATCCCAAATAGAAATTTTAAGGCTTAACACTCTATTCCCTACCACCACCACTCTGTCCCTGATCCTCTATTCTAGATTCTGACCCTATAAGATTGCCTATTCTAATTATTTTATATCAGTGAAATCGTACAATATAATAAGATGTCTTCAATTTTCATCCATTTTGTTGCATATATCAGAACCTTATTCCTTTTTATAGCTGAATAATATTCCATTGCACATTTATATCATTTTATTAATTCATTCATATGTTGATGGGACTTCCATCTTTTGGCAATTGTGAATAATGCCACTATGAAAATCAGTATGCAAATATCTATTCAAGTCCTCGCATTCATTTCTTGTAGGTATATACCTAATAGTGGGATTGCCAGGAGTTTTAGTTTACTAAAGCTGCCGAAGGCAATATATCAGAAATGGGTTGCTTTTACAGTAGGAATTTATTAACATACAAGTTTACAGTTCTGATTCCATGAAAATGTCCAAATCAAAGGATCATCAGGCAATGGTTTCTCCCCCCAAACCAGTTGCTGGTGATGTTAGAATCCTCTGTCACATGGCAAGGCACATGACAATTTCTGCTTGTCTCTCCTTTCTCTTGCGGTTTCTGACTTCCATGGCTTTCTTTCTCTCTCTCTTCATCTGAATTTCATTCTCATAAAAAGGACTACAGTATGAGGATTAAATCACTGTGGGCCACACCTTAACTGTAGTAACCTAATTAAAAGGCCTTGCTTACAATAGGTTTACACCCACAGAAATGCATTCAATTTAAGAATATACTTTTCTAATGTTCATATAACTTCAAACCATCAGACTGGGTCATATGGAATTTCTATTCTTAGCTTTCTGAGGAATTGCTAAACTGCCTTCCACAGCAGCTGCACCATTTTACATTTCCACCAGCAATGAATGAGTGTTCCTATTTCTCCGCATCTTCTCCAACACTTATTTTCTGAATCTAAATTTTGCATGAGTGTTTTAGTTAAAAATATGACTAAAACTATCAGATACTTTATGGGAGCATAAAAAGGAGACAATTACTAACATTTAATTTTTGGCAATGACAATACTTTAGAAAAGTCAAGATTATTTAATCAATAGTATAGCTTAGCATTCATATATATATTTCAAAGTTAGAAGATTGTTTAAATGTGCCAAGAGTTGAAGTTATATTGAATACAAAAAAACAAACCCAAGTACTTGTCTATCAATCTATAGAGGATAAATCACACTTCAATAGATAGTTGGGCTGTAAATTGTTCATAGAAATGGAATCCTTTGAAGTTATTTATATGTGAATGAATATGCATTTTATTGCCTCATAATCAGCATAAAAGAGAGCTTTTATACTTTCACTTGTGATCATCTTTTGCTTTGTGAGCTACAAATAGCCAATCTAAATTTTCCAAGGAAGATTAAACACTGCTTAATACTTATTTAATTTGACAATCAGAATAAAAGCTTATTCATTAAAATATAGATTTGAATGTATTAAATTGGAACATGGTTAAGAATGGGCTATATATGTATATTTTTAAAATTGCAAATAATTATATTTACAAGTGGAAAAAAGCCCATTGGACAACTAAATTTTAAGTGGAAGGAAAGCTGTTGTCTGGAAACTAATTTTAACAATGATGGAATGGTAATTTACAAAGTAAACAACTCTACATTACATTCTTTTACAGTAATTCTCACTGTGGGACTCTCCCAAATTTGTTATCATATTATGGCCTCTAGCAATTATTATGCTTAATGAAAACCTTCTCCATCCACATTGATTTTCAGTTATGTACTCCACCTAATTCCCTCCATTACTATACTCATCATTACTATCATATAGAAATATAAACATTAGAAAGGATTTGAAACTTCTTTATAGTAAATTAAATGTCAGTTACATTCATCTAGGGAAAAATAAATTTATAATATGTGCTTATAGCAGTTTGATATTATTTATGAATTTCAAAAATAGATACTGAATTATGTTTGTAAATTTGTCTGTTCCTCTGGGTACATTAAATGGTATTGGATTCAGAGTTTTACTCTTACTTGATTAAATTATGATTGAGACTTTGATTGGGCCAAGTCAGTAGGCCATAGAGTCCCTGCCCTCTTTGTGGGCGGGGATGCACAGAGAAAATGACATGGCAGAAGAGAAAGTTGGAGTTTTGAGCTAGAGCTCGGGAAGTAAACACACAAGAGAAGAACCTAGAGGAATAGAGACGACTTCATAGACACAGCAGAGGTCCTGGGGAGAGAGATGAGTTGTTAGCTGGTAGTCTACAGCTGGCCTTGTGGAGAGAACAGAGCAACTGAGCTGGGAGAGAGACAAGCTCCAGGAGAGAAACAAGCCCCAGGAGAGAAATAAGACTTATCTCAGCCTACAGCTGGTATTGGAAGAAGTTGGGACCAAGGAGCCTTAAGAGGAAGCCTGAACCCTTGCAGATGTTGGCAGCTATCTTGCTCCAACACATGGCAACAGACTTTGGTGAGGGAAGTAACTTATGCTTTATGGCCTGGGAACTGCAAGCCTTTACCCCGAATAAATACCCTTTATAAAAGCCAACAGGTTTCCAGTATTTTGCATCAGCACCCCTTTGGCTGACTACTACAGTGCTCCTAAATAATATTTTGAAAGTACTAGCAAGATAATCATGTTTCTTTAGATATGCTATTGTTTGTATTTTTACTTTTCTTTGAGGAAATTATAATTTGATGTTTGAGTACTTAAAAAATAGTAAGGTAAAAAAATAAACAGCAAGCAAGGAAAAGAAATAATCAAACTTCAATTTCTGAAAATTTCACTACCAAGAGAAAGGAAAATTTTTAATTTACAAAACAATGTAAATTGTATATTTTAACTATATTTTTCATGAAAATCTGGGTTAGAGGAGAAAGCACAGTTTCCACTTAATAATTAACATTACATTTAACAATTTTAAATTATGATAGTTTATGTTTGCATGTGTATATGCATGTGTGTAGTGATATTGTGGAAATGAACAAGTTAATTACTTTCTTGCTTTAAAATAATATGATTCAAATTTAAATGTGGCTTTGCATTTTTGAAAGAGAAATATTTTAAAAAATGTGCAATACCTGGGCCTCATCTATGCTGTTATAAGACCTAAGGTTTCACACATTCTACTAGTAAATTAACATTACCAAGTTTTCCTCCCCTGGTGTTTATTCATTTCTTAAGGAGTCACCTCACCAAATTATTTGGTTTATTTCTATACCTATGAACTCTTACCTGTTCTGAATCCTAGAAGATAGAAGAGAGAGGGATGACTCTCACATGCAGATTTATTAAAAAAGATAGAACTTGCATACAGTAAAGTGAATTTTCACACATGTATATACCTGGTTAACCAGTACTCAGATCAAGATAGAGACTATTTTCAACACCCCAGAATGTTCCATTGTGCCCCTCTTAGTCAGAAGACCCCTCACCAATGGTAACCTCTTATAGCAGTTTGGCAATTTGATGTAATTATGAATTCCAGAAATAGATATTGGATTATGCTTGTAAACTGATCCGTTAATCTGGGCATAATTAAATTATAATTAGGGCGTTGACTGGGCCATGTCAGTAGGACATTGAGCCCCACCGCTTGGTGGGTGGGGAATCAAATATAAAAGGCATGGCAAAGGGCAGAGGGAGCAGTTTTGATGTTGGAGTTCTGGTGAGGAAGGAGAGAAGGCCCCAGGATAGAGATGAGCTATTTGCCTGACAGTTTCACAGCTGGCCTTGTGGAGAGAAGCAAAGCCTAGAGAGCCTCATAGTCTACAGCTGACCTTGTGGAGGAAACAGAGGAGCTAAGCCTGGAGAGAAACACAGCCCTAGGAAGAGAGGAACCCAAGAAGCCTGAACCCTGGCAAACATCAGCAGCTACCTTGCTCCAACGTGTGGCAATGGACTTTGGTGAGGGAAGAAATTTATGCTTTAGGCCTGGTAACTGTGCACTTCTACCCCAAATAAATATCCTTTTTAAAGACCAACCAATTTCTGGTACCCCATTTGCTGAGTAATATACCACTGTTCCATTTTTGCATTTTGTATAAATGGATTCTTTTGTGTCTGACCTCTTTCATTCAACATTATGTCTGTGAGATTCATCCATTCTGTTGTATTGTACCAGGAGTTCACTCTTTTTCATTGCTGTGTTGTATTCCATTATATACATCTGCCACAATTTACTCTTTTTTTTTTTTTTTTTTGGTGGTGTCAATTTACTAACAATGGATATTGGGTTGTATCCAGTTTTTGGGTCCACAAATAAAGTCTTTGGGTGGCTATAAACACTCATTTCTGTGGTTGCTAGGATTTAATAAAATGCTGCCTGAAAATCAGAAAGAAAAAGTATAGTTGCTTTCTTTCTATTTTTGTAGAGATTTGTAGCAGAACAAAGTAAATTATATTTCTAATAGTAGTTGTGGAAAATATTTAGTTCATGGATATTTCAAATTACTTTTGACATTGCAGGTATGTTATTTTCCTCCATATTTTTTAAAAGTAAAATGGTAACCCACAACTTGCAGTTTTGGAGATAGGGATTTCCATGGAGGTGCTATAGGAGCACCCACATATCATTGTTAAATCAGATATTACATACAAGTGAAAATTTATTGGTGCAAAATGAGCCAGGTTTTCTAACATGTTTATCTTAATTAATCTAATTATTATCTTTGTCCTTGACTGCTCAAAGCCATTCACACTGGCCTTCAAGTTTGGGAGTAAATATATGAACACAATGTTTCTGAACTTTTAAAGGTGGAAAATTGTTTTGCAACATAAAGTGAAATTAAAGTATAATCCTCTACCATTTAGCACCACTGTCCAATAGAACTTTCTGCAACAGTGGATATGTATGTGTCTGTTGCACACTTCAGATGTGGCTCTTGCAACTGAAGAACTCGATTTTTAATTTAATTTTAGTTAATTTGTATCTATATTTTATATAAATAGCCATCTGTGATTAGTATCTACCATACTGAGCAGTGTAGCTTTAGAATGTTATTATTATTCTGGCTTTTATTCATTTTATCTAAAATTATGAAGAATGCTATTTTCATATTTGCTCTCTTTATGGTATGAATATGATCAACAGTTGGCTTTATAGCAAGATAATTTTAACACATTTTAATTCACCCAGCAATGATGATAGAGAAGTATAATCCAGAGAGAATTTCTAAATGAGACATTAGATTTTATCATTTTCTTGGTGTTTCCAGACAGACACAAACTGACATTCAGTCAGTTTGCTAAGGCATTAGGACACTTCTAATCCAGGCTGTGCTCTATGATTTGGCCGAAGACCAGAGGGAAACAAAGTGGTGATCTCCTGTACAGAGAATTTCCTGGATCCCATTGAATATCTGGGATAATTGGGGAGCAATGGGGGATCTGAAGTCTCATATTTTTGTGTACAGAGTATAAAATATTCACCCAAGGGGCAGGTACAGGCTTTCCAGTGAGGTTTAAAAATTTTGATAGAGTCAGACAACTTGTACACATGACTACTGATCTCATTTATATTTGAACTTACTATGGAGGGAGATATGGGAGAATGTGGTGGCTTAAAAAGTCCTTAAGACAGTAGATTTAAAACATAAGTGCAATTTCAATGAAGAAATAAGATACAGTTAAAACCTGCAGTTTTTTTATGTGCAAGGACATGAAATGCTCAGATTCTATGTACTAAGGAGTAGTAGGTATATGTTAGAGATGAGGGTATGAATTAAACCTATAGTGAAGTAAATGGGGCAAAGTTAGAATAACACTGTAAGACTGGCAAATCAAAGTTCACTCAGTTGCACATCCTATAAGGATGGGGAAATTACTCCCTGAGCAGCATTTCAGGAAAAGATGAGCTAAAAGCCTGACCTTTTCATCTTCAAGTAGCTGCAGGACACTTAAGGAGGAGAGCAGAATGAAAGGCAATTCTTAGCATGGATATTGTAAAAAAAAAAAAAAAAATCCATTAAATGCTTTCTTTTAAAATACAAATAGATGTATATAGAAATAGGAAAAATTTAGGCGAAGAAAGTAGAATCATATGGTTATGGTGGTCATGTTTTTGGAAACAAAGACCAGGCAGAAAAGTGTTAACTTTAGATAGTGGAAAATGATATGTGATAGTACAATCAAGATAAGGACACAGAGGTTAATTTTTTAATTAAAGCTTTTAAAAAATAAATAGATAATTAGATTTTTATGTACCTTAACAGCATGGTTTTGAATTACAAAATGAGTAGTTATATAGGAAGGCTGGTTATGAAGGTAAAGAATGAGTGGCAATTATTTAAATGAAAGTAAATGAAGAGCTCAGACAGACTCTGGGCATAGAGGATTAATGGTTTGAAATGTTATTAATAAGTAGAAAGAATTAGTAGTATACTAAAAGAAGGAAGAAATTTTGTTGCCTTATTTGTTGGCTTATTATAATTCTAATTGTTAGAAAATATAGAAAAACATTTGGAAAATATTCATCTTTGGAAATCAAAGTGTTCAAAATTTCTTCTGTTTTTAAGGTTACTTAGCTATTTGTAACTATAAATGGCATAGTTTGAGATATTAGACAATAATAGAATGAAAGGGAAATTCAAAAGTTTAATTTCTTTCAAAATTCATTACCAAACATTTCCATGTTTTTGAAAATTTAATATGGCATAGGGTGGAGTTTAAGAAAAATGAGAGTAGTGGATGGCAATGTTTAGCAATTAGATTTTTAATTGGAAAAGGGAAATCAGGATTTGTATAATGGGCAAATACCTCAACTCAGAGATTCTAAAACTGGAGATGATAAATAAACTTCAGAATATTTTCAAATACTATGGAAGCTGCATGCAAAAACGTTGCATGTGTATTTTTCTGAGGAGTGAAGAAAAACTTCTAAAATTCTCAGAGGAGTTTTTGAGTGAAGAACTAAGAACCACAGCTTTAGGCCATACCCCGAGTCAACCCCTCAACTTGCCATGGTATTAAGGAAGAGTGTGAATTTTTCAAATCCATGGGATACGGTCGTTATAAGCATGATCCTTATAAGAATTTTAGATTGTTTGTACAGTTTTCCAGTGCATCACACAAATATCATTTTCCTGGGTATGTGACGGATCTTAACTTCACCAGGTAGAAGATGTGGGATGAGTGAAATTGGAAAGGATTGAGGAAATACTTCTACATTTTTGCATAGAAGTATTTTTTCTAACCTATCACTTTTCATATCTTGTTCCCTTTTATTTTTTAAATAATATTTCATTGATTTCCTGTTAATTTTTTTTTTTTTTTTGAATATCCATGGCTGTGACTACATGATGCAAATTGAAAAATAAGGCTGGTTAATTTTCAATCAATTTTTACATAACCTTTTGGTACTATATAAATAAATAATGGATTTTGTATTTCTAACTGCATGCTGGGCATTTTTCTCAGACATTCAATAATTATATTACACTTAGCATATTAAAACAAATTCATGGGAAGCGGATGTGGCTCAATCGATAGGGCTCCCATTTACCATATGGGAGGCCCCGGGTTCGGTTCTCGGGGCCTCCTGGTGAAAGCAAGCCAGCCCACGCGGCACAGTGAGCTGACGCAGCAGGACGACCCAGCAAGGGGAGACAAGCAGACACAGAAAAACGCACAGCAAATGGACACAGCGAGCACAAGCAGCAAGGGGGGGGGGATAAATGAATAAATAAATAAAATCTTTAAAAAAAAAAAAAAATTCATCATATTTTCATAATTGATCTCTAATCCTGTCTGCTCTATTACAATTAAAAATATCATCATCCTCATTCTCTCCTTCAATTAACCCCATGTCTTAGCACAAATTAATTTTCTGCTGCAAGGCTTTGATCAAGTTGTAGAGCCCTTCAAGATGAGTTGATGACTTTCTACTACCACTGGGCATTAATCCCAATTACTTTGCTTTTCTATAATCTGACTTTAACCAACATATTTAGATTTAGCAATTCCTCTACAAATCAGAACTCTAGTCACCATTGTGCCATGTTATTCACCTGAAATGTCCTCGGTCCCTCTACTTACCTATTTTCTACTCTGTCTTTGAATGTCTTCATCCAATAGGTCTGATAAAAGCAGTCACAAAATCAAATATTTTCTAGTTCAGACAGATAATGCAACCTCATTTAAGAGAATGGATTGATGTTGCACTCAGAGAACATGCAAGTGTCAGCCCTTTCTTCCCATCCCACTCAAAGTGTTACAACTGAATGATAATAAAACCAAAACAAACCAAATAAAACAAAAATACTGCTCTGTCAAAACAAAACGCATCAGCAGGAGTAGATTTGGCTTGTAGAAGTGGTATGAAGTTATTTCTTTTAACATTTATTGATAGAACTTTGCTTTGGAAGATCTGAGAACCAACTTTCAGAGCCTGCCTTTACTTGTTTTAAAGTTACAGGGATGTTTATATGGTGCTTGTCAATGACATGCTTTATCATTAAGAATGAACCGTTGTACAATTTTGGACAGTATTAGATAATTTCTGCTGTGTTTCTTACTTGGTTTTAGTAATGTCAGTACATAGTGCAAACAATATAGGGACACATACTGACAGAGTTTTGCAAAGATTGGATTTTTTTTTTTTAAGGTACCAAGGGCAGGGATTGAACCCGCTGGGACCTCTTATGTAGGAAGAAGGTGCTCAACCACTGAGTCACATCGGCTCCCCTGAGAATTTTTTTGTTTGTTTTGCTTGTTTTTCTCTTTTTTTAGAAGGCACCAAAAGCCAAACCTAGGACTTCCCATGTGGGAAGCAGGCGCTCAACTGCTAGAGCCACGTCCACTCCTCTGGCTTGAATTTTAAAGATAAATTAACGTAAAAATTAATTCATATAAGCTTGGATAGTTGTTTTTTTTCTTTGGGTGTTTATTTCCCTCCTGCACATAGATACATGAATATTTTTTATTCATTTTCATGAATGTTTTGGATTAGAGCAGGGTCTATGTTTTCTTTCCACTCTTTGTTGCATATACTAAGGTGGAAATTTCCTCAGCAATCACTGCAATTTTAAGTAGTTTATTCATGATGAAAGTTGACATACTGACATCCTTTCCTGAAAAGCTGGATTTTTTTTCTTCCGTGTTTTGAAAAATGGAGTGATCTATATGCTCTCTATCAAAGTATCAACCAGTCCTGATGGCTAGCTTCCATGATCTGGAACACCATGGGTCAAGAATCCCAAGTTCTCATCCTGGCTTTTTCACTTGCTAGTATTTGACTTTGAATAAATGTCCCGAAAACATAAAACAAATATTTTCTAGTCCCTGCATTAAATAATACCAGGGTAATTAGGCTCCCATGTTAAAAAGTCCAGAAATAAAAATCTTAGCTACTTGCTCCAAGAAATGATGGCTTCTGTGACATGTGGGTGAACCTGTCCAAGCAAATTGTTCAACAAGAAATGTAAAAAATGGGAAGTTTGACTTAGCACAGAAAATCTTAAAAAATAAAATAAAAACTGAGGTTCAGGCATCTCTAAGTCATAAAGAACAAGTATAATAGGAATGTAGTTTAAACTATAAGTAAGATAAGGGATAATAGATAGAGCACATTTAACCACTTACAAATACCAATAATTTTATCAAGTGTGTGATAGGATATTTTAAAAGATCTGTTTATGATATCTTGGTTTGAGAACTGAGGGAAAAAAGCAGATGTCAGTTTGTGCAATTCCTAAAATTCTATTACTGTGATTTTATTTTTACCTTGAAAAAGAAAGAATCAAAAGTCAAACTGAAAGAAAAGAAAAAAGAAAAAAAAACAAGTACATCTTGGTGAAGAATTTGTTACTATATGTTGAAGAATTAGACTTTTTTTTTCTGGATAATGAGATCTCAAAACAAAATAAAATTCATTCTTACTTATCAACTTTTTTCTCTTTAAGGTAAAATTAAATATTTAGTCAATATTGATTAAGAATCCCTCCTTCTGTGAATTAGTTTTTGGTTTAGGAAGCAAGCTCTGACTTGGTCAAAAGTGACAAGAGAGATCAATGTATGCTCATATAAAATAACACAGTTGTCAAGATTCTTACTTAAAGATCCAAGCCTGGGAATAAATTCTGTTACATTTGAGGTATTTAACATCATATTGGTCAGTGTCTTTCTTGAAGGAAAACATAACCCAATTGCCTTATGAAAAGTAGTGAAAGAATGAGTGGACTACTCACAGTTTGATCAACTTCTCTCTTGTTTTCTACATACAGCCAAATTGACCTCTCTTCATTTTTTAAAAATAAATTTACGTGTTTAAAAATAATCCCATATGATTAAATAGTATGGTTAATTTAGGAAGAGGTGAACTAAATCTTTCCTCCTTCCTGGATATCTCTTGCCAGCTCAGAGAAGTCATTTTATATTGCTGCCACCTACTTGTTGCCAAGTTACCAAGTAAAACATATCATCCATCCATGTCCCAGCCATTAATTCATTCATTACTTTATTCATTCATCTGTTGTTTTTAGTTTATTCAACTAAATTTACTAGGCAAATTCTCTGTTTTCACTGTTCTAGGTTTTATTGTGTCATTCTCAGAATATTTTAGTATAAAACAGTAATATCATATTTAATCTGATGTGGTAATGTAGCATTTTCTTGAGTATTCCTGTGGAATTCTTTTTTTTTTTTCTTTAAAGACTTATTTATTTCTTCTTCTAAATGAAGATTAAGCAAGTTGATCCTTAATGATTCTTTTCCAGGAACAAAGACCAGACTTCCCTGTTACGCATTGTCCTAATTGTGAACCACATTCTCTCACCCATCCCACATTCAATCCAGAGTTTTTTTGTATGACAATAAATGAAATAATAAGTTGGTTAGCTTCTACATTCAGAACAGTACTTTTTGTGCTTTTCCTGTGCAAATTACTCCAAAATCATTATGACTCAGGAAAAGAGCCCCACGGTACACATGGTACAACGTTTCAACACTGATTTCTTTATTCTTTCCCGTAACAAAGATCAAAAACGGGAAAACAACACAAATTATTCTGCCAGGACTGACAGATACTCATTTTGGAATTCAGAACTTCATTTTGTTACAATAGAGAAAAGCAGAATTTGTATAAAAATGACTAAAATACACACACATTTGGAAGGATTAGTTGATGTCATGGCACTTGACAAACTGCTAACAGTTATTATAAAACTTCTAGAAGGTTGTGCATTTCAGGGCTGCTATAATAAAGTATCACAGAAACAGGAATTTACTGCCTCACAGTTTTGGAGGCTAAAAGTCCAAAATCAAGTTGTCGGCAAGGCCATGCTTTCTCTGCAGTCTGTAGCATCCTGGTGGTGGCTGAGAGGCAATTCATAACTCAATTAGTTTTAAAAGATGTTTATGATATCTTGGTTATTTGGCATAACCTAATGATGCCCTATCATTAGGGCATCTCTCTTCCCATCTGTCTTCTACTGACAGTTTCCAAATTTCCTCTGCTTATAAGGACTCCAGTTATACTGAATTAAGGCCCAGCCTGATTCTTTGTGGCCTAACCTTAACCAATAACAACTTGAAAGATCCTTTTTACAAATGCATTCACATTCATATGATCAGTGGTGAGGAATTGAACATGGCTTTGTGGGGGACATGATTCAGTCCATAACCGTTGGCTCTACAATTAAAAACAAAACAAAACAAAACAAAATTAATTCAAATGTATCATTCATAGAACTATAAATCAATAAAAGACTTCTTTTATTTTGAAGCTTACACTACATATTTCATCTAAAGTCTAGAAAAATGTTTGTCTATTGTTTGTAGAATTGGAAGTCTTAGATTTTCCAACCTAGAAGTTGCCCTGGAAATTCAAATCCCTCAATATATAATCTTTGCTACTGTTAATCCTGCATTATCTTTCTCATTTTGGTATTATAAAAGTAGAAAGCAAATGTAAAATAATTTTGTATGTTCCAAGAGCTATCAAATATTTTTCTACCTTCACTCTAAATAGAAGAAAAAAATTTTTAATAGTTATTCCATCCTACCTAATTCTTAGTAGTTGGAACAAAAAAGCAAAAGGGGATTTTGCAGCATCTGGCATGATTTCAACTCTGCAGAAGAAAAATTTCACAGGAGTCGGGTGTTGTCATTCTGAACCTTTTATAGATTCATAATTTCATGAAATAAAAGACAACCCAGCCTGAGTATTTTCCATTTTGTTTCTCTTTGGAACTGAAAATTTTATTAGCATTCAATGATATTGTTAAAATTAAAACAAAATTCCCAACTTGTGGATTTAATTTTCCGAGCATAATTTTCCTGAAATTCCATTCTAATGAGCTGGGAGATTCATAAATATTATGTCATTTTATATGATCAGTATCTATGTACTAACATAAAATTTAAACTGATATTTTTATAAAATAAATAAAATAAGTAAAACTTATACCTTATCTTATGAGTAATTTGATGAGAGTGGACCCATTGGGTCCAATTCACATTAGTTCATTTAGTAAATAATGTTGCATTATTGTGGTGGTTTGGAGCAGTATGTATGCCAGAAAAACACGTTCTTAAACCCAATTCATTCCCGTGGGTGTGAACCCATTGTATGTAGGACTTTTTGATGAGGTTACTTCAGTTAAGGTGTGGTCCACCTCAATCAGGATGGGTCTTAATCCTATTACTGGAGTCCCTTATAAGCCTAATGAAACCCAGACAGTAGAGAGAAAGCCACAGAGAGAGCAGCCAGAAACTGAACATCAGTGGAACCCAGAAGAGGAGGGAGAGACCAGGAGATGCCTCCATGTGACTTGCCAAGTAAACATGGTAAGGACTAATGATTGCCGGCAGCCAACCTCAGATTGCCAGTCTTCGGGAAGAAAGCATCACCTTGATGATACCTTGGTTTGGACTTTCTCTTAGCCTCAAAACTATAAGCAAATAAATTCCCATTGTCTACACTGACCCATTGCATGATATTTGCTTAAGCAGCCCAGGAAACTAAAATAATGATTAACTAACAGAAACCTAGGCAAATAGCATTCCTTTCTTATGGGCAAACACTTGGAATCTATTGATATTTTAATACATAATATCATATATTATTAATATTTTGTGACCTGTAGTGGTAGAGGCTGTTTTTCTTTTATTTTCTCCAAACTATTGAGAAAAGTCATCAAAATGACTAAAATTCCATTTGTGTAATAGTTCTATGGAAATAAAAATAGATATACATCAGATTGGCAACTAAAATATAATTCATAGCATGCATAAAAATCTATTTTCACATTATTCTATTTAACAGATGTCCTTTTGAAATTTGAATGCCAATGTTGTTCACACTTCTGCCCACTCCAGCTCACATTTTGGTAAAGAATAAGGGAGATAAAGAAATGAAGATGTTGAGTACAGAACACCAGGAATGAAAAAGAGTTCTTTAGGAGGATGAGTGATAGTATAAGGCCCTTGTAAAGCTAGCAGCTTCAGGCCTGCTATGCTAACCCTTTTGTGCATGCCCCCAAAAGGTTAATATGTTTTATCTCATTAAAACCTCACAATAATTCTCTTACAATTGAAATAATATGTGTAAAGGAGAGGTAATTTGAAGTAAAAGGAACTGAGGTGTTTTAAGTCTAAAATATGTAGCAGATTCTTTATGAGGCCCTTTAAATATATTAACTCAAGGATGTTAAGAATTTTTGTCTTTGTTTACATGACTAATAGAATATTAGGGAGCTGAAAACCAAAGCCAGTATTGGGCAATTTTTGACAGCACTTTTGTGCCTTTTATGAAAGTTGGTAGACACCCTATACCTATGCTGTTCAAACTAGCAGCCACTGGCCACATGTGACTGCTGAACACTTAAAAAAGTCGAAATTGAGAGATGTGGTAAGTATAAAATACACACGAGATTTTGCAGACTTATCATCCCAACATCTAGCCTGACGCTTTTTACAAAGAAGGGGCTCAAATCCTAGTCAATTAGATGAATGAAGAAATGAACCTATCTAAAATAATATAGCTATTAAGTGGCAGAGAAATGTTCCAAACACTAGTTGTGTGATATTAGGTTCAATTGTTGCTGCAATGACCCTCTGTATTGTGAATTTATGGGGTCTGAAGGGTTAAGGAGGAACAGATAGAAATGTGTAATTCTGGATGATAGAATTTGTTATTTGTTATGTGTATTAATTTTCTCTTGCTGCTGTAACAAATTACCACAAACTTAGTGACATCAAACAACTCAAATGTATTGTACTATAGTTCTTTGGGTTATGAGTCCCTGATAAGTCTCTTTGGGCTAAAATCAAGTTTTCAGCAAGATTGTGTTCTTTTCTGGAGGAACTAGGTGAGAATTTGTGTATTTGCCTTTTCTAGTTAGCAGCTGCCCACATTCCTTGGCTTATGGCACTTTTCCTCCATCTTCCAAGTCCACAACATTGCATCTCTTTGACAACTCTTCTGTAGTCACAGCTTCCTCTCTCTGATTTCATCTGAGAAAGGGAGAAGGTTCTCCACTTTTAAGGACCCCTGTGATTATATTTTGTTCACCCTCAAAACTCAAAGTAATCACCCATCTCAAGATCCTTATCTTAATCACATCTGCAAAGTCTCTTTTGCAGTGCAAAGTAGCAGACAGGCTCAGGGAATTAGAGCATGGACATCTCTGGGTAGAGGGCATTATTCTGCCAATCACAAAAATCTAAATGAGTAGTTCTCAAAATAAGTTGACTAATGATTAAATCAGTAGTTCTCCAGATGTGGTACTTAAACTAGCAGTGTTAACATCACCCTGGCGGTGTGGGCTAGGAAAGTATATGCTCACAAGCCTTCCAGGTGATTTTAACGCACAATAAAGTTTGGGAATTTTGCTATATCTTCCCCATATATAGTAAACTTTCAGGAGAAAGCTGTATCTGAATTTGAGGTAACCCGATTTTCTTCAATGGGACACACTAGCGCGAGGTAGCAATCCTAGGACTCAGAGAAATTTCATGTTCAAGTGTGTATTAAGGCTGAATGTTAAAGTGCCCAGGTTATCATTAAATTTTCAGAGAAAATGGAAAACAAATGAAAAAGTCATCTTCTCTGGTTGCAGCTTAGAGAGTTTTTGATGGCAGGTTTTCAAAGAGGAGGGAGATAAAACTAATATATTCTACATATTACATTTTGAATCTGTTTCAGAAGAAAATGATATCCTGCAGTCAGTGGCCCCTAATATTATGAATTATAGTAGTTTATAGAAGCCACTTCTCTTATAATCCTTCTATTTCCCAGTCTGTAACCAACCACTTACGCGATTATTAAACCCATGCTAAGATCGTTACTGAATAGGTGCTGTATAGTAAATAGAAAGAATTATATTGCACAGTCACTTGCCTTGAACAACAGAAAATATTGAATGGGTGATATGACTCACATATCGTATTACCATTAAAAACAATATAAATAAACAAAATATCCTGCAGTATATAATTACATATGTTTCAGATGAAATTTGCAATTAATAATATAATTGAAGTGGTTGTCATAGCCTAAACAGATCTCAGAAATGTTTAAAGAAGTCAGTAATAACTTTGTGAGTTTTTTTTCCTAATTGTGCTTAATTTATAAGAGAAATGATTCAAGAAAATACAGCTGATGTGCTAGATCAACAATCCAAACAACTGCCGTTTTTTTCTTCTTCTACATCTGTGATGTTATTAGATTCACACATCTATATTTCCAGAGGAAAGTAACCCCTGACTGGGAATTTGCCTGTCATTTCAGCTCAGTCACAGTGTTAGCAGCTGGCCTGGTCCTCACTGTTAAGCTGTCATGTTCTCCTGTTGAACATAAACAATATCCCAGAACATGAGTCAAGCCCACTCTGTGATCGTGATGGATCAAGATAAAAATAGAATAGCTTCAAAATCATGTCTGTACGGAGCTAAAAATAAGAACATTGTGCAAACCACAGAAATGACCTACCATGCTCCTACTGCATGTCTATATGAGTGGGATGATTTGAGCATAAACACTAGATTTTTTTTACTTAGGGAAAAGCAAGCAGTTTAACTTGTAATGAATTAACATTTTCTCTAATTACATATTCCCTAACGTGTTTTTTGTCTTTGATTGACAACATATAAAATATACCACTGAATAATCCATGGTTACTTGGAGTTGAAACAGACCTAGATATAAAATGCCAGAGTCCTCAACCAATCTTTGTCATGGTAGTTTTTCTGTGTACTGGGTCACTGGGATTCAGCTCTTTAACCACAGAAGGAATGGTCAGGTCAAATTCCTGAGACCCCTTTTCAACTCAGTAAAGCAAGACAGCTTGTACTGATTCCTAGATATAACACCAATTTTAATACACATGACTCTGTATTTGTTACTTTGTCAGAGTATAGGTTGAAAGCCCGTAGGTTTAAGTTAAAAATGTATTGAGTCATTTAGTTATAGATTTAACTACTGCAAATATAAAGGTTGTTTGGCCCTTTAAAAATACAAGTGTATAATTCTGTCTTTCATATCATGGGGAAATTTCCCGCCTTAATAATCTAATGTAACCAAAAGCACAGATGGCATTTAATGTTTTTTATAGGATTTAAAAATTGAATCATTTATTTTACTCAATAATTTAAATATTTTTTCTTAATTTATTGTATAAAACAGAGGTAACAAATTTTTATATACATTTTAAATTACTTTGTATTTCCTTCACATGAGATTGTTTCATTATTAAAGTGAAATAAATCCATCTATCAATCTATCTATCCACACACATATGAGTTAATATATACATACATATGCATATACATGCATATATTTACATAACTATGTATAACAGTTGATTTAGAGTTCCTATTAAATTTCCATGAGCATGAATCATGTCTTTTCCATATTTTCAATCTTGAAATGCTTTTTGATGATATATATCATAATTTTAGACAATTGAACATTAGGTGTTATTTATCAGTAATGATTATCTATTGTTTTAGATCTCTAGTACTTTTCTTTTACAAAACAGCACACTTGTTTTAGGGAGAATGTTCTTCACAATCTTACTCTAATAATGTAGTCCAGGAAAGGGATACTGATTTTATTACCTGGCCCTGCATTTACTGTCCAGTCATAAACATGGAAATATGTGAACCCAAGATATCCTGATGGCCATAGTAATGGCCAAAGTAGAGAAAGCTAATCAGGGAAAATTAAACCAAAATACAGAGAGAAATAAAAACAAACATTGGCAACTAAGTCCTGGAGGATGTTTACTTATTTCTAAATAAATTTAGGGTTTGGTTGTACTCCTGTCTTTCCTACAGTTCAGTTACAGAAGACAATAGATTGTTCTTGATTCTTAAGCTGTATTGAGCTGGTTTTTCATTACAATTACTTTTAGTGGGGAACTGATTTACATGTCAAAAGGAAACTATTAAATTTTGTGGGTTTAAATTGAAAAGAAAATATTAAAAGATGATCAATTATGTGGAATGTTCTTTTCTAGACACAACAGCAAATACTTTCAAAATTCATGTCCATCAACCATATCTGTATGTGCACATATTTCTTTTCTCACAAAGCAGAACAGGCAAGTATACAAAAAAATAGGTGACAAGGCAGAATAGATTGGTGTACACAGCGGTACTCCATCATCAGGTAGAAGTGGCATATGGTCATAAATATGTAGCATGACCAACTGGCCAAGATGCATAGACCATTCCCTTCTATTGTAGTGCCTCCACCCTGCCAATCTTCACCTTTAGCCTCAGTGGAGTTCTGTAGGATCAGTTGACTCATGAGAAACAATTCTCTGGTCATCTCACTTATATGCACGTCTTGTGAGCAGAGGCACTGACTGGTTTTTCAACATTGTCCTAGAAGTTATAACCAGAACAATTAGGCAAGAAAAATAAATTGAAAAGGAAGAAGTAAAACTTCATCAATTTGCTGATGACATGACACTATATAGGAAAATCCTGAGAAAAAAAAAAAGTTAGGAAAAATTCAGCAAAGTTGTGGGGTACAAAATCAACACACTGAAATCAGTAGTGTTTCTATACACTAGTAATAAAAATCTGAAGAGAAAATCAAGAAAAAATCCATTTACAACAGTAAAAGAGTCAAATATCAAGAAATAAATTTAACCAGGGATATAAAGGACTTATACACAGAAATCTACAAAACATCACTAAAAGAAATCAAAGAAGACCTAAATAAAAGAAGGACATTCCATCAGAAGTATTGTTAAGATGTCAAATCAACCCAAAGCAATTTACAGATTCAGCACAATCCCAATCAAAATTCCATTAGCCTTCTTTGCAGAAATGGAAAAGCTAAACATCAAATTCATACTGAAATATAAGGAGCTCCAAATAGACAAAACCATTTTGAAAAGGAAGAAACTTATAAAACTTATAGCAAATGTACAATAATCAAAACAGCTTAGGACTGTCACAAGGACAGGCATAGAGCCTAATGGAATTGAATTGAGAGTTCAGAAATACACCTTCACATCCATAGCCAATTGTTTTTTGACAAGGGTGCCAAGATTACTCAATGGGGAAAGAATAGTTTTTTCAACAAACGATGCTTTGAAAACTGGTTATCCATATGTTAAATAATGAAGGTGGACACCTGCCTTGCACCATATAGAAAAATTAACTCAAAGTGGATGACACAGCTAAATATAGCAACTAAAATATAAAACTCCTAGACGAAAACATACAAAACATCTACAGCATCTTGTGTTAGGCAATGGTTTCTTAGATTTTACACCAAAAGCATAAGCAACAAAAGAAAATATAGATAAATGGGATTTCATCAGAATAAAAATAACTTTGTACATCAAAGGATGCACAAAGTACATTGTGAGAGTACAAAAACAAATAACATTTATGTAATCTAAGTATCTTTTAAAAAATAAAAAAGTATATTATGAAAAACAAACAAACAAATGATAAAGTGGGAGATAATATTGGCAACCACTTATCTGATAAAGGTTTAATATCCATAATGTGAAAATAATCCTACAACCCAACAGCAGAATGACAAAACAAACCAATTTAAAAAATGGGCAAAAGACTTCAATAGGCTTTTCTCAAAAGAAGATATACAAATGGCTAATAAGGCCATGGAAATATGCTCAACTCAGCCACCAGGGAATTACAGTACAAAACCACAAGATACAATTTTACACTAGAATGGCTATTATTAGAAAGAAAGAGAGAGAGAGAGAAAGAAGGAAGGAAGGAAGGAAGGAAGGAAGGAAGGAAGGAAGGAAGGAAGGAAGGAAGGAAGGAAGGAAGGAAGAAGAAAGGAAGAAAGAAAGGGAAAGGGAAAGAAAGAATAACATGTTTGAGAATGTATAAAAATAGGAACACATCCATTTTTGTTGGGAATATAGAATGGCTCATGTGCTGTATATATGATTGTATATTTTAGATTGTATGTATGTTACTAAAACAGTTTGGCAGTTCCTCAGAAAGCTAAGTATAGAATTACCATATGACCTTGCAATCCCACTTCTAGGTACATACAACAAAGAATTGAAAGCAAGGTCTTGAACAGGTATTTGCACACCATTGTTCATAACGGCATTATTCACAATTGCCAGATGATGGAAATAACCCGTGTCCATCAACGAATGAATGGGTAAATAAATTTTGGTATACATACAATAGAATATTATTCAGTCATAAAAAATATGAAGTTCTGATACACACAACATGGTTGAAACTTGAAGACATCATGTTGAGTGAAATAAGCCAGACACACAAGGTCAGATACATTATAATTTCACTGATACAAGATAATTAGAATAAGCAAATTCATAGTTCAGACACTAGAATACACATTACCAGGAGCTGGAGTGGGATATGGACTTGTGGATAATGCTTAATTGGTATAGATATTCTGTTTAGGGTGATTGAGAAGTTTTAGTAATGTACGGTGGTGACAGTAGTACAACATTGTAAATGTAACACCACTGAATAATATATTTGGATGTGGTTTACAGGGGACATTTTAGATTGTATCTATGTTACTAGAATAAAAATTTTTAAATACACAATTGTAACCAAGGTACCACACTAATGCAGAGTAGTGATAATAGGGAAACGATGTGTGAGGGGAAGTATATGGCAATTCTGCATTTTCTATATGATTTCTCTGTAAATCTACAATTTCTTTATTTAAGATAAAATTCCTCAGGGCATGTAGCAGAAAGAAGATAAATATTAATTGAAGCTTTCTGTATATTGATAATTTTTGAAAATGGGAGTGACATGAATGATATAGTAGGCCATAGATCTCTAAGAACAAGTATTCTCAAAAGGATAGAAATATTAAAAGTAAGAAAGTGCTGAATATAACTTGGCCTTGATAGATGCACATTTATTTCTGTTGTTTCTAATTTTGTGCCAAAAATAATTAAGTGGAATTTACCTCTTAGTCTTTTTTAAAATGTGTAAAATTTATTTAATTAGAGTTTCCTGTAATATAAGACTGATTCAATGTGGTTTGTGTAATGCTACATTAGCACAGAAAAGTATCTATTTCTACAGATAATTTATGTTAACGTGTAAAGAAATCACTTGTTCAAATAGCATACTGAATAAAGGGAATGTTTGAATATTGTTTTCTAATTAAGGAATAATATATAAGGTATGTCCTCACTTCTAATGATATAGAATAAAGTACATTTTCAAAAAGAAGATATTTAAGAAATTGACTGAAGAAGAGGTCCAGTGTACTTAAAATTCTTTCCCTAATGAAAGAATTTCAAAAATGTTTTGTACTTTCTGCTCTGGGGTTGTTATGAGTGCTAAGGATTCTGAAAAGTAACCTATCTAAATGAGGCTTCTAAATGAAATTTTAAAATCTCACTATTTCCCATAATATTTCTAGGGGCATTCTCTTACTAAGACATGTAAACTCTTTTCAATGTAGTTTGGAGTAAAATTTTACAAGTTTTCTAATTTTTAATTGTTCATACATTATACAAAATTTGAAAAGTCTTTGTATTTAATACATAATGCGCTCCCTAGTGAACTCAGTTTTCATGTCCATTGTCCATCACAGTAAATGTGGCACTTCGGTATATATCTTTTATTTGACTAATTTGGATTCTTTATAACTGACTGGACATATATCTGTCAATTGTATCAGTTTGCCTGTGCACATTCTGTGTGTCTTATCTAATGATGTCAGCTACTTCTGTGCATATGTAGTCATGTGTATATGCGTATGTAAAAAAATCAATAATTTAACTCAAGTTGTGCAGTTTTACAGACTTGGTATCTTCTTTAATGTGAGAGAAAATCTCTGACAGAAATGGTAACATAAGTGCATATCTACTTGTCAGGGAATCCTCCATCTAAACTAGAAGAGAACCTAACCATCATTTAACAAGCTCCATCAAATAGTTACAAAATAAAATACCATTTGAACCAAGCAGATAAATGAAGGCAGGGTGTAATCCGTGGATTTCACTCATGAACACAGTGTAACTTTGATAAATAAATGGAAGATATCTTAGAAGACTTCCTGGGACTGTAACTTGAAGGGATTGCAAACAGGGATCATCAATAATGAAGAAGTTGGAGGAGAAATTGTGTGTGTGTGTGTGTGGGGGGGGAATCTTGTTTTCCTCTTACCTAATTTCTTTATTGGGAAAGGCGAGTCCTGGGGGCAAGCCTCTATGGCAGCTGCAGAGCTTAGATCAGCATTTGGAGAAAAATAAGTATTATCCCAGAAACAAAAGGGAAATTAAAAAAAAAAGACATAATCTGTGAGATTTATCTTTAACCTGATTTCTCATCAAAGTGACTGACTCATGCAGAAGCAGGAAACAAACTGACATTCACATAGTAGACTTGGAATCAGGTGCAATTGTTTCAACACAGAAATAAATGTGTAAAAAAAAAATCCCAAGTTATAGCCGTTCATTGTCCCAGTTCTCGCTATACTACCCTCCAGGAGCTGAATTATAAAACTAAAATACATACCACCAAAGACCTACCCTTAAAAAATACTAAGCAAAATATTCAATTAGAACCTGGAAAAAATTAGGGGAACATATACATTCTGTCCACATTGATAAAAGCACATTGTAGGCCCAGAAAAAAACTGTTCCTTAAAATGTGGAAATGCCTTGTCTGGAATAAATGCAAAAATATACCATACAAAAAGCAGTAAAGAGCTATAAAATGAAAAATAGAGATGAAATCTCTGTTTTTAGAATAGAGCAATTTTAAAGAATCTTTTCAATTAATACAATATTATAAATTATATTTACAAAAACGCATATACAAGTATGTGTATATGAGTTTTGCATGTATTATAAAATGTTAAAGTCATTGTTAATTAATTTCAATACATGACAACACTGTAAAATTGAACTATTGCAATTATACTCAAAATATATTTATTAACCTAATCAATTAAACTATTGGTGTTACAGCAAGGGAAATAAGTAAATAAGAAAGAGAAAACACAGCAATAAGGAAGATAAAATAATCCTGAGAACACCTGGCACAACTCTGTGGTAATAAATTAGAATTTTTTTGGTAAAATGTTTTTCTAGGATTACAAATCTTTAGAGAGCTGTCAGAAAGAGAAGAGAACTATCTCTACCTTCTCGCACCTCAAAACCCCAGACTTAGGCATTTTCACAGACAAATACTGTCAAGCATTGAAGGAAGTGATATTTATTTGCTTTTCTAGAGCATAAAGGAAAATCAACAAGTCTTAATTTAGGTTCTCGCAAGGCCAGGTCCTGAGTCCAAGATGAATCCAAGAAGCTGGTTTTGGCTGTGGCATCAACACCAGTAGTAGAGGGAAGAATTGATACTGTAGAGGGAAGGCAGCAAAAGAAGGTATTGTCAAACCAGCTTCCATTGTGAGTGAGTGTGGATTAATCCTGCAGAGAAACTTTAAAAAAAAAAAAAAAAAAGCAGTGGAATACGTGCTTCAGGAATATTCTACTAGAGGGAAAAGAGGCAGGGGTACTTACATAGCCATTGGATATTATGTATCTGTACATGGGAAGCTTAAAGACAGAGCAACATTCCAGTCTTGGGAAAAAAATAATGGACAAAGAGATGACGATATTGGCAACTGGAATTGTCACAAAGCACAGGAAGTGGTAGGAGTCCATGGGTGCAAGCAAAGCCCTAGTACTCTTTGCCACACAAGGTTTCCTAAGTATAAAATACCATTCAATAACATTCCGGCTTCTGGTCTGGCAATGTAAAGAGCTTGGAATTCATTGTTCCCGGCCGAAAAAAAAATGAGAATAAACTGACTAACAACTCTTCTTAGATCCATCAGAGAATTCAGGTCACAGAGCTAGCTTAAAATCTGGAGAGAGTGGTGGAACTCCGCTTGTCTAGAGGAGAAGCCCAGGAATAGAAGCCTGCCTACTGGAGCCAGGCACAGTAGGAACACTTAAAATACTTAAACTGTAATTGAAGAATTGCTGGAGTTCAGTGTGGCCTAACTTGAGAACTGAAATTTCTGGGACCTTACCTCCAGGAGTCCTGCCAAGTTCTCACTGTGAAGAACAGTGAAAATTCCACTCTTGCTTCCAGCAGGGGGAGGGAAAAGTAACTATTTTGAAATATGTGCACAACATTCAGTTCTCCTTAACTGCCTTCAAAAACAGTTTGACCAGTCTTCTACGACAAAGTGACGAAAGCAGGTTCACAGAATTCAAGGTTAATATGCACAAGCCAATTGTTTTCTTATATACCTTCAATGGACAGTTGGATTTTGACATTAAAAACTCAACATTTGGAAAAGTAACAAAACATGTAGTACCTAGGTATAAATTTAATAAATTATGTACAAGATTTATATGAGAACAACTACAAAACTCTGATGAAAGAAATCGAAGATTTAAATAAATGAAAGATGTTCCATACTCATGGATAGCAACAGTCAATTTTATTAAGATGGCAATTCTTCCCAACTTGATCTATAGATTAAACACAATCCTTGTCAAAATACCAGCAAGTTATTTTGACAGACTGACTCTAAAGGTTATATGGAAAGGCAGCAGACCCAGACTAGCCAAGTCAATACTGAAGAAGAACAAAGTTGCTGGACTGACACTGCCTGACACTGCCTGACTCCAAGACTTACTGTAGATCTACTATGTTCATGACAGTGTGATGTTCGCAAAAGAATAGACAAATAGATCAAAGGAATAGAATAGGCAGCACAGAAATAGACCCACACAAATATAGTCAACTGAACTTTGACAAGGGACCAAAGGCAATTCAATAGAGTAAGGACTAACTTCTCTTTTATCACTGGATAATATTCCATTGTACGAATGTACCACACTTTGTTTATCGAGTCACTCATTGCAGGACATATTGGTTCATTCCAATTTTGGGCAATTATGAATAAAGCTGCTATAAACATTCATAGCATTCATCCATAGTTTTTTGCATTGAAATCAGATTTCAACTGATCTGGGTATCATTATATGCCTATAATATTGGGGGGGTGGTGGGGGGGAAGCATTTTATTGGCAATGCTGGCCAGCATTTTATGTTTTTTAGAAGTTTACATTGGTTGAATAATTTAAAAACAACTTAGAAATATGGATAAGAATGGGAAATAAACATCACTTTTGTTATAATAAACTTATTTCTAGGAAATTATGCTCGGATAATACATATTACAATAATATTAAAAGGTGTTTACTCACAAATTTCCATTGCAGTGAGTTTTATGAGCAAAGATTAAATGAAACTAAACCTACATTAATAGAGGGTTGCTTTCAAAACTGTGAAATGCAGATAAAATGAAATTAGTAATGGTGATAGCTTTATTTATCTACATAAATATATACTTAGAGGGAAAGCAGGACGAATAACAGCCTAAGTGATAGAATCAGACTTTAAGAAAACTTCATAATTAGATAATTGAAAGAAAATTTAGAAAACTTTAAAAGTTTCTGCTTACAGAAAATGGCATTTCAAGAGGTTTTTGAAATTATATATATATATATATATAGCTTTTTAAAAATTATTTTTATTTTTTATTTATTTATTCATTTTAAAGAAACTTTAGATTCCATAAATGTTACATAAAAAATATAAAGGATTCCCATATGCCCCACTTCCTCCTCCTCCCACACTTTCCCATATTAACATCTTTCTTTAGTGTGGTACATTTGTTACAATTAACAAACACATATTGAAGCCTTGCTACTAACCATGGATTATAGTTTACATTATACTTTATACTCTGTCCCATGCAATTTTGTAAGTTATGACAAAATATATAATGGCCTGTATTCGTCATTGCAACATCATGCATGACAATTCCAATGTCTGAAAAATGCTTCCATATTACACCTATTTCTCACTCTCCCTCCTCTCAGAGCCACTGTTGGCCACTGCTTTTATGTCAATGATACAAGTTTTTCCATTGCTAGAATAACAATAAGTCTGTAGCAGAATAAAGTAAATATATGCTCCATTTTCATTCCCCAATTCTGAGGTTTTGGGGATGGTGGTGCCCACTATGTATATGTGTATGTATATATACACACACACACACATACATATATACACTCACATATATATGATTGTACTTATATATTTTTAATTGTATAATTTTATATATATTTTAATTTTAAAATAATGTGTATCATTTTTACCCAGTGAAATGACTAAAAACAAAGAAACATAAACTTCAAAAAAAGTCTTTGATATTTTAGTAGAGCACAAGTGTTTACTATCACCTTAACGGATGACTCCTAACTTAGATGATATCTACCAAAATAAATGATAAAATGTGTGATTATTGGTAAGTGATAAAATAAAGGCATGATTTCAGAAAGGATATCTGGAAAATTGAACCAAATTTATGTCACTCACATCACATTCTACAAAACATTGTAGATAAATTTTAGCTTCCACACTTTGATTCCCAAATGCTTGTCCACACATCATTGGTGAACTTATTGCAGAAAGATCACTTATGAAGCCTGTTAAAATACAGATACATGACACCTAAATTTAGGTAGTCTGTTTATAATGTCGGAGTTTTTAAAATTCAAACTTTTGAAATAGGTTTTTCCTTTATGTCTTGTAAAAAATACTACAGGTAGTTCTGACACATAGCCAAGTAATGTAAATTGAATTTTTTTACTCTTCTATTTATCAATTCCTTGTTATCTTTTACGACTGAACAGGGAAACTTTCATGCAGGTGTTAACTTGTGTATGGTAATTGAAATGATTTGCTGTGTTGGTGAACTGATAATTTCAATTTTATAAATGTACTGCAGTAAATTAGATTACAGATTGTTTTGATGAAAATCAAGTAATTACTTGTGTTATCACATCTCACATGCCATATAATCACCACTATTCTGCTCCTGACTTATCCACATTTCTTTTGAGATTCCTGGTCTCTCTCTGTCTCTCTCCTCTACTCCTCTATCTCCCCCAATTCCACTGCCACCTTCCCCATCTCTATGTGTTTCTTTTCCTTTTTTATTCTTTTCTGTCTTTGATGATTGGAGATTTTCCTAGTTTTCTCCACAATTTCCCAAGAAAACTTCATTTAAAGTACTCAAATCAGAAAATATGGTAGAGATTTAAGCATCAGTATGTTGAATATCAGATAATGTTACATGCTTTAAGAGAAATAAGCAAATAAACAGATTAACTATAGCTGAAACCAGATAGATATCTAGAGGAGGGAACTAATTTAAATTTAATTTTATAACTAATCAGTAAGACCCTCTCTTTGTCCATTATTTTTTTTTTCCCAAGACTGGAATGTTGCTCTGTCTTTAGCTTCCCAAATTCTCAGCCATCCATACTAAGTGTAATCATTTTCAAGGCATATGCCCCAATTTATCCTAAGAAAATCATGCAGGTATTTATTGAATAACAAGTACACCCATTATAAAAATATGCTATCATGTTCATTTTTATTTCTTGTGATAGCTTATCAAAGATAACTGCACAGGCTCCTATGACAGTGAGCAGTCACTTTTATAAAAAGAGATTCTTTTTGAAGGATAGTGCAGTTCCAAGTGCAGGATGACAATGTAGAGATAGAAAAAATAAACAACAAGGTTTAAGACACTGTTTAATACTTAAAGTGATTAAGTACTAGATATTTCAAACTCTCAAATAGGAAATAAAAGAAACTGACATAACATCTACTGTAAAGGTGATAATATTGTATAAAATAAGCATCAATGGTAATTGTTCCCAAGACCAAGTATAAAGTAAAAGTTCAAAGTAGCTTTTGTTTAACCTGTTAAATTTAAAAATCTCCAACTTTTGCAAAATGTCTAAAATGACTAACTGATTTTTGTATACCATTAAGGAGTTCATCAGGAAATATTTTTTTCTGCTGAGATAAATGGAAAACACCTTTCTGAAGGGGCAAACAAAACAATTAAATATAAAATATATATAAAACACAAAACTGATTAAGTAATTATAAACCAGCGGGGAAAGTGTGAAAAATGTACTTAGAAAATATTTTTTTCTGTTTTTTTAAGCGGGCTTATAATTCCTGGATACAATGATATTTCAATCTAAAAATAAATCTTGTCATAGTTTGATACTTGGTTTTTTAGAATAATTATTTTTCTGCTTTTCCTTTATTGATAGATCTAAAATGATGGCTACTGCATATCCTAATTAGTTTACTATCTAATGAACAATAGTAAATAAGTTCAGCATCATATAAATAATGATATTAATAGGTTCTTGTGAAATTGCCCATATGCTACATATTCAAGTAAACTATTAAAAACATCTGTGATTTGGTAATCCTGAAAAATCACATAAAATTAGATGATACAATACACTATGGAAAACTAAATTAAAACTTTGCAGCATATGGGCAATTTCAATATTAAATTTAAATATTTAAACAATCAACAATTATTGTGAACATTTGATAAACAATTATTGAATTCTAAACATTTTAAAGGCATGTTTTGTGAGTGTGGCTATTTTCCTAATTGCATCATTACTGAAATTCCTCAAGTGGCAACGCCATGCATATCAGCAGCAGTTCTATATTTCATTTTATCTAAAGAATTAGTTGCACTGCATTTTAGAAGCACAACTATCTTCTGACTAATGGGATTTAAACAATGAAGTGAAATTCCTGGTTCCAATGCTACTTTGCTTGAAATCCTTCTCTTTCTTTGAAAGGATGGTAAGTGCACCAGCTCTCAGGGTGCTATTTTTACTTCTGAGATTCCATGGTAACAAATTATCTTCACCTTACTGGGAGTTTATCATACAAAGTCCTCTAAAGTAGGTTGATCTTGTAGGTATTGACACAGAACAAAGTGAAGTGATTTATTTGGGGGAGTGAATTAAAATTCACCAGCATGCACTTTGCCCAAGAGCCAGGTAGAAAAAAAGAATCACTTTAAGAGAAAAAGATCTAATAATAAACTAGCTTAGTTCATTTCTGAACAAACTTCAATCAGAAAAGTCAATCTTTCATTTCATAGGATTAAATTCTTGTTACGTATATACTAAGTACACATATTTATGCTTATTTGACATATCTGAATGATTTAGGAAAGTAAATTATTTTTCATAAGTGCTATATGTGAATTTCCTTAAGTAGAAACTAATCTAACATGATTTTATACATATGAAAAATTTGGCATATTTAGAGTTAAAGTAAAATAAAATGTTTTATATGTAGGCTTAACCTGGAAATTCTTCAAGTAATGGTCAAAATTAATTCAAGTTTTTGCAAACAACGTAAGCAAAATTTTTTCTATGAATTCAATTTATATCAAGGTAAAGCAGTGAAAAGACTGTCCTTTATCTACAGTTCACTTTTAAAATTAATTTTATTTACAAACAGTCTAAACCTATACTCTTTTTAATACCTTTTTAAAGCTTGTGTATTACTTCATTGTATGTCTGTATGTAATTGACAAAACCATTTCTCTTTCTTTGGACATTTAGCCTTTTTCCATATTTTCCACTTACTGAAAAGAGTGTGATGGCAACCTTCCTGAATGTAAGTTACAATTATTAGTTTGCTATTATTACTTTGACATTCAAAGATGTAGGATATCAAGGTCAACTAATTTAAACACATAATCTGTCTTTCCAAATGACATTGCATTATACATTTTCAGAGTTTAGAGTATAGGTTGTCTGATGAGTTTAACAGAGCAAATGAGTGCAATATGCTGAAGTGGAACTACTTCATCTATCTGGATGTTATACAGCAGGATAGAACACAAGGGAAATTAGGTGAGTCAAACTGCCACACCCCACAGGATTTCCCCTTCAGTATTTGAATACATGCCTGTCTAAATCTGGCCACAGTTTTAGATATCAAATGGTTCTTACATAGCAGAGACTAAACTTCTGCATAAAATAATTTTAAAAATATGCCATAACTATAAGAGCTGAAACATCTATGACTCTTCTCACTGTACTCAAGTCTAACCAGAAATATGTTTGAGGATCTATAGTTTAACATTTTCTCCAATATGCAGTATTTCCATCAGGACCTTCTAGAGACAGTGATATTCTGAGGCAATAGCATACATGGCATATATGGGAATTTAATGTTTTACAAGCAATTGTCAATTATATCCTTTCAGGAAAAATATATTAATTTCATTTAAAGTGCTACATATTATACTACCTGTGAAGTGGGAAAAATTCCCTTAATTCCCCTGTTTTTATTTTTTAACATTTTGAGATTTTTTTTTGCACTTTATCTATTTATTAGAGAATTTGCAGGTTTACAGAAAAATTATGTGGAAAATACAGAGTTCCCATATACTTCCCCACAGACACACACCTTTTTCCCTATTTTTAACACTTTGCATTAATGTACTACCTTGTGACAATCGATGAAATATTATCATAAATATACTATTAACTATAGTCCATAGTTTACATTATGGTTCACTGTGTTGTACAGTCCTATGTTTTTTTTTGTTGTTGTTGTTATTCTAGTAACATATATACAACTTTAAATTTCCCCTTTTAAGGATGTTCGAGTATATAATTCAGTAATGTTGATTAAAGTAACATTGTACTGCCATCATCAAGCTCCATCACCCAAACTTTTCCATCTGTACCAATAAAGCATTAACTCCCCATTCCCTACCTCCACCCTGAAAAGTGCAGAGAGAACCCACATATCCTCCACCTAGCATCCCTAATGTTAATATCTTATATAACCTTGCTGCATGTATGAAAACTAAGAAGTTAACATTGGTACAATACTATTAAGCAATTTACAGATTTTTTTTCAGAGTTGCCCAGTTTTTCAACTAACGTCCCTTTTCTATTCCAGTACCCAATTCAGATACCAAGTTGTAGTTAGTCATCATCTCACCTTAGTGTCCTCTAATCTGTGATAGTTTTTCAGTTTTTTCTTGTCTTTCAGAATTTTGACCCTTGTGAAGAGCACTGGTCAAATATCTTGTCAAATTTCTCTTGATTCATATTTTTCTAATGTTTTCTCATGATTAGACCGAGGTTATGTATTTTGGGAAGACCACCCCAGAAATGATGTACATTTCTCATTGCCTCATATCAGGAGGTACATATTATCAACATGAATTATTAATGGTGACTGGTAACCCCGATCGCTTTGTTAAAGGATCTTTAGTTTTAAAATAAAATTTTGTTTAAGTGGAAACATTACACATTTTATAGTGGAGACCTATAGTTCAATGATATGAATGGTGTTTTGACCGAAATCAGCAGGAGAGTTAAAGATAATGATAACTCTCTACTGTCAATGTTCTGTTAAACTATAAACAATGAAAAGTTCTAAGCAGTGTCTATTAAATGATAGCACATTTCTAGAGCTACTTTGATACATTTTCCTGACATATTTGTATAAGTTGAAACAATTTCTCCATAGCTTATCAAACAAAATATCTTAGTAGGGAAAATAGTAGAAGGTCTGTTAATTGACCTGCCATTAATTGAATTGCTAGATTAACTATTATTACTCTTTTCAGTCTTTAAAACCTGCTGACTGATGCCCAGAGCACGCTGTACATGCTAGATTGCTAATAATATTATACTATATCTACACAGTTCTTCTACTACTTCTTGAATTGAATGATTTCCAAGGGTCTCTCTTGTTTGTTCCAAAATGAATCTATGCCAGTTGAAATTTTATGGTGTTAAATAAGTAATTAAATATTATGTACAACTAAGATGGGAACAAGGCTCATTCATGATTAGAATACAAGTAAGCCACCAAAAATAATTAAGAATAATTAATTTCAAATTCAGTGTGGATAAAAAAATTTGTACTTGGAAATATTACCTTTCAAATTGTGGAAAAATTTTGTTCTAAAAATGCTAAGAAAATGTTTTAAGTTATAGACAACAAATCTGGACCCATAAGTGAGTAAAAAAGACATAGCATTCCAATCAGTTAACATCAGAAAGGACTTATCTCTCTATAAAAACCTTGCACATGGACTATTTTCCAGGATAGAGCATATTACAGGCAATAAAACAAGTCTCAATAAATTTACAAGGATTGAAATAATATAAATCATGTCCTCTATTCACAATGAAGTTAAATTAGACATCAACAACAGATAAAAATTTGGCAAATTCAGACGTGTCAAAGTAAAACAACACACTCCTATATAACCAATGGATCAAAGAAGAAATCACAAGGGAAATCAGAAAATAATATGCGATAGAGATAGATTTATAGTTATAATGCGTACATTAAAGAAAAACAAAAGCCTCAAATCAATGACATAAATTTCCTCATTATTGTACTGGAAAAAATAAGAAGAAATAAATTTAATCAGGAAAAATAAAATATGTAATATATATTATATATAATAGATGAAAGTGCAAGTTAATGAAATAGAGGATGAAATAGAAGAGAAATAGAGAAATTAACAAAGCCAAAAGTTGGTTTTTTGAAAAGATCAACATAATTGACAAACTTTAGCTAGATTGAGCAAGAAAAAAATGAAAGAAGACAAACCACTGAAGCCAGGAATGAATTAATGAATAGCTAAAAGAAAATATAGTATATTGACACAACGGGATATTATTCAGCTGTAAAAATGAATGAAATATTGATATATGCTACAACAAGGACAAACCCTGATATCATCATGCTAAGTGAAAGAAGTCAGTCACTAAAGACTATGTAATGTTTAATATTATTTATTTGAAATGTCTAAAATAAGCAGATTTTTGGAGATAGTAGTTTAATGATTGCCAGGAGATGGGGGTGGTGATTATTGGGGGAAACTGTGAGCAATAGTTAATAAGTATATTTTGAGGGGGATGGGGGTGGGGGTGGTATGAAATTGTTCTACTATTGTGGTAATGGTTACACTCCTATGTGAATTTATTAAAATAATTGAATTTTACACTTTAAATGAGTGCATTGTATATATGAATTATATCTCAATAAACCTGTTATAAAAATGGGAAAGTGATTTGAACAGACATTTTTCCAAAGAAGTTATACAAAAATCCAAAACACACATTTAACTTGCTCGGCATCATTGGTCATTTGGTATATGCAAATCCAAACGACAATGCAATACCACTTTACATATACTAGGGTTGCTAGAATAGGAAAAAGCAGACAATATGTATGTTAATGAAGATAAGGAGAAAGTTAAACCCTAATATTTTGGTGGGGTGGGGGGTGATATTATATATTGGTGCAGTCCCTTTAATAAACAATTTTGCAGTTCCTCAAAATGTTAAACTTAGAGTTACCATATGACACAGAAATTCTACCCCTAGGTATACTCTCAAGAAAATTGAAAACATATGCCCATGCAAAAATAACAGCATTACTCATAGAAGACAGAAAGTGAAGTCAACACATATGCTTATCAATTGATAAATGGATAAACAAAATTTGGTATAGCCATAAAATGGAATATTATTTAGGCATAAAAGGGAATGGAATGCTCATACAGGCTACAACATAGATGATCCTTAAAAACATTATGCCAAGTGAAAGAAGCAGACCCAAGATGAACATGTTGTATGGTTCCATTTGTGTGACATATCAAGAATAGGCAAATCTGTGGAGTCAGAAAGTAGATCAGCGTAGCCAGGGGCTGGGGTGAAGAGGGAATGGGGAATTGACTGCCAATGGATATGGGCTTTTTTAAAGGGGTGTTAAAGTATTATAATATTTGTACAACTTAGTGAACATACTAATGTATTATACCACTTAATTGTACACTTTCAAGGGATGAATTTTGTATTTTTTTAAAGTATATCTCAATGAAGTTTATAAAAAACAAAACAACATAAGAAAATATGAACAAATTTTCATTTCTATAAAGTTAAAAATAGGTAGTGATGCATACATAAGGGGTTAAATAAAAAGAAAGAGCAAGAACCTATTTACCAGGAAGCCAGGAGAGTAGCTATTCTCACAAAGGAGTGAAGGGTTTGTGGTCAGGAAAGGGCATAAAGAGGCTTTTGCAGCACTAGTCAGTTTCTTTATGTGCACTGTGGGTAGAGGGGCTTGTTTTAAAGCTACCCTTTAAGCTGGGCAAGTTTTTGCTTTGTTTTTTCATAGGTCCGATGAATTTCACAATGAAAAAAAAAATGGGGAATCTTCTCCGTCTTTCCATTTCACTCTATGTCTACGAAAAAGTTCCAAGGAAAGTCAGTTTCAAAGGATCTCTTCAGACATTACTGTACCACTTTCCTAAAGCAAGTGGGACCTCTACTAAAGAGTTTAAAGGAAAAACTCATAAAATTAAACTACTTTTTAAATTCCTTTTCATTTATTTTCACTTATCTTCCCTTCTGTCTTGGAAAATTCCATGTGGTTGGTATAGGAGGAAACCTGAATCTTGTCTGTTTAGGATATATCTCTGCTCTTGTAGGGCAAGAAGTAACCAAGATGTTTATACTGTGTTTATATTTAGAGATATTAGGTATTTTATCCTTTGGGGATATAACATTTCCCTACCCTGTTGAACCAAAGAATGTGTTGCTTTGGCCATGTAAATGTAAACAAATGCAACAAATGGATAGGAAGCTTTAAGAGCTTGTGATTGCTGTCCCATTCTCCCTTTTACTTCTGCCACTGTAACTGGCATGAATATATTGATAGCCATTTTCCATCAGCAGAGGTCCCATGGTGAAGGTGACAATGATAAGAGAGCAAAGGCAATGGACATGTTGTGTAAATGAGAAAAACAAAAAAACTTTGTTTAATTTTCAGTAACAAAAATTGCATCATTCTTTGCTATTGCAACGCATTACCTAGATTGTTTTAACAGAGAAATTAACCATAGAAATCAAGTGCTGATACAATAAAATTTTAATTATGTAGCATAAATAGCATCAAGTAAATTATTCTTAGAGGTTAGAAAGCTATCATCATATGTGTCCCAATTTTATTTCTTCTTACTGCAGGCATAGTATTCCCTCATATATGTAAACCCAAAGGTGGATGAGAGTTGTGGTTAATAGTCCAAATGCAAGAAAGTCCTTCTGTGAACTAGGAGGAATGTATGTCACTATTACACAGTAGTGGAAATGGAGAGAAGCAGGGGGAAAATAATTATGTAACCCAAGGACTTTAGTTAACAGCAATACTGTGATATTCCTGCATCAATGTCAAAGATGTACTGTGTTAATAATGGGGGCGAGTATGGATAAGATATGCCAAATGTATGCTATGGACCATAGTTAGTGGTAACAGTCTGATGATATTTTTTCACAATCTGTAACAAATGTTCCACAACAGTGTGGTGTGTTGGTGAAGGGGTGTTGTATGGGAATTCTACACATGTACATGATTGTTTTGTAAATTCACAACTTCTGTAATAAAAATGTTTTTTTTTTTAAACTCAGACTTTTAAGAATTAATGAAGGTACAACTGTCACACTGAGTTAAGTGTGTCCATCTGGACAAGTGACACAGTTAAATATAATGTTTGGCTGTTCCATGAAGACTGGCAAGCTCAAAGTAAGGAGAGAGAGAGGGAATTCAAACATTTTTAAAAGAATCTTGAGTTTGGCTCTTGGCACATGTTCCTGATTAGGGTCAAATATACAAGAAGCAGACTTAGGAAGTTGTCCTGCAAAAGAATCTCCAGAATGACCTGAATGGCTTTGACCATTTGAGACCTAAAACTATCTTTTGATGCCTAAAAATTTATTGGCATGAAATCGTCTCAGAAACCTATTCAGCTCAGTGTTGGAAAATTTCCCAACACTTTCTTCAGATGTGATTAATGATGATCATGAAAAAAGGAGACACCTCTCAGAGGGCAAAGTCAAGGGCCACAAAGAAGAGTGAACTATACATCTACTCCAAGAGAGTAATAAGCACTCCTTAATCCAGTGTAGTTGTCCCTACATACATTATCCCAACAGGATTTTAAAATTTCCACAGACTAGAGATTGCTGTGTGCTTGTTTTTAAGCAATTAGCCGTTTCAACTAAAATATTACAACTACACTTTTAATGAAACAAATATTGCTTAATTTCATAGTTATAGTCACAGAATCTTCATCTTGTGCTATTTACAGTTCCAGAAATTTAGTTTGCTTGAACAGTAGGTTATGAGCTAAACTGAGGCTATGATTTATAGATTTTCTTTGCAGCTCTGAATCAGAATTGAGCTAATCCTGATTTTGGAGACATTCTGATTAATATAGAGTGGAAAGAAATTTGAAGAAAAGAAAGCAAACTTTGGCCTTAAAACAAGTTAGCTGTCAGGCATGTTATATATTTATTGATCAACCACATATTATAAGTCACATTCAAGAACTGAAAAACACCTCAAGAGGGAAAGTATTCATGAAGAAGTTAAAGGGGACATGCAGTATGGCTCACACATCCTTAAGATGATGAGAGCACGATCTAGCCATGGTCCCAGATGCCTATGACTTCTTGTTTAGTAGTACCAAATGCCTATTTAACTGACCCTCCATTATTTCTTTCTTCCCTTTCATCATTGTCTTCTTTTTAAAATTTTGCCTATGATTCTTTAATTAATACATGCATTCTTCCCTAGAAAATGAAACTGAAAATTCATGATTTTTAAAATCAGGCAACAATGAAAACATCAAAAAAGAATAACTTATTTAAATTATTAATTTGGCTTTTTCTTAGGTGTCATTGGAATATTCATAGAATGGATAAAATAGGTATTTTAATGAAACATTTTGGGAATGACAAGGACAGAAAATAGAAGTGGAAAAAAGTACACTCATACATTCATACTTTCCAATTCCTGACCTGTGATTCACTACACTGATAAAATTTTCTCTCAACAAAGGCAAAATGTGAATAAAGAAGTTAAATAATAAAGTTCAACTTAAATCTATCCTTTTATTTTGAGATTATGCCCTTCTTTATTTGTAATATAAAATCTTTTCTTATAAGAAAATGTATTACTAATTTGTATGCTTTAGAGCCATGATGACAAGTATTTTTAATGCTGTAAATTCTGTATGTCTAACATATATGGATGTATATGTGTAAAATTTCACTCCCCTGAAATCCAAAATCTCAGTACCATTGCCTCTATTGATAAATCTTTTTTAAACAAATTTGAGAGACAATTTCAGCCATTGCCCTGTGTATTTTATGCTGATTATTCTTCATTTCATTAGACTGGGCAGATCTCTCATACAGATTAATGCAAGGGTAATCTCCAGAATTTATCTGCACATATTCAGATTTTATCAGTAAACTTTAGTCTTGTTACTAGGTTAGTACATAGATATGTATCTCATTGTGGTATGGACTGATTGGATTGAATTGTAAGGGAAGGTATCTTGTTTGCAAAATGCTAGCTATTTGTTGCTTTATAAGAAATCTATCATTAATTAAGCCATATCTTAGGCAGAGTCCAAGAATGCTTGAATAAACTGGCTAAATTCCCTATGAGAGAACGTAAATGGGAGAATGCTGGGAAGCTAATACCTCACAAATTTCTATTACCGCTAGGATTCGTTGTGGGTTCCTAAGCCCTGTTCATGGAAGTTAGGGGATTCATCTACTCATTTGTTTATTAATTTTTTAAATCAATACTGAATAAAGACCTGTCAATTGTAAGCACAATCTAGGTAATGAGAACACAAGTTAACTAGACAGAAAAGACCCCTGTACTCATGGCATATATTAACATCACCATAGTCCTAACGATCCTTAATTCATTATTTAATTTTTAGATAAATATTAGTTGAAAGCATATCTTGGTCCAGACGCTGTAATAGCGCCTGAATTTTTTTAAAAAAAATCGGTGAATAAAATAGATTATATTCCTTCCAACTTAGTTTAGATTGTAGTAGAGTTTGGGGAGAAAATATATAAATACATATATATTAGGTGGGAAGAATTAGTATGAAGAAAATAAGTAGGAGTATATGTGGGACCCTGCAAACCTCTGATTAGTTAGCATTTGGACAGAAGCTAGAATACTCCACCTCGTGAAAAAGTAATATCTCAATATAACATTTTATGAAAGACATTATGAGTTTATCACTAGCACACTCTTATAAGAGGTTTTCTTAAATAATTCGTTTAAGAATAATGAAAGTGATCACAAATGGAAGTTCTGGCTTGCAAGGAGGAATGGAGAGCTAAAAAAGTGGTAAATGTATAAGTATATATGAAACATAATAATGTCCTATGAAATTAAAAAAAGATAAGAAAGAAGTAAAATACTAATAATACCATACATATCAGGAAGGAAGGTAGTGTAGGTGTTAAAACTTTTTAAAAGTCTTTATATTATCTGAAAGGTAGATAAATATGTTAATGGATCTTAACATTTTCTATGTTAACTATACATGTTGTAATTTCTAGTATTACTATATAAAATAAAAATGGACTTTATAGCTTGCCAAATAATAGAGGAAAAAATTAATGATGAAAAAAGCACTCAATCAAATGAATTCAAGTAATGAGAGGGATATGGAAACAGAGTAACTGGGGTTAATAAAAACATAAAATAAGATGGTAAAAATAAATGATCAGTTAAGATAGTAAAAAAATGATTGGATTAAATGTTCCAATAAAACACAAACACTGTTATACTTTATAACAAAATCTAGGTATATGATCTTGAAATCATAAAGATGAGTAAAAATGAAAAGCAAAAATAAAGCAGAAAGCAGACAAATAATAACCAAAAGAAAATCTGTATAATTGTATTAACATCAGACAAAATAGTCTTTAAGGGAACAAAAGCATTATTGGAGATGGAGCTCCACTGTATGATAATGACAAGTTTAATTCATCCAAATTACATAAAACTTCGTTAGTTGTATGCAACTCATAAAAAAACCTCAAAATGTATCATCTAAAAGTTTATAGAACCATAGAAAGAAACAGATAATATGCATCTGAGGCGGGTTAGTACTGGAAACGAGAGGAGGTGGCTGGTCAGGATAAAGCCGTAACAGCTGGGACCCTCCTGGTCAGAACATAGCCACGAGAGCCCACCTGGAAGCCCCCTGAGGGAAGGCCGCTGCTTGAGAACACAGCTGTAACTGTTACAGCCCAAAAGCCCACAAAAGACCCTGGTCAGGATGTCCCATGTGAAACTACCAGGCTCAAAAGAAGGCCCAGATAACTGCGATCAGAAAGGCCTCCTCACTGGTTCCCTAGGAGTTAACAGGTGGGGAGCCTAAGGCAACCAATCAAAACAGAAAAGAGCTGGGGCCTTCCCCAACATTAGGAAAGGGGAGGAGGCCTATCCTGGGATCCCACATGCGTGTCTCACCCTGTAGCACATCCACACCCGTGTCTGGGGTGTGTACTTTTCTTTTTTCTCTCATTTCTCAATAAACTCTTTACTTTCTGGCCTGTCCCATGGTGTGTTCTTAAATTTCTTTATGTGACATAGCCAAGAATCTAGAAACCAGATAGTTCCGCTAACACATCCACATATGGATATTTTAATTATCTCAGTAATTGATAGATCATTCAGTAAAATATTAACAAGCATTCATAAATCTATTTGATATTTGAACATCACAATCAAAATTAATAAGCTCAACATTTGAAAGATATTGCATCCAACAATAGAGATTCAACAGTTTTTTTCCCAACATATGTGGACATTTTGAAAATTGAGTTCACCCTTTGCCATGAAATAAGCTTTAATTAATGTTTTTGTTTGAGGAGGTCCTGGGGGTTGAACCTCGTACGTGGAAAGCAGGCGCTCAACCACTGAGCTACATCAGCTCCCCAATAATACTTGGTTTTTTCCTTTGTTTGTTTTTAGGAGGTACCAGGGATGGAGCCCAGGACCTCGTCCATGAGAAGCAGGCCCTCAATCACTTGAGCTACACCTGCTCCCCCCCGCCAAACAAATTTTAATGATAAATATTATATAGTGTTGTTTGACAACAGTGATGTGAAGTTAGATATCAAGTAGCAATCAATATAAGCAGACTACATCCATGAGTTTGGAAATTTAGAAGTACAAGTCAAAGAAGAGAACAAAGTAGATATAATAAAATAGAACCAAAAATTTTAAATTATTACTTATCAAACTTGTGGGATATTACTGAAGTGAAATTCAGTTGGGATTACACGGTGTCAAATTTTATATTAGAAAAAAAGACTAAAATTAGTGCACTAATTTTTAATCACTGAACTTTAAAGGTTAAAAAAAAGCAATAGAATAAATACAAAGAAAGGAGAAGGCAGGGTTTAATAAAGAGGCAGTGTCCTGAAGCCACACTATTTGCATGTGAATCCCTGCTCTCCCTTTTACTACTTTTCTGACCTTGGGCAAGTAACTTAACCTCCCCAAGTTCCTCATTTATAATATATGCATGATAGCATCTGCCTCACAGGATTGTGGAGAGGATTGAACGAGTAAATAGATAAAAGATCCAGGGTGCCAAGCAAATGGTTAGTACTTTGTGGTTAGCCTTTATTATTAAAAGAGCAGAAATTACTTCTATAAAGATAAAACACATCCTAAACAAAGTCAAACTGCTCTATTTAAAAGAGTAATAAAAATTGACATACCTCTTCCAATACTGATTAGGGAAACTAGAGAGAAGGTCAAACTGACAATGTTCATAAGGAGAAATAGAACCTGAGGGTGCAGTGACCATACAGGACTGTTTTTAAGAGCTTTACTGTGAAAGGTTTAATACAAAATGGGGCAAAATCGGGAGGAAGCATGTTGGAGCCAAGTGGGTTATTTAAAGTGTACTTATATTTTTAGGACGGGCTAAGTTAAGGGAAGTTTGTATTCAGCTGGCAACGATCCAGCTCAACAAGAATGTGCTGCATCCCCTGAGAGGTCAAGGGAAGCAGCAATTCACAGGAGAGTGGACAGAGGCCATGGAAAATGAAATATTTATGAGTGAGTCTAAGCTTAAATAAACAGTATTCCTTAGACTGTTTATTTTTTTCAAAGAAGACACTGCTTTGCCAGAGAAAGAGGTGTTAATTTGGGAGCAATTAATTATTGAGAGCCAAATCTCTGCCAGACATCCAGCTAGGAAGAACGCAATGATTAACAAGAGACACATGAGTTATTTAGAGTTTTGACAAGGTGCAGGAAAAAGTCAGTTGGCAATTAGAACCAGGAGCACTGAAGTAAATGAAACCATCATGCATGAATACCCCTGCCTCAAGACCTTCACATTTTCTCTTCTGCCTGAAACATTACTCCAAAATATCATGCCAAAATCCACCAGGCTCATTCAGCCAAATCACTCAGGTGTCTTCACAGATGTCCTCTCTTCAGAGAAAGCATTCCTAATCACACTATCTCAATAGCATCCCCTTCACCCTCCATCCTGTTATCTTATCTCATTTCTCTTCAATAGTGTTTCTCTCTTCCTAACATTGCATACTTTTAATATTTTTATTTATTATTTGCGGCTCCCACTGGAATGTAAGATCTGTGAGATAAGGGCTTTATTCTGTTCACTGCTATATCTCTAGGGCCTATAACAGTTCCTGACATTCACTCGACACTCAATAAATGCTAGTTGAATGAGTGCATAGATGAATAAATGAAGGGACTAACAAATGAATTACTCCAGTTGTTTTTACCTGGAATCTAGGCACCACTATTTCTTTCTCCCTTGCATTCACCATCTACATTGAACCCCAATCCTGTTAATTATATCTATAACATATATTTGATTCTTTCTAAAGATCTACATGTCCATTGCCATTACCTACTCTAATATACTTCCTTCTATTGTCCAAATCATAATCATAGAACCCTAAACTCTACTCTTCCTATACTTTGTCCCTGCTTCCCCTTAGTCCCTTCAAATTTATTTACCTTCTAGAATCTTGAATCCTCTTTTAAACAGAAATCAAGTAATATCACTCCCATGACTAGTGGCACCCATCTCCTTCAACAGAACCCAATTTTACTTAGAAAAAATACAAATTTCCTAACAAATACTTCAAGAGCCTATTGTGTGATGTGGACTCTGTTTAATCTCTCCTACATAACTTCCAAATATGTTTACCCTTGCTCTCTGCTCAATCTAGTGGCCTTCTGACATCCAAGCTCTTTCTTACTTTAGAACCTTGGAGAGGCATACCTTGAATACGCCTCTCTTATAATTCCAATGGCAATTATAATTCACGTCCTGGTTTAAATGTCACTTCAGAGAGTTTTTACCTTCATTACACCTCTCTATATATTTGCAATTTTTCTCTCTCACAGTTCCCTGGGAACTTTCTTAATAGCACTTATGCAGAGCCCTGCTTAGCCTGCTCTTCATTACTTACTTGGGTTTTTGTTTGTCTCCCTCTATAAAATACAAACTCTGTTAGGGTAGGAGGCATAGTAATCAGTCATCACTGTATTCATAGTACCTAGCATGCTGTTGAACAGAAATTGTCAAGAACCGTGAAAGTTCTGAGGTTTCACTGTGCTTGTAGCATTCTGAGATTTTACCATTTCTTAATCCTGGCAGAAGAAATGTGATACGTGATACCTGGGTCAGAGACAAAGGACTTTATTACACACCGCATAGCAGGTGGCATGTGCTTTATGTTCTCATCAGTTCATCCTCTACCCAAACCTCCTGGGAATGATGTAGAACAGCCTAGATAAATTGTGCTTGTACAGTGGGTCTGTGTCACAGCTGAGAAATTCTGAGTTTAGGGAACTCAAAGTGATCACCAGTATCTTCCTGTTGTCCTGTGGAATATTCACCTCAGGAACTTCACACATGTATTACTTTTGCCATAGAGATCATCTATGGAATTTCCTCTGTTTGAAACATTTGGGTTTTTTTCTCAGGCTATTCCCATCCCCCTTGATATTTCATTATTCCCTAATGCTCTCCTTTGACCATGCCATTTTTTTTTTTTTTTTACCAAAGCGGTCATTTTGGTAAACATCCTTTACAAAGCCTCAAGCTAATCTGCTCAACCTTTGCCCTGGAGAGAGACATTATCTTTATCTTGGAAAGTGAACAAAACTACTCTCTTTCCCAGGTAGAGACACTAGTGGCTACTACACTATCTCTGACAATGCTTAAAAAGACCGTCCAGAACCAAACCTGCCAATGCCTCCTTTCAGAAGACATGCAGAAATATAAGACAAATGGTGAATTGTCTCCCAACAATAATGAGAGCTCAATAAATACTATTTGACTAAAATCCAACATAAATAAGTATTTTTTGGAGGTTGGGTTGTTAGAAAAAGTTTAGGTGATGTCTTAACTTCCTTAACGTTAAAACAAATGCCATACTGTGGGTTGGTTTAAACAATAGGAATTTGTTAGCTTACAGTTTTGAGACTAGAAGTCCAAAATCAAGGCATCAGCAAGGTGATGCTTTCTCCCTGGAGACTGTGGCATTCTGGGGCTGGCTGTCATTTAACCTTGGGCCCATGGTTTTTCCATCACAAGGCAAGGCACAAGGTAGTATCTCCTTCTCTTCTGAGTTCTGTTGACTTCCAGCTTCTACTCATTCCATGGCTTTCTCTCTGTGACCTTCAGGGTAAGGCTTCTGGTAATAGGATGATGACACATCCTGATTCAGGTGGCTACACCTTAACTGAAAATAACACCTTCAAAGGGTCCTTTTCACAAGGGTTCACAACAACAGCCATGGATTAAAATTAAGAACATATTTTTTTTTCTGGGGTTCATAATTCAATCTACTGCAGATAAGTATCAATAAGATGTGTAGGAGATGTTCTTCCAAACAGAGGAAATTCCATAGATGATCTCTATGACAAAAGTAATACATGTGTGAAGTTCCTGAGGTGAATATTCCATAGGACAACAGGAAGATACTGGTGATCACTTTAGGCAAGTATGCCTAGTGGAAACATTTGGGTTTTTTTCTCAGGCTATTCCCATCCCCCTTGATATTCCATTATTCCCTAATGCTCTCCTTTGACCATGCCATTTTTTTTTTTTTTTACCAAAGCGGTCATTTTATTATAACAAGGATGTGTTCCTAACTACAGAGAAATCTCAATGTATGACTTTTCAAATCGCAATCTTTGTCAATGGTTTTAGTATCGATATATTTATTTTGGGCCCTATTTGGACTGCACATTATCTGTTCAGAAACTAGAGGCTAATGGGGTTTGGCTTTCCTTCTATTTGGATTCTACATAAACCTGCCCTGTTGCCAAGAATGCTGCATTTCTTTGAGACCCTGGATGGATAAGTTTTATAGTTGAAATGGGCTTTTAAAAGAACAAGAATGGTGAACAATGTACACACTAACTCATAGTGTCTGTGACAACTTATATCATTAAATCAAAAGCTCTCCTCATCCAATGAATTTTTTATTTGTCTTACTGAAATGTTGGGATGACGTATGCTCCTCTTTCAGGCAGTCAATGAACTTTTCTTGTGCCCCTTTTGTGAAAGCTACTGAGTCAGGCACAGGGATTTAGTTATGGATAAGATATAGTTCCTAACCAAGTAGATTTTGTAAGTAGAGACAGAGATTTAAGCAATTAATTGAAATAGGTTTAAATTCTAAACATTGACTTTTAATTTAAGCTTTAAATATTTGAATTATGGGCTTATAAGTGCATGGGTGCATGAAATGGTAGCAATGGGTGGAGGCAGGCTTGGTGAAGGGAATGCACTCCCAAATGGTGACATTTTTTAAAACATTTTAAAATTGAAGTTTATCATTCATACATGAACACCCATAAACAATAAGTATGTAGTATAAGTTATTAATTTGCAAAACAAACATGTGTATCATCATACAGGCTCCCAAACATTACCCCACCATGAGCACCTTGCATTGTTGTGAAACAATTGTTACAAACTATGAAAGAGCATCGTCAAAACATTACTACTAACTAAAGCCAATATCTTACATTTGGTGTATTTTGCCCCCAACCCACTCAGTTAATGATACCTTGTATTAGTATATTATATATTTGTTATAGTTCATGAGGAAATGTTCTCATATTTGTTCTGTTAACCACAGTCCATCTTCCACCACAGAATTCATTGTGTTATACAATCCCATGCTTTGTACAATCCATTCAAAGTGTATACTCAATGGTTCTCATATTCATCACAGAGTTGTGCTTCAATTTTAGAATGCTTTCATTACTCCAAAAGGAAAAATATCATAACCATTATATTCCCTATTGTTGTCCCTTAGAATTGATATAACATCTTCCTTGTCATTGCTGCAAAAATATTACAATATTACTGCTAACTATCATCCATAAGTTATACTAGTTGTAATTTTCCCATGTTTCACCATATATTTAACACTTTATAAAGGAAGAACATTCTTAGACTTATACTATTAACCACAATCATCATCCACCACCCAAATCACTGTTATACAGTCCCTACATTATTCTCTATCCTCATTTCAATTGAAATATTACATCCCAGACTCCCCCTTTCAGCCACGATTACATTTATAAATAAGCATTGTTAGTTATACTCACTATAATATATTACCATCAAGTCTATTTATTTCCACACTTTTACAATAAACCTTATTAAAAATTCTACATACATTAAGCATCAGCTCCCATTCTCAACCCACAATCTATTTCCTAGAGTCACCTATACTCTAGACTACCTCACTGTTTTAGTTCATATCAGTGAGTCCATACAATATTTGTCCTTTTGTGTCTGACATTTCATTCAACATAATGTCCTCTAGGTTCATGCATGTTGTCATATGCATCCCAATTTCATTTCTTCTTACAACTGAATAGTATTCCATTGCATCTATATACCACATTTTATTTATCAACTCATCGGCTGATGGACCCTTGGATTATTTCCATGTTTTAGCAATTGTGAATAATACTGCTATGAACATTGATGTGCAAATGTCAGTTCGTGTCCTTGTTTCCAGTTTTTCTGAATATATTCCTAGTAATGGGATTGCTGGGTCCTATGGTAGATCTCTATTTAGTTTCTTGAGGAATTGCCAAACTGTCTTCCACAGAGGCTGCACCATTCTACGTTCCCATCAACACTGAAGGAGTGTTCCTATTTCTCCACATCCTCTTCAGCACTTGTAGTTTTCTGTTTGTTTGTTTTTTAAATAATGGTCATTCTATGAGGTATGAAATGATATCTCAGTATAGTTTTGATCTGCATTTCCCTAATAGCTAATGATATTGAACATTTTTCATGTGCTTTTTGGTGATTTCCTCTTTAGAGAAATGTCTGTTCAAATCTTTGTCCCTTTTTAAATTGGGTTGATTTTCTTTTTATCATTGGATTGTATGATCTCTTCATAAAACATGGATGTCAAACCCTTTTCAGATATGTGGTTTCCAAATATTTTCTCCCAATGAGTGGGCTGCCTTTTTACTTACTTGACAAAGTCCTTCGAAGCACAAAAGTGTTTAAGTGTGAGGAGGTCCCATTTATCTATTTTTTTCTTTCATTGCTCATGCTTTGTGTGTAAGGTTTAAGAAACCAGCACCTACCACAAGATCTTGACGATGTTTCCCTGTATTTTTGTCTAGGAGTTTTACAGTTGTAGATTTTATATTTAGGTCTTTGACCCATTTTGAGTTAATTTTTGTATAAGGTGTTGGATGATGAGATGGAGCTCACCAGGCAGAGTGGGGAGAGGAAGCATTACCGGCAAAGCACATATTGAAATTTAGGGGTCATAAGAGAACATGGATTCTGATTTCTGTCATTAATGATCTCTTGGACCTCACTATCTCAGTTTCCTTGATTGTGATATGAGGCTATTGAGATAGGTGATCTCTAGAAGCCATTTGCAGCTGCATCATATGAGATTAGAGATTGTTGTTTGGTGTTCTGAAATGCCTGTGTCTTCATATGTTTACTAATAATTTAATTAGGGAAGTTTTAGGTTTATAGAAAAAAATAATTGCTACAAATGTACCAAGATGTGAATAATAGGGTGGTATATGGGAATTCTGTATTTTATGTATGTTTTGTTGTTTTGTTTAGTTTACTATTTTGACAGGGTAACTGATGAAAGGATACAAGTATACTGAGGAAATTTTTTCTTCAAGAATAGGCCATAATAATGGGGATGAACTACTGACTAAACAAACAGCATGATTTCACCATAAGGCACCATTTATGAAACGAAATTTTAATTTCCATTATCTCTTTGAGCTAATACACATGGAATAAGAAAATCCTTTAAAAAGAGGATTAAATTGTGGGTGATCGAGACTATAAGATTCAAACTGCTCAGTCATCATTTGTTCAGATCCTTGTTCTTACTGTGAATATTCAGTAAGAAAAAGAATGTACTTGCTTTCTAACTATTAGTGCATATACAGAACTTTTTAATGTAATTGTCTAAATTGCTGATATTCAGGAATGTGGAAATTATTCAAAATGCTTATAAATTAAAATTTCCTTAGTCAGCTTTTAATATCTTGATGTTTTCTCAGCAAAATCTAATGCCATTTTATTACTAATGTGATGTAGTAATCAGTAAGGAGATTATTATGCAAATCACATAATAAACCGATTGGCCTACACACATTAGCAAGGACAATATTAAAGACATTATGATACACTTTATAGAACATGTTTTGCCCTATGTTTTTATTCCTTTTTTATGTCATCTTATTTTCAGAAAAAATTTCTCATCCAAGAAAGACCTTTTTTATATAAAGAAAAATATTATGAGGTTTCTAAAAATTTACTCAAGGTAAGATTTAAATACTTTTAATCTAATAAATTCTTCTTGACATTTCATTCCTCTAAGTTTATGATATTTAGTTTCCTCATTAAAAATGTGTTATTAAAATCAACAAATTGCCTGAGCATTTTGATTAGGATCATCACAGTACTAAGGCATTTGTACCACAGATGCATATTTTTGAATGTCTCATATTATATGGAAATAATCTTAATTAATATTCCCATAGATATATATTATTGTCCAGTTATGCAAAAGCAGGAAAGTTAATTGAGTATGAAAATTGGTGTTGAGACTTAGGAAAAATTCTAAGTGCCCTTTTATCTTCTACTCTCAATCCAGCTATAGGGAGGACAAATATTCTGGAGTAATCAAATCCAAGGACACTAATTAAAGCAGCAATTTCAGGAGAAGAGCCTTAATAGAAGTATAATAAAATAAACCCAAATTGGAGCAAAAGCTCTCCCCAGCTCTCTAGATCAAGCTCTCAGTTTCTTGCACTGACTTGTTCTCACTGGACTTGCTTGCATTTTGTCCTCATAAGGGTGATGAAAGCCAAAATTTAAGAAAGGGTTTGGGGGAAGGGACAATCTTATTTACTTCTAGTCCTTTTCCTGTCTCCTCTGATGAAACTAAATATAGTGAGTACCATATTAGGGGGAAAAAACAGTAGGAAAAAAATGTGATCTTTTTCTCTGCCTTGCTTCATTGCCCATAGATTTTCAGAGTGACAGCTGCCTGATGGATGAACAATACTCAGTATTTTGAGTCCTTTGTCCACTGAATCCAAGTCGGTTCATATGGAATATTATCAAATATATAAAATCATTACTGTAAGTCAAATGTGCCAATTTAGTTAAAAATTCAAATGTTCAACATTAAATATGTGAATTACAATGTAATTTTAGCCTATGCCAAATGCAAATAAATACATAAAACATGCTTTGTGTGTAGCATATTTTCAACATGAAATCATTGAGGGCAACCACTATTGTCTTATATATTTATTAGACTTTATGTTTTCCAATGTACTCTGACAGAAATCACTTTTGCAGATGCAAAAAATGAGGCTAAGAGAAGATTCATCAAAGCCACAGGGCTACTTAGTGAAAGGACTATAAATGCACTTCAGTAAGTATTTATTAAGCAATTACTATATGCCAGGTCCTTTTCTAAGCACTGGGAATAGAGTAGTGGGCTAAGTAGACAAACATCCTCGTCCTCGTGAAGCTTAATAAAGGAAAGGACAGGAAATTCATAATAACACACACAAACATACACATATATATGTGAATTTTCCTCAATCATTTTTGTGTTTGGCTTTATGAACTTGGTAACTGTTTTTATTTTATTTTATTTTAAAATTGTACCTATAGAAACCACTCTATTTTAATGATATTTTGATAACTTCATTTACTAAAACTTTCTAAATTCAGCCATCACCAACTGCACCTCCTTGGAAATAAAAGTATTCTAATCCAGGATGTCAAATTTATCATAAAAACATTCAAAGACACAGTCAAGTTAAAGATTCAACAAGTGAAAAAAAAAATTTGTGTAATGCCTGCTAGTCTCACTCTCAAGTATTACTTATTTCTTTAAAAACTAAAATAAAAATAAAAACCTTTGTTCTAATGCAATTCTTATTATTTTCTTTTTAGAAAAATTTAGAAGTTCAAAAAAACATGTCCATTTACAACATGGCATTGTAAGGAAAATGATTGCTATAGCTGCTAGGCTAGGTCCTTACTTCATTCCTTTTAAAACTTCTGTATTTGCAATTTATTTTTTATTTTTTTTAAACATTGTTTTTTTTAACATTTTATTTTATCTATTCTTTTTTTTTACCGGGAGGCCCCAGGGATTGAACCCTGGTCCCTCCATATGGGAGATGGATGCCCAACCTTTTGAACCACATCCATCCCCACAATTTACTTTTGTGATACTTGAACATTACTTTCTTTCCTAGCATATATCTATCAGAGAAAATTTCTTTAATTTACAATTACAGGGCAATCTCACCCTGACTTTGCTATTCATTAGAATATTGCTTAGTAGAAAAGATACATGTTAATCCAATTTTCTAAATTACAATTAGAAGCCCATTTTGTTCTATTTGTACAGGCATTTTCCCTACCCATTGATTTTCATTCTCTTCCAAAAGACATAAAAGAAATCAGCTCTCATGTTTCACCTCTTTTTGCTGTCACGCTGGCTTCTTTTGCAACCAGAGCAATTTTGGTGACTGTATCTTACTAAAATTAGAGGAACAAATAAACATTTTTACATCCTAAGAAGTCCTCTCAAAAGCTTTAAATAAAAGCCTTAGAATTTTCAATACTTATTCAATTCAGAACATCTATAGGAAATACTGCCAAACATAACATCTTATTAAGTAAAAAATATAAACAGAAGAAGCAATGCACCACTACTTCCCTTTCATAAAGTCAGGCAATGTTTAGAGAACACTATTTTAATACACTCTTTGTATCAACCAAGGGTTTAGACTTGGCTGAATATTGTTCAATTGCTTATAAACAAATGGAAACTCTTTCTCTCTCACTTAAAAGTCCCTCACCCCTTTTTGAGTTAGATAAAAGCCACGGTCTTTACTGCAGTGAAAGAGAATGAGGAGGTAAAAAATCATAGAAATATTCTCACTCGCAAATATTGATTAGATATCTGTTCTGAAAAACTGAGTATACTGAATTTCCAATTCTCCAAAATGAATGGATATCAGGGAAAAATTCAAACTAAAACTGAGACACAGTAATTAATTTTCCAATACATATCTTTAACAAGAATTATGTATGGTTTATTTTTTCAAAATTTCTATCCCATTATTTAGATGATTTTATTTGGATGGTATACATTATTTGAATTTTCCCTAAGAAGTGCTTTTTTTATCTCAAGGTAAAAAAAAAAATATTATTCCATTCTTTTTTTTTTTTTTTTTGAGTTTTTTAAATTTTTACCTGTGATATTTAGGTCTTAAACCCATCTACAGTTCACTGTATGGTATGAATTATGTATCTGATTTTACACTTTCTTCATATGGTTAGTAGCTTCCCCAAAGTCTTCTACTGGCTGTGGTTTAGCCTCTGTCATTTATAGGCTATTAATTACCTATTCTATCATTCAACAAATACTTATTAAGCACCATTTAAATGCTGGGTAAAAAGCAAAGTCAAAGACTCTACCCCAATTGAGCATTTTTTTCTAGTGGAGTAAAAAGTAATCAGGTGAAAAAAATGTCAAATAGTGAAAATTGCAATAACGCTATAAAAGCAAGCATTGTATTTTTAAAAATTATTCATCTGCTCTTGTTTAACAATTATTGCAACATTATATGTTGTAATTATTCTCTCTCTGGTCTCCTTGAAATTTTTTCTTCCCTTATCTTTATAGAAAATCTATGTGATATTTATTAAACTTAGTTTTTCTAGCTATGGTTTGGCCTTATACAAAGCATCTTAATGGCACAGTCTATTTAAAAAGAACTTTGCAAACTGAGATGTTATACCCTTGTCTCTAAATATTTTCATTGCCAAAAATTTGTTTAAAATACACATTAAACTCATGTTTGACACTCTAAACTTTCTAATATCTCAATACCACAAAACACATATAATATATTATGCAGCTGTGGAAAAAGCTAGCTGGTATATGATATTTTGTTCACCATTAACGGCTTTATTATGTGAAATGCACATACTGGCTTAGAAATCCTAGCTTTCTAGCCCCAAAGTACCTCTGAAATTTTAATGTATTGCAACAAATAGAAATCATAGTATATAATTGAAATTTCGGTTGAAAATGTGAGATGCCTAATGTTTTGGATAAAAGAAAAATAAAACAAACATTTGGATCATGTACAAAACAAAGGCATCTTACCAGTCACTAAAAGAACCCTTCTGCAAAATCAACAAGGCATTTAATTTATCAGTGGCATGACCTCTCCTTCAAAACCCTCCCTTTTTCAAAGTCATTGTTGATATTTCTTCTTCCGTGTGAATTTTAGTGTCAGTGTGTTAAAGTATGAAAATGAATCCACTGGAATTCAGATTGGAATTGTACAGAATTTATAAATTAGTTTGGGTAAATTTAACATCTTTTAAAAAGTTAAATTATCTCATCCATGAACTTGGCAGATCTCACTATTTAACTTCATATAATTTTGATCGAGTTAATTCATTGCAACCCAAAATGATTTCTATATTTTCTAGTCATCATTGCAGAGGTACTGAAAATCTTTTATTTTTTTTTCAGAGAGACTTTCACATTAGGCAAACTTACCTGGCACTTTAATTCATTCTGGTGATCTTATGTCTAATAGCGTTTCCTCCTTATGTGAGCATATAGCCTATTTCATCAGCCAAGACTTTAGTTAATAAGATGAGCTGTAAAGACAGAGAAGGTATGGTGTTCATGTTCTCTCTTGGGTCTCAGGTGTTCATTACAGCTATTCAGGATTCTCTAATATTTCTTGTGTCAGTTTTGGTAATTTGTGGTTTCAAGTTATTTGTCCATTTATTCATAAGTTGTCAAGTTTTTTTAAGCATGAATATTAACCCCTATTATATTTTTAGTGGTTGTAAGTTCTTTAGCGCTGACCTCCTTTTTGTTCCTAATTTTGGTTACTTGTCTTTCCTCGGTTGATCTGTCAAGTAAGAGGTTTATATATTGTATTTTTCTTCTTTAAAAACTTCAGTTTCGTTGACTTTCTTTATTGATTGTCCACTTTTTATTTCATTAATTTCTGCTATTTTGTTTAATACGTCTTCTACTCAGTTTGGGTATACTTTTCCTTTTCTAGATTTTATGGTGGAGGCTAAGAGTATTCATTTTAGTCTTGTTTTTTTTTTTAATATAAACATTTGAAGCTATAAACCTTCCTATTAGCAATGCTTTAACTGAACTCTATTGTAATAGCATAAAATAAATTATATTCCCAATTTAGTCATAAGTTTCTTTTTTGAGGGACCACCCCAGTTAGCCCTACCTTGGCCATAATGCACCTCCATATAGTATGGATGACAAAAGTTTTCCTCCACTTCCCCAAATAGCACTTGCTCCTTCTGTCCTTTCAGGTCACACAATTTACTAGTAAGGGATATGTATATATGGCTTGAAAGATAAGAACTGCCCTCAGCTTCCCTAAATGGCCTTTGCTACTTCTGTTTTTTGCATTGTATGCTTTAAAACTTCCAATTCCTGGTATCTGTGAAAAGCTCTAACCCTCCCATCTGGGTCATAACAAAAGCAAGAGCCTGAACCCATATTTATTCTTCTCCCTTCACACCTCCACTGACCCTCAAGGGTGCCTAGGTTAGGTCATCCCTGGGCTTCTCCACTGCCCTGAGTTTCCCCTTTGATCTGACAAAGCTGTGCTTTCATGCATTCCTGGGGGACTGATTATCAGTGTTTGCATCTCATCACCCAAAGAACTTCCACATAAAATCCAAAACCCCCACACATTTTGATATCTTGGGTTTTCATTATCATGTAATTAGAATACCATCCCATTTCTGTTTTTCTGTCTCTCTTGACTAATATGTTACTTATATGTGTATTTGTATGTTCTTAAATATTTGGGATTTCTATCTTTATATTGGTTAATAATTTAATTCCATTGTCATCAGAGAATACATATATATATGTATAAATTTAATTATTTTAAGTTTATTGAAATTTGTATCATGGTCAATCATATTGTGTTCATTGGTGACTGTCTCACGTCCCCTTGGAAATATGTGTGTTTATATTTAGTGTAATTATAGATGCAGTTGTTGGCATTAATTGTACCATTTTGATAAACACTGTTTTTCTTTCTCTTGACCAAGCCACCAGCCTTACTCCTCACACAACCTTACCCACACCTTGCCTCATCCTGATTACCTTGAAACCAGTATTGTAGTTGAGAGACTATAGAGAAAACTTACACTGCAGAAAAAATCAAAAGGGAAAAGACAACTTTAGACCCTATTGTAAATATCAGGCTAACCCTGGCCTCAGTCTTCTCCTTCCCACCCCTGCTATCCAGGCGCTTGAGAGTCTCCTAACTGGGTAGTTCCTTATCTCCCTCCTCCTCTCTCCTGACCCTTACAGACTCCAGGCAGCCTAATTATCGCAAGATAAAACATTCAGAACCAAGTGGTCCTAAGGCAACCTCAATAAATCCCTTACCCATCTCAGTGGAATCATAGGCATCCTACCTACAACCTCAGTAAAACACTCACCATTCCCAGTGATCAGATCCCTTACAGTCTACCTGTGCTTTTCCTCCAACCATCCCTCAGCCTTTAAAAAGCTTGCTATCTTTTGTTCCTATGGAGTTGGAGGTGAGTTCTACTCTCTCTCTCCCCTGCTATAAGAGCTCCTTGATGAAGTCATTCTTGCCTGTAATATTGTCAAGTACAATTTTTTTCTTTGAGGTCTTTATCTTCTAATTTTTTCTTCTTTGCCTGACTTCTTTTGGAATGAATGTTTCTTTGGATTCTATTTTACTTTCTTTCTTTGTTTATCATTTATGCATTTTTGCTTTTTTAAGGAGCTCTTTAGGGCAATGCTATCCAATAGAACTTTCAGCAATGATGGAAATGCTCCATATCTGCTTTATCCATTACAGTAACCACTTGCCAAATGTGGGTGTTGAGCACTGGTGCATCTGAGAAACTGAATTTTAATTTCAGTAAATTAATTTAAATTTCTCCAGCTACATGTGGCCAGAGGCACAGCTCCAAAGTTAGCAATATATATTCTAAATTTGTTATCCTTTGCCACAAAATTGTATTATAGACTTTTACATACCATTTGAAATTCTTACAAGTCCATTTCTCCTACCTCCCATCTTTAATGTTGTTATAATTCATTTTACTTCGAAATATATTTTTAAATTCCACAATACATTGTTACTATTTTTCTTTTAAATATTCATTTATCTGCTATAGAAAATTAAAAAAACAACAACAATATTTTATATTCACCCAAAATACTATTTCTGGCCTGCTTCTTTCTTTTTTGTGAATCTAAGGTTCAAGGTGAATTATTTTCCTTTTGCCTGAACACATCATTTAATATATATATATTTAACATCGAGAGTAATGTTATATTTTTATATACTTTTTAATTTTTTTAAGATACTTAGATTACATAAATGTTACTTAAAAAATATAGAGGATTCCCATAACCCTGCTCCCTACCCCTCCCACACTTTCCGACATTAACAGCATCCTTCATTAGTGCGGTACATTTATTACAATTAATGAACACATTTTGGAGAATTGACACTAAGCGTGGATTATAGTGTACATTGTAGTTTACACACTCTCTCACAAAATATTGTAAATCATGACAAGATATATAATGAACTGTATCTGTCATTGTAATGTCATTCAGCACAATTCCCAAATCTTTAGAATGCCTCTATATTATATCTATTTTTCCTCTCCCTCCACTTAGAATCTCCAGTGGCCACTGCCTCCACATCAATGATAAAGTTTCTTCCATTGCTAGAATCACAATAAGTCTATAGTAGAGTAACATCAAGTCTACTCTAGTCCATTGTTCATTCCCTAGTCTTGAGAATTCTGTGATGGTGATGCCTACTCCAACTCTAATTGAGAAGGGGCTTAGATTCCATGGAGCAGATGATTGGTACTATCTCGCTTGCAGTTGCAGACTCTCTCTGTTCCTTGGGATGGATGTTGTCCATCATCATCTCCTTGTTAGTTGTCCTTGGTGAGTCCAATGAACTGGAGAGTAAGTGTTGCATCTCTGTTGAGATTCAGGGCCCAATTGACACATAGAAAGCCCAAAGAAATAAGTCTCTTGGACATACACCTATCAACTCTACTACTATCTATAGGTTCAAATAGAAGGGAGAGGAGAGCCATATTTAGGGAAACCACAACTGAGTCCAACTCTGTCACACTGGGGAGCATAAATTCCAAGGTAAGGCTCACTGGCAGGGCACCAAACTCCTGAGCTGTCTGCCCTGCCTATAGTGTCTGGATGTCTCCAGAGCCCTCAGGATCCCTGCTATTTGAGGCAATATTTACTGTGGCAGTCAATGAGATCCTACAGACGTGCATAAGTGTAACCTCTGGAATGACTTCCCAACTCACTTTGATATATTTTTTTTAGTGCAGATCTGGTAGGGCCAAATTCTATTAACCTTTGTTTTTCTGAAAATGTTTTTATTTTGTCTTTATTTTTGAGGACTCTTTCAGGCGGATCTAGAATACTAGTTAAAGTTTGTATTTTCTTTCAGCACACTAACACCAGTCATATGGGTGCAATCAACGTTAGAGTTTTAAATATGATGCCACTGGTAGGTTAGAATTAAGGTGGTTAAAGAGTTGCCACATGAATATTCAAGGAGTGTGCCTCTGGAGGAAGGAGCATTTAGAGTGGATATTTAGGAGAAGTGTACCCTAGGCAGAGGAAACAAATAGAGCAAAGGATTCTAGATAGGAGTATGCCTGACCCATTCAGGGAATAGCAGAGATGACAGCCTGTCTGGAATAAGATGAGCAAGAAGCAGTGTTAGGAGAGGACTTTGGAGCTTGATGGATCATGCAAGGCTTAAGCGTTTGCAAAACATTGCTTTTACACTGAGGGAAATGGTGACCTGTTACAGGCTTTAGCGTAGCAGTATTACACGAATTAAGTGGTCTCACAAAGAAACTTTTGTTAAGAGTAGACTTAGGGTCACAGATAAATATTAAGATCACTTAATAAAGACAAGTGATCATGGGAGTTCAGACAAGGGTGATAGTAGTAGACACTTGAGAAGTGGTCAAATTTAAGATATGAATAGTGTATAGTAAGTGGAGTTTGGGAGAAAGAGCATAACAACTGGAAAGATAAGACATCTGTCAACTTAGGTGGAACAATTTGGAGAATAAGGAGCTTTGGGGAAATCAGAAGCTCAGTTGTGACATATTCAATTTGAGACATCTATTGTCATCCAGGCAATGACATCAATTAAGCAGTCAATATAAGTACATGGAGTTTAGGAGGGAGGTGTGGTCTGAAGGTATATACATTTGGATTTTGTCAACATCTAGTTGGTAGTTAATCTGTGGGACAAATGTGTTACCATAGAAGAAAGCATAGATAGAAAAGCAGAGTACCAAAATGCCCTGAGGTACTTTGTTAAAGTCTTGGACAAAAGTAGGCATCAGCCATGCAGTTTAAGGAAAGACCCATGAGTCAGGAGAACAAGTACAAAGTTGTAGCTGGGTCAAATGCTGCTGTTACAGGAAGTAAAATAAGGACTGAGAACTGACTGTGGATTTGGCAGCATGGAGAATATTGGAAAAATTGACTAGACCAATTTCAGAGCAGAGATAAGAGTGAACACTGTTTAATGTAGATTTATGAGGGAATGGGAGGAGAGGGATTGCATTTTTCACAAGTATTTATGTCCAGCCTTTATACAGGACCTACCAATACCCTACTTCTTGGTGTGTGACTGGGAGTATTTTTATTTAAAAGAGAAGAAAAGAAAAAATCCTTATATTACTCAGAAGTACCTCAGAGGTATGAAAAACTGAATGATGTCCTTGGTCATACTATGTTCTAGAGCAGTGCTTCTAAAACCTTATCTGCTGAAGTATGTTTTCTTCATTCATCCCAAACCAAAATTTTTACAAAATGCATGAAAAATAAAAGAATTACTTGATGAATGAAATAAAACAAAAAGACATTAAAAGTACAAGCCTCCTTTTTTTATTATTAGATTTAACACATATGAAATTACCCTGAAAATTGTTCTAAAGTTTCTAATCACTTATTCTCAGTCACTGTATTATCTTGATTTAGACTGCTCACGAATAGTTTAGGGATGAGAGCTGGTCCCCTGACCTCACATTGAGTAGTCCAGTTCTAAAGTGTGAGCTTGCTCTTCATGACATGGATGAAATACTAATTGTTTTTCCCTATTCAGAAAAATTATCATGTGGGGCTAAGGAGAGAATAAATTAGAAAAAGATATAAAACTATTATTTTTAAGAAAAGTTTAAGGTTGAATATTTGCATTTCTTCAGTTATGCAGATAATGTTATGTATATGGAATGAAACCAACACTATTTTTGACATTTGAATAAAAAATGTTCAGAGTGTGTAATGGTGCATTTTATTAGTCTGTGTAAAGGACTTTCAGCAATTTTTCACAAACTGTCAGATGTCACACTGGAATTCTGCCATCATGTGACACTCAGCCAGTTTGCAGTGACAACCCAAGTTTTTAAACACAAAACAAACCTGACTAGCATAAAAATATTGACTTCTCAGTATACTTTCTGAGAAGAAAGAAAAGCATGATTTCTAAATTGCTTTATTATATTATCCGTAACAGTGACCAGGACGCAGGGAAATGTGATTTTTTTATCAATTATTTTCCTAAAGGAAAAAAACTATAATTTCTTTAACATAGAAAGAAATTGAGCTTTTCTGAATAGAGGGCTAATCCAGAAAATAATTGAAATCATCTATCATATTGGAGGAAGATGTACTTCATAAAACTTTTTTTCAAATAAAACATGTTCAGAAAAGTGACATATTGTGGTTTCATTTTTGATGTTCAAAAGATGTGAAATAAAAACAAAGATATTTTTAAAATGTATTTAAGTGTTTATATATTCAGGAGAATAGCATAGAAAATAAAAAATTTTCCTTCTTAGCCCAGAAAGTATATGGTTTAAAGCACTATCTAAATTATGGTGACTTTAAATTACAATTACAGATCATAATATACATCTCTGGATATAAAATTTAATTTACTTTCTAAGTTAATTAAATTAATTTATAAAAACTTTTTGGTGAAAATATGTATGCTGAAATAATTAAATTAAATAATTCAAATATTTAAAAATTGATTGAACACCTGATATTTCTCATCAGGAACAAATGTGTCAAAATCAGTATGTGCATATTAATGATGTTAATATATTCAGAAAGAAAGTGTTTCTGATTTCATTAACATGGAATAAAGGGCAGTAACACTGTAGAAAATATTCTAATATTATGTGAAATATAATGTTCATGAAGAAATGAAGAGGGAAAATTTCTGGTAAAAGAGTAAGAGCAAATATAGAAGGTAAACACATTGGAGGCAAATAAGAATATTATACACATAAGAAAACGAACTCTGTAAATTTCTGCTTATGGTCTACCTTTAGCAACCATAAATCTAAAGCAATGTATACATATCAGGCTTATGGTTTGGCATTAGGTTTTCTGCTCTCACTGAAATACCATTAATATTTTGGTCCCCTGTTAATTCCTTTACTTATACTTAATAATTAAAGGCAAGCTTAGTACAGACTAATTTTTGTCCCAATGAAAGGATACATATTAAATGCTTGTTCTGCATTAGGGCTAATGTCAGCCCTTCTGGTGGCAAAGATGGGAAAAGCAACTGGCTTTATAAATTCATTCTTACGCATTTATCAAAAATTACGAGCAAACACTATCTTGGCTCATGAGAAATCTATCTGAAAGGGCTTTTTCTATTAAAGAAGTTGTAAGTTTACAGAAAAATCATAGAGAATCAGAGTTCCCATATACACTCTGTATTAGTCAGCCAAAGGGGTGCTGATGCAAAATACCAGAAATCTGTTGCCTTTTATAAAGGATATTTATTTGGGGTAGAAGCTTACAGTTACCAGGCTATAAAGCATAAGTCACTTCCCTAACCAAAGTCTATCGCCACATGTTGGAGCAAGATGGCTGCCAACGTCTGTGAGGGTTCAGGCTTCCTGGGATCCTCTCTTCCCAGGGCTTGCATCTCTCCGGGCTTAGCTCCTCTGCTATCTCTACAAGACCAGCTATAGACTATCAGGTGAACGGCTTGTTTCTCTTGCCAGGGCCTCATGACCAAACTCCTCAATGTGCTTACTTCCTGGGGCTCCAGCTCAAAAAATCCAAAATCCCTTCTCTGTGGTGTGGTTTCTCTGTGAGTCCCTGCTCACCAAAGGGGCAGAGATGCAACATCCTACTGACATGGACCAATCAAAGCCTTAACCATTATTTAATCAAGTAAAAGTAAAACATCTGAATCCAATGCACTCTAATATGCCCAGAGGAAAAGTCCAGTTTACAAACATAATCCAATATTACTTTTTGGAATTCATTAATAATATCAAACTGCTACGCACTCCATAATTAATACCTTGCATTAGTGTGATTCATTTGTTACAATTAATGAAAGAATATTATTAGAATTTTACTATTAACTATAGTCCATGGTTTACATTAGAGTTCATTGTTTGTGATGTACAGTCCTATATTTTTTGTTTTTTGTTTGTTTGTTTTAGTATTGGATTATTTAATGTTAGTTTTTCTACTGTTTGGTATGTGAAGTTGAAAAATTTGTTCTTCAAGTTGAAATTGTAATGTTATAAATTGTATGATACGCCCCACCAGGGGCTTTAAGATGCCAGGGGTCTGCCCTCCCAGCAGGACTGGCCCGCGGGCCGGCGGCAGCCAGCGGCCACGACAGCAGGGTTTCCGGGAAGCATTTCATGCTAGAGTAGCACATATTTTGTCTGCAGTTCTTGATGATTGAAAGTTGTCAAAAATATTTAAAAATATTTAAATTGTGAACCTATTGATAAAGAAATATTTATAAAAACTGATACGTAGGCCTGTACTAATCTCTACGCATTAGCAATATTGACTGTAAACCTACATTAAGGAAACCACTTCGAGGCGCTTCCCCTGGGTGCGCGTTTTAAAGCTCCAGTCGTAACTCGGGCGTCGTGCTCCATTTCCGTCACGGTGAACCAAATGAATTGGCCTGGCTACCACTGCAGTCACGTGCTACAGGCTCAGCAAAGGAGATCATGTTCCGATTTTTTTTGAGTGGACAACAATGTGGAAGCTAAAATTGACATATTTTTATGTAAAGTTTTTCTATTCTTTGATCTTTAATAAACTTTGGAAACCTGAAAAAAAAATTTTGTATGATAGACGTATGCTTTTTGACCTTCTAAAACATTTAAAGATATGCCTCAATAAAAACTCTCACCAACCTTGTTTAATTTAAAACTAAATAAGTTACATAATTAATTTAATATATAGAAAGCAAAATTTTCATAAATGCCATTAGATATTTTAACAGATGTAAGATTTTCAGGCATTTCTTTTTTTAATATATATTTTTTATTAGAGAAATTGTGAGCTTACAAAAACAATCAGGCATAATGTACAGAATTCCCATACATCACCCCTCCACCAACACCTTATATTGTTGTGGAATATTTGTTACAGATTATGAAAGAACTTCATCAGACTATTATCACAATATGGTCCACATCTTATGTTTTGTATATTTTTTCACACACCCCCTATTTACACCATGTATTAGTATTGTACATTTGTTATAGTTCATGAGAGAACACTCTTATATTTGTACTGTTAACCATAGACCATTCTCTACCACATGGTTCACTGTGATACACAGTCACATGCTTTCTTTGCAAAGTGTACACTCAATGGCTCTCACTTTCTTTTTTTTTTTTTTTTTAAAGATTTTATTTATTTATTCATTTATCCCCCCCTTGCTGCTCGTGCTCGCTGGGTCAGCTAACCACGCCGTGCGGGCGGGCCTGCCTTCACCAGGAGGCCCCGGGAACCGAACCTGGGGCCTCCCATATGGTAAACGGGAGCCCTACTGATTGAGCCACAGCCGGTTCCCATGGCTCTCACTTTCAACACAGAGTTGTTCAGTCATTGCCTTAGTAAACTTTTAAATATATTTTTAGTCCAAAGGAAAAAATCCCATACCCACTATTTTTGTCCCTTAGCATTGATATAGTACCTTCTTTGACATTGATACAAGAATATTACAATATTGGTGTTAACTATAGTCCATAAGTTACATTAATTGTATTTTTCCCATTCATCAACATATTCTCATCACTGTGTAATAGTGACATACATTTGTTCTAGTTCATAGAAGAACATTCTTGTATTAGTACTATTAACCACAACTTTCATCCACTTCCACGTTCAGTGCCTAGATTATTCTCTAGCTTTCTTTCAACTGCCATTTTTATGTCCCTATATTACCCCTTTCAACCACAATCCCATTTATAAATCAGCCATTCTAATTATACTCACTGTAATGTGTTACCATCCACTCTATCCATTGCCACACTTTTACAGTCAGGTTAATTAAATATTCTACATACATTAAGCATCAGTACTCACCTTATTTCCTAGTAACATATACTCTCGGTTTTAACTCCATGTGTTTATTCTTAGTATTTAGCTCATATTAGTGATACTATACAATATAAGTCCTATTGTGTATGGCTTATTTCACTCAGCATAATGTCCTCAAGGTTTAGCCATACTGTCATATGTGTCCCAATTTCATTTCTTCTCACAGCAGCATAGTAATCTATCATATGTATATACCAAATTTTGTTTATTCATTCATTGCTTGATGGACATGTGTTGTTTCCATCTTTTGGCAATTGTGAATAACGCTACTATGAACATCGGTATGCAAATGTTTCATTGCATCACTGTCTTCAGTTTTTTAGATATATTACCTGTAGAGGGATTGCTCATCATATGGCAATTCTATATTTAGCTTCCTGAGAAGCCACCAAACTGTCTTACACAGAGGCTACACCATTCTACATTCTCACCAACAGTGAAGGAGTGTTCCTATTTCTCCACATCCAGAACTTGTTTACTTTTTTTTTTTTTTTTTTAATTAATGGTCATTCTATGAGGTGTGAGATGATATCTCATTGTAGTTTTGATTTACATTTCCATGATAGCTAGTGGCACTGAACATTTTTCATGTATATTTTCATCATTTGTGTTTCCTCTTTGGAAAAATGCCTTTTTAAGTCTTTTACCCAGTTTTTTATTAGATTGCTTGCTCTTTTATTATTGAGTTGTATGATTTCTTTATAAATCATGGAAATCAATCTCTTATCAGATATGTGATTTCCAAATATTTTCTCCCATTGAATTGGCTGCCTTTTCACTTTCTTAACAAAGTCCTTTAAAGTACAGAAGTGTTTAAGTTGGAGGAGGTCCCATTTATCCACTTTTTCTTTCATTGTTCAAGCTTTTGGCTAAGGCTTAAGAAACCAGCACTTACCATCATGTCTTGAAGATGTTTCCCTACATTTTTTTCTAGGACTATGGTTTTCACTTTTATATTTAGTTCTTTGATCCATTTGGAGTTAATTTTTGTATAAGGTGTGAGGTAGGGGTCCTTTTTCTTTTGCATATGGATATACTTTTCTCCCAGCACCATTTGTTGAATAGACTGTTCTGCCCCACCTGGTGGGTTTGACAGACTTGTCAAAAATCACTGGACCATAGATGTGAGTGTCTGTTCTTAACCATCATTTTGGTTCCATTGGTCTATATGTCTATCTTTATGCCAGTACCATGCTGTTTTTACCACTTTAGCTAGGTAATATGATTTAAGGTCTGAAAGTGAGAGTCCTCCAACTTTGATTTTCCTTTTTAAGATGTTTCTGGCTATTTGGGGTACCCTACCTTTCCAAATAAATTTGATAATTGGATTTTCCATTTCTTTTTTAAAAAGTCTGCTAGAATTTTTATTGCGACTGCACTGAATCTGTATATCAATTTGGTTACAATTGACATCTTAATGATATTTAGTCTTCCAATCCATGAACACTGTATGTTCTATCATTTATTTAGGTCTTCTTTGATTTCTTTTATCAATGCTTTATAGTTTTCAGAATACATGTGTTTTACATGCTTGATTAAGTTTATTCCTAAATATTTGATCCTTTTAGATGCTATTGTAAATGGAATTTTTTCCTGACTTCCTCCTCAGATTGCTCATAACTAGTGTATAGAAACACTACTGATTTTCACATATCAATCTTGTATCCTGCCACTCTGATGAATTTGTTTATTAGCTTTAGTAGCTTTGTTAAAGATTTTTTCAGGACTTTCTAGGTAGAGGATCATATCATCTGTGAATAGTGAAAGTTTTAATTCTTCCTTTCCAATTGGGATGAATTTTATTTCATTTTCTTGCCTGACTGCTTTAGCTAGAATCTCCAGCACTGTATTGAACAACAGTGGTGACAGTGGGCATATGTGTCTTGTTCCCAATCTCAGCTGGAAAGCTTTCAGTCTTTCATTATTGAGTACAATGTTAGCTGTGGATTTTTCATATATACCCATTATCGTGTTGAGAAAGTTTCCTTCATTTCCTATCTTTTGGAGTATTTTTGATCAAGAAAGGATGCTATATTTTGTCAAATGACTTTTCTGCATCAATTGAGAGGATCAGGTGATTTCTTCTTTGATTTATTATGTGGTGTGTTATGCTGATTGATTTTCTTGCTTTGAACCACCATTGTATGGACTGGCATAAAACCCACTTGATCATGATGAATAATTCTTTTAATGTGTTGTTGGATTCCATTAGCAAGTATTTATTTGAGGACTTTTGCATCTGTAATCACTAGGGAAATGTGTTGGTAATTTTTTTTTTTCATAGAATCTTTACTTGATTTTTGGTATTAGGGTTATGTTGGCTTCAAAGAATGAGTTTGGTAGAATTATTTCCTGTTCAAATTTTTGGAAGAGCTTGAGCAATATTGTAATTAAATTTTCTTTGAATGCTTGATAGAATTCACCTGTGAAGCCATCTGGTTCTGGGATTTTCATTTTGGAGAGTTGTTTGATGACTGTTTCAATCTTGTTGCTTGTGATTGGAATATTGTGGTCTTCTATTTATTTTAGGGTCAGTAGAGGTTGTTTGTATATGCCTAGGAATTTTTCCATTTCATCTACATTGTCTAGTTTGCTGTCATAAGGTTGTTCAGAGTATGCTCTTATGATCTCTTTTATTTCTATTGGGTCAGTGGTAATGTCTCCATTTTCATTTCTGATTTTATTTATTTGCATCTTCTCTCTTTTTTTCTTTGTCAGTCTAGCTAAGACTTTGTCGATTTTGTTAATCTTCTCGAAGAATGAAGTTTTGGTTTTGTTAATTCTAACTGTTGGTGTTTTTTTGCTCTCAATTTCATTTATTTCTGATCTGATCTTTGTTATTTCATTCCTTCTGCTTGCTTTGGGAATAGTTTGCTGTTCTTTTTCTAGTTCCTCCAGCTGTGTAGTTAGGTCATTGATTTTAGCTCTTTCTTCTTTTTTATTGTAATCATTGAGGGCTATAAATTTCTCTTTCAGCCCTATCTTCACTGCATTATCTTCACTTATAGGTTCAGATATTTTGTATTCTTGTTTTCATTCATCTTGAGATATTTATTGATTTCTCTTGCAATTTCTTCTCTGACCCACTGGTTATTGAAGAGTATGTTGTTTAATCTCCATATATTTGTTAATTGTCCCATTTTCTTCCTGTTGTTGATTTCCAGCTTTATTCCATTTTAGTCAGAGAAAGTGTTTTGTATAATTGCAATCTTTTAGAATTTATTGTGCCTTTCATTCCCATAAGGTCTGTTATGTTTCTATGTATGCTTTCAAATTCTTTTTTTGTGCTCACCCAGTGTCTTCTTAATATCCTTAATCTCTTTTGCATCTCATTGAATTTATTAAGATTCATTTGAACATCTATGGTTAGGTGTCTCAACTCCTTTATGTCATCTGGAGACTTAGTTTATTCCTTTGACTGGGCCATATCTCCCTGTTTCTTGGTATGGATCATAATTTTTTGTTGGTATCTCTGCACCTGATTTACTAGATATATTTATTCTGGGCTCAGTTTCTTTCTTTAGTCTAGAGCTTTCTACTTGATTGGCTTTTTGTTACAACCCCTTTTTGATATTTGGTTCAACTTAATTTGGAACTTTATAGTGGCTCCTGTTTAGCCAATCTGAGTTTTTTCAGTGCTTTTTCATCTGTTTTGTGCCCTTTCTCCCTTGCTGGTTGCAGTGTAGGAGCCAATGATGTATTCGGTACTGTAAGCCATGGAAGTGGAAGCTGCTTGCATTGCTCCAGAAACCGATGAAGCTTCTCCCAACTTTCTCCCCTACCAGGGTTAGGCACAGAGCCACAGCCATGTGTAGTAATCCAAGTTGTGCAGGGAAGACTGTCTTTAGTTGCCTGGAGAGAGTAATGAAGCTCCCTGGCCCTTTTTCCCTTGCCTGGAATGGAGATGGAGCCACAGGTAGGGGAAGCAAACTAAGATGTGCTGGTCAAAACTGACCACAGTTTTCCAAATAGATTGATGAAGCACCAGTCCTTCTCCTCCCCTGCCAGGTGCAGGGATGTAGCCACAGGTGTGGGCAACAATCTTGTCCATATGGGCAAAAGTGACTGCTGTTGCCTAAGGAGGGTGAGGGAGCATTGTCCCTTTCCTGCCCTGTCAGGGGCAGAGATGGAGCTACTGGTATGCCCACTAATGTAGTCCGTGCGAGCCAAAAGTGACTGCAGATGCCCAGGGAGACTGAGGGAGCACTATCCCTCCTGCTTCCCATCAGGGGTAGGGAGTAAGACTTAGATGTGTCCTATAGTCTAGTCCATGCAGGCTGAGAGTGTCTGCCATTGCCCAGAGAGGCTGGGTAAACACCACCCCCCCCATCCTATCAGGAGCTACATATCCATATATGGAGCTACATGGGTAACCAACAGTATAGTCTATGAGGGCAGAAAGTGACTACAGTTTCCCAGAGAGGCTACTGCAGGTACCCTCAGCTTCCTCCCTGCCAGAGGCGGGACTAGAGCCTAGACTAGAGCAGCAATCTGACTTATGTGGAAAGAAGCTGGTCCCTACCATCACTGCGATCTTCAATAATCCCCACTTCTGCTCATGGTGGGGGCGGAGTTAATGCAGGTTACTGTCTTCTTTCCAACTTGGACAGGTTCAAACTTTAGCTGTTCTTAGGACTGGACTTTAGCCAGCCAAACTAATCAGTAGCTGAATTTAGTGTCTGCCTGTCTTTTCCTCTTCTGTTTTTTGGAAATGGAGCTTCCAACTCCAGCCAGGAAATAGCTCCAGAGGCATCTTGCACTGCCAGCAGGGGATGGGTACCAGCCTCCGCAGCTTGAAGTACTCTACTCACAAATCTTCAGTGTAGATGAGCAGTCTCCTCCTTCTGTTCTTTCAAGGATGTTGCAGGATGCTCTACTGGTCTCCTGGGCTCCCCAATCAGGTGATTTAGGTAATCTGGGTGATTACTAACTGCACTGTAGGACGAGCTGACTCTTGGAGCTCCTTACTCTGCTTCCATCTTGCCCCTCCTCTCAGGTATTTCTTTTTAAATGGAAACAAAATAATTTGAAAGCATTAAACATTTTATCTTAAAGTTGAAATACCTGTGTCTTATTACTGATGAATGACATTTCCTTTTGTTTATATATCTATGTTCTTTGATGTAATCACTTATTTCATAATGTTCAGTATACTTTCTTCCACTTTTTTTCAGTAGGAAGGATAACTCCCTGACTGGGGAGGAAATACTCATTTAGTAGATATTTAGAAAATCAGAAACATTCTATGTAGCAACATTATGAATTCCTTAGTAACACATTCAGGTATTTCTTTTGGTCGCAGCAGGTCATGATTGAATTTTTAGTCAATTTGTATTCAAATTTATGTTTGGTATGACATCATGAAAACCATGATGCAGAAATATATATATATATAAGTATAGTTGTATGTATTTAAAATTGTCCTAAGTATTTTATGTAAATTAGCATATTTCTACTTTAATTATATTGGCATAATAATTCCTTTATTACCAAAGTGGAAATGACAGATCAAGAATTTATGACTTGGAGGTCATAAAGTTATTAGTTATATAGTTATTAGTTTTCTACTGCTGCTGCAACAAATTTCCACAAATTTAGTGGCTTAAAATAACACCCATTTATTATGTCACAGTTCTAGGAATCAGAAACCTGGGGGAAGCATGGCTCAAATGGGTCCTCTGCTTAGAGTCTCAGAAGGCAGAAATCAAGGTGCCTGCTCTGGGAATGACTCTGCTTCCAAGCTCATTCAGGATGTTGACTGAATTAAATCTTTGCAGTTGCAGGATTGAGGCTCCATTCCTTGCTGACTATCAGCTGTGAGCTTTTCTCAGCTCTATGAGACTATTTGCATTCTTTGTCACATTGTGCCTTTCATCTTCAAACCACCAACCCTGGGTGGATGGAATCATTGCCATTATCTGAGTCTCTATGATTTCTCCTTCTGCTGCATTTCTCTGACTATAGCTAAAGAAAGTTCTGTGCTTTAAAGAGTTCATGTAATTAGATTAGGTCTACCTGGATAAGTAATTATGATCTCTTTATTTTAAGGTCCATAATTTTAATTACACTTGCAAGGTCTCTATTATCATGTAACCTAATATAATCACAGGTTCCAAGGATTAGGGCATAGACATCTTTCAGAAGCCCTCTGCCTACCACTCTTAGTATATAATCCAGGTGGAATTGTATCCAGTTTGCTACTGACAAAGCATTGGTTTCATTATAAAGTGCATACTTTCTGAAATTTTAGCAGACATCTAATTTTACTGATTATCATGAAAAAACTGATTCTTCATGTTAAATTTTTGGAATTGATCAGAAAGACAATGTTATGAAATGGCTTTGGGACTAACTTCATTTATCTGCTTAAAGTCGATTTTCATTCTTCCTGGCTCACCTGATCGTTCAAACAAATTACTTTGGCATTGAGAAAGTACAGAAGGCCAATTGGATTGTAGGTGATAAAAGGAGATGAAAATGGAACCAGAAGCTCAGTTTCAACTTTCTTCCAACCTTGAATTTAGAGTAAAAGATTTTTACCTTCAGGACTTTTTTTCCCACTATGGATGGATATAATTCACCGTGGAGACAATGGTAATAGCTGGTCACAGATGAAAGCTTGGCTGCATAACCCTTATCCTTCCACTTAGAGCTAGTGAAGTAAAACTGAGTCTCAAGTTCTATCCTCCCAGAAAGTTTGTCATAAAGCAATAGCCCTGGTGGGTGAGCTAAATTCAGTCATTTTATGGTTCTCTGCTGTGCCATAGCACATGTACATTAGATGAGGATTGGATTTTCCCATTTAAATTATAAGTCAAGGATATTTATTTTCTTTGCCTGTTGGCCTCTTTCTTCCTAAGACATGAGCATAGAAGGAGTAGTCTAATTACCATTTCATCAACTGGAATATTGGCCTAGAAAGGCAAGATTAAATAATTGGAGTATGCTGTGGCTCAATTTTTTAAGAAAATATAAAATTTTACTTATTTATATTAATTTGAAACAAAAAATATAAATACGCTGCTTGATCCTAATTATTAACATATCTGTTATTTATATTTTAAAGTTGAGGAAAACCCTAACAATGTTCTGAAGAGAGAAATTTCAGTTTACAGCAGTGTTACCTTTTCTAATCTTTAAACTTCCACATTTAGATAAACTTTAAGAATTATTTTAGTTAAAACTAGGGACTTTCAATGAAGAATCACTTAACACATAGTCATCCCGGTGGTTACAGCAAAACTGGCAAAAATTCCTCTATGTTAGTCATTTGAAACCACTGAAGACTTTAATCTATTTCTAAAGCAACCACTTTACCATTTATCTATTTATATCCTGAAAATAAGCTACTTCTTAGATTCTTTGCCAAGACCATGATTTTTCTTAATATCATTATGTTTATAGCTATGGAATGTGCTTTCCATGTATCTATTTACATGTTTATCTATAACCCTTTTCAAAATGGCTCAAACCTCTGCTCTTGCAATGCCATCTCTATACCAGATATTTTCAGACGTTCTCATGTGTGCTTGTAGGTGAGCATTTACTTCTGTTAAGTGAGGGAAATTAGTGTAGAGTCAGATTCATCCTTCTAATCACACTTAAACATACTCTTACATATTTTGAGGTGGAACACATGACGTAGACTATGAAAAATTTGTTTGGGAACATTTTCAGAAAAGATTGATTAGCTGGTGTTCATTTCCAAAATTGAAACTTCAGGTTCAGCTAATATTTAAATTAGGGAAAATTTCTCAAAATTTATGAAATAAATACATATGCATCCTAGAAAGTTCTCTGCCAAATCAATGCTGCTAATTTTTGTTGTAAGAGTTAAGACCCAGACAACTCATCCAAGATGAATTACTGTCATTAAGATTTTGTGACATTCAAGGGGCAAGGTGCAAACAGACTACTCTGACATTGCACATTAAGTTGACTGATTTTTGTTGTTGATGTTGACACCCATAATCCTCTTAGAATTCAGAAGCATGGATCCCAAACCTCCTAGGTCCCAGGTATGGTGGTTGATAAAAAAGTTGCATAAAGTTTATAATAGACAGATAATGATTTTGCGTATCTTAAAAAATTACTGATACAAATAGCCGTGCTGTGGAAGCACAAAAGAGATGCATATTCCTTACACTTGATATCAGAGAAGACTGCTTTGAACCATTATTCATATAAAACCTAAGCATTATTTTTTACAAAGTAGACACTTGCGAATGCACAAAGGTTTTTGATCTTATAAGTTATGATAAACTTGGTCAATCTGAAATCTTATGCTTGTCTTATTCTGGATGTCTTTGACAGGTAACTATGGGTTCCTTGCTGATACTTGAAGGGTGAATAATTATTATCTTAATGAAGAAAGATGGGAAGGAATATTTTATAAAGAGATAATAGCTCTTGCAAAACCTAGAAGGTAAAAACAGATGTAGCCGTTTGAAAAATAAAACTGAAATATGTTCTGTACGGCTGTATTGGAGAAATTAGAGAAGAGAAAGTTGTGGCAAAATATCAACCTGAAGAATTAAGTAGAGACAAGGAAAAGTAAAATATTGTGAGCAATACTTTGGAGACTTTACTTTGATTGACCAAAGCCTTCTGGCATGCTATAAAAGCATTCCAACAAATAGGGAAATGGAGTCCTAATGAAGAGAGAGACAAAAATCTAGGAAAAGTAAAATATTAAAAAAAAATGACAAACTTCAAATGAAAAAATAGACAAACATTAATTTATATATCAGAGAAGCTTAAGGAACACCAAGCAGGATATCCTCCACCCCGCCCCTCACAAAAAATCATGTGGAAACATCATAGTTAAACTGCTGACTTAATGTGAAAAATAAAGAGAAAATAAAAGAAGCAGCAGGAGAAAAATAGCATGTCTCATACATTGAACAACAGTATGACTAACAGCTGAATTGTGACCAGAAAAAAACTGAGCCAAGAGAACACTTGAATGATAAATTGAAAGTGCTAGCAAAAAAAATTATACTAAAGTAAAATAAGAACACAAAATAAAATAAAATAAAATAAAATAAAATAAAATAAACAAAAATGGTCATCCAAAATTCTATATCCAGTAAAACTATGCTTCAGAAATAAAGTTGAACACATTTCCAGGTAAATAAAAACTGAGGTAATCAATTTTATCAGATTTACCGAACATATTTCTAAAGGAACATTTCAGGCTGAAGGCAAATGACAACATATGGTAACAATGATGTACAGGGAGGAAGGAAGAGTACTAGAAGTCATAATTTGTTGATAAACACACACATCTATATGTATTTTTTATTCTATGAATATATTTTAAAGACATATAACTAGGTTTTATGGAATTTCAAAAGATGTAGGATAGATAATGACTTTTGGAAGAAGTCGGAACTGCTTAAGAAGTCAGAGGTTCTGTATTTCCTGATTACATAACTTTATAAAAAGCTACAATAATCAAACAGGGTAGTATTAGCATAAAGACTGATACATCAGTTGTGGTTTTTTGATATGTCAACTTATGTAGGTTGAACTACAGTCCCGGGTATTCAGTTAAACACTCATCTAAGAGCTATTCTAAAGAGATTTGCAGAAATAACTAGAGTCCCCAATCAGTTCCCATTAAATTAGAGAGATTGTCCTGAAGAGGCCTGATTCAATAATCTGACAAACCTCAAAAGATTTTTGGGATTTAAGCTCCCTCTCAATTAGAAGCAGAGTGGGCATCACCATCCCCAAATCCTCAAGATTGGGGAATAAAGAATGGACTAAAGTAGACTTATTATTATTCTACTATAGACATTATTATTCTAGCAATGGATGCACTCTTATCATTGATGTAAAGGCAGTGGTCACAGAGGTTCTGAGGGATGGGAGAGGGAAGAATAGGTGTAATATGGGGGCATTTTCAGGACATTAGAGTTGCCCTGCATGACGGACGTTGCAGAGACGGATATAGGCCATTGAATATTTTGTCATAACCTACAAAATTGTGCAGGACTGAGTGTAAACTATAATGTAAACTGTAGTCCATAGTTAGTAGTAATGCTTCAGTATATGTTCATCAACTATAATAAACATACTACACTAATGAGGAATGTTGTTGATGCGGGAAAGTGTGGGAGAGGAAAGGAATGGGGCATATGGGAACCCCTCATATTTTTTATGTAAAAGTTATGTAATCTAAAGCTTTTTTAAAAATAAAAAAATTAATTAAAAAAAAAGTTAAAAAAAAAAAAAAAAGATTTACACTGTTCCTGAAGAAAGCATCTCCAACCTCTGGACAACTGCTCCAACCTGAGCCAGTGGGATTCCATACTGCTTATAATCTCTTTCTTACAGACTCCACACTTGTTTAGCCAACACTGACAATTGCAAAGTCAATTACTCATAATAAATCTACTTAAATTTCTCTTTGGAGTGAATTGCTTTGGGAACACAGGCTCAGACACAGAAACTTTCAGCAAATAGCTGCTTTATTAATTCCACAGCATAAAGGGTCCAAATGAACAAGGGAAGAGATCTCATCATGGCCAATCTCCCAGGGAGGCCAACTGCTTGGGTCAGGGTCAGTGTTTGGCAGAATGAGAGAATGGTGGTTGTTGGGTTTTTATTAAAAATCTTTATTATTTTTATCCTGAATATAAACACAGTGTTCTGGATCAGAGAGAGATTTCTTATTACTCACTTCACAATAAACAACAAGTGTACTGGCCCTCTTTTCCCCAGTGCTTACTCCTGAGGTGATGTGACAAAAGCCAGAGGGAATTTTTCGTATACAAGTATCTAAGCACTCCATAGGTGAAGGGCAAAGAAATATATTTCCCTGCTTATGGAAGGGAAGGTGGTAGCTGCCCCCTACCTTCCTCCTGAAAGCATTTCCTTAGGAACTCAAAGGGCCTGACTCCTGAGCCATTTGGCCTAAACAGGCATACCTCATTTTACTGGCCTTTGCTTTATTGCACTTCACAGGTATTGCATTTTTTTTTTTTACAAATTGATGATTTGTGAGAGCCCTGAGATGAACAAGTCATGGGCAACATTTTTCCAACAGTGTGTGCTCACTTCAGGTCTCTGTGTCACATTTTAATTAAGGTATGTATATTGTTTTTTGTTTTTTTTTAGGCAGAATGCTTTTGCACACAATGTACTATAGCATAATGTATACATACCTTTTAAATGCACTGGAAAACTAAACAATTTGTGTGACTCACTTTACTGAGTTATTTACTTTATTGTGGTGGTCTGGAACAGTCCCGCCATATCTCTGAAGTATTCCTGTAAAATAAAATACCTCCACTTTCCTTACCTAGAATGCTTGGGAGCTGCATCCCTTTTGAAATGTAAATAAATGGGCAGATGACACTATAGTGAACCTGGGGACTTAAATCTGGGCTGTAACCATTTGACCCCCTGGGGGTTGAGGCAATGACAGAACTTTTATTATCATATCAGAGAAGAGCAATTAACTAGACAAATGGCTACCAATCTAATCTTCATGGTTTGGGAAGAGTTTCAGGAGGTTAGAGGTTTTTACAGGAAAACTGAGAAATTTCCCCTCATGGTTTAATTGATTATTTATTTATTATTTTATTATTTTATTTTATTATAGTTCCAGGTTCCTTTTTTTCCTTCCTGAAGGAAGTTTTCCAATTTTTCCTGTCCATATGATGATTTTTATAATCACGTAATTTTACTTTCTCAGTCTCTCCTATTGGGCAATGCTTTTTTTTTTTTTTTTTTTTTTTTTAGCTACAATTAAATCTGGAGAGTTCAAAGGCTAGGGCAGGGCTCAAAAGGAAGAAAGCATTTAAGTCAGTTGCCATGAATACACTTCAGATGAGCTCTAGGTTAAATGAACAGAGCAAGGACACCTTAAGATTTTATTCTATATCATCTACCTTAGTGAGATTGGGAAAGGAGCAGAAATATATGGAAGAAGGCTTTGCCAATTAGTAGCTTAAATTTTACTTAAACATTCCTATTCATACATTCATGGAACTAGAGCACAGAACAAAGGAAACAGGAAAATGAAGGACACAACCCTAATGCAAATGCTTTCTCATACACTCCCAAATGTACATTTGCTGATATGTGAACGTTTTTATGATTAAAATATTGCATTGGGCTTATTCAAATAATTAATTGTGCCTTATTTTTCATCTTTTCTTTACTTTTCTCATGTCTTTTATTTTTTTCTGGGAGTGGATGGCTTCATCCTCCACACACTTTTGTATATATTTCTCAGAATAATAGATATGGTAGAACATTTAGAAAATAAAAAACGTGAAAAAAACCTATTTTTAAAAAAATCACTGAGAATATCACAACGAGAAAATCTCTAAATTTGACATTTTTTGCATTTCTTTTTTGCCTCTTCTATGTGTTCACATGCACAGGCATAAAAATTATATTGTCAAAATTACTTTGTACACTATTTTTTATGTAAGTTTGTCATGAGAATGATTATCTCACATAATTTTCTTCAAACATATGTTTTATTATGGCCAAATTGTATTTCTGTATAATAAACTATCAATTTTACAATTCTCACAGGGTAGATTATTTAGACTTAGTTTTTTCTTCATAAAAAGAGTGTAACAAATTTTGTAGTACATAAAATTCTGATATTTCTAAATGTTTCCTTGGGATAGTTTTCCAAAACTTAAAATATATACATTTTAAATAATTGGTATTGCAAAATTTTCCTCAGAAATGTCAAAACAGTTGCATAAATATTTAACAAAAAATAGTAGACTATAAAAGTATAAAAAACTATAAAAGATTTGATTTCATCAAATCCTCCATAATAATGGCTGCTATAATTCTTTATAAATGTTGAAATTTAATATGCAAAAATGCTATTACATGTTGCATTAAATCTTATTAGTTTTCAGTGCAGTTAAATTTTATGCATGTATGTTTTTCCTCTAAGATTTTACTCTTTCAGTCATTTACCCATGTTTTTCTTGGTAATTTTTCCTTATTATTATTTTTCCTTATTTTTATTATTTTTATTATTTTAATATAATAAGGAATATAATGTTCTTTATATAGTCAGGAAATTTAAATTGAGCATCTAACATATGTGCAAATATATTCCCTGATTTCCTTTTTTCATTTTATTGCATATGATCATTGTTGCTGTGTAGGCTGTTTTAATTTTTCTCGTATTCAAAATTTTTCCTTATGATTTCTAAAGTTACCTTAATGTCAGTATTAAAAAAAAAATCTAATATGGGATAAACAGTTGTGTATGTCTTCAAGTTTTTGAGGCTTTACTTAGATTTTTAAACCATTTTACCTTTAATTTGTTGTATGTTGACAGGTGAGAGACTCACTCAAGCATCATGTTTTGCATATTCTTGCTCAATGCTTCAAATTTTAAATTCTATCTCAGATATGTTATCTTACAGTGTCCTCTTTAATCAAGTTTTGCTTATACCTCACTGTTTTTATCTTCCAAGGGAAATTTAGACTTATATGGAATTTAAGAACTTATATTAAAATCAGAATTTAGCTTTAGATCCCTTATCAAGGTTTTGATTTTACTATTTCACATGGAATAATATTATTTTGTTGTTGTCAGAGGAAGTTATTTTATGATTCTTTACCTTTTGCCCCTCCTTTTTTTATCCATAAATACATTATCTTCTGATTAACCCATAGTTGTCATAAAGAGTAATTGTTGATAAATAATCAAATGGCTGCTTTATATTTTATCAGCTACTTTTGTATCTGTCCATGAAAAGGAAGATGTGTCAGACACTAGTAACTGCCTACCTTCATAGCAGAAGACTGTGCATTGGTTTGAACAGACTTTTACCAATAGTCTATTTGTCAGCTAGAATTCTTAGCTGCAAAGGTAGAAACTATTCTAGCCACTGTACAACAAAATGGAATTTATTAAAATAGAGAATAACAATCTCAGCGTCTCCAAGAGAACTGGAAATTCAATTTTAAATGATGATTTTAAACTAATTATATCATTATGCTGCCCCATTGGAGAATTCCTGCAGCCATTATTAGTCCCAGGCTTCCCTATCCTTCAGCCCCCACAAGTAACTCAACTCCATTCATTCATTCATTCATTCATTCAACTAATGCCTAGTATTCTAAATATAGGCGATACCTTGTGCAAAGCAAATCCTAACTTGTGTTAAGTTGTTAGAGAATTTTTCACTGAAGAGAACAGAGACCTAAATGCCATGGTGAAGAATATTCATAACAGAGAATTATTCCTATGACAGAAACATACTTAGTCTATTTATGTAATGGAAAGAAGGCCAGTGTTAGTAGAGTATACTTAGGGAAGCAAAAGTAATATGTATAAATGTAAAAGAAGTAGTCATATCAGGTAGAGTCATGCTTATGAAGATTGCATTTTTATGCGTTAGGGGAAGGCAGTGGGTTTTTCTAAATAGAGGAGTGACAAATCCAAATAATGGTCTTATAAATGTTTTACCTCATTGGTTCTTGGCTCTACTAAAAAAAGTCTCTTGCCTACATAATATATAAGTATATATATTATATATATATAAATATATATATAAATGCTTCTTTATTCTCTTGCAATGAAATTTATAAAGTATGTATCTATATACATGAATAATTTCCAAAATAAATTCATTCGCTATTGCTGTAAAATAAAGTAATTATAAAGTAATATATATTTTAATGTGCAAAAGATCTGCCCTCACATCACTAGAAGACATAATTAGTCAAATGCTTATATCTAACTCTATTCAATTTGTATAGGTTTATGAGGGCTAAGAATATTAGACACCACTCTACTAAAGAAGTATGGGAAAATAGAGCAGAGTTATGGGTATTACATGAATAACAGCAGCCTAAATTGATTTATATTTAAAGAGAGAAAGTGGGAAATTCTTTCTGTTGGGTAGAAATTTAAAGGTAAAATACAGTGTGTTAGAATAGAGAGAGAAAGATGCTCTTCTTTCAAATGAGTAGTATAGTTTTAAATTAATTCCTATGTTTTGATATGGGGTAGTATAATAAAAATATATCTCACCAGCCATGTCTTGATATCCAGCTCAGTATTGAAGAATACATTCAGTCAGTTTCTAGTAATCCTGTACTTACTACATATACATTCTTGAGTTCCATATTTTTTGAGAGGTGAAGGGAATAAGAGGTGGTCCATAAAAATAAATAATAATGCAAAAGCTATGTAGAAGTTTAAAGATAGAATTCTGTGGACAGAATTAAATTAAGATAAAATGACAAGCAACCACAAAGTAAATATAAATAAGATGCTATATTAATGAAAATTAAAATAATGTTACTGTATTAATGCAAGTTTAGGTTCTAACTAGTTTTAAAGGAACCTCTCAAGTTGCTTCTGACACACCTAAAATCAGTTTCTTCACTTTTGTATTAGCTGTACTGCTACACAGAAAATATTTTTGACTCAATACATAAAAGAGTACTATAAAAAACTATTATAGCTTCTTTCTAAATAAATGGGAATGAAAATATTTAACAGATCTGAAACAATTTTCTATTATATTATATTGATTAAATCATTCTTGGCCTCAGACTGTTTTTATCCAGCTAAATTAACTCTTGTTGCAAATATTGGATGAATGTGTTTCAAATCTTATTTTAAACTGATTAATGACTAAATCTGCATTGCAAGTTTACAGAGATACAACTAATCTTAGAAAAAATAAAAGTATCTAAATGAGAGCAATGTGTTTCTAAACCACTATCTTAATTTTATTTAACTTCTATAAATATGAACACTGATTATTCTTGACAAACAAGGTACTCTTTTGTTTAAAGGTATTGAAACCATGGAAACTCCCTACTTTCTCCATCCTTATCACAAGCTGCTTTTACTTCCCTTTCCCATATGTTACCACAGTCCCTTAACCACAAACTGAGCATAACACGGGCAGAGACTGACCTAACTGGACTGTAAAATTTCCCCAGCCAGATTGCCTGCTCCCTTGCTACCAAGTATAATCTAAAGCAACCTAATTATGTCTGTCCTGTTAAATCTCCACCCACTCATCATACTTATCATGCCATTTTCCGATCATGCAATGTATGATTTAGCTTGATGCCTAGTTGCACATGCTCCTCTAATCTCCACCCACATCTGACCCACATTACCTAAACCTCTAAACCCAACCATGCATAACCACCATTGGAAGTCTAAACTTCCTCAATTTGGGGAGACAAATTTGAGCCTTATCTCTTGTCTTCATGTAGGTTGACCTAGCAATATTGTCTTTCTTTCCTCAAAATCCCAGTGTCATGGTGTTTTAGTTTGCTAATATCTACCAAAAGAAATGGATTGCCTTTTACAAGGGATGTTTATTTGCTTGCAAGCTAACAGTCCTGAGGCTGAGAAAAGCGCCCAAATCAAAGCATCATCAGATGACACTCTCTCCCTGAAGACTGGCTACGAGCAGTCTTGGACTCCTCTGTCACATGGTAAGGCACATGGCTGCATCTGCCTGTCTCTGCTTTATGCTCTGGGTGCCATTGCTTTCAGCTTCTGGCTGTCTTTCTCTGTCAGTTTCTCTGAGTTCAACTGTGAGGGCCTGTGTGTCTCTCCATACTCATCCCCTTTATAAAGAACTCCAGTAAGAAGATTAAGACTCACCCTGATTACTGAAGTGATCTAATTTAAAGGCAATTAACTGAAGTAATTTAATCAAAATGTCCCACCTACAATATGTTCATACCCACAGGAGTGGATTTGCTTTAATGACGTGATTTTCTAGGGTCCATCCAGCATCAAAATGTCACATGGTATAGGCTTCTGTAAGCATAGGGCAGCGAGCCCATTGCTCGTAAAAGTCACTCTAATGACATAACCACTTATTTCTCTGTACTTTTTCTTAAATGCATAATTACTTATTGTCATGAAAAAAATTATTTGGGCCAAAATGAAAGCTATGTTCAGAATTGGAAAAATAACTAAATAAATATCTGTGCAAAATAATGCTCAAGTAGTATAAAATTGAAGTCTATCTTTCATCTAAAATAATTAAGGTAATTAAATGAAGAAACAAGACTTTGTAGCCACTGCACTGGGCACCTTGATTATTTTTCAAGGATCTTCTCATGACTTAATGGGTATAGTGCTAGGTATAGGTTTAAATAAAAGGGGCAGAAGAACCATGTGTAGGAAAATTATAAATGAGTCTTACTCTAATATATTGGGGAGATAGGTTTATATATATTCCAAGGTAAAACCCACTGATGGGATACTGATATTCTGGGGTTGTCTGCCCTGCCTACAGTTTATAGATTTCTCTAGAGTCCTCAGGAGCACCCCTGCTTGAGGTACTGTTTACTATAGCAGTCAGAGAAATCCTCCTAAGATGTGCATAAGAGTAACTTCTGCAATGATCTCCCAACTCACTTTGAAATCTCTGAGCCATAAAAACTCATTGTATTTCATATTTCCCCCTTTTGGTCAAGGTCTTTTTCCAAATAAATTGCTAATTGGTGTTTGGTAATAATCACTCGGTGCCAGGGAGGCTCATCCCTGGGAGTCCTGTCCCATGCTAGGTGGAAGGTAGTGAGTTTATATGTTGAGTTTGGCTTAGAGAGAGGCCCCGTTTTAGCAACAAGGATGCTTTCAGTTGGTAACTCTTAGGTGGTATATATTACTTGGCCAAGTTTCCATTTCACAAGAACAAGGTTCTTAAGTATAACGATCAATATCAAGTGCTTGTTGTAATGGTCTGTCCTCCTTTGCTAGTAACTGCCTATGTACTCTAGAGATTCTTGCGACTCTATTAGCGAATGTAGCAGAACTCCCCAGGATGGGAATTCAATATCCCATTGGTTATTGTCGGGTCTCCACCCACCAAGACAATACCTCATGACTGCATGAGCATATTCATTTGTCCCAGGAGTGCTCCTCCCTTCACATTCCCCCACCACTGACACCCTGCACCAGTGATCCTCTCTTGCCACAGTTGCAACCCTTCTGCAATCCAAAACTTCCCCCAAAACAAAGGCAAAAAGAAAATATTAAATATCAAAAAGAAATAATAAAACAACAAAAAATTAAAAAATAATTTTTTTTTGTATTGTGACTTTCATCTCCATAAAATCAGTTATTTTTTATGTACAGTCACAATTTCTTCTGTATGCTCCCCCAGTGTCTTAATTTTTTCACTTTGTTTTCAAAGAAGCTTTAGTTACAGGAAAGTCACATAGAAAATATAAGGGATTCCCATACACTCCACCCTCCCTCTCTGACATTTCCCCCTATTACTAACATCTTAAAAATGACTATGGTACATTTGTTACAAATGATAAACAAATATTGAAGAATTGCTAATAACCATGGTCAATGGTTTACATTATGGTTTACATTTTGCACAGTACACTTTTATAGGTTTTGATAAAATGTATAATGGCCTGTATCCATCATTGCAAGATTATGCAGAACAATCCCAATGCCCTGAAAATGCCCCATGTTCCATGTAGTCTATTCTTCCCTCCCCCTCCCCTCAGAACCTATGGATCCATGAAGTTTCAGTTTTTGAAGAATAAGGTTCAAAGTTACATGCATTAATATTGAGGGCTTGACATTCTGGTCTGTCTTCTTTTATTAAGCACTATGTTCTTAAGAGATTCTTGCCCCTTTATTTGAGAACATAGCAGGATTCCACGATGGGAGTTTAATATTTTCTTGTTTATTGTGTGGGTCTCCACCCACTTAGATAACAACCTATGAAAAGATGAAAACATTCATATTCTATGGACGCATGCCCTGGGTGCATCTTTTCCCACATATCTCCTCCACCACTGATGTTTTGTACCAGTGACCCTCACTTGCCATATCCGCCAAAAGAACATTTCCACCATTGTAGTTTCAACCACAGACCTACAAATCCCCAGAGTTCACCTGTTCCTGGGTCCTCCCAGTTCCATGGATAGTCCAATCCACCCTTTCCACCATGTTCACCTTTCATTCCAGCACTGTCAACCTCTAAACCTTGCACCACCATCACCCACATTTACTGACAAACCACCTCCTTCCACCTTATCAAAGGTTTTGCCCATATTCAACATTGGCTCAGTACATTACTCCCTTTCTGTGTCCTGATAACCTATCTTCCAGACTCTAGCTCTGTGAATCGTCAAAATGTGCTTAGGACATATCAGTGAGGTCATGCAACTATATTTGCTCTCCAATGCAACCTGAAGCCAGATGCTTAGAGACTTTCTGGTCTAATTGAGGAGAACATTTTAACCTAGTGTTTCTCTAAATTAGAGTCTTTGGATCTATATCAGAACTACCTGAATTACAGAACTACTGTAGTAATCTTACAAAGGGAAATAAAGAAAAAGTTGGTCTTTTGGGGAAAACTCCGATTATCAATATTACCGATTTATTTTACATTACTTTCTATTTCAGGTTTTACTCACGACACTTGTGAAATCCTTACGTGTCAGCCCCCCACTTTATAAACATCATGATTAACAACAAGAAAAAATGTCTAATTGGAGTTAGAAGTGTTTCATTCATCACTGTATTTTAGAGACAGGCTATTAATACCCAATGACTTTTTTTTGCACTTTATGCAGAAAACCCCATTTAGCTTTAAAACTATATCCAAATGTTACTAATATTACTATTTTGATTTTGATGCTTTAATTGCCTGATTAAAAATATCTATAATATTTCTAAAAAGGAAATAAGGTATTTTTAATGATTTTTAATTTTTAAAGTGATTTTCCTCTTACATGTGTTATAAGACATTTTAATTCATTTTGTTTGTTATTTGTGAAGTTGAGGAATAATTTATTAGCCAAGTTCTTTTGCTTTTAATCTTCTCAAAATCACTATATTGATTTGTGAAAGTCTTTCTCTGAGATTTTTTGGGACCTATATATTGGTTTATGAATAATGCAGAGAATTTCTAAGACACCATATGCTCCTGTTTATTTTTATCTTAATATTGGTTACAAGTATATTTATCCAATCACCTTAACTCATGCTGCATCTGTTGCAAAAACAATAGTATTGGAAAATAGATTTTTTGTTCCATAAAATATTCTAAACATTTCAATCATTCGCAATTCTTTTGTATCATTGACAATAATCTTGAAGGTAATACTTGAAGATAATAAAACTTGAAGTCTTTTTCATAGCTTTATGAACTTTAAGTAACTGAACAGGAAGATTTTTAATCATTCATTGATTCTTTTTTTTTATACATTCAGTAAAAATAGCACAATTTTGGGTGCCAGTGATAAAGCAAGTAATAAAACAGATGCAATTATCTGCCCTCATGAAGCTTTCTAATAAATACGAAAATTACATGGTACTTTAGAAACTAAGTCTTTGGAGAAAAATAAAGTGGAAGAGGATAGAAGAAACAGGGAGAGTTGCAATTTGAAATAGAAGACAATCACAGAATAGAAGACAATTGAGTAAAGACTTGAAAGAGACAAGGGAGGGAACCATATGCATTCCTGGCTGGCAGGAGGTACCAGGCAGATTGAAAAGCAAGCCCAAAGTCGCCAATGTGATCTAGTCTGTAGCAAGGTGGCTTAGCACCACTGAACCTCGATGGGATAAAGTCAGAGAAGATCACTGGGGGTTCATGTAAGATCCTGTACTTGACTTCTATTATGAATAAGATCAAGATTTGATTTAAAAAAAGTTAAATCGCTTGTAGGTCAGCTTTAAAAAGGATTACTTCAGGTATTGTGTTGAGAATAAATTATAATGAGGAGGGAAACAAAGTTTGAAATAGGCTATTTAGGGCCTGTTAAACCTATCCAGTTGAGAGTCTGTGATAATTTAAACCAGTACAATAACAATGGAATAAGAAAGGAATTGGTATATTTTGCATATGGTTTAGCAAAAGAGACCAGATGCTATCCTTTTAGATGGGGTTTGAAAGTATAGAAAAAGAAAAATCATGGCTATATGAAAGAATTGGCCTGAACAATGGAAAAGATGGAGTTGCAATCATATTAGATGGGGAAGCCTATGGGAGAAGTGTGTGGGTGTGTATGTATAATAGAAGTTCCAAATGAACATCAAAATTTGTCCCTTCAGACTCTGTAAATGGCAATGTTGAATACAGACTTGAATAAACAAATCTGGAGTTTAGAAGAGAGGAATAACTTGAAAATATAAATTTAAGAGTTGCATAAATGAATGTTGTTTAAAAGCCATGAGGGCAGATGAAAACACAAAGGTGTAATTATAGAGAGAGAAGAGAAGAGGAACAAAGACTGTGTCCTGGTCAGCCAGAGAACATGGGCAATATTTTTGTAAATGGGAGGAGTGCAATGCAACAGAAGCTGTATGGAAAAGAAAATTCAATATAGGGATTTTTTTTCTTTAAATTGGACATAATAGCATGCTGTTTGTAAATGGGATTCCTTCTTTACCATATGCCATGAAAGATTTTCCTGACTGAATTTAATTACACAGCAGATTTTAACTTTTTTTTTTACCTTCTCATGATTAGTTTTTTACAGAACAATCATGCATAAAATACAGGATTCCTGTATACCACCCTATTAATAACAGCTTGCAGTGGTGTTAAAATTGTTACAATTGATGAAAGCACAATTTTATAATTGTACTATTAACTGTAGTCCATGGTTTATTTTAACTTAGGATTCACTGTTTGTGTTGTGAAGTTCCATGGATTTGTTTTTGCCTCATATTAACATCTTGTAACATTAACATACATGACATTTCTTCAGTTTCAAAGAAAAACAGTCTCATATATTCATTATTACCCATATTAATAATTCACATGAGGTTTTACTATGCTCTACAGTCCCATGTTACATTTTTTATCTTTTCTTTAACTAATATACATGACCTTAGACTTTCCATTTCAACCATTTTCATACACATATAATAGCACTGCTAGATAAACATTATGTTGTGCTTTCATCTTTTTTCCATGGATTAAAAAAAAAAAATTCTAGTAACATATAGTCCATCTAAAATTTACCCTTTAAATCACATTAAAATACACAATTCAGTGCTGTTAATTATGTTCTTAATGTGCTACCATCATCACCATTCATTACCAAAACTTTTCCATTATTGCAAATAGAAACTCTGTATATTTTAAGTCTTAACTCCCTATTCGCTACCACTACCCCATCCCACATATCCTGTATTCTAGATTATGACTCTATAGTTGTCCTATCCTAATTATTTCATATCAGTAAGATCATAAAGTATTTGTCCTTTTGTGCCTGGCTTATTTCATGCAACAGGTTGTCTTCAAGGTATATCCATATTATCACATGTACCAAAACTTTATTCCCTTTTACAGCTGAATAATATTCCATTGGGTGTATATAGCACATTTTGTTTATCCACTCATCAGTTGATGGACATTTGGGTTGCTTCTATCTTTTTACAATTGTGAATAATGCCATTATGAACATTGGTGTACAAATATCTGTTTGAGTCACTGCTTTCAATTTTTTTGGTATATATCTAGAAGTGGGATTGCTGGGCCATATGGAAATTCTATGCTTAACTTTCTTTAGAACTGTCAAACTCTCTTGCACAGTAGATGCATTTTCCATTCCCAACAGCAATGAATGTCCTCTCAAACACTTGTAATTTTCCATTTTTTAATAGTAGCAACTCTAATGGATATGAAATGGTACCTCATTACAGTTTTTATTTGCATTTCCCTAATGGCTAATGATGTTGAACACCTTCCCATGTGCTATTTGGCCATTTGTATATCTTCTTTGGTGAACTGTCTAGTCAAATATTTTGCCCATTTTTTATTAGGATGGTTTGTCTTTTTGTTGCTAAGTTAAAGGATCTCTTTATATATTCTATATATTAAAACTTTATTCGATATATGGTTTCTGATTACTGTGGCTTTGTAGTATGTTTCAATATTGGGAAATGTGAGCCTTCCATCTTTGCTCTTCTTTTCAAGGTAGCTTTGGCTATTTGGAATCCCTTACCCTTCAATAGAAATTTGATAATTGGCTTTTCCATTTCTGAAAAGAGAGGTTGGGATTTTTATTAAGATTATGTTGAATCTGTAAATTGCTTTGGGTAGAATTGTCATCTTAACAGTATTTATTCTTCCAATCCATGAACACAGAATGTCCTTCCATTTATTTAGGGGTTCTTAGATTCTTTTAGCAGTATTTTGTAGTTTTCTGAGTACAAGTCCTTTACACTCTGTTAGAATTATTCTTAGATATTTAATTCTTTTATTTACTATTGTAAATGGATTTTTTCTTGACTTCTTCTAATTTTTCTTACTAGTATATAGAAAAACAACTGATTTTTTGAATGTTGATATTGTACCCAACCACTTTGCTGAATACATTTATTAGCTCTAGGAGATTTATTGTGGACTTTTCAGGATTTTCTGTATATAGGATCGTGTCATCCGCAAATAGGGAAAGTTTACTTCTTCCTTTCTGATTTGGATGTCTTTTATTTCATGCTTTTAATTTTTTTTTTACATTTTGATTTCTTCTTCTCTCATTTACTCATAGCCTCTTGTATGACTAGCTTGATTAGTTTTTGTATAGTATTGAGTGACTAACCAGATTTTCAGTTATTTGTCCTATAAAGTAAGAACAAAAAAAAATGAGGATTTTTAATTGTATTATTAAAAGATATCTTAACATTGCATTGACAATAACATAGAATTATAAACTTTAAATTTATTCTATGAATGATATCTTTTCCAAAGTATTAGCAGTGTTCCAGTGGGTGTAACAGGGTTATAAAATCAGATTTTTCAGGTGTATTTTGTTTATTACTCAATACCATGGGTGACATTACTTTGCTTAATATAATTTTTAAAATGGTGAGTAATTCTTTTATTACCTTGAACAAAGCAAAGGTACCATCGGCATTTGGTTTACACTATAGTTGCATTTTTGAAAAATTCAATAATTAAAATATTTTGTATATGATATTCAATATATTAAAATTATACAAGATAAAATTATACAAGATAGAAGATTTGTGCTACATGTAAAATGTACTTACATTCTAGACTCAGATATAAGCAAGTTATTCATACTATATTAATTTCTAGGAGAACAATCTTTGTGGTATAAGACTAAACTCTGCAATTCATAATATCTAGCACTACTGGCTTCCTTTCATTAATTATAATATTGGCCCCCAATCTTATGACAACTGCCTCAACAAATTTCCAAAATACTCCTTCAGTGTGAACCCCTCCAATAGTCAATTGATTAACAAAATTCAGTAATCAGTGATTTAGTAATCTCCCTCAACTGTATGCTATCATAATGCCATTTTCCTCTTTATAGCATCCTTCACTTGTTATAACTTTAAATTTCTATAAGGCATTATTTGAAAAGTTTATCTTTCAATAAGTTTGGAATGTCTATATCTGTTTTTATTCATCTAGGTCTTGTCATAATAGCCATCACATTGCATTTATTGTTTCCTAATAAACATGTGTTGAAAAAATTGTAAAATGAAAGAAGAAGGAACTTAGCAATTTAAGTAACTGAGTTATAAAAGAAACCAAAATGCATCGCCAATAGAAACAAGATGGGAAAAGTCATTGCAGATATATAGATCATGCATGAAGGCACAGGTAATTAAGATATTTTGATTCAAAACAAATTATGCAATCTAGTAAGCATGTTTATATATGGAATTAGGAAATGAAAAAGTTAAGAAAAAAGGGGGGGGGGTTGATGATAAGAGACCATTGATGCTTTATAAGCAAGGAACCGTGACATTTTGTTAGAAGCTGAAAAGATTACATTGACCATAATGAATGAACTGAACATGTTATGTCTAAATGTAGAGAAATTATTTACTCACGTATTAGAATAGCCTATGTGAGTAAATAAGTGTTAGAACTAAGGAACTTTTAATGATCAGTGTTTGGGATATACAGAATCTAGGGTATGATTATAAGTAGAATTTTGAATTTCAGTGCTTCTTTTCCTTTTATGTCTTATAAGAGATGGAAATGCTCATATTCTTTAGGAAAACATTACATAAGTGGGCAAAGTAATTCCACACAGGAAACTATCAACTCAATTTTGAGTTTCATATTTGTGTGAAAAACTTGTAATAGGATCCTAACTGACACAAAAGAAAAGCAATCAAATTATCTTTTAACTGAAGCATATAAACTGGAAATGAAGGCCACACCACAGGATCTGATTCCATGTAGCATATAAAAAAGGTATTTAAGAGGAAATTAAATTGAAGTATACTCAGTATAATGTTAATTGATATAGAAAATGTCAACCCAAGTCACTCTTAATAGTTAGAGATGAGCAAATGATTCAAAGTAATTTGGGTTATGATGATATTGATCACTCAGGTTTTTTTCATTTCAATTCATTTTATACTGTGTCCTTGGGAATGAAGTAAAATAATAATAATAAAAAAGTAATTTAAAATATACTAAATCATGTCTTTATTTTAGGTGTTCTGGATTTCTATTGACCTTATTAGAAAGAAATATACTTATCATAACCTTTTAAAAGTTAATAGAGGTAGTACTGTCAAATCTGCAAAAAATAGATAAATACTTTTGTACACTAATGTACACTCAATTTTTCTATATTTTAATTTAATGAAAGTCATAACAATGTAATCTAAAAATCATAAAAAGAAAGGCATATATTATATAATATTTATTGTATCTTTAACCTAAATTATAAGCAATAAGATTTGCATGAATACTAGCTAATATGTCCATTAGGTTCAACATTTGATATTGAGCCCTACGTTCTATTCAAGTTACAAACAAAAAAAGAAGAAAAAGAAGAAACAAGAAAAAAAAATGCCTGAAAACAAGGGTCTTTTAGTTAAGTTATAGAACTAAAAACATTAAGATTAAAATACCATTAGTCACAGGTGAAGTTATAATAACTGACCCATAGTTACCGCCAAGTACAGTAGCTGACCCATAGTTACCAGTATGTAAAATGAATGTTTGTTGTTGAAATTTTTGGGTTGTTTGTTACTGAAGCACCATTAGCTAATACACTAAGTGAGAAGCTTTATGTAGGTAGGGATAGAGGGTGTATTTCAGGGAGAAAACAAAGAAAATATCAAAACATAAAGATATGAGACCATTTAATATATAAAGACTTAACTGGGAATTAGGATACGTACAAATAGAGAACAAAGGATGTTTAGGATTATGAAGAATTCACCAGAAAGGGTAAGTAAGATTCAAAGTGCCTAAGTACTTTATAAAGTGTTTGAAGTAAGGGACGTTGTAGAAAAGGCTTTGAAGAAAGTAAGTAAAATAACCTGATTTCCATGGTATAATGTTATGTAGAGAATTTTTCAGAAGGAGGCCAGACTTGAGTACAGACAGAAAGCTATCACAATCATCAAGATTAGAGATAATGAGCCTGCAGTAGAAAAGTAACAGCCAAAATGGAGAAAAATGGACAGATTTGAGAAGTATGTGATTTAGAAATTGCATTACTTATTTTTCATTTGAATTGAGTGAGTGAGAGAAAGGAGTCAAGGATGAGTCCCAGATTTCTATGGTAGGTAAATAGGTGAATACAATGCTATATAATAAACTCTCCAGAGAAATGGAAAATAAATACTGAGGGTAGGAGGAAAAAGGTGATAAATTTAATTGGTTTTGTATATATATATATATATCTCCACACTGAGGTGCTAAGTTGAATATATGGTTTGAAACTCGGGAGAAAGAATTAGGAAGTAAATATAGTTAGAAGCTATCAGTCCATTGATGATAACTGAAGTGCCAGCAGTGAAAACTATTTGCTAGAGAGAGTGTGTAGATGAGAAAAATAGAGGGCCAAAGACATGGTTCTTATAGCATCAGCATTTAGGAAAAGGGCAGAGGGAAACATTCTGGGAAGGAAAAAAAAGGGCCTGAGCTTCAAGGTGGAAAGGAGAAAATTATAATATTGTTGTACCCAAGTAAAAATCAAAGTAGACAGTGTACTCAGCACCCCCAAATATTGTTGACATATTAAGTATACTTAATTAGGGCCATTGCTTTCTTTTATCAAAGAAGTTTCCTAAACTGATGCAGATTAAAAAAAAAAATTAATAGATTGAGGACTGGAAAAGAAGACTAGGGGAGAGGGATTTGACCAAATCTTTCAATAAATTTGGCTCCAAAGAGAAGTGTAATAGCAGATTGTTAGGCTAAAAGGGAATTGGGGAAGATGGCAGCGGAGTCTGGAGCTCTAAGAGTCAGCTCATCCTCCAGGTCAGCTAGTAATCAGCCAGGAACTCTCTAACTCACCTGTTTAGGGGACTCCAGAGACCAGCAGAACACCATACACCATGAAGGGAAGAGCTGAATGAGGAGAATGACAATATGCATGAAAAGAATCATGAGTAAGATCTATCCACGTTGCTGGAGCCCATTCCCCACTACCATGGTGGGTCACTTCGGAAGCCACTCACTGGCTGGAACCGGAAGCTCTATCTACCAAAACAGAAGTGGGACACAGCCCGGATACTGACTGCAGTTACTGATTGGAAAATTCAGCTAACTAGATTCCAGTTCCGCGCACAGGTAAACTTTAAACCTGCCAAAGTCAGAAAGAAGCAGGCAGCCTCCATTGTAACTATTCCCACAGCAGGAGTGCAAGCAGGGCCCATTGAAAAACATAATGACTTCCACTCCAACTCCACCGCCGCCACCCTCCCCTCCCCCCCGGTGGGGAAAAAGGGAGGGCTGAACTTTGACCAGATACTTGGGGAAATGCCCAGTACAGAAAGCCGCCCCCCCCCGCCCCCCCCCCAGCCACTGCTCTGACCCGGTCCCAGACAAAAGAGGTAGGTTGGCAGAGTTTGAACTGTTTTTAGGGGCAACAAAGTCAGATTCAGTCAGCTCAGATCAGAAGACAGCCAGCAACCTGTTCCATCCCTATCCCAGGCAGGGGAGGGAGAGAGCTAAGGTTTGAACAGTTTCTTTGAAAAGCATGGGCAGCTTAAACCATCCCAGCAAAGAAAGGCTTCTGTGGCCACCGCCCTGACTCCATCCCCAAAGGGAGAAGAAAGTGGGCGGAGTTTGATCTGCCTCTTGGAGAAACGTGGACAGATTAAATCGACCCAGTTCAAAAAATAAAGGGCAGCCCCTGTTTCAACCCTGGCCCGGCAGAGGAGGGTCTGGTGTGGATTTAGAGACTCAGTGCCTTCTTGGAGTTTTGAGAAAAGCTCATTGAAGGTGCTGTTTCCCCCTTAGAAAAGTGGGAGCAAAGTCCAGCAAAAGTTGTGATGACTGATTAGAGAAAACAGATCATAAGGGCTGGGATCTGTACAACAGTTTCATGCATGCACAGCTAGCAGGGTCAGTCCTAACCACACCCTAGACAGGGGCTAAAGCTGCGGAGACTGAAAGGCACAGACCACCATAGGGCTTAAGAACAGCTTTCCACCTACTGGTTCCTTCAGGAAAGCACAGTTTCAGGGAGCCAAGGAGAAGGTTTGGTGGCCTTTAGGGTCTATTCCCCTGGGTACATTGGAAACTATTAACACCTGCCTTTTGGACCTTAGGGCCTATTTTGATAGGAAAAACGGTTCCGGTAAAGCTGTCTCCAGGGGGAACCTACTACAGGATTAGCCATCCAAGGAATAGCAGCTAGAGAAAATGAAAAGATTATTAAAAATACTTAGAGGTAAATAAAAAATAATCAGAAGAGATTAACATTCTGGGATGAGGAACAGGGGAAGGGAAGATTTCTCCTAGGGATGAAATTAGTGCACAAATAGTGCAATCTCAAAAATTGTGCAATATACTCAGGGCAAGAATCAGATGAATAAGGGCTATGAAAAGCTCATTAGTTAACCACAAACTATTATAAAGGTCTAAAATAAGTTGAACCAAGAGTCAAAGAGGAGCATTAACATGAAACCATTAACAAAAAAGGCCTACACTAAAGAGAAAACCTGAGTCTCGAATAAACACATCAAAAAAATCAGATGCCAAGACACCAGCAAAAAATTACAAGCCATACTAAGAAACAGTAATATATGGCCCAAAGGAATAAATTAAACCTCCAGATGAGATACAGAATTGAGACAACTAATTATAGATGTTCAAACAAACCTCCTTAATAGATTCAATGAGATGGCTAAAGACATTAAGGATAATAAGAAGACACTGGGTGAGCACAAAGAAGAATTTGGAAGTGTGCAGAACTTAAGTGGAATTAAAAATACACTAGAGAAAAGAAAAAAATAAGAGAAAAAAAAAATACACTGGAGGCATCCAATAGCAGATCTGAAGATACAGAAGAAAGAATTAGTGACCTGGAAGACAGGAATTCTGCAATTGAACAGACAAAAGATGTGATCCTATACCTTGAAAATCTGAAAAACCCATAACAAAGCTACTAGAGCTTATAAACAAGTTTAGTAAAGTGACAGGATGTAAGATTAATATACAACTATCACTAACATTTCTATATCTGAGGAGGAAGTCAGGAAAAAAATCCCTTTATAATAGCAACTAAATCAAATATTTAGGAATAAACCTAACCAAGGACATAAAGGACCTGTATTCAGAAAACTACATAACATTTCTAAAAGAAAGCAAAAAAGACCTAAAATAAATGGAAGAGCATTCTGTGTTCATGGATTGGAAGACTAAACATCATTAAGATGGCATTTCTACCCAAATTAATTTACATATTCAACACAATACCAATAAAACATCCAACAACTTTTTTTTTTTCCAGAAAATGAAAAAGTCAACTATCAAATTTATTTGGAAGTGTAAGGGACCATGAATGGCCAAAAATGTCTTAAAAAGAACAGAGTTAGAAGATACTCACTTGCTGACTTTAAAGCATCTTACTTACCTACAATGGTAAAAATAGCATGTTACTGGCATAAAGGTAGACATATTGGCTAATGTAATTGTATTGAGAGTTCAGTAATAGATCCTCACATCTATGGTTAAAGTGATTTTTGACAAGTCTGAGTCAGAACAGTCTGTTCAACAAATGGTGCTGGAAGAAGTGAATAATCCATAGGCAAGAGAAAGAAAGAGCACACCTATCTTATACCTTATACACAGATTAACTCAAAATGGATCAAATACCTAAATATAAAAACTAGAATCATAAAACTCCTAGAGAAATTGTAGGGAAACATTATCAAGATCTGGTAGTAGGTGGTGGTTTCTTAAACCTTATACCCAAAGCAAGAACACCAAAAGATAAAATAGATAAATGGGACCCCTCAAATTAAACACATTGTGTACTTCAAATGACTTTGTCAAGAAGGTGAAAAGACAGTGTATTCAATGTGAGAAAAATATATGGAAACCACATATCAAATAAGGATTTGATTTCTGTGTTATATAAAGAGATCATACAAATGAACTATAAAACGACAAGCAACCCATTAAAAAATGGGCAAAACACCTGGATAGACATTTTTCCAAAGAGGAAAAACAAATGACAAAAAGCACATTAAAAGATATTAAAAATCATTAGATATTAGGGAATTGCAGGTCAAAACTACAATGAGATAGTAATTCACACCTTATAAAATGGCCATTATTAAAAAAAAAAACACATACACAAAAAACAGAAAACTGCAAGTGCTGGAGAGGATGTGGAGAAATAGGAACACTCTTCCTCTGTTGGTGGGAATGTAAAATGGTGCAGCCATTGTAGAGGACAGTTTGGCAGTTCCTCAGGAAGCTAAATATAGAATTGTTATATGATTCAGTAATCCTGCTATGAAGAATATATTCAGAAGAATTGAAAGCAGGGCCACGAACCGACATTTTCACACTGATGTTCATAGTGGCACTATTCACAATTAATAAAAGGTGGAAACCACCCAAGTGTTCATCAACCGAAGAATGTCTAAAAAAATGTGGTATATATGTACAATGGAATACCATTCAGCTGTAAGAAGAAATGAAGTCACAATGCATATGGTATCATGGATGAATTCTGAAGACATTACGTTGAGTGAAATAAGCCAGACAGAAAAGGACAAATATTGTATGGTCTCACTAACATAAACTAAATATACTGAGTAAACTCATGGTGTTAAATGCTAGAGTATAGGTTACTGAGAGAGAGAATGAGGATTGAAAAGGAAGAGCTGATGCTTAATATATGTAGAATTTTTTAATATGTTGATTTTAACTGTGTGGAAATGAATAGAGGTGATGGTAACATTATTAATGAATTTAATACTGCTGATGTATAAAGGTGATGGTAGCTGAAAGTGGTATTCTAGAAATGTAAATGTCAATTGAAAGAAAGCTAGAGGATAATATATGGCAGGGGTTCTTAACCAGGGATCTGTGAGCTTGAACTGAAATTCAAAAAAACATTATTCTCTTGGGGACGTATTGGTGCGGGTTTGATATATTTATTAAATAATACACAGTATAGTATTATTTAGTAAGATTTAGTAAGGGGTCTGTGGTTTTCACCTGACTGGCAAAGGGGTCCATGGAACAAAAAGGTTAAGAACCGCTGTTCTAGGAACTGTATAACATAGTGAACTTGGTGGTGGTTGAGGATTGTGGTTAATACTACAAATACAAGAATGTTCTTCTTTGACCTAGGACAAATGTATGTCACTATTACAAAGTTTTATGACTATGATGATACATGGGAAAATACAACTAATATGATTTACAGTCCATAGTTAATAGTAATATTGTAATATTTTTGCAGTAAAGCGGAAGAAGGTACTATATCAATATGAAGATTCAACAATAGGGCAGTATAAGGGAATATTGGATTTTTCCTCTTGGAGCTATGAAAATGTTCTAAAATTGATTGAGGTGATGAGAGCACAACTCTGTGGTGAAACTGAGAACCACTGAGTGAGTGCACCATTTGGATGGATTGTAAAAGGCATAGGGCTGTATAACAAAGTGAACCCTGTGGTGGATTATGTATTGTGGTTAACAGTACAAATATGTGAACATTTTCACATGAACTATACCAAATATACAATACTAATACATGATATTAATAATAAAATGATTTGTGGGAAAAGTATACCAAATGTAAACTATGGTTTATAGTTAGCAGTAATATTTCTACAATGTTCTGTCATCATTTGTAACCAATGTTCCACAACAATGCAAGGTGGTGGTGGGGTGATGTATGGGAATGCTGTATGTTATGCATAATTGTTTTATAAACTCACAACTTCTCTAATTTTAAAAAAAGGGAAGATTGGGGGTGAAGAACTGTACTGCTTTGCTGCTGTTTTCCTTGTAATGATTTGTTGCTAGTGGGAAGGAGCAAAAAGAGAGCATAACTGAAGTTACTGGCAACATTTACTTAGTTAGAAGGTAGGGGCAGGGATGTGGAAAAGTGCTTCCCTGGGAAAAAACAGGTCAGCTCATAGGTGTGATGAAAGACTGATGTGAAGTAGCAGTGGTCATTAGCTGAACATGAGGGGTATGTGAGGAAATTAGAAGATGGAACAAAACCATTTTACTGACTGTAGAAAATAAGAAAATATTTCTCTAGGGAAGTGAAGAAAGATGACTGGGCAGAGTCAAACCAGTTGGAATTACACAATAAATTTATGATAGAACTTATCATTACAAGTTTTATAACATATAAAACAATATTACAAAGGCTATTATCAGGTAAGAAGAAGTCAAACAGTTGGGTTTATTTAGAATCAGTTTGCTGTCAAAGGAGAGACAAAAGGAAAATAGTAAATGGTTTTGAAGATATTGGCAAAAGAATGATTTGGCTAAAGGAATGAAGGTAGGAGGGTTTTGATAGTGAGAGAGAAATTAGAGCAACGGAAGGAATATTGGATCTTCAACTCTAGGAACAGCTGCCACTGGAGTAATTGAATAAGAGAGCCGGGAAGACTGAAGTTTGGTCTTTCTCAAGTCTAAAAATCCTGATTTTATTTTCTTTGATCTATTTCCTATTTCTGAAACATTTTGTGTTTCCTTAAATCTCTTTATTCTGTTTAGCTATATATTTTTCATTACTAGACAAGTGTGTTCCATCCATATTTTTCTTGTGTATATTTTCTTTTCTCCTCTCTAATTAGTCAGTCTTGCTCTTTGAAGTTTCACTTGCTTCCTTAATTCTCTTAGCTTCAGGTCCCCTTTTGTACAAATATAGCTATGCCTTTAGGCAGCTTGGTACAATGCTCTCTTTCAGCCATTATCTCTTCTTTCATCTATTTAGAGTAGGGGATATCCTGCATTTTTGCCTTTTGCTAGAGTTTATCTAAATTTCTACCTGGTTATTTTTTCTTTTGTAGTGCTGTGGTATTTTTTAATTGGACATGAATTTGTATTTTTTTATATGCTCAACTATATTTTGATGATAGTATGGTTGTTGATGTTGGTTGTGGTATATCTTTCTTTGTTTATTTTTGGTCTGTGATTCAGTAGCCATTGAGGTTGGGTTGGCAATGGAGAGAAATTAAATCTTAAATCCAGTAAATGGAAAGAACTCATATTGTCAAGTAACTATATTGTTAAAACAGTTCAGGGAAAATCTGCCTTGTGTGTCATCCCGGAACAACCGTGGAAGGTGGGAGGGACCAGGGAGCAGTTGATTGTTACAAGCCATGCCTCTGCTATCCTAAGTCAGTCAGTTTCGTGAAGAAGATGGGCTTTGTTGACAGGACAATAACAGTTTCCTCCTGGAAGGATTTGCAAGCCCAGATTTAGTTACTCAAAGTCAAGGCGCCTTATAATTCTAAGGAATAAACAGCACCTGTTAATGGATTCACAGATACAAATGTTATGTCTGAGATAAATCTCAGAAAAGAACAGTCTCCAGGCAATGTAGGATTGTTAAACCTACAACTTTCTCAGATTAGTCAACTGGTCAGAAAAAAAAACTTCTAGCACCAGGTGGTCAGCTATATGGGCAGAGTAAGAGAGAAGTGAGAGCCAAATTTATGCAAACATTTCAGTTGTGAGTGTTTGTCATCAGCAACCTCTCCCATTTTGCATCTTCTCACCTCTTCCCCCAAGGTATTAAGTGGAGGATTTCCTCCTGCTGCCCATGGACCTCACTCTAGAAGACTCTTTTAAGTCTAAACCCCTGTCCCCTAACTTTCACTTAGCCTGGCTCCTTCTTATCCTCCGGGTCTTAGTCTTCTCAGAGAGGAATCTATTTAAAATAACCCACTTCTCCCCCATAATCTTTCTTAATTTTTGGTAAATTTATGCATTTGTTCAAACATAACCACAATCCAATTTTAAAACATTTCCATCATTCCTAAAAGTTCCCTGGTGATTATTTGCAGTTAATCCACACTCCCATCTTCAGCCCTAGGAGACCACTAATCAGATTTTTTTTTCAGTAAATTTGCCTTTTGGGGACAATTCATATAATTGGAAATATATAATATATAGTCTTTTGCATCTGCTCTTTTTTTTTACTTAGCATAATGACTTTGAGGTTAATCTGTGTTTCAGCATGTATCACTAGTTTGATACTTTTTATTGCTAAATAATATCCATTATGTGGATATATTACATTTTGATCATCCATTCATCATTTGATGGGTATTTGAATTTTCTCTAGTTTTCAGATATTGTGAAAAATGACACTATGAACATGGCTTATGTGGACATGTGTTGATTACTCTTGGGTAAATTACAAGTAGTAAAATTTTTGTTTTGAATAGTAAGTTTATGTTCAACTTTTTAAGAAATTGCCAAATTGTTTTCCAAAATGCCTATACCAGTTTACAGTAATACTCTATATGATGGTTCAAGCTTCTTTAGTGGATGTATAGTGTTATTTCATTGGAATTTTAATTTGCATTTCCCTAATGCATAATGTTGAACCTCTTTTAATGTGATTATTAGCTATTCATACATCTTCTTTGGTGAAATATCTATTTAACTTTTGGCTCACTTTTAAATTGGACTTTTATTTTCTTAGTATTATGTTGTAAGAGTTCTTTGTGCATTTTGGATAAAAGTACATTATCAGATATATGATTTGCAACTATTTTTTGCCCAATGTGGCTTGTCCTTTCATTTCCTTAATAATGTCCCTTGAATCAAATACTTTTTAAAAATTTTGATGAAGTCCAATTTACAATATTTTGCTTTTATGAAATTTCTATTTGGTGTCACATGTAAGAAAGGTTTACCAAACCAAAGGTCAAAAGCCACAACATTAATTTTACTATCATTTCTTCTAGGAGTTCTAAAATTTTACCTTTTATATTTAGGTCTGTGGTCTGTTATTTAAGTCTGGTGTGATATGAGTCTGAATTTATTATTTTTTTAGTGTGGTTATTTAATTTCCAAAGTACAATTAATTGAAAGGACTATTCTTTCCCTATTGGATTGTTTTGGCACATTTATTGAAAAACCAATTGGTCATAAATATAAGAGTTTGTTTCTGAACTCTTGATTCCATTCCTTCTATCTCTACTTCTATCCTTATATCAGTACCACATATTGTCTTGGTTCTGAGGCTCTCTAGTAAGTTTTAAAATCAGGAAACATAAGTCCTCCAAATTTGTGCAAGATAGTTTTTACTTTTCAAGATCCTTTGCATTTCTATATAAATGTTAGAATCAGCTTGTGTTTCCTACAAAACACTTTTTTTTTTAAAGCCTGCTGGATATTTGCAGGGATGGCATTAATTTATAGATCAATTTAAAACTGCCATCTTGACAATACTATGTCTTCTAATCCAAGAACATGGAATGTGTTGCCATTTATTAAGATGTCCTTTAATTTCTTTCAGCAAGGTTTTGTATTTCTGATAATAAGAGCTGAAATATTTTTGTTACATGTATGCCTACGTTTTTTTTTCTTTGTGAACCTAAAGTGAATGTAATTGCTTTATTGTATAGGGTAGAATCCCCAGGACAATATTAAGTAGAAGTGGTACAAGTGGGAATCTTTGCTTTGTTCCCAGTCTTAGTGAGAAAGCAGTCTTTTTTTTTTTTTTTACCATTTCATAGTTTATAAGCAATGACATTTTTGAAAAAGATCTGTAGCAGGTAGAGGAACTTCCCTTTTTTACCTTATTCTCCTAGGTTTTTAATGTTTTTATCATGAATGGATGCTGGATCTTGTCAAAAAATTTTTTCTGGATGTATTAAGATAATCATGGTTTTCTATTAGGATGGTTATTATACTTATTGATCTTTCAGATTGTAAACCAACCTTGAATTTCTTATATAAATACCTCTTGTTATTGATGTAAAATCCTTTTTTATGATGGTAGATTGTGTTTGCTAAATATTGTATGAATGTTTGTCTATGCCCATGAGGAATATTGATCTTACATCATCTTTTCTTGTGATTTTTATGCCTGGCTTTATCATAAGAGCTATACTAGACGCATAGAAGCAACGGGCAATGTACGGCCCACTGTTTCATGAGTTTGTAAAGGAATGTTATTTCTTCTTTAAATATTTGATAGAATTCACATGCAAAGCCATCTGGACACTTTCCCTGGATCCTATAGGGATACCAGCAGCATGGCCTCATGAAATTTCATGCCCCAACACATTTATTTCATTTAGAGAGATTCCAATCCTAGAACATTCATTGTCTAATTTTTATTTGCCTTTCAAATCTTGTCTTAAAAGTCAAACTCTTTCAGAAATGGGATTTAACCCTCCATAATATTTTAAAACTGTTTTTCCTTATTTTCCAAGCCTTTTTTGAAAGTGTGTTCATGTGTATTTTTCATTTCATATTTATATCGTGATTAAAAGGATTTGAAAAAATGAGGGGGCAAATGATTGAGCTCATATTACATTTTGCCATAATGAAGAATTATCCTTTCATTTTTCCAAAATTCAAAACTTTATTGTGATTTAATATATTCAGTAATTCTGGATTTCTAGTTTACTAATCTTTAGAATTTGGTGCTCTATGATTTTAGGTGACATTGATTTTGTTGGTGCCCACCAACCAAGTATACCACAAATAAACCAGTAGTCAAACAAAGACCACAGATTATGAAGACTCATGGGGCATCTTAGTAAGAAGAAGTTACCAGGGGCTAAATAGATGATTTTAGGAGGATTCAAGGAAGAGCGTTACTTTTCAGGATTGGGAGCTATTATAAAGCTCTGATAATTGTATTATTAGATTTCTTAATTTTTTTCCTAGGAGGATGGAGAAATAGAATAAGACTAACACTTTAATTGAAAAGGAAGTAGCAGTCATTCAAGGTAGCCTAGGATAGGGTCTATTTGGTCTATTTGGTTGCTTGCACAATGTTTCTGTTTGTACTTAGATGTGATTACAGAGAGATTGTTTGTTTTTCCATAACAATCATAGGGTGACCTCATCAGATATTAGTATTTTTGTGAAATTGTTTATGTTCAACAGAACTCTATAGCCTGTTATTGCCATGCCAGCTATAAGCTCACAGCTGTGAGTACTGTTTATTTCTGTTTCTACCTTTACATTTTGCATTTGGTTCTATTTCTGGTGGGAAGAAAGGCATGCTTTTATATACTTTTAACATTCCTCACTTAAGGAGTTGAGGAATGGAACACAAGTGACAACCATAAATGTTCATTTTCCTATGAAATATTTTTTTGGGGAATGGCAAAGTTATTTGCATTCATCAATTCTTTGAGACTTAATACCATGCCCCTTTCCTATGCCCACTGTGAAAGCTTGAATTTCTTTGATGAATCACCCCCAACAAGATTCTGTTTTTGAACTAATCCATTCCTGTGGGTGTGAAACCCTTTTGATTGGACTACATCAGTGAGGCATGACTCAGGTTGAATCTCTACCTCTTGCTGGGTCTGATATAAATGAAAACACACAGAGAGACAGACACACAGAGTGCTTGGAAGCTACCATTTTTGATCCTGCCATGTGATAAAAGACTCCAGGTTTGCCTACAGCTGCAGAAAGGCAGAGAAGCCCTGAGAGACTGAGAGTGGAGTCCCAGAAAGAGACAAACCCTATGCCTGGTTGCCCACAGCTGAGCTCCGTGAGACGGTAGATTTTGAAGGAGAAGGTAGAGACCTCAGCAGATATCACCAGCCATCTTGCTTCACCATGTGGCAACATGCCAGGATTACCTGTAGCTTAAACAACATCTCTGATGGTGCTTTTATTTGGACATTTCACCATCTCAGAACTGTAAGCTTTTGCCCTAAATAAAATTCCCATTATAAAAGCCAACCCATTTTTGGTACTTTGCATCAGCAGTCCTGTGGCAAACTATGACACCCACTATTACATGCCCCCTGCACCCACCCCCTAAAATAATCATCACTTATACTCGGCCTGTAGTGGTTGATGGGAAGGAACTGAGAGAAAACAAGTAAAATCTCAAATTTCAGTAGTTAGATGAAATTGAAACCACATATTCATGTGGACACCAATTTGCTTACATATGTTATTTTCCTTCAGGAGTATATAGAAACCCAGGAACAGGGGCTGAGAGAAATTGCTGGGTTGGTTCTGAGCCCTGGAGATTAACCACGTAGGTGCAGCAGATGGGATATGATCTAAGGAAGCAGGTGAGTGTTGAAATGACTGACAACAGATTTACGCTGAGTGACATTTAAATCAGCAAAGAGAAGGATGCACTGGGAAATTGGAGAAAACCCTTGGTATTGCAGTTCTTCAAGAGGTGGTGTGTATGTTAGCTGAGACTCTGGAAGTGGTGGGCAGAAGCACTGCCATCAGAGCCAGCTAAACTGAATGTGTTAGCTTTGAATTCCTTCAACATAAGTTCAAGAATTATTTATTGCATGTCTTTTTGATGCCAGAAACTGTGTCAGGTTCTGGATTTTTGATGAAGAAAAGTTATACTGATACATCATTTACTAATGGCATAGTTAGTCTGTATCTTTTAACAAAATACTGTTAATTTGTGATAAACTAGCTACCTCTTCTACCCAGAAGGACCTTCCTAATCCCTTCTGTTCTGGTCCCCTGAGTTTATCACTAACCAGCACTAATTTCTAGGAAAGGTGGTGATACAAGATATAAACTATTGTGATATCATTTTGGTAAAGAAAAATATATATTCTTTGGTGTAGAACATGTGATGTATGTATACATAATTTCTCTGTCAATCACCATATTTAAATTCTTAGTTTAATAATGTCTCTCTCATAACTAGAATTTCAGAAACTGTGATGATAATCCTTCCAATTACCTTTCCTTAGCAGAAATTGTGATGTAAGTCAATGTAAAGTCGAGCCTCCACACTCATTTACTTGGAAATGCCCTGTACCTGTCACTTTCAAAATAATCTATAGGCTGTTGAGACCTAAATTTATACCTGGACCCTGGTCAGTTCCCCTCAATTCCATAGTGTACATACAGATGTTATTCATCATCTCCACTTGATTTCAAATAGATATAGCCAACTTAATATATCCATCAATACGTCTTTCAACCCTCCTCTCCCTAGTCTATCCTTCCTCTAGGCATTTTGTTGATGTTAATAGCAGTTCTGTTCTTCCAGTCACTCAGGCAAAAGTCTTGGGTTATCCTTGGCATCTTTTTCTCACATTATCTTTCTAATCAATCAGCACATCCAACTGTCTCTATCTTCAAATTTTATCCATAATTCAACCAAATCTCACTGCTTTTCTGTTCAAACTCTTCATTGGCAGCCTATCTCCTTAGTATAAAAGCCAAAATTGGAAGACTTCACATGATCATGATCTAAACACCATTACTTTGCTGACCTTCTCTACTGAGCTTCCTCTTACTCAGGCTGGTCTGGACAGGTTTTCCCTTGGTGTTAGTAGGTTCCTGACTCAGGATCTTTGCCAGGCTGTTCTCTGCCTAGATTTCTCCTCTCCAAGATGCTCTTAAGACTTACTCCTTCATCTAAGTCTTTGTGAAAACGTTACCTTCTCAGTGGCATCTTATCTCACAGACTTAACATTTTAATCCCTTCCCTACACTCATACTTTTCATCAACTCTCTTTATTTCACTTTTCTCCACAACATTTAGTGCCGTCTACCGTTCTATAAAATTTAAGTATTTTTAAAATATTAAGTTCTTCTTCCAACTAGAATGTAAGTTCCATGAGGGGAAGAGTTTAAGCCCCTTCCCAACCCCCCACTGCTAAAGCATCATCACCAAGAAATCTGAGCATGTAATAGCCGGAGTGGTTGGACCAAAGGGAATTAAATGTGATTTTTAAAATGCCTCTAGATAAAAAGATCTAGAGAGAATTCCATTAATTCTGATTTTAAAAAAATTCTCTGGATAGCTTTTGAGCATTCTGGAGAGGAAAGGCTGTGCATCAGTAAAAAAAAAAAAAAAAAAAGTCCAAGAATGTCAGAGGCTTAAAACAGTGTTTTATTTCTAGTTGATGGTCCTAATCATAATGTGTCAGTGTAGTCCTCTCCACAATACTTTCACTCAGGATACCAAACAAACTGTTTCTAAGAACATTGCTCTTTTTAGTGGCAGAAATTTAAAAAAACATAGCAAATCATATGCTGTTCCTAAACCTCCTACTTCTAAGTGTCACTTGTATTTATATGTCAATGGCAAAAGTAGTTCAAATGAACAATTCTAAAGTCAAGTAGGGTCATTTTTTTCACAGAAAAAGGTAGATATTTTGAATAGTATTGTCTATGACAGTATATTTAAATACTAATGGAAAAGACCAATTTACATTGTTTTCTTTAATTTATTTTCATATTTCTGATTTTAGGGCTTCCATATCTGTACAGCTTCTTATTACTTCATTTCTTTTACATATTTTTGGTATGTAAAATATAATCTATTTTCATCTTCTCCATTGTTTGATAATTGAAGATAATCTACTAATCTTTTCAAAAGCATGTTTTATCCTCTTTTCTCTGAATTAAAAATAAAAAGAGCATTCTATTTTGAGCACACATTTTAACACACTATTATAATCCCCAATCCTTTTTTGATCAATGGTAAAAAAGGCAGATAGTTTGCTGCTACATAAATAACCTATTTATGATTTACTTATTCCTCCAAAGAACAGTGGTAAAATGGGAAAAAAGTAATATGACAGGGAAGTGGATGTGGCTCAAGTGATTGGGCTCCCATCTACCATATAGGAGGTCCAGGTTTCGATTCCCGGAGCCTCCTGGTGAAAGGCAAGCTGACCTGCATGGTGAATTGGCCCAAGCAGCGAGCTGGCCCACGTGGAGTGCTGGCCTGTGCAGAGAGCTGACGCAGCAAGATGATGCAGAAAGAGACACAGAAGAGAGACAGTAAGAGAAGCAGCAGACCAGGGAGCTGAGATAACAAGAGACTGAGTGCCTCTCTCTACTCCAGAAGGTCCCAGGATCAGTTCCTGGTGCCACCTAAAGAGAAGGCAAGCAGACACAGAAAAATGCAGAGAGCAGACAGCAAGCACAAAAACAATGAGGGGGCGAGGGGAGAAATAAATAAATAAATCTTTTTTTTTAAAAAAAGAATATGACATATTTGAGATTCAAGAGGGAAAATAGATGAGACATAAATATGGAATAGATGTTTTAGATACAGAGAGGAAGGACTTGAGTATCATATTAAGATTCATGGCTTGGAATCTTTTGTGCCCAAGGTAACGTTAATCATAATTGGGGAAGTCCTTTTGGGATTCATACACTAAGGGAATTTGGCTTCACAGCTGACTGGACAGTATGCCTTTTTTCATTGTTTTCTTGAATTTGATAAAACTGCAGCCTTCTGTCATAATGTCTTCCTTTATGTGGGAAACAGAGCTACTAGGAAGACCATTTAAATTCACAGGCTTTTGAAATTTCCAATTCTGAGCCAACTGGCTCAACACCTTTGAGTGATTTTGCATAAATCACTTATCTTCTATAAGTCTCAGTTTTCTCTATATATAATTAGGAAATAATTACAATGTATGTGAAAATTAAATGAAATAATTCATGTGAAATGCCTCACACAGTCCCTGGAAAAATAAGATTTCCATATATAGCGCCTGTCTTATTATCTAACCTGAACACATTAAACTTGTTATTGCTTTTCATTATTTATTGTGCTGAACTTTCAGATCTTATCTCTTCATAATAGAAATAGAGGAAAATCCATGGGAAAATTTACGGCGAGTTAAGTGCTGAAAGTACATACTGAAAAGAGTCAACCTCTCATTATGGTGCTGAAACTAGGAGAGGTTTGTAAAATTTAGAGTATGAATGGATTTGTAATTATATGAGGGTTGTTTTATTTTTTAATTAACTATGTAAATGTTTTTTAAAAATACATCTACCATTAAAGTGGTGAAAAAAAATCCACGAATCCATAACATACTGCCTATGATGTAGGAAAAGTTTTTCTCTGATAAAATTGTGTAAAAACTACAAACCTAAGAGTTTTAGGGCCAATCAAAGAGTTCTGTTTCCTGTCAGATTAGTCCTTTAAAAATCGTATTTTTGTCAAAAGGAATAACATTGGCCACAAAGGGAATATCAAGAGAATATAAAATTTTAGTTACCTTCTAATTATGTCATTTTGTGTGGAAAGAAATATAGATAAGTGGCTGGAAACTGAATACTAGGTTAAAATATGTATTTGAGTGTTATTGACTATTTATGATATTTAAAACTATAGAAATACTGAGATCAACTACTGAAATAAAACTATTTTTTTTTAAAAAGCAAATAATCAAGACAAAAACTCAGCATTCTATTATCAGTGCAGGTGATGCTCTGGAGTCATTTTGAAAAGAAAAAGGGGAAGCAGGGATGTACACTTTTGCCAAGAGAAGAGCAAATTTTAAAAAGGAAAATAAGGAATGTGGAGAGAAGCTCCAAATTAAAAAGATTCAAATTTAACCTGGCTTAAATATTTAGGCAGCCATAGCAACCTCAAGATAATTAACTTTATTAGATTAGCAAATTTAAAAAATGAGATTATGAGTTCATGTAATTAGAAAATAGAGGAATCAGTAATTAGAAGTATCAAATATATATCACTTGTGGAAATCTTTTTAGTTAACAGTAAGAGGAAAATTTCATTTCCTCTTAATAGGTGGACTGTTATTCAGGCAAACATTCCACTGAAAATAACTAAAACTAGGCAAAAATATTAAATGAAAATTACCAAACACATAGAGAAAAAGCTAATTAAAATATACAATGATTCTATATAAGAAAGTATAAAGTATAATTGCAAGGTACTTAAAAAGATTAAAAATGGAGATCTATACAATGTTCAATGATTAGAAAACACATTGTGAAGATGTCAGTTTTCCTCACATTGATGAGTCAGTGCAATTCCAATCCCAATTACCAACACAACAGAATATGAAAGGAAGCTCAACCTTTTAAAATAATAAACAAATTACTACCACAATGAAACACAATTACAGGTCATTAAACACATTAGATTGACAAGACTGTGAAATAAGCGAAACTATCTTCTGTGTTAGGAGTATAACATGTACTAAGCTCTTTGATAACCACAGACAAGCTCAGCAGCCACCTCCCAGTCCTCACCTTACCCCTCTTTTCCTTCTTTTGCCTGTTTGTGTGCAGATGTTTCAATGTGTTCACATCATGCAGCCCAGGGGAGATATTAGGCCTAATAGAAAGGCCTGAGTATACCTGGAGCCCCAAACTAAGAATAAGCAGCCTTAGCTATGTATACTGGCCGGACCTCTTCACAAAATTTGCCTAATACATGTTTTTTACTTAGTGGCAGGGCCTTCTCCCCTGGGGTGCATAAATACCCTGCACTTGGGCAGCACAAGCATCCCTCCTCTCCAATGTGAAGCAGGGCGTGGAGAGCTGCCACCCACCAACGCTGACTGGAACAGCTGGCCTCCCCAGGGGACCGGTCATGACAGGATCACTTCTCTTGCTCTTTTGGTCCCTTGGGCTATGGAAGTGAAAACGTGGTCATTTGTAGATAATCTCTGTCGTACCTGGGCCTGTGTTCCCACGATGTGGAGCAACTTGCTCCACAACCTCCTATTAGCTACTAAATATTAAGAAGCTCCTATCATTTGACACAGTATACCCACTCTTGTGTACATATGCTAGAGAAACTTTGGCACATGTACTCAGGAAGAAATTTAGCAGGATATTTTTGGTGGCTTTGATGGTAATTAAAACTGAACAAAACAAAACAAAACAGAAGCCAGAAATAACCAAAATGCAAACCAATGGTAAAATCAGAGTAGGCTTCCTGGGCATGTGACCTGCGCAGTCCCTCTGAATCTTGTACTTGGTTTAATATTCTGATAGCCCTGTATTGAAATTCTTAACAATTTTTGAATAAATGGCCTTGAATTTTCATTTTGCATTGTGCCACGCAAATTATATAACCAGGCCTGGTAGAACTGATTAATAAATGATGTGTTTACACAGTGGATTGCTACATAGCAATGAAAATGAAAGAACCACAGCATTGTGCATCAACATGGATGTAGTTCACATATTATATTTCTGGTCACTCCATTTTGATAAATTTGAAAACTAATGAAAAGTTTATTATATTTGTTCTAGAATGCACACATATTTAGAGAAACTATATTAAACAGCAAGGGCATTCGTACTGGTTATCTCTAGAGAACAGAGAGGGATATTTGACATACACAGGTGCCTTCTGAGATCTTGGGACTCTTCTTTTTTTAAATTTTAACCAAGGTGGTGATTAAAATATAGGTGTTTACTGATTCTCCACACATGACTTATAAACTCTTCTTAATGCAGGATTTATTAAAAAAAAATAACAAAATGAAGTAAAAGTGAAATGGTTATGAACTATAACTAAATAGCACCTCCCTATGAACTTGGCAGTAGCTCTAGATTTTCTCTATGTTGAGTAATAGGGAAGTGCAGTAAAAGGAGAGAGAGAAAGCATGATTACAGTAGCAAGAGTTAAGAGGTCTCATTTCAGTTTTACACACAATCCCAAGTGAATCCCTATAGTTGGGTTCCTTAATCAGCATATTTTGAAGGATGGGTTAGAAAAGTATTTGTAAATCTAGTTTGGGGAGAAAGAATGTTGAAGGAACATTTTGGTTTTGTATTCTTCAGTGTTTCAATATGGGAAACCACAGCAAACTTTAGGCAAAGGACAAGAAAACATAACAAAGCCAATATGAAGTACACTTGACAATTATGCCTTGGGTCTGTGTTTCAGGGCTTCATTTTCCCTCTAACATTATGTAAGAGATCTTTGTTGTGCTTCTAAAGATGTTGAGTTTGCCAAAGTCGACCAACAAAGGAAATATTTGAATAATGACACAGAACAGGTGCCAAATACCAGTGGCTATGACTGCCTAGGGGACCCATAATTAGATTCTCTCTACACCTCAGATTCTTCTAGGATGGGACTAACTTAGCCAGACATATAATGATAACGAATAATAAATGCAAGCCAAAACTCCCAATATGTCAACTATTTCAGGAGTGGAAGCAATTTAAAGCTGCATTCAACCTTTCCTCCCATAGGGTACCATTTATTGTGCTTGCTAAAGAGATGTTTAATCTTTGGAGTTCTATAATGATTCAAAATACCACTTCTCATTCTGGCTACAGGGTCTTTATGATTAACACCCTCAATTGTCCTAACTTCCTGTAACTGGCTATATCGAAGCAAAAATACCCCATTATAAACTTGTATATTTTTCTAGTATATTTCCTATTAGGGAAAATTGGCCAAAAAAAAATGCAGAGGTCTAAGTGAAGACCTGATTTAATGTTGTTGCTGTTGTTTTTTTAATTTTGAAGGTCTGTTTGTAAAAGAACTCATTCTATAAATTAAATTCACTAGTGGAGTTTCATTAATGGGAATATTTTAGTTCCAAACCTCCAGAAAAATGCAGAAGATTAATTGCAAACAACATATTTTAACTACTTCTCCTAGAATAACTGAATAGTAAATTGTGCTACTCTGGTGTGGGATAAATCATGTTTTCCTCTAAAAGCTGTCACAATTTTCAAAATTATCACTTGAAAGTTATATTTGCGTTCATCTGACAGTGGCATTTATAATATGTGAACACTGCGAGCAAAATTTTCTGTCTGCCAACTTAGTAATTTACCTTTTATAAACTTACTTCCACATCAGGTATTTTAATATATTCTGCCATTCATTATAAAGTCATGTCCAGAGGCATAAATTTTTTTTTCTGTAATGTGTCAAGCATCTCACAACTTTTACTTTAACCTGAACAGACTAGTACAATATATTATAACCTAATATGATTTGGAGGATGTCAAGACCATTTCTGCCACCAACTATCTTTCCCTCCCAATTCAGTTTAAAATCCTTATCTTTCAAGGTCTCACTATGGTATTGGAAACAAAAAATAAGCATATTATCTGGAAGGCCACCCTGCAAACAACTTTTTATCCCCAAAAGTTTTAAATAGGTCCCCTTTTGGTGCGCTAGATATTCCAATTGAATTCTGCCTTGGATGAGTGTTTGAAAATAAAGTGTTTAAAATCAGAATGGACTTTCAGCGAGGCATTGACCAGAAAACCCGTGTTCAATTGCTGAGACTGAGCACTCTTAAATATGAAGCAGTTGGGAAGAAGGCCGTTCCCAGTGATAAGGATGCATGGCTCTGAATGATAATTTCATAAAACAAGAGACTTTAAAAACAGTAAGGACAGAAGTCTTATTTCTGTAGCTAAGCGGTACAACCAAATTCTAAAATTTATTAAGCATCACAAGAATGAATGTTTAACTAACATTTAACCATCCCTACCTTATGAAATTACTTCAAACAAGAGATTCAGGAGACAGCAAATTTACTGAACATAATGTCATATTTTAAAAATTTCATTATATAGCATATACGTTAAATAATAAGAAATAAATGTGTCATTATCAATAATTCAAAAAGCCTATAACAATTTTCAATATTTCTTAAAAGTTTTTGTATAACTCAGAGTTTTATTGTAAATTACAGATAAATAATAAAGACAACTGTAACAATTGGTTGTGTTGATCTGCTCAGGCTCTTTCCCGGTTTTTGATAACAGAATTCTTTATTCCTGTGAGAAGCTAATTCTATCTATTCAGAGGTAGTAGAGCCCACTCTCCTGGCTAGAGGTTTGTGCATTAGATCCAGGCCTGTCCAATAAAAAAATACCCAGTTCCAAGGTCAATGTGTTTGATTTGGGATTGGGTACATTGCCCAAGTGGGGCCATTAAAGGGACATTTTGAGACTTTTCAAGGCTAGAGAATCAGTTTTTCTAAAAGCATTTTTGGTCTCCTGGGAAATAAGTCTTAAGTGAAAAGCAGATGTTTTTGAAACGTTTGATGTTTTTTTAAAAGAGAGAGCAAGATTTGTTGAAGTTATTTAGTCCTTGAATCAATCCATGCCTGAAATTTTCACTTATATGAGCAAAAAAATTACACTTTGGCTTTAGCTAATTTGACCTGGGAATGTGATATGTTTAGAATATATCTAAATATTTTTGAAATTTAAGATAATGTAATTTGTATCATTTTAACTTTCCGTATTATCAGACTAAAGAATCTTGGGAAATGCCTAGGTAGAGTTTTAAAACAACTTTCAAAATTTACTTCAGATACTTAAGTGGATAAATAAATGCATATAATCTGATGCATTTTTATCTTCTGATTTTATAAAATATCAATTTACTCAGATTATACAATTTAAAATATAAAAACTAAAAAAAGATAGTAATAAAAATAAAAAATTTTGAAGTGTAATAATTATAAATGAAAATATCTATATTTTCTCTATAGAATAACCTGAAGAACTTAAGTTCAATTGACAAAAGATGCCATTTCATTTGTGTCTCACCAAGAAAGTGTTATCAGTTCTAAGATTTCCTTTGAATTGACAGATAAGAGCAGCTAATATTAATGAACTTTATCCATCTTGAAATAATTCATAAATTAAAATATTGAGAAAGATTATCCTAAGGTCTTAAGTAACCAACTTTGCTTCCTTCACCATTTTGCACTAAATGCATTCCTTAAAATGTCAATTATTGTGCAGTTTATTGTAGAAAAATGTTTTGCACTTTCTTGTTCTTTGTTTTGATTTGAAGGCATAACAAATGGAATCATGTAATAGTATCAATCCGGCTATTTGGAAAATAGAACAAATACTTTTATTCTAATCTAGTTGGCACAAAGTTTTTGTTAGTTCAGAGTCTACAAATGATTTCAGAGAAGAAATCAGTTATTGTGACCATTACCTACCTGGTAGATACTAAGACCGATGCTAACCAACAGTCCAGTGGAAACTATTCTCTGTGAGAGAATAATTCGAGTATTGTCTGAAATACTGATAATTCTTTTACATGAAAGATCCTCGAATATGTCACAATAGGTCTGCGTGTTTATGTATTTATTTGTAAGTGTCATGCATGCACATAAACACACATTCACACACAGCCTGGGGTTGAATGCTATACAGATGAGCAATGACTTGTATCAAAATAAATGATTTGAAAATTTTTGCTTCATGCGTATTTGGAGCTCTGGACAGCATAGCACACTTACTGCTTGGAGATATAAAATTCTCAGTAGTTTAAGAGAATGAATGAATAATTGAATGGAGATGATAGCTGTACAGACAATGATGTAGGGCTTTCAGTGACAATGTACCAATTCTGGATTTACTCTATTCTTGGACTGTTTCTAGCAAGGCCAATAACTATCACAAATAAGTATTGGACATCAAGAGACCATTTTTTTTTCTTTTATCTTAGGAAATAAGTGTTCTCCATCATCAATGACTTTCTTAGACCAGTGAATCATAGTTTAAAAAAATCATGTGATAAATTTTGCTTAAGTTACTAAGCCCTTAATTGAATTTGAGAGCATTTTGAGTATGTAGTATGATATTTGGATATTATATGTCATTGGTAATTACATAACAAACTACTTATGAGTAAAACTAAATAACTGACTTCTGAATTTTGTGAGAGACATCAAAACAGATAGTCTGCATATCTCATGAGTAAATTGGTCATCTAAAAATTTTAGGGCTCTACATACAAACCTAATTTGCTGTCTATTATTTTAGTAGGAAGTCACCGTCATAGTAAAATTTCATAATATACCCTGGAAATTGTTTCCTTGCTTATGGTAGTATATGAACTTGATGACCTACTTAATTGTAATTGTATTTTATTTTCCATATAGTCTTCTCCTCCCCAGGAGTTATCTGTTTTCAAAGTATAACATACATATGCTCTGTGACTTAACCAATAAAAACTTATATGAATATATTATAAATATAACTAGTTAAGTTTATCTCAGTTTTAAAAAATAATTAGTAATAGGAGGTTAGTTAAGACTAGATTTCTATATTTTACCTTCTTAAATTAGTGTTCTGCTTATTTGAAAGGAAGTGAATAACAGAGAATAAGATTGAGAGCATACTTACATTTTTACATTTTATGTTTTGTGATAACTCATGCATTTATATGCTTTAATCTTTTGTATTATTGAAATGAACAAAACATGGATTTTTAAAATAAATGGATTGTATCCATGTTTTGCTTTTCCTTTCTGAGTAATCATAATAATGGCTAACACCTATATATTGCTTTGTAAGTACCATTTACTGATGTAAGTACTTTACCTGCATTAACACATTATATCTTCATTAGAACTCTATGAGCTATGTAATTGCATTATAACTATTTTCAGGTGAGAAATATGAGGCACAAAGAAGTGAAAGAACTTGCCACAAGTTGAACAGATAATAAGAAGAGAAACTGTGATTTATGCTGTCTGGCTATAAAACATGGACACTAACCTCAAAGCCTAAGTACAGCTTTTATTTTTCTGTCTAGATATGTCATTTTGAAAGAAAAAAAAAAGCTCTTTCACGTTTAACTGCCAGAAAAATCCATGTATTGTGCATGCCACTGTAGTAGTCAGCCAAAGGGGTGCTGATGCAAAGTATCAGAAATTTGTTGGCTTTTTAAAAGGGTATTTATAAGTTTTCCAGTACACAGAAATAGAGTTAAGCAAAATGGTATTTATCATTACAACTCATAAATCAGCGAGTATGCCTTAAAAATGAATTCATTTTCTATCCATATTGATACTACCCAACCCATAGGCACACTTGAATTCTCTTCAGTATGTGTATAAAAAATCACCATCCTCATTATCTTAAATATCACATACTGAAGATGATGTGATATCAATATATTTAAACATTTGGGAGAATGTCCTACTTGTGCATGGATTTTTAATGTCATGATTGTAAGCCTTCCATAAGGAGTTTAGCTATATATATATATTTTTTTTTCTAAATTTGCTTAAATGCAGTGCTGCTAATTTGCCGAGAAAAGACCTAAGCAGCCTGCAAAGTGATTTTAATGAAAAATTTCTATTTCCATATCTTAGTTCTATATGAAACTTTTTAACATGTGGTTGGTATTATATGATAAAATAAATAGATTAGCAGTAGTTCTGACTAATAAGGTAATTATGCTAGAATTTCTCAAGTCACCATTAAAAAATAGAAATAGAGTGTATAATTCTCAAACAATTTGTATTTCTAACAAATTATCACAAACCAAGGAGCTTAAAACAACATTTATTATCTCACAGTTTCTACGGGTGAGTAACCAGTAGTTGCTTAGCTGGTTGTTCTGGCTTAGAGTCCCTCATAAAGCCACAATCTTGTCAGCAAGTACCATCCCCCTGAAGACTTGACTGGGTCTGGAGAATCTACTTCCATGCCCACTCATGTGGCTGTTAGCAGGAAGTTTCAGCTCCTTGTCTCATGGGCCTCTCTAAACAGCTGCTTTGAACATGGTTCAAAATTCAAATGCTCTAAGAGGGAGAGAAAGCAGGTCTGAGATGGATCCCACATAAATCAGTTCTGCTCTATCTTATCAGTCATGCAGACTTTCTAAAGCAGCTTCAGACATGACTCCCAATTATCTGTGCCTCCTGGTATTCAGGGCCCTTGTGTGATCTCCTCTTCTTGTATACGGGCTGGATCTAGGACTTACTTCTGACTAATAAACTATGTCAAAAGTGAGGGTCTTAATTCTGTGATTAGGTAAGAAAAGACTATTTACTTCTAGCTTGCTAGAACAGTCTGGGTCTTTCTGCATGCGTGCCCTGGTGAAGCAAGCACTCGAGGCCTAGATAGCAAGGGAATGAGGGCAACAACCAGCGAGGAATTGATTCACGTAGCTCACCATCCATGGAGGCAATGAATTCTCCTAACAGTCATGTGAGTGAGCTTGAACATGGTTCTTCCCACAAGTAATCTTTCAAATAAGATCACAGCACTGGCCAATAGATTATCGACTTGTAACAGATTCTGAAGCAGAAGGCCCATTCCTTGACACATAGAATCTCTAAGATAAAAACATATGTTGCTTTAAGCTACAAAGTTTTGGGGTAATAATTTATGTAACAATCGGTAATTAGTATACAAACTCTGATCTTACAGGAGGAGCTTTCACAAGAGTATGAATAACAGAAGATGGACCTCATTGGAGGCCATCTTGAGGGCTGGATGCCAGAGTCCACCATCTAACACACAATTATTAATTAATATTCTTTCATTTATTTTAAAAATTCATGTTTTGTTAATTTCAGGACTATGAAAGATTATAGCATAGCAATGCATTAGTTATCACAAAATGTAAAAAAAAAACAACAACTAAGTATGGTCTCAACCTTATTCCCTACTATTCACGTTCTTTCAAATTGGCAGAGCACTAATTTAAGAATGGAAAAGACAGACCCATTCTTAGCTAATGTCTTATTACCAATTATTTTTTAAAACACAGAGAAAACTTAAATAGTTATATTAATAATATATGCATATAAGGTCTTTATTGGTATGTCACAGAGCATATGTCTATTATACTTTGAAAACAGATAACTCCTGGGGAAGATAAGACTATATGGAAAATAAAGTACAATTATAATTGAGTAAGTAGTCAATTTCATATACTACCATAAGCAAGGAAACAATTTCCAGGGTATAATATGAAATTTTCCCAATGACTGTGACTTCCTACTAAAATAATACACAGCAAATTAGATTTTTATGTAGAGCCATAACATTTTTAGATGACTAACTTACTCATGAGATATGCAGACTATCTGTTGTAATGTCTCCCACAAAATTCAGAAGCCAGTTATTTACTTTTACTCATAATTAGTCTGTTATGTAATTATCAATAACATATAATATCCAAATATCATATTACATACTCAAAATACTTATCCTCAAATTCAATTATGTGCTTAGTAACTTAAGCAAAATGTATCATGTTTTTTTAAAATTATGATTAATCACTCTAAGAAAGTCAATGCATGTTGGAAAACACTTATTTCCTGAGATAAATGAAGCAAAATTGGTCTCTTGACGTCCTGTACTTTTTTGTGATAGTTATTTGCCAGGCTAGATACAGTTCAAAAACAGAGCAAATCCAGAATTGGTGTCATCGGGAGTCTTACATTATTGTCTGCACATCTATCATCTCCATTCAATTATTCATTCGTTTTATTAAACTACTGAGAACTTTATATTTCCAAGCAGTAAGTGTACTATGCCATCCAGAGCTCCAAACATGGAAGTCTCCAACTATTATTGTAGAGATATGTATTTGCCCTTCAGCTTTGCCAGTGTGAGCCTCATGTATCCTGGGACACTCAGGTTGGGTGCATAAATATAATATTATAGTTATTTCTTCTTGGTGAATTGCCCAATTTATTACTATATAATGACCTTCTTCATCCCTTATAACAGTTTTGCATTTTAAATCTATTTTATCCAATATTAGTATCACTACTCCAGCTCTGTTTTGGTTATAATTTGCATGGAATATCTTTTTTTCAGCCTTTCACTTTCAAGCTGGTCATGTCCTAACATCTGAAGCAAGTCTCTCGTAGACATCATGTCGATGGCTCATGTTTTTTTATCCGTTCTATCAGTCTATGTCTTTTGATTGGGTATTTCAAGCCATTAACATTCAATGTTATTACTGTAATGGAATTACTTCGTCCATTTTGTCCTTTGGCTTTCTGTTGTCATATCTTACTATTGTCTGTCTTTTTACCATTTAATTTACCTTTCCCAATAATCTTCTTTTATACACCTTTCTCCAAGTCTCTTCCCCTTGTTTTTTACTTTCAGGCTGCAGCATGCCTTTAGTATCTCTTGTACTTCTGGTCTTTTGGTAACATATCTTATCAGTTTTTGTTTTTCTGTGAAGGAAAACTGGCCTTCTTAATTTTTGAAGGCCAGTTTTGCCAGATACAGAATTCTTGGCTGGCAATTTTTCTCTTTCAGTACCTTAAGTACATCATACCACTCTCTTCTCTCCTCCATGGTTTCTAATGAGAGGTCGGCACTTTATCTTATTGAGGTTCTCTTGTATGTGATGCCTTGCTTTTCTTTTGCTACTTTCAGAATCCTCTCTTTATCTATAATATTTGTCATTCTGAATAGTAGGTGTCTCGAGGTGGGTCTACCCAGATTTATTCTGTTTGGGGTGCACTGTCTTTCTTGGATATTGATATTTATGTCTTTCATAAGGGCTGGGAAGTTTTCAGTCACTATTTCCTCAAATATTCCCTTCCATTCTCTTCTCCTTCTGGGATTCTGATCATACATTAATTATCTATTGGTGCTTAACAATTTACCCTTACCTTTGTGGCTCAAAACAACAAGCATTTATTTATTATTTTAAAGTTTCTGTTTGTCATGCGTCTGGGAATTAGCCGGCTGATTTTGACTCAGAATCTCTCATGAGCTTGGGGTCAAGGTGTCATCCAGGACTTCAGGCATCCAAGTGCTTGAGTGGGTCTGGAGGATCCACTTGCAAGCTCACTTGCATGGCTGTTGTCAAGAGTTTTCAGCTCTTTTCCACACAGTCCTATGCCCATACCATGTCTTCTGCCAGAGTAAATTATAAAAGAGATAGAATGGGTCCAAGATAGAAATCACAGTCTTCTATATAGTTATTATTATTATTATTTTTTTGCAGTGACATTCCATTACTTCTGGGGCATCCAATTGGTCATGTAGACCAATACATACAATATGGGAAAAAATTACACAGGTAAATGAATTCCAGGAAAGAGGGATCATTGGAAGCCATTTTAGAGGCTGACTCTTCCCTTAAGAAAAGGGAAAAATGGAATGGGAAAAATATTCAACCCCTAGAGCCCAGCACATAGTAGACATTAAAAAATATTTGTCTCTCAATCAATAATAACAACACTGTCCCTGGACATTTTGTTTTGTTTTCTTCACAGTTTCAATAAAACAACATTAAGTGACATTTCTATCCCTTTTCCCTGAACTACTATTTTATCCTTACTATATACTAGGATAGTTATAATACATTTGTGAAAGCTAAATTATTTTGTAGATATTCTGGTGTTTAGTTCAAAAATTGGTTAATTCGGAGATTTTTGCATTTTTCCATAAGCTTTTCTAAAATATTTTTGAATATATACCAAAACAGTCAAACTCCTCACACACCTTTTTTCTATGATCTATTGTATTCATTTTCTGTGGTCTATAAATTATGGATTATATATTACTTAATGGCTTTATAGCTATTTGTTTTATCTTTTCAATTATTTCAAATTTCTTGAAGTCAGTATTGCTATTTTATATAACTTTTTATTCACCCATATCATTTTAAATTTACATAGACAAAGAACAGATGGGCAAGTTCTTCATTCCTCGTATATATGAAGGCAAACTATTTTTTTCCACTTTCCTGCAGTGTGAAAATATTTTCCTAAATTTATTCAGTAGCAGACTCTACAAAGTGTTCACACAAAGTGAAGACATGAGATATAATTGCACCAAAAAGACCCTGTATTCCTTATATTAATTATATCTATATAAAATAAAAGCTATATATGGTAGCATAGAGAATCGTACAACAAAAACATTTCAATAAAATTCAGAAAAAAGAGCTGTCAAAAAAGTTTGCTGTGGGTAGTATGAAAAACTATTTTTTTTGAACATTTACAAGTTTTCAATATGCAAGAACTTTTGTAATATATTTGTATCTGAATTTTAGAGATGTTTGCAATAATAATTTGTAGCTAATACTTTTCTCCTATTTTTTTATATGGAAAATATTTAATGATGATTTTAAGGACAAAATCCTGGACTTTAGTTGGTTAAACTGTCTCAAAAGGGTGCTTGTCAAAAATGTACATTTATACAAGGTAATTTTATAATTTTTGAATGAAATTTCTAGTTTTTATATACTTGTAGTACAATCGTGACCTATACTTACCAACTTCAGCATTGATAAAAATGGTATGGCTCATTTTCATTCAAAGATATCTATACTAAACTATGATCAAATAAAAACCAGGGAGCCTTGAAGGTGGAGGGAAGAAAATTCTCTGCAACACAGGACCAAGAAAATTGGATTCAACCTAACGGTCTGAAAAATACTTACTGAAAGTAAAATATTATTGAGATGCTGTCTTAAATGAAATAGATTTTCAGGGGATTCATTGATTTGGGTTAACAACTCTATATTTTACCAGATTTCCCTTACTTATTTCTAGAAAAAAACCTAGTTTTATTGTGGCCAGTTATTATTTCCATTTTGTATAAAATTAGGATGAAATGATGACTCTCAAATTAAATTAGGCTATTAAAATATTGAAATTATATTTATTTCTATAACACAAAGAAAATATACAAAATATTCACATATAATATATAACTATAACTAAAAACTTGCCATTCTTATAACCAAAATTTTTACTTTTTATTGTTTACCAAATAATATGAATTTAATTCCCCCTATATCAAAGGCAGACCATACCTGCATCTTTTTCTCTTAGTGTATTGAACTTTGAAACCATAATTCAACAGAAAAAAAAGGGATAAAAATCAATGGTGCATGTATGTGTCAAGATAGTATAGCTACTGGGAAATGATGAAAAAGTTCACTTTTTCCCCATCATTGGTAAATAAATATCAGATTATTACATGCTTTCTTTGATCATTTGCCTCAGTAAAATAGTTTGCATATATGGTTTTTACTCAAATGAGCTTTTTGGTATATTTATTTCATTCTACGTAATAGTTTGCCTATGGAATATCATTTAAATAATTAATTAGTAGGAAAAGACATGGCCCATAGAAATGATGAAAAGTATTTTTGTTCTGTAAGATCAAATCTGTTTCAATAGAATCAGTGTTAATTAATCCACTCTCTAGATGCTAAACTCAAACAAATTATTAAATCAGTCTACCACAAAATTCATTGTACTGTGTAAGATCATAATTAAATAAGTAAAGAACATCGTTTAAGTACCAATCATGGACAATTTACAGTGCAGAATACATATAGTAATATTTTTACTCACTCCCTTAATAACAATGTCAGTGTCCCATAAATGGTGTTTCAACAGCTCTCCAGAGGCCTATTAATGAAGAGCAGGACTGAGGTACTAATAAGAGCTTGTTCCTTTCAAAGCATGAATTAAATCACAATGCCTATGCTAATATCATAACGATTAACTTATGTGACTATAATCAAACATGTAGTGAATGCTTGGTGTCCATTTTGGCGAGTGGGTTACCCTCTTCTACTTTGATCTCCATGCATTCAAGTGTGTGTGGTTGCAGAAAGAACAGAATAATCAAAAAGAAAAACTATGAGATAAATATTTGCTGCCATATTCACTCTTTCCCATGGTAGCACTTTTATTATTCTCCAATAGTTCTCTCACACATTTTATCTTATTGAATCATTCTTCTTGCCCATAGCCATGTTTATGCACATGAAGTGAATGGGCATGGAACAGCTTGCTCTTCATTTCAGCTCTTATAATGACTTACACTGATTAACGAACAGCAAATTTGGCCATAAGAGTCAGTTACCACAGCGAAGATTTTAAAAAAGCAGATTGGCCTGCTTCTTTTGAATTAATATTTTGAATTGTGCTTGTATATAGCATAGGTTTAATACATAATAATAAATTAAATGTAATTTTACATGTATAAAACCATAAAATCTTGCCTTTCATTGCTATCCTTTCCTTTTCTGTAGCTGTATCAACTGCTAAGATGCATATTTTCCTTACCTTAGACTTGGTCATAAATTTTCATGACATAATTAGTTAAATCCTGCAGTTTCCTAACTTAACAGAAATTGTACTAGAAAATTCTTGATTATCTTTGACTCCTCTCTTTTTCACTTTCCATATGCATTTTGAGTTTTTTTTTTGTTTGTTTGTTAGAACAACTCAGCAAAATAAAATCCTGGTTTATTGTTGGACAACATTGTTTCACACATACATCAAACAGGCCAAAAAATAAATAAATAAATAAATAAACAGCAACTTCATAGACAAAAAAAAGAAAAAGGAAAAAAAGAAACCTTTATCTTTCGCCTTTTTAACCATCTCATACAAACCAACTACTTATAGTACAGCTAAGTACATACACAAAAAAAGTTACTGGAATGCTCGGAATAAGATTGTATTTTTTTGTTGTTGTTTTTGCTTTTTTTACAAGGTTTTTTTTCTCCCTTGAGATCATAATGAACATGGTCACACCAAAAGTAAAGTCAGAAGTAGGACAGAGAACGCTCCGAAGGCTGGTTTGGTCACCCGAGATCATTAAAAATGGCTGACCCCTAACAATATGTACAAAAATATAAAATGTAAATAAAAAATACCAACAAATTTTCCTTTTTAAAGTACTTTTAAGAAAAAAAAGCAGGGCCTTGGAAGTTTTGGTTCTTTTTTCCTCCCCTGTTGCAAATTCACGCTGTGGTTCTGGTTGGGTGGTGGAGAGCGCGTGCCACCTGCGGGGGGTGCTGCCCGCGGTGGGGGACGGGCGGGCCTCTCTACTCGAAGGTGACCACGTTTAGGTTCTGAGACGGGAAGTGGAGGGTGAATAGGTCACGGCGGCTTTTTTTTTTTTTTTTTTAGTTTAACTTTTCCTCTTTTGCTGTCTAGTCATCCTCGTCGGTCTGGTCTTCTGCTTCTTGGTGTCCACATCGTCATCCTCATCATCTTCAGCTGCCCGTTTGCCCGTAGCTGCCTCAGCCTCCTCATCTTCATCTCCATCTTCTTCCTCACCATCTCCTTCCTCCTCCTCCTCCTCGTCTTCCCCTTCTTCCTCTTCTTCGTCTACCTCGTTGTCAGCCTCCTGTTCCCCGTTTTCTTCATTAGCATTCCCATTAGCAGGTGCGTCTCTTCCATTCTCTGCCTCCTCCACAACTTCCTTCTTCTCCTTTAAGTCCTTGGTGGTGATTTCGGAGCTGGTGTCCACGGCCGCGTCTGACATGGTGGGGCACGCCGGTGATCCGATGCGACGGATTAAAAAGAAAGCGAGAGTTCGGGGGCTCTTGGCGGTAACGCTGCCGGTGTCCGCGGCGGCGGCGCGCGGCGGAGGTGGCTGCGGCGAGCGGGGAACCGGACCCGGGAACAATGCAAAGATGGCTTTTCCGAGCAGCCAGTCGCATTTTGAGTTTTAATCCATTTTTTTTCCCCATAAAATAAGACCAAAAAGTAGAATCAGAGTCCTAGATCTAGATTGAGAGTTTCAAACTAGGCATGTGTACGGAAAGGAAGCTGCATATGTGGCTTGTTTGGCCAACATAATGTTTAAAAACATTGAATGCATCAAGGGAGGACACATATACTCCAATTCTGAATATACACTTTCACTTCTTCTGGCTCTAAAATTGTTGAAATGTGTCATTTGAGCTGCAGCTAGCCACGTTTCACGCAATGAGAGCATCATAGTCACTAAATATTCTATTCAGATTTTACTGTTACAATTGCTGAAGAATGTGCGTCAAGCCAAATAATTTTAGTATGAAAGGAGTTGTAATTTCTTTTTTTTCCAATTTTGAGAACATGTGATGTTTTGTGGTTGTGAAATAGATCCTTTTGTAAGAGACGAAAAAATATTTATAAGACAATATATATACATGATGAGGATATCAAGCAAAACCAAAAATTATAAAAAAATCTTTAATTTTCCCATCCCGACTTTATAACAGTTATAATCCTTGTATACCTTTACACAGATAGGCATATAAATTATTTTTAAAACACATATTTTATTGAATTATGTGCACTCTTCTGAACCTAACTTTATTTTGCTTAATGAGTGTCCTGGAGATATTTCTTAGCAGAACAAATGGGTTTAGCTCATTTCCTTATACAGTTTCAAGATAGTCTAAAACATGACTGCATCTTTAAATAGACCTTTGTTAATATACGATTCTGCTAACTCTCTTTTGGCCCAGGATCATCTCGTTCTCCTGTCTCTCCTTCTCTAATGTCAAATATGATTTCCAAATTCCGTTATTTCACTATGATAGTAAGTGAAAAAGTTTTATTTTAAGCTTTATAAAACCAACACACAGAATGACGTCATAACATGGCAGAGTGAATGCTCCAGGGTTCCACCCCCCAACAGAAGTTTCAAACAACAAAATCATCTTCTTCAGAGCTCCAGGAAGGAGTTAAATGGTTGCAGTAAATAGATGACTGCTGAATCAAGAAAAAAGCAAGTTAAAAATGGTAGGAAAACCTTGTGGCACCATTGCTGGTTCTTCCCACACTCCATTTTTTTCTCAATGCAGATCCAGCCCATGATCCCAGTGTGAGACCCTTGTCCTGCTTCTGCAAGTATCAGAGTAACCCTGATGTGTAAACTGGGGTGAATGCATGTTTGCCCCCATCTGTCTGGTGGCAACGTGAAGGACAGAACAAGGACACTCTTCGTGACTTGCCATCCTAGAACTTGCCTGGCATGTGGAAGCCACCCACAGGACAGTTACTATACTGTGAAAAAGCTGGCAAATTGCATCTGCCTGGGACAAAGTTTACCAGCTTTAAGACGTTAAATGTAGCACCTGGGAACAAGAGGAAAGCCTATTTCCTAGGGGGAAAGGGAACATTGGGATCCATATAAACTGGCAAATTCCTAGTGCCATGCACATATGCCCAGGACAAGATACATTTGTCTTAGAAAATATACTTAAAATGGAAATATTAAGTGATAAAGAAGCATGATGTCTGCAACCTACTCTTTTTTTTTTTTTTTTGGTCCTCCAACTTCATTCTTATTTTTTTTAAAACAATTAATTGAAGTATATCATTCATACATGAACATACATTAACTGTAAGTGTTCAGTAAACATTGTGAACTTACAAAACAAACATGCATAACATCATACAGGGCTCCCACATATCACCCCACCACAAATACTTTGCATTGTTGTGAAACATTTGTTAACAAATTATGAAAGAGTATTGTCAAAAAGTATTACTACTAACTATAGTCCATATCTTCCTCCCCTATACTTTTTTTTTAAGGATTTATTTATTTATTTATTTACTTTTATCCATTTTTAACCCCTTCCCACATTTTTGCTATTTTTGTGTCCATTTGATGGGCAACTCTCTGTGTCCATTTCCTGCCCTCTCCTCATCCTTCTCCTCCTTTCTTCACTGGGATTCGAACCTCGGAACCTCTGATGTGGGAGAGAGACATCCTACTGCCTGCACTACCTTAGTGCCTGGTTTTTCAGCGCATCTCGTCTTGGCTCTTCCTTGTGTCACTCTCCTGTTATGTCATCATCTTGCTGCATGGCAACCTACTCTTAAATGCTTAGAAAATTAGATAGATAGATAGACAAATAGGTACATAGATAGATAACAGATAGATATAGAATGACATAAAAATGTGCCAAATTGTTAAAAGCTGGTAATCTTGGTTACTCTGTATATTTGAATCTCTATTATTTTTGTATTATTCTTGCAGAGTTCCTGGAAAATAAAATGTTAAAACAATACACGTTATGTTGAAAGGAATTAATTTTTCCCTAGAGAATGACTACAAGATATTTTATTTAAAGTGTACATTTTTAAAATACACATACCCAATAAAGGGAGAGAGAGATTGCTAGTAGAATTCTGAAATAAGGTTGTAAAGATAATTTCCAGGGCAAGTCAGTTATGCTTTGGTAATCCTCGGACTACATGAAGGTAGGCAGGCAGCTATTACCTTAGGGTTACAGTACAATACCCACAGTGCTCACACAAGAGCAGTACTGTCGTATGTATCCCTGGGAGGCTGTGGTGGACAATGGAGGGAACAGCACAGAGTCTCGGTAGAGGTGTTGGTAGCTGGCAGAGTCTCTAACAGCCATCAGCAATCAGCTGTGCATGGAAAACACATCTGCTTTAGAATGAGAGGCAGAAATGGTCCACAAAGAGGTGCTTTTAGGAATACTGAACAACAGACAAAGCCCAATTTTAAAAACTTCTACTCTAGGAAAAATAAAATTTTCATTAAAGCAGAACTTTATCTGGGAAAAAAACCACTTGGATGGCTCAGGGATTTTTTTTTTTTTTTAATGGATATGGAAGCTTAAGAAAAATTTTCTTCCTGGAAATGAAGGTAAGAGAGTTTTATCATTTAATTAAACCCTGTAGAGGCTGGAAATGGAGATGGACCAATTTAAATCTTTGCTTAACCAAAGGTCATGATAGTCTCCTATTTTTTCTTCTAGAAATTTTATAGTTTAATATTTCATTGTAGTGTGACAGAGTTGGACTCAGTTGTGACTTCTCTACACATGCCTCTTCTGTCCCTTCTATTTGAACCTATAGTTAGTGCTAGAGTTGGTAGGTGTATGCTCAAGAGATTTGAATCTTTGGGCTGTCCGTGTGCCAGCTGGGCCCTGAACCCCAACGGAGTTGCAACACCTACTCTCCAGTTCATTGGACTTACCCAGGACAACTAATAAGGAAGTGAGGATGGACAACCACCATTCCAAATAATTGAAAGAGTCTACAGCTGCAAGCAAGAGAGTCTCATCCATCAGCCATATGGGATCAAAGCCCCCTCTCAATTAGAGGTGGAGTGGGCAGCACCATTCCAGAATCATCAGGATTGGGGAATAAAATATGGACTAGAGTAGACTTACTGGTATTCTACTATAGACTTATTGTGATTTTAGCAATGGAAAAAATTATATCATTGATGTGGAGACAGTGGCCACTGGAGGTGCTGAAGGCAGGGATTGGGAAAAAGAGGTATAAAATAGAGGCACTTTCAGGACTTGGAATTATACTGAATGACATTGCAATGACAGATACAGGCCATTATACATCCTGCCATAACCTACAGAATTGAGTAGGAGAGAGTGTAAACTACATCGTAAACTATAATCCATCCTTAGTGGCAATGCTCCAAAATGTGTTCATCAATTGCAATGAATGTACCACTCTAATGACAGAAGTTGTCAATATGGGGAAAAGTGGGAGGTAGGGGAGTGGTGCATATGGGAATCCCTTATAGTTTTTTATGTAACATTTTATGTAATCTAAGTATCTTTTAGGAAAAAAAAATATTTAAAAAAAGATTTCATTGTAGGCTATGGTCCATTTTGAATGTTTGTGCATATTATATATGGTAGTGATCAACATTGCCTTATGCTTTGAGAGACAGGTTATCACTCTTCGTGAGAGGCACAACATCCGGTTGTAAGTGGCCCATAGGTAAGTAGGAGAAAACGTGTTTTTGTCTGCTTGGAGCAGTTCTGGTTTATGTCAGTTATTTCTGGAGATTTATTCATAACGTCCCCTTTCACTCAATAATGTACCCTAGTTTAGTACTAAGTGGTCACCACAACCTATTGTCTGTGTTTTGACAGAAAGATATAAAGAATCGCTAAATGAGATTTCTATGAAAATAATAAATTGGGTTTAACAAACATCATCTGAAACACACAAAAAATTTCCTCCTTTTTGTTACTGTCAAGATTTTCTACTCTCCTCTACTTGCTCCTCCCTATCACCCATCAATTCTATAATGGAATTTAAACATGACATTAGAATCAATTATCACACAACTGTTAATACCAAAATAATTTAAAAGTCTAAAAATATAATTGAATCAGTAGAGAAGGGGAATTCATCATTGATGTACTGTATTTTTTTGTTTGTTGACAAAAATAGAGTTTGATTTTTTATTTCCCTGAATGTGACTATTGCAATAAAAAAAATTTTTGATCTTATGGATTATATTACTAATACTTTAGATAATATTGTAAATTTCAATGTTTAGTTATCATGGGTAGAAAGCTGGAATCAAATATTAAATAAAACAGTTTAAAAATTGCTCTAGCCATACTGACTGGTTAAGAGACGTCTGAGTACAACCTCAGATGAAGTGGTTAAATTTATCTTTTAATTTATCCTGGTTCTACTACTTATTAACTATGTAACCCTGGAAAGATTGCTTGATCACTTGAAACTTCTGGGCAATGTACATAAAAATAACACATAATTTGTAAGTGTTTCTAATTATATGGAAGTATTAGTAAATATAAAATGTTTACCAGTATGTGGCATATAACAAGTATAGAATTAATGTTGGTTATTAGGAATTATAGACTATTAAGTATGACTAAAAATAGGGTCCACTTCTTTGCTATGCTGAAAACTGAGATGCTGGAAACACTAGAGCTGTTTAATCCATCACAATGGCCACTAGTCATATGTGGTATGGAGAACTTGAAATGGGGCTAATGTAAATCAGGATGTCCTATTAATATAAAATATACTCTGGATTTTGAAGACTTATTACAATAAAAATAATGTAAAATATTCCATTAATACTTTTTTATATAGATTAGAGGTTGAAATGTTAGGCATTTGAAATTATTGGATTAAATAAAATATATATTAGAATTACTTCTACCTATTTCATATTACTTTTTAAAATGTAGCTACTAGTAAATTGAAAATTATGTAGTTCTCATGGTGTTACTTTGGGATAGTACTAGTCTTGTGTACTAGAGAAGTGGTGGGCAAACTGAGACTCACCCATAGGCCAACTATAGCCCACTGCCTATTTTTCTCAATATAGTTTCATTGGAACACAGGGAGGCTCATTCGTTTGCACATAACTGTTTTCACGTTACAACTGCAGAGTTGAGTAGTTGCAATAGAGACAATATGGTCCACAAAACTGAAAATATTTATTATCCGGTCCTTTATATACTAAAAAAAAATTGCTGTCCACTGAATTAGGGGGATACTTTTACAGTTTGTATCCTATTGAAAGGGTGATTTTTTTCTGATATTCTCTTAAGGAATCAGTATTTTGTGATTTAAAAAATAGGTTAAGAGTCAAGAGACGTACTAACTTAGTCACTGTTCTGAGATACTAGGCAAATACTTAAAATCACTCTGCCTTAGACCCACTTGAAATCAACCATAACACAGTTTCTGTGTCTGTAAAAATATGTCTTTTCTATCTAAAGCCTCAATGTATTAACAAACTGAAATTTTGCATATTATTTGCAAGAAATATGTTTCCAAATTTATCTGACAATAATTATTTCAACAAATTAGTTTTTAATAGTTTATTATTCATATTCAAAAACAAATCAACATGCACGTCTTAACAAATCATTGGAAATAGAAAATTTCATGCAAATTTCTTGTCCTGATATGTTGATCCATGAGGTTCCTATTAAGTTGAGAAAAGGCTTTTGGCAAGTTCATGTTGGCTGTATATATTTTTGTTTAAGAAATTCATTAAGGCAATTGAAGTGATTATTGAAGAATTATATATGCTACTATGGCCAGGGAAATAATATGCAAATTTTGAAAATACAAATAGCTAATAGAATTTTTATTTCTTTTTTTTTAAGATTTTATTTATTTATTCATTTATCACCCCCTTGCTGCTTGTGCTCGCTGGGTCAGCCAACCACGCCGTGCGGGCGGGCTTGCCTTCACCAGGAGGCCCCGGGAACCGAACCCGGGGCCTCCCATATGTAAACGGGAGCCCTACTGATTGAGCCACAGCCGCTTCCCATAGAATTTTTATTTCAATTCCAATATATTTGTAAAATGGAAATAATATTTCATTAAAATGATGCCCTTCATCTACTCCATATTTCAACTCTCTACCCCACACTTAAATACTAAGTCTTTCAAGGGATAATCCAAGTTCCCTTTCAATCATCCTCTTCCCAGAGTAGCTATGACACTTTCCCGATCAATCTTTTCTTATATAATACATTTATTGAGATATAATTCACATGCTATGAAATTCATCCTTTTAAATTCTGCACTTCAGTGGCTTTTAGTTTATTCACAATTTGCAACCTTAGCCATTACCTAATACAGAGTAATTTCATCACCTCAAAAAGAATCATGTGCCCATTTGCAGTCACTCCCCATTCTCCCTTGCCCACAGCATTAGACAATCACTAACCACTTTTCTTTCTCTGTGGATTTGCCTAATCTATGTAAGCAGCATATAGTTGGATCATTTTTTTTAAATTACTTTTTAAAACATTTTTCCAATGTCTGCCTTTGATTGGACTGTTTAGTACATATATATTTAATGTAATTAATAACATGGTAGAAAATATGTATGCCACCTTGCTATTTTTCTTTATGTCTCATGTCTTTTTTGTTACTGTTGTTCCATCACTACTTTATTTTGTGTTATATATTTTCTTTTATACTATTTTAATTCTTATATAAGTTAGCTTACTATAATATTTTCCAAGTGGCTGCCCTAGCTATTACAATTAATCTAAATCTTAATTTAAAACAATCTAGTTCAGATGAATATCAACTTAATTTCAATAGTTTACAAAACCTTTGATGTAATATAGCTCCATTACTTCTAATGCCCTTTGTGTTACTACTACCATACAAATGATATCTTTAAATATTATATGCCCATTAATACAGATTTATAATTATTGTTTTATGTAATTTCCTTTTAAAGCAGAGGAAACAGTTATAAAAATACATTTATAGTGTCTTTTACATTTACCTATGTAGTCATCATTGTTGGTACTCTGTATTTCTTTGTGTGGATTTCAGTTATATTCTAATATCTTTACATTTCATAGTGAAGGGCTCCTTTCAGTAATTTTGTTGGGCCAATTTGGGAACAACAGATTCTATCAGTCCCCACTCCCAGGAAAGTCTTTCCTATGCCTTCATTTTTGAAGATTAGCTTTGCTGGGTATAAGATTCTGATTGATAATGTTTTTCTTTCAGCAATCTGGATATGATCTTACATTGCCTTCTGGCCTCAACTGTTTCTGGTAAGAATTTAGCTGTTAACATTTTTAGGGATCTCTTGTATATGATGAGTTAGATTCTCTTGCTGTTTTCTCTGGGTTTATCCTGTTGTATTTTGATGAACTACTTGAATATGTAGATTAATGTTTTCCATCAAATTTGGGGAGTTTTCCTCAATTATTTCTTCAAATAATCTTTCTTTCCCTTGCTCTTATCTACTTGGTACCTCCAATTATGCATATGTTGGTACACTTGATGATATATCAAGATCTTTTATGCTCTATTCTCTTTTTCATTGATTTTTTTTCGGACTGGAGAATCTCAGTTGCCCTGTGTTTAAGTTTACTAATTATTTTTTCTGCCATTCCAAAGCATCTATTTAACTGCCCTTGTGAAATTTTCATTTTATTTATTTTACATTTTTTAACCTCTAGTTGTCTTTGAGTTTTTTCTATTTATCTATTTCTGTATCTGTTACAGTTATTTTTATAATTTCTATCTTGTTATTCATATTCTCTATTTGGTGAGTCCTTTTCTTATAAATTCTTTTGATAAGATTTTGCCTATTAAGTCCAACATGTGGGCTTCTTAAGGGACAGTTACTATTGAATGCCTTTTTCCCCATTTTGGGCCATACTTTCCTGTTTCTTTGCCAGTCTTCCAAGACAGATGCTCCACAATGGGTTGGCTTAAAAATAGGGATTTATTAGCTCATGATTTTGAAGGCTTAACATCTAAAATCAAGGTGTCAGCAAAGCAATTCTTTCTTTCTAAAGTCTGTGGTGTTCTGATGCTGGCTTTGTACAATTGCTGGGGTTCCTTTGCTTGGATCTCTGACTCCTGTCACATAGCAATTTCTTGTTACATTTGCCTGGACTTCCAGTTTTCAACAACTTCCTCCTTATCACTCATCTCCCAGTCACTTTCTCTCTATACAGCCTCCAGTGAGATGGATTAAGGCCCACCCTGATTCATTTGGGGCATACCTACATAGAATTTTAGAAGACTATTCACAAATATATCTACACCCTGACTCATTTTAACATATTCAAAGATATTTTTCACAAATGGCTTCACACCCACAGAAACATGGATTAAAATTTAGAACATGTTCTTTATTGGGGTACATAATTCAATCTAACACACAGGTCTCACAAATTTTGTTGTTGTTACTGAGAACTTGATGTTTAAATTAATATAATGTGAAAATTCTGAAAAAAAGAAACTCCCTTTCTCTCCAGGCTCTATTGTTGTTGCTGTTTGTTGTTGTTGTTGCAGTTTGTTTGTTTAGTGTCTTTCCCAGAAAATATATGTAAAGTCTATATTCTTTTTGAATGCCATCCCTGAAGTCTCTGCTTGGATAGTTTAGTGGTCAGCAAATGATTGAACATTATTTTCCTTAAGTGCTTTGAACCCTTATGTCTTCCATCTTCGCTGAAGCCTCTGTGGTAGTGTGGCATGCTTTCCACACTACAATAGACAGTTTACAACTCTGCCTTGCCTTCACTTCTTGCTTGTACAGAACCTCAAGGTCAGCCAGAAGTGAGACTTTAGGGCCTTGTTGGGTCATTCCTGGGCATCCAAATAGCACTGCACATGCATATGGCCTTCTAGATTTCCAGGAATACTTTGGAGATTTTCAAAGCTCCCTTTTGGCCTCTCCTTTTCCAGATTTTTCTTTTAAGTTTTTTGGTCAGCCTCTTGTTAGCCTGAACTTATAAGCTCAGGAACCTACAATGGTAAACAATTTTGCTGATTGTTTTTTGATGAAAAAACAGGGAGGATGATCAAGCTCTGAGACAGGTCAAATAAAGGCAAGCTCTGAGAATGGAGCTTTTTAGAAAGTGACCAGGCAAATGAATAGTGATGGTTCTGTTAGCATGAGGCTTATGGGAAACTCCAAACCTGTTCTGACCCCTTTGGTGGCTGCTAGGTCCCTGACTTTCTACCATAGTTGTCAGGCTGTTAGATTTCAAGGCCATATCAGAGCTGAGGAGAGAAGGGTGAGATTAGGGCAGGTTAAAATGCTACAAACCTCCCTGTCTTTACCAATATTCAGGCATATTTTTTTGTCCTTGAATAAACATTCCCTATACTAGTGTAATCCTGACATTAATTCGAAGAGTACTGAAAAAATTATTTTGACAATTTTGTAAGTATTCTATAACCTACTATAAAATTACTTAGTGATTACTTATAATTACTTCAGAGATTCAATTACTCATTAAATCTGTCAGCTTCTTTACATGATGTCTATTATCTATTTATTCATATGACTCTTTTAAAAGTCAATTGTTATGATCAACTTAAAGCACAGCTTCTAAGTTCTTTTTAGTATATTTTACACACAGTAAGCAAGATTTTTCCTAAAATACTGACATTTTGAAAGTTCCTCACTACAAGTATATAATTGCTTTTCTTTACCTACAGGATAAAACATTCCCTCCAAATTAATCTGCAATTGAAGCCTGTCATAATAGTTATCTCTCATTGCATTTTCCACTAATCATCTTAAGACATTGGGATGTAAGAAAATAAACTTAACTTATAATTTTGAAATTAGCAAAAGCAGCTCAAAAATTTTGGATTAGCCATGTTCTGTCAGTTGTGATATAATAAGGAACACACCAAGTCTGAAATTACCAAATGAGCATTGATAATTTGGCCAAATTATTTGCCTTCTCTCAGCCTGTTGTATGAAAATTACTGTATGTCATGGGGTTGCTGTGAGGCTCAAAGACAAATAAAATTTAGTCTCAAACACAATTTTAACACCACACATTACTGTTTTCTACATGCTATATATTCTAGTAAAGAATTACAAACTAAATTTTGATGGAAACTCATCACCTATCCAAGCAAATAAGACAGCTAAAGACATTATTACAGTTTAATAGGAGAATCTCATACTGTGCCCTTAAGAAAGGATAAACTGGGACATAAATGATATAAAAAGCCTTGCAACACATATAATTTTTTTTTTCTGTTGTGCTTTAATACATCAGAGAAGCATACTGCATTTACCCTTGAAAATGGAGATTGAATGGGCAAACATTTATCAACATATATAAAGTCATTTTCCAAGGAAGAATGATAACATTTCTAGCTGCCAAATTTGAATACTTCAAGCATAATTGTACTGTAAAGCAGTTTATCAGGCTTCTCAATGGTGTAAATGAAATATTCCTTCAAAAATCTGATATCACTCAACCAATAACCAATCTTCCCTTTTTTATCACAGTAATAGAAAGCCTTCTCTTTAGACTGGCACATGGCCATGTAGATAAAATCTACTCCTTAGCCTCTTTAGCTATGCATGGTCATGGCCAACTCTATGACAGCACAAGTATTTGCATAATTTCTTGGTGCAACATTAATATGTTAAATCAAGATATGTCCTATTTCTCTTTATTCCTCCATCTTGCCACTTAGAAAGTAGCCATAGTGCTGAGTCATTATGATGTTGAATATGGATGTTACATATTAAGGATGGTGGAGACAAAAGAATGAAAGAACCTAGGTCCCTGGAGGACTTCATGTAGTGGAGCTTCCTTCCAATAGTTGGGCTTCCTATCAATGAGTTTTAATGTAAAAAATGAATAAGGTTCTAGATTGCTTAAGTCACTATTGTATGCAGTTGAGCCTATCTCTTAATTAACTCACTTCTTCACTATAGTTCTCTGAATGTGTGTTTAAAACATAATGTTTTGATTATTATTAGATTTCTAAAGTATCAAGCTGCTTGTGCAAGTTTATAGGATTTCAGGAAAAGAAGAGGATTCCCAGGAAATGAAGAGTCTTTATATTGCCAGACCTTATACACATAGTGTGTTTTCCTTAAGAACACCAGAGAATGAAAACATCAAATTAATGTTCTACTCAATAAATCCACTTGAATAATTCAGAGGTACTTTAGTTCAGTATGTGTAACAAATTGATGATTTCTACTTTTCCTCAAATTGGTCACCTTCCTACATTTTCAGTCAGTGTATCACACTGCCATACATCCAATTGTAGAAACTACAAATCTAGAAATTAACCATTATATCTCACTCTCTTTCACTTCAATATCCAATCTATTGCATTTTCAATCTATATTACCTCTGAAATAGAAATTAGATCTGTCCACTTTGCTTTATTTCCACTACCACTAGCTCAGGGTAAATTAATGTTTTTCATCCCATGGATTATTCTAATCCAGGGGTTCTTAACAAGGGGTCTGTGAGCTTGAATTTAAATTTAAAATTTGTGGGGACATGCTGGTGCAGGTGTGATATATTTAATAAATAATGCACAATATAGTGTGGACTTAATAAGGGGTCTGTGGTTTTCATCTGACTGGCAAAGGGGTCTGTGGAACAAAAAAGTTTAAGAACCCCTGCCTAGTCCTTTAATTAATGCCTCAGCAGTTATTATTTCCTTCCTCTAATCATTCTCCCTACTACAGACAGTGTGGCATTTTAAACTGCAAACTGATAATGTCACATGGCTGTTGAAATCTGTTCAATGCCTTTCCATTGTCCTAAGTTAAAACCTAAATTTCCTAAAACAAGTCTAAATGTTCTGGTCCCTGAATGACCCTCCATCTTCATTTCATATTGTACTTCCCTTTGATTTCTGGGTTCTAATCAGTGGTGTGTTAGCAAATGGTTAACAAGAAACTCTCCTGGGGAAATAAAAATATGGTTTATAGCAGTTGCCAAAACCATGGTGTAAATCCTCCCACCAGCCAGCATGCATCAATGAATGTAGAGTTGGGAAGAGATGTGCACAATTAGTTCTTATGATCAAGTAAAAGCCAGCTCTTGGACACAATTGCTTTCAATCCCTTGGGATTTTTGTACTTGCTATTTATGAGGCTTGGAGCACTATCCCATCCCTCTACCTCCATTCATCTTAATTTTCAGAGCTCTGCTAAGTTGCTATTTCTTCAGAGAAGTCTCCCTTGAAACTCAGACTAGGTCAGAATATTAATCTGCACCATGTACAATCTCTCTCTCTCTGGCATTTTCCATTAAACTTTAACTATACTTACTGTAATATTTGATTAATATATACCCTCTCCCATTAGACTGTACAATCTAAGGCAGCATTTATTATTTGTCTTCTGTTTTTGTTTTGTTTTTTTACTGCTGAATGTGCAGCACTTAGGAAGTGTCTGATATAATACGGTCTCATTAAATATTTGAGGAATGTGTAAACAAAATAATTACAAACAGGAAACAGCATTTGATGGTGCACTAAAGTAAGTTTATTTGCCACTTGGCCTAACATGGACAAAAATTCAGACTGTGCCTGTCATCAGTGGCTGTTCAAATTCTCAGAAACCAGCCTGAGCTTTCTCCCTTGATTACAATGTGATAAGCATTATAGATGAGCTTTTAAAATATACATCCCATCATTCTTTTAGTTACTAAAGTTGGAAATCTAAAAATTACATAGTTTAATCTCCTTTATAAATTACTTTACTCTACTAAGATACAGTCCTATGAGTTTTAGAATGCAGATTGATGTGGAGGCCATCTTAATGATATTAACAACCAAGGTCATGAAAATTTCAGTGCTCAAAGGCAATTTCTGTGGCCAGACTCCATATTTTAGTGTCTAATTATCAGTTCATCATTTTCCAATATATTCAGAGCAGCATCGGTAGCAGCAGATTTCCTGGCCTCAATATTACAACCCTGCTGGTGTGTCCCTGTACACATGGTCCTGCAATAGTCCTTTCAACAGTTCTCTGAGTGTCAAGATCTCCACTGTTAAGTCTGTTTCTGCTTTATGTAGATAGAGTGATATCTGTTCCCTTCTGAAAACCTTGAATACTAGCACTTCCCCTTTCCACTCATGTACTTTTATTAAGAATCTTTGGTTTGCACGCAACACTAGCCAACTGAATTTTAAATGGACTAAAACTGAGAACTGTAATGGCCTTAGCTCAAGCAATGTCTCATTACCTTTCACTTCTGTGCACCAATTTCATTCAATTTATTTTTTCTTGTTACATTCTCAGTTTTCCTGTATGTAAGTCCAAAAAAAAAAAAAAAAAAAAAAAAGCAAAAACAAAAAACAAAACAAAACAGGGATATATTCTGATGCTGCATGTATTGTGTCTAAGTAGTCAGTGAGACTGAAATTGGTTTATTCACTTCCAATTCCAAAGTCATAGTAAAACAAATTGGTTGCCTCCTAGAGTCCGATCAAACTTGGTCAAAGAGAAGAACTACAAGGAAGAAAGTGTGTTGATTCAAGGAAAGATATTTTTTTGTAAAACCAAAAAGTACAATAAGCTTGATAGCTTCCCTAATATATGGTTGGCACAAAAAAGCAACTACAACTATTTAAGTATATTTTCTCAATACTAAGATGCATATATAACCATAGCAATACATTTGAGTTTAGGATATGACTCAAAATTAATACCACAGTAACTTAGAAACAGTTTTCCAATGTAGTAATACCATTTTACATCTCACCAGCATTGTTTGGGAGTTCCAGTTACTCAAAAATATTGGATTATTTTGTCTTTAGCTTTTTAGCCATTTGGAGGGTATATAATGATATTGCCTTATGCTATTAATTTATATTATTCTAACTGCTTATGTGGAACACATTTTCATATAATTTTTTTTTACGTTTTTATTTTTATTACAGAAGTTGTGAACTTACAAAATAATTATGCACATGTTAGAATTCCCACACAACACTGCTTCACCAACACACCACACCATTGTGGAACATTTGTTACAGATTATGAGATTAAACATCACCAGACTATTACCACTAACTATGGTCAATAGTATACATTTGGCATATTATTTCCATACCCCCCCTGTTATTAACATAGTACTTCTTTGGCATTGATGCAATCTTTTCATATAATTTTTGACCACTTGATTAATTTGAATTTACACCTATGTATAATTATTGCTTAAAATATCTTTATAATATTAAACTCTGATACAACACTAAAATGTAAAGCTATCATATGTGCATTTGAAGAAGCAATTGAAGCCTGTAAAATATGCCAAATTTTTCATAAATTGGAACTTATAATTTTCAAAGCTAGGCATGGTAGGCCTGTGTGATTTTTTTTTCTGGGAGAACTACCATCCTTCTGAAATTTCTTTCAGAAAATTTCCTCCATGAGTTAGGGGGATAGATTTAATACTTATGAGTACAAGACTTAAATTGTCAATCCATACTGCCTGTTATTCAACACATTTTTTCCAATGCAATTTTCCCACTCTGAGAAAACTATTTCATGTCTTTTTTCTTTATTCAATCTTCCTATGCTTCTCCCACTCTTCAGCTGAGGACCACCCCTCATAAATAATTTAAAAAATGACAGTAATATCATCACTTTCAGTGACAAAATTAGATAAATAACTTAAATCAGATCTAATAACTTTAGTCTTAAGTTCTATATTTTCTACCTTTCTTTCCCGACACAAGGTCCTTTTACTCATCACATTTTTTCTTCTCAGCTTGTGATCAGGTACATATCTCTGTACCCATATATCAGGATTATACACTTCAGTTTTCTTCCTCTCACTTACATGGATAATTATTCTGTCTTTAGTGAATTATTATAAAAAAGATATATGATGTGCTACCATCATTGAATACCTCTCAGATCAGTTATTTTTTTTCTCATTTTTTTCAGTTTCCACTTATTACATCATTTATATTGGTCTTAGAGAGGATGAGTGTTATTTTGCAGATAAGAATAATGTAAAAATGTATGAATAGATGGTGGCCTTTAATTGATTAATAATAGGTATAAATTCTTTGACACTCTTGATCAAGAGGTGAGATTTATTTTTCTGCCATTGAGTCTGGGCATGATGACTTGATTTGACCAATAAAATGTGGTATAGGTGGTTCCTTGTCAACTTTCCCCCCCCAGATCTCAAATTATTGGCAGCTTCTACTTACTGTCTCTTAAAAATCCACTCTTAGAGCCCAATCACCAAGATGTGAAGAAGCCCATGCAACCCTGTGGAAAGACAAACATGAACTTAATATCCCTGGCCAATACCCCCAGATAAGTTCCCAGCCACCCCCCAGTATTGACTTTCAGCAGTTTGATTGTGCCACCTTGGAATTAAAATGTCTGGGTCCAAATGAGCCTCCCTGGGATATACCATGTGATTTGGAGATGAGATGCCTCAATAGATTCTTGCCCAAATTGCAGATTTCTCTCCTTCCTTTTTGCATCCTCACTTCTCCATCTTCTTTTTTTTAAATTTATTTTTTATTTTTTTTTTATTTTTTAAAGAGCTTTATTGATATTTGACTGTCATAAAATAAACTGTAGATATTTAAACTGTTCAATTTGATAGGTTTTCATATTATATACATCTGTGAAACCATCATTATAATCAAGAATATGCACGTATCCATCACCACCAAAAGTTTCTTGGTATTCCTTTGAAATCACTTCTTCTTGCCTATCCCTAACTCTACCTGTCTCCTAGCAACCATGGATCTACTGTCTGTCACTGTAGATTAGTTTGCATTTTCTAGACTATTATATAAATGGAATCATACAGTGTGTACTATTATTTGTCTGGCTTCTTTCACTCAGCATAATTATTTTGAGAGTCCTCCATATTGTTGTATGTATTTTTCTAGTATTCTTTTTTGTTTGTTTTTTTAATTTAATTTTTTTATTTTTAAAAAGATATTTAGATTACATACCTCTTTTTTCTGCTTCCCTTCTGGTTGTTATGATAATTAGATCTCTTTTGTCACAGTATACCAGCAATACAGCCACCCGTCCTAGAAATTCAAGTGATGTTTACAGAGAGCACCTACTAGAAGAGTGCATGTTCCGTATTAATATTATAGCTTTGCATACTTCTTATGCATTATCCTAGTTTAGTCAACTTTTTGCATCCACCTTTGTATCTTCATAGTTCCTTTAGCTGTATGCGTAGGCTAAAGAAATTCAGGCAGTTTTAAGACTTTGCTTCATTTTATTCCAAAATTCTCTCTTGAAAGCAAGGTTGTCATTATACTTATCTAACTTTATAAAATTCCAGTTACGAGACTGCAAGTAAAGTCTTTTCTCTGAGCCACATCCTCATTTCCCATAATTCCAAGTGTGAACTTGCCCAGGCCCTGTCTTACCAACCACTCCCTTGAGAAAGAGAGAGAGAGAAAAAAAGATAATATCCAAGAGTAACAACCAAAGAGGAGTGAAAATTATTTGTCCTAGTCCAGATTTTTCATAATTGCTTCATACCTCTCACTAAATCTTCTTGATTCATACCTGAACAGTTTATTTTATTTTAGCTCCTCATCAAATGCCCTGCCTTGACATGATTCCTATCACAAACCTATGGTAAAGACAACATTAGCTAACACGTATAGAGTTTACAAGGTAAAATTTTGAACAAATTAAATCTATAACTCAATCAATCATTTAGTTCTTATAAACACAGTCTTGGAATAGAGTACTGCACATTTGGAATTCTAGATATCCAAGTTTCTTTCAAGCACTGTAAAATTTCAGGACCATGGAAATGAAGAAACAAAAAATGTTCACCTGCAAATGATCCATGATGATGCTAATTTGTTCCTCTGTTGATGTGTAAATCAGTTGTTTATATACTTGTTTCTGTTTATACTTACCTCAACAATTGCAAAAAGGCATTGACTGACACCAAAACCTGGATAAAAGGTGACTTCTGCATAGAGCTTTTGCATTTTTCATGAAGTCTCATTTTTAGCATTCGATGTTATCATTAGTGCAACTTATGTATGACCAAGAATTTAAAATATACCTACATAATTTCATCTTTAAAAATAATATTTTCTCTCTTAAAAACAATATTACTGGTTATACAGTTTTCTATCGCAGAGATTATTATTTTACTGATCAAAATATAAACTTCTCAAAACATTAAAACATTGATTTTATCCAGTTTCTTGGTATGTTTCATGGCATGTACTAATAATTCATTGATTTCTTTAAAAATAAATATAAGGGAAATATATCTAAGGATTATCCAATGCAATAATCTTAGTCTCTGTAAACCAGAATTCTGGCTTAAATGTTTGATATAAACATTCTGTATGAATACCAATAAAATGCATGGAAATATTCCTTAAAGTTTAATTATGAGCCCAAGGAAACTATTACATATTATTTGTGATGGTTAGTTTAAAAAATTCAAGCATGTAACTCATAGCTAGAGTTGGATTTGTGACCATATATGCCCTTTAACAAGTAAAAGAAAAAATTAACTTCCCCTCAGCCCTGTGTGTATATGTGGTGTGCTATACATAAACACACAACACACATACATGCATGTAGTTAATATGATGGTTAAATTAATTAGTGAAAGGATGGCAATGATCCAAAATGAATAAGTGAATCATATTTATGAACTTAATATCTACTTTATTTTCAGGTCCATGAGATTCCAAAATAATATTATAAGATTAACTTAAAAATTAATTTGTGTAATATGTGTTTCCAACTAAAATGACAGTGACATCCCTTGTGTGTCCTTTTTCTAAGATGATCTATAGATTGTTTGATAATGTTGATAGAGTATTGATTCATATTATGTAAGACTCAGATCGTAATTTCTTCTCCTGTGAGATAGTTCTTTCTCACATACTTTTGTCACATCATTCCTTGGATGAGTGGGTATTTCTTCTCATCTTCTTATATTGCAAAATAAAATTTCATTGGGAGGTGCATTTGAAGGACATTTTAATTATAAATAATACGTGCAAGATAATATTAAAGAACATTTTTCAAAAAAGTAATATTTAAAATATTCAAGTAGTGAATATTACTCTATGTAGCAATATTCTACCCATACTCTTGTTTCAACTTGTGAAATTTGCACATTTGAATAATGAGTGTTGGTTATGATAATGAAAATTTTTACTTCAAAAGACTGCAGAAAATGTCCTTTTTATGAAGCAAAGCTGTGGCATTGTATTAGTTTAGTGGGTTGTCCTTCCAAAGAGAACCAATAATACAGAAGTTAAACAAGATAAAAATGTATTTCTCTTTCATTTAATAATCCGACGGTAAGCAGAGTTAAGTGTGGATGTGTGAAATGTGGAAAATAATAAGTTTCTTCAGACAAATGTGACCCTACATTTGTGCACATTACTTTTGCTCCTCTCCTGTGGGTCATAACTTAGTCACTAAAGCTTGTGTACAGGAAGCTGGAAAATGTGGACTCCAGCTGGGACATTATGTATCCCACTAAAACCAAGGGCAGGAGTTTTCTATTGCCAAATGAAAGAAAGGGGAAATGAATTTTAGTGGAAAATTTGCTGTCTCTTGCACATAAAATGCTTTTTGGGTCTCACTATTTGATTTACATACATAAAGATGCTATATCTGACAGACTAGACATTTTAAAGGGTAGAGTGACTACTTTACTATGGCACACCATAAAAATTTAAAGTCCAGGGACTGTTCAGTTTCCTGAAAAAAAAAAATCTTATTAAGTGGCTTATCAGTGGTCTTTGAAGTATGTTTGGCACTCTTGCCCAGCTTTTAGTTGAAGGAATCTCACTTTTTCAGAAGTTATATTAACACAAAAAATGTATAGTTGTCAGAAAATAAGTAGGTTTTTCACTGATATAAAATTAACTTTTGGTTTATAAGAATTTAAGCCATGATAGCATTCAAAAGGAACAAGAATTCCTTTGCAATAGGTGCTTTCCATTATATTTAGAGCAAACATAAAATATAGATCAGTTATTAAAATTGATTATCATGCTTTTCTGAGAAACACACTTAAAAGAAGGAATCAGAATGGTGAGAGATTTTCAGGAGAGTTCCTTCCTCGCATCCATGAAAACAATAATTAACAGAAAGTTTGTTTAATGGAGACTCTAACTTTTAGAGAAAAGCTAAGGGAAAACTTATCTAAGATATTTCCAATGACTGCTGTGTAATATTTCAATGTTCCTCAATTACTAGACCTAAAAATAGATCACTTCCTTAAACTGCTCAAGTCCTTTGCTTTTGGGGTTCAGATAAAAGAGCCAAGGCTTTCCAAATCTGGCCCACGGTTTGCTAAGGACCAGGGGCCTCTCCACGCTGCTGGTCCAGGACCATCGCTACAGACAGGGGGCAGGTGGATGAGCTGTGTTTTTGTTTGCTTGTGTGTTTTTTATGAGGTACTGGGGCTGGAGATTGAACCTGGGATCTCATATGTGGGAGGCTGGCGCCCAACCACTGAGCCACATCGGCTCCCCTAAGTTGGCTTGTTGTTTGTTTTGTTGTTTTTAGGAGGCATGGAGCCAAACCCAGGACCTCCAATGTGGGAATCAGGTGTTCAACCACTTGAGCCACATCCACTGCTCCCCTTGGCATCGGTGTTTTTACCATTAGCTTCAGGTCTCTCCCAGATATGAAATTTGCAACCATTCTTTGACTCCATGAACTGTTTGGCACACTATCAAAATTTGGATTTAAAAAGCTTTTCTGTTAAAATATTTGATAAACAGATGGTTGATTTTAAGCCTGGGAGACCCACTGGTGCAAGAGTGTGTATGTGTGTGTGTGTAAGAGGCTGAGGTATAAAAGTTGAACTGATCTGCTCACAGTTCCTGGTTCATAGTTTCCATAATCCAGTTCACATATCTGATTTTGTCACATGGTTATTGTAAAAATCAAATAATATAATATATTAATAAAAGGGCTTATAAATTCTGAAGTGTCATGTTGATTTAAGATTCATTATATCCTTTATCAAGAAGTTATGCAATCTGTTAGTTATGAATCAAATAGTTCAGTACAATGTAGTATATGGTGTCTGCTAATTCAAGACCATACCACAAAAAAACTAATAAACTTCAAAATTTGACTCAAAGGATATATCTATGACTTTAAAAAAACTTTCAACTACTTTTTATTAGCATTTTCTTTCACGTACTGATAGGTTGTATTTGTTCTCTTTAATTTGTGTCCTGAGGAATTTTGTGTGTTATTACACAGACCAGATTTGGAAACATTTTTTTAAAACTCAATTATTTATGCTTCTTCATAGTTGCTGAAGTAGAAGTGACAAATTTATACATAACAAATTTTGTTTTATTAAAAATAAGTCTACACTATAGTTAGTTATATGGCAGCTGAAGATATGTAATTGTGTCTGTATTATTTCTATGGGAAATATTTTTTGTTGAAGTCCAAAGATACTGCAGAGCATAGAAGCTAAGGGATCACGGAATATAGTCGTAGTTTAATCATCTTCAGGCCTTCAATTTTCTTATGGCTTTATATTTCATTATAGCATACTTTATACGCTACACTGATAAGAGAAATAATTGCTCTTTTCTTCTTAGCGACTATAGACGCTATCTTTAAATATTTATTTCTTTGTTTGAATTATAGCACACACATCAAACCATCAATTTGATATAGATTTGAGTGGAAGCAGGCCTGCATGAATTACATGCTTTTTCATTCCCTACAGAAGACTGTGTTCCAGTAATTTATTTGCTTTGATAGCTATGACTAGTTTCAGGCAAGAATCTGACACTCTTTAATGACTCATGAGCAGTCTTGGAGAACTGTGCAATTCAACAATGTTTTGCATGAGACTGTCAGGAAAGATATTCATATGTGGATTCCAATCTGAAGGGACCATTTATTTGGCAATTAGCCATAAAAGCGTGAGCTCTATCCTCCTACCACTTCTCATAATGTTTCTCAGAAGGGACATGCATTAACTGCATGCATTTCTCAGCAGAAGGCTGACTATCATGCTTGGAAGTTTTCTTTTTGATTGCAAATGGCCCATGAGGGCTGTAGCCTGTACATGTCACATTTTCTACACAAGCGCTCATTTCAAAATTAAATATCTTGCATCCCATTAATATGAATGTGCTGTGTCACAAACAGCATCTTGGCACTAATTAAAGGTTGAAGCCCATAAACAAATTTAAATTCTCTACATCTGTGGCCATGCTAGATTATTTTTAATGAAAGAATTCTACCAAAGTCAACAATTAGAAGGACACACTTACAATAAACATCCATAATATTTATCTAATAAAAAATAGCACATAATTTTATTAAGCTACCTTTTTAAATTAATAGGCTTCATATTCTAGAGTAGTTTGGTTTACGGAAAATCGTGCAGTCAGTACAGAAAGTCCCCGTATGGGAACATACTCCTCACATTTCCCTTATTATTAACATCTTGCCTTAGTGTCATACATTTGTTACAATTGGTGAGCCCACATTGATACATTATTATTAAAGTCCATAGTTTACATTAAGGTTCACTCTTAGAGTTGCAGAATTCTATGAGTTTTGATAAATGCCTAATGTAATGTTATCTACCATTACAGTATCACACAGAACAATTTCACTGCCCTAAAAATCCTCTGTAGCACATATTTTTAAACAAGCACTTTTTTTTCTTCATGGATAAAATTTACACATTGGAAACCTGTGCTTCCAGATTGAGTATTCCTTAATTTTTCTCAGAAGAAAATCTCATTCACAAATAGTTCCTATATTATGTAGTGTGCAAATATACATTTAGCGTAGAAAATCAAATTTAGAGGCAAATAGCATAAGACTGACTCTAAGAAAAGTTTCAACTAAGAAAGCCTTTTAACATCTGGGGATGCACTAGCAATAGTCCTCATGATGGAAATTTTATTTTCCTCTGGCCATTCTCCCAGAATCAGCTGGCTGTATCCCGTAGCCACATACTTCATTCTGAAAAATCAGGGTGCTAACAACAAAATAAGCCCATATGTGCACCGACTGTGCATAGGACAAATTCTATAGGACGTTGTCAAAGGAAGCATGCCTGGAGGATGATATGTGTTAGGTCTTAGTTTGCCTTTTGAACTTCTCTGGTCACTGTATCATTTCCCAGTCATATAAATGCATGATGCTGGAGCATAAGCAAAACATCACTTTACCCCTTGAATAAATGTATTTGCCTGTCCCAACTACTAAACTTCACATCCTTGTAGCAAATTTCACCTTAAATTTGGGGATAGAGGTAACAGAAGAGTGACTGGTACCCCACTCCAGGGGTTGTCTACTATTCCCAAATTGTGGCAGTAAATGTGAACATTAATTAATTAATCCTTTCATTCACCAATACATGTTATTTGATTAATAAACTACAATACACTTAGCTCTCTGTTAAACTGTGGAAGATGATTTTTTATGAATCATGTCATTGTCTTCTGAAAGCTTCAACCTGAATAATTCAAATATAAGTAAAATACAAGAAAATAAATATAAAATGCTATATATTGCCAAGATGGTTGAAAGGAGATTATGTATTTTAATAATTTTATTCAAATGGAATATTTTACAGGATACCAAAATTACATAGTTTTTAAAATAATAAAAAATTTGCATAAATAATCTTGGTTAATTACAAGGGTCATAAACTAACTTTGTTCTTTGAAGTTTTGTGGTGGTTTGAGTGGGTGTTTTAATATTATGACTCTAAAAATTATTCCTCACAATTTAACAATTTAATTGAAATGATATTGCTTTACATGTTAATTCCTTATTAGGATAGATATCCTTATATAACTGGATTAATATATCAGTTGTCTTCCATTTTTAGTAGCTTCGTACCTCTAGATATCAGTTAATTTGCTTGTTGATGTTTCTAGACTCTTTTTCAGCCTATCAACCATCTTTGGAGGTCCATTTACTTTGGGTTTGGACAGTTATGAGCCCTAAAGAATATGTTTTAATTCCTAAATGTGATTCACATTTTCCCCTGACCATGAATTCTCAAGTTATCCAGACGTGGGATTCTGAAAGATTTGGTTTCAAATGGTCCTGTGTGCTTTGAGACTGGAATCTAAGTATTTGCTTTGAATTTTATAAAAGTTTTGATTAAACATTAGTGTGTGATTGCTTAAGATCCTTACTCAATGTTGCCTAAATACAAATTATCTCCATGTTAATATATTTATGTTGTCATTCCTAAACAAACACACACACACATAAACACTTTGCTACTTTGGAATTCAAATGCTTATAAAATATTTATTAAAAGGTTAATCACAAGAAAATAGTATGATATTCTCAGATACTATAGAATCATTCTCAAATATTAGAAAGAAATAAAATTCATATTTCAATGACTTAAAAAATAATGGATCTCAAAACAAAAACAAAAACAAAAAACAACAAACAAAAAAACCCAAAACAACAACAACAAAATAATGGATCTAATAAAAGATGCACCTGAATAAAAAAGAGATGCACCTGAAACAATATAATAGTTTGTGTGCCTAAAAAGATATATATATATATCATTAATTCTTATACATGTAAAAGCATTCAAGAGTACACAACAATTCTCTAAACTTTATATTCATACCAATACTTCTTATATTAATTTTGCTTAAAGAAAGTTTCACATACAAAATTATTGAGATATAGTAAATAAATTCTTTGTAAACATTTCTATATGTTAAACTTGGAAAAGTCAAATAATCCTTTTGAACACTGATTTTTTTTTTTACAGATTGGATAAACATACCTAGATTATATACCAAGTATCTTTTAGTAAACAACTATGAAACCTACTATACAGAAATACTAAATCTAAATAATAGGCTCATATTATATTTACATTTTTAAAGAATAATATATTTTACTCTCAGATCATGTCCTCAGTTTTAACTGAATATATTGATTAATAACTGTAAGATTTCTTAAAAGATTAGGAATTCTAGGAAGCAGATGTGGCTTAAGCGATTGGGCTCCCGTCTACCACCATGGGAGGTTCCTGGTTCGGTTCCTCGTGCCTCCTAAAGAAGACAGTGAGCTGGCGCCATGGGCAGACGCGGTAGGCTGATGCAAAAAAGTGACTCAACAAGAGACATGAGGAAAACATAATGAGAGAGACAACAAAGTAGAGAGTGGAGGTGGCTCAAGCAATTAAACACTTCCCTCCCACATGGGAGGTCCTGGGTTCAGTTCCCAGTGCTTCCTAAGGAAACAAGGAAGACAGCCAGAGCAAGTGCAGACAACTAGTGGGTGGGGAGAAATAAATAAATGAAACAAATCTTAAAAAAAAAAAAGATTAGGAGTTCTGAATTCAAGCAGGAAGAAAACTATGTGCCAACTTTACTTCTAAAAGCTCATATGTTACATATATATATATATATATATATATATATATACAGTATGTAATGTGAGAATTTTGATTTTTACCCATAATAAAAAAAATAATAATAAAATAAAAGCTCATATGTGATGCTAGTACCAATTATTTTGATATTTTATGATTCCACTGTTAATTTCAGTGTTATGTTCAAAATACCTATTAAGGTGTTATAGTCATACATATAAACACCTCATATAGACAGACACACATCACACATATACAATTAAAAATACAAAATTTATAAAGGTATCTCAATATTAAGACTTCACAAAATATTTATTGTATTTTAAAGAAAGAAATAAGACAATGTTTTTAATTGAATCATCAGTCAGACACCTATTAGACATGTAGCACTTATGAATTTTAGAACATATTTTTCCTTCCTAGTCATTAAATCAGGTGTCCATGGAATCTACTGTGCTTTAGTTCTCAGGATATGCTATTTAGACATTTAATCTGCATGCTCAAAAATAAATTAAACATGCTAGTCCTTACACATCGTTTTTTTCTAGAAACACTGCAAAAATATATAATCTTCTTCAGATTTTGAGGCAAATTTGACGCTTTTAATTATATGGGCATCATGGAGTTTATGTTATCTATTGTGCAAAACTCATTCCAGAAAACAAAGATTATCACAGTTTTATATTTTTCTCTTTCTGCCACCTAAGAATTGACTTCATTGTAAATATTTTTAAATAAATGAATCCATCTTCTATTCCTTTACTCTTAAAATATTTATACAGGAAGATGTAGATCAGTATTTGTTGTTGTTGTTTGCTAATCAACAGTCCAAATAACCAGGATGCAAATATATAATATGCTGATATGCTCTAGTTTTAATTAATGTCAGAAATAATTACAAAAAGTTACAAAATCACTACTTATTGCTCTCTATTCTCTAAAGAAAGATCAATCTGCATAGGAAGTTTTATAATCTAAGTGATAATGTTCCATTAACAAAATAACTAAATATATTATCATATTTCACAATAGCTAAATTTGCTGAATGATCCATTTTACAGTAAGCAAGACATGAATGGGGGAGGGACGAAATGCATGTAAAAAGAAGAAAAATGGCATGGTTTTATCTTAAACTAATCAGGGTTTTTAATATCATGGGGAGATGAGAAAACTATGAATCAAGAAACATTTAATTATTTACTCTTGGGTTTGGTAAAGAGTTCTCTACCAAATGAATTCTCACAATCCTGACACAAGGAGATGAGTGATTGTCTGAAGACTGTGATGCAGAAATGGGGGTTCTCATTCCAATCCTACTCCAACAGTTTCAGGTCTTCTAGATAATCTTTTTAATATCAGTGAAGTGTGGATGGACTTCCAGTTTCTTTAACACAGTTCTTTAGGGAAATATTTCCATCAGGAGACCTGTAAATTTGTTGGGAACAATGTCTACATAATTGCAAGATAGATGCATTGTATTAGTTTTCTATTGCTGCCAGGACACCTTAACACAAACATAGTGATGTAAAACAATGCAAGGTTATATATAGTCTTACAGTTCTGTGGCTCAGAAATCTGACAGGTCTCAGTGTGCTAAACGCAAAGTGCTGTCAGGACTGCATTAGTCTTTGGAGGCCCCTTGTGGAGAATTTGTTTTCTTTGCCTTCTCCAGGTCCTTGTGGCCACTCACATTCCCTCTTCCATCTTCAAAGCCAGTGTGGTTGCATTTCTCTGTTCCTTTCTTCTATAGTCTGATATTCCTCTCCCTCTCTTCATCAGCCTCACTCTTCCACTTTTAATGACCCTTGCAGTAACATTGGGCCATTCCACATATTCCAGGATAATCTCCCTATTTTAAAATCAGTGATTAGCAACTTTAATTCCATCCAAATATTCCTTTTTTTTCCCATGTAAGGTAACATATTAACTGGTCCCGAGGCATAGGGCCTAGGCATCTTTGAGAGGGCATTATTCTGCCTGTCACCCATAGGTAAAACAATTGGCTCTAACTGGAGGCAGTTAGAAAATGGCACCCCTTGGGCAGATGTAGCCACATGCCAAGTCATGGTTTACAGAATAGAACACAGGCTGGATTTCAACTTCCATTCAATCCCTGGGCAGGAAGCCTCATTCAGAAAACAACTTGTAAAACCAAGTGCGTTTAGCCTATGCAAAGGATGTTTACTGAAACATCATTTGTAGTGATTGAAAAACAAGCAAGGAAACAAAACTGGGAAATTAAAATAAAGTCAATGCTTAATTAGGTTATGCTTGAATAAGTTTTGGTACATATGCAATATAGAATACTATGTAGCTTTTAAAAATAATTAATTAAAAATTTACCAGAAATTTACCAGAAAATGGATATTTACACAGAGTATTGTTGAGTAAAGTAAAAATAAGATTAGAAGAATATGTATAAAATACTATTAAAATGACTATATATGGAGTATACAAGTATACACACGTGTGTGTAACGAATGCATATACTACACTATACTATACTATACCGTATTCTATTATACTGTAAGCACAATAGGAAAAGTAACATTTTGATGACATAAGTCGCCTGGCATTGGGCTGTTTGGAAGAGAACACATACAAATTAAAGGAGAGAAAGTTTAAGAAAATCAAGACAAAAATAGATAATTTTATTAACTACATAATTATCAACAGTGAGGTGGGTAAAAATATATTTTTGATTGGAAATACTACCAATATGTTTAGTCTATTGAGAAGAGCAGTGAATTGAAATAAAAAAACACCTTGGCCTAAGTCTTTTCCTTCTATTTAATATCTGTGTAACATAGGGCAAGTTCTTAACGTTTGTGACAGATCAAAACCAACAGTAACTTTGACAAAGGTATGGGGTCTATTTTCCCTCTTCTTGAATCTGGGCTGGACTGTGGCCACTTTGGCCAGCAAAGTGTAGTAGGAGTCACATTGTGCCAGTTCTGGATGTTGCCTGCAAAAGTACTGGAACTTCTGCCTTTGTCTTTTTGGAAGGCAGCTGCCAGATGAGAAGTACAACCACCCTGACACCACCATGAAGTGAGATGCCTGAGATATGTGGAGAGGCTCTGGGGGATGAGATGCTGTGTGGTTGAAAGGAGAGGCAAGAAGCAAAATGAGGAAGCCCTTACTTTCTATATGACACAAGCAAGTCCCTAAGCTCTCAGTGTTTTAGTTCTAAAGACAGTAAAATGAAGATTATAATAGTACTTCTGTCATAGAGTTGTTTTGACGATTCAATGACCTTATAGTTTAAAACTGTGAGGACAGTATTTAGTATTGTATCAATAGTCCTTACCCATTTGATTGAGCAGTGACATGTAACACACATATTGCTGGCTCTTGGAGACATAATAGTAAAAGATGGGCCAAGTATTTTCCCTCAGAGAAATTCGAATTTAACAGGATACAAACAAGTAAACTTTTACAGTCAGGCGTCTCTCTATTTAAATGTTTTTAAACACAATATACTTCTCTTTTGGTCTTCCAAAGCACACAGAAGTTTCACCAACTTAGCATTTATGACAGTGCAATGTACTGCCAGAACTCAGCACATTGCCATGTTGTCACTTCCATCTGTAAATACTGTAATGAATCTAGAGTTATGTCAGGGGAGAGGTAAGAAGAGGTAGATGACTTAGATTCCCACCTTAAGCTTTAGAAAGAAACTTCCTCATTTTCTCTTGGTTCAGATTTTCTTAGAATCAGTCTCACTTGCCATTTTGTCATCATGGTACTCAGAAATCAAAGGCCATGGTTAGGGTGTGAGCCCAAAAGAAATGTTTGAGGAGACTTCTTTTCTTACCTTGGGGGTATAATGAGGCATGCTTAAAGTAGGCAAATGCTTGGTCTAGCTGACCTCTCCAGTCCTAGAGTTTCCATAAATGGGTAAGGGATTCTTTTTTGTTGTGGTAGCTGTTATTTTTTTAATTTTTAAAAACTGTGTTTTTTCTTTTCCTCTTCTGCTTAGATCTCTACCAGAAATAATACAATCTAGCCAGTTAAGTATTAGGGATAATGGCTCTTGCCATTTCTGAGATAGAGTTAATGTCTATTCTTCTGCATTCCAAATAAATGAGATGTCATCATAATGTAAAATTGTTCTAAAGTTGAACGTAAACCTCAATTTACTGGCCAAGCTATCATAATCTTCAAGCTGGAAATCTTATCTTTGAGCTTTCCACATTCCACAGACTTCCACTACATGAAATGAGAAACCGTGGCTGATAACTTCCCATTCTCTTTCCTCCACAAATGGTCTATTTGTTCATTCACTCTTACTTTTTTCCTTTGGGTTCTTCTGGAGAAAGATTTTGCTGCATTTCTCAGCAAACCTAAACCTACCACCTGTGATTTTTATCCAATTGCTTTTGCCACCCTAAGGAGATGTTATCTATGCTTTTCATACATTTTTAAGGTTTCTATCATATATATATATGATATAGATATATCTATCTCATTCCAAAAACACATTTATGTTTCCCCATTTTAAAAAATTTCATTCAGAAATCCTATCTTTAAACTCATTGCCACATCATTCCTTTCACCAACTGCCAGTGTTTTAAAACTTGATATTTCCACCTCCTCAGCTCCAAGTCTTAAGCACATTACAAAGTGGCTTCAGTCCTTATACATCTACAGAAAATGTACTGTCTAAAACAGCCAATAAACTCCCAACTTTCTCTACTATTGTGGAATCAAACAGTCTGTTCTGATTGTGTGACTACAGTAACTCTCCTTTTTCATTATGATTCTCGTTCATTGGGAACTCTGGAAACAGAAGTCTTTACTGTTTTTCTATCTACAAGCCTTCTGCTTTATGAAGCTCCTCCACCCCCATCTAACTTAGATCCTGCATTCATGATTGCAACACCACCACCCCTGCCCAAATTGTGCATTCCTTTGCTCCTCTCTTTCTCATCACCCCAGTCTGTGCTTGTACTGAATATATGAGGGCAGCTAGAAAAAGTCCCACATAAATTGTCACTATTTATTTACGACTATCAATCCAAATGGACTTTCATCTCTGAATATCTGAAACCTGTTCATCTCTTTTCAAATGTATTACTGCCATCACAAGCAGCGGAGCAAAAATCCCTAAGCCTATCACTAACAAACTTCCCAGTTTCCCACATTCCACTCCAGTTTTGACTCCATTACTTCTATAATAATAAAGGAAATGCTTGTGTCATCAATCCTTAATCTTTTCCACTTCAATTCTCAAGATAACTAAGGAATTAATTATTACTTCTCTATTGTCTATGTTCAATATCTCCTTTTGAATATGGGATCTCTAGATCCTTTCCAACATTTAAGTTTTTTGAAATTCTGCTTATCTTAAAAAAAAGAAAGCCATTTTCAACCTCACATCTCACTCTAGTTACTGCCCAATTTCTCTGCAGATTTTCACACCAATTATCCAAAAGAAAGAAACTATTCACTGAAATCTTTCTCCTCCCTAAATGCTCCTCACTCCATCTGCGATGATTTCTTCCCTCCATTACTCTACAGAGCAAAGTTTTTGCTGTAATCACCAATGACACTTTTTTCTTCATCTCTCATCATATTTTGGTCTTCATCTCACTTGAACTATCAAAAATATTTAACAATGTAGACCTGCCGCTTCTTTCTGTAACATGACCTTCATTTGTTTTCCATGACTTACATTCTCCTGGATTTCCTGCCACATCTTTGTCAATTCTTTATAAGTCTCATCCTTTATCCTGTATTAAACACAGGGAATACCTCAACAGCATTCCCAAGTCCTCTTATCTCTATATATCCTCTCCCTGACTCTAGTTTCTCATTTATGTATATAGTCTCAAACAATTATACATGTGTCAGCAACTTCCATATTCATATCTCCAACTTTCTACTCTTGTCTGAAATCCTGAATAAGATGCCTAACTCACTATTTGATATTTTATTGTGCTGTTATCCCCCCCCCAAAAAAACCCAGAAAAGTCAATGTTCAAACAATTTCATTATTTTTCTCTCCAAATCAGATCTTTTCCCATGTTATATGTCTCAGAAAATGTTACCCCTATACACCCAATTCTTCAAAAGCTAAAAAGAAGTTTTTTTTATTTTCATATTTTATTTTTTTAGGAGGCAACAGGGATTGAACCTGGGACCTCATAAGTGGGAAACAGGTTTTCAAATAACTGAGCTATACCCACTCCCTAGAAATTACCTTTAAGAATTCCTTCAGTTTCCACATTCAGTCTATCAAAAAAGTCATATTCATTTCAAGTAGCTCTAAAATTTAACTACATTTTTTTCTATTTTCACATCACTGCCTTAGTCCAATTGAACATCATCTCCTGCCTAGACTAATTTAATTTCTTTTCCATTTTTCTAACCATACCCACATAATATTCTCAAATTAGAAGCAAAAGCAGCCTTTTCAAACTGGCAGTGTGATTATACCAAAATAATTCATACTCACCTCATGACTTCCATTTTGTTTAAGCTGAACACCAAAATTCTTAACAAAACCCCAAATATCCTATCATCAGGCTCTTGCTTGGAACCCTCAAGCCTCAAACTCAGGCATATTGTCACCACTCCAGCCCAATGGCCTTCTTCTAGTTTCTTAAAGGAACTATGTTTCTTCTTTCCACTAAGCTTTATACATGTTGTTCCCTCTGCCAGAAATTATTTTCTCCTCTTCTTCACCAACACAGTTCTTTCTCATCTTTCCAATCTCAGCTCAATAAATGACTCTTTCAGAGAAGCTTTTCCTGGTACTACAAACTAGGAAAAATTGAACAATATATAGTTTCACAGGAGTGTGTCTTTTCTTCATAGTATTTTACAATTTATAATTATATATTTATGGATTAATAACTTCACTGGAAAACATAATTCAGGACTGTGTCTTCCATGTTCAACATTATAAATCCATTGTCTACTGCAGTGCCTGGCAGGTTCTAGTAGGAGAATAAATGATTTTTAATTACGTAATTTAGAAGTAAAATAAAAGTGTCTCTTTTATGATTTCAGGAACTAGCAGTTATAATATATGAGATAAATTGATCATTATGCTGGAAAATTTTTTTAAAAAACAGAGATGATGAAAGATCAAGAATGATTCTCATTGCATCTGGAACATTCCAGTGTAACCTTATTAGAATCTATATTCCATCCCTGAAACATTCAGAAAACTAGAAGCAAAGAGCACAAGTGTTATAAAATTCCAATGAACTGATGGAAGAACTGACAAAATTTCTAAATATTACTTGTTAGTTTGCATTCACTTTAACACAGTAATTAAATTAAATGCTGCTTTGGTTTTCTATTGCTGCATAACAAATTACCAAAACTTCTAAGTTTAAAACAATACCCATTTATCATCTCACAGTTTATTGGGTCAGAAGTCTAGGTGGGCTTGTCTGTACCTCTACTTAGTATTTCAGAAGTCCAAAATAAAAGTGTCAGCCAGGATGGGCTCTGTTCTGCTGGTCCTGGGGAAAAACACACTTTCAAATTCATTCAAGTGTTGGCAGAACTCAGTTCTGCAGTTGTAGAAATGAAGTCCCCTTTGCTTTACCAGCCCTCATGAGGGGTTGCTCTCAACACCTAGAGACCACTCTCCAGAGCTTGCACACAGCTCCTTCCATTTCCAAAGCCAGCAGCAGAATATCAAATCCTTTTCATGCTTCAAATATCTCTGACTTCTATTACCAGATGGAGAAAACTCTGCTTGTGATGGGCTCATGTGATTACACTAGGCACGCTCAGATTATCTCTCTATCCTTAGGTCAACTGATTATTAAACTTTACTATAACTGCAAAATTCCTTTATGTCAGTACCTATATTAATATTTGATTGAATAACCACTAGCCAGGAATCTTGGTGACCATCTTAGAATTCTATCAACCACAGATTTTGTACGTGTGGTAGTTTGAGATTATTTATGAACTGCAAAAATGATAAGGATTATGTTTGAAAACTGTTCTGTTCCTCTGGGTGTGATACTCTTTGACTGTATTAGATTTAGCTGACATGTCTTGATTAAATTACTTAAGATTAAGGCTTTGATTTGACCACCTCAGTAGGGTATAACTCAAGCCAAGTCCCCACTCCCTTGGTGGACTTGGATGACTACTCAAGAAGGCACAGAAGAAGACACAGGAAGAGAGAGAACTCCATAGATGCCAGAGAAAAGAAGGCTCGAACAGCTAAAACCCGGTGAGAGATGAGACATATTCACGGCAGAGGAGAGAATTTTGCTCCTGCAGCCCCGGTAAGAGACATGAGCTATTCATCTAATGACGAGCCCTGTGCCAGCTTATAGCTGAAGTCAGGAAGAACCTGGGCCCATGGACCTTCAAGAGAAAAAGGAAGCCCCAGAAGGAGAGACCAGGCAGACATCAGCAATCATCTTGCTTCAGCACGTGGCAAATGACTTTGGTGAGAGAGCAACCTTGATTTGGACTCTTTAGGGTCATTATAACTGTAAGACTTTACTCCAAATAAATACCCTTTATAAAAGCCAACAGATTTCTAGTACTTTGCATCAGCAACCCTTTGGCTGAAGTACATATTCTTCCAATTATATATTTAGTTAAAACCTAATGTTTATGTTTAAGAGGAGAGAGAAATGCCTTGAGAACAACTTTGAATTACTGAGGTATATGTAAGTCACTCATAAATATGTAAATATAAATCAATTTTGGTGAGGTTCTCCATTGAAGTACTCAATTGAATTAGTAGTCTGGGTGAAATAATTTTTTATACTTTGAAAGCAATTTAAATATAATAAATCATATTAAATACCATAAATTTTAGAGAATAAAATGATTATGCACTTATAAGTAAGGCTAATCAAAGTTGGGCATAATTAGAATGAACAGGATGAAAGATTTTTGCCTCATATAATCCCTAGAGGTGAAAGTATAATCATGAGAGAAAAAAAAAAAGAAAATATATATTAAATAATGATTTTTAACAAAATTTCAGAATTCCCTATTTAGTAGTGACAATTTTTAAAAATATATCTTAGTGGTTTGGTTCATGGTATATTGTGATATGACTTGTGAACTTTGTTTTGGTTTCACCAAGGAAATTACAAAAGAATTCAATTAAATTATGAGATAGTAAATTTTTGAAGATATTTCTCATATATTTCATGTTTCAAAGCCGTTGGTAATATCTAAGTTTCTCAAATGGCTTGTGATTAGTTTGCTAGAGTTGCCATGACAAATACCACACAATGGGTTAGCTTAAACAACAATCATTTATTGTCTCACAGTTTTGAAGGTTAGAAGTCCAAAATCAAGATGTTGGCAAGGTCTTGCTTTTTCCAAGTTTCAGTAGTGTTCTGGTTATGGCAGTCTGCTGTAACATGTCAATTTCTCTTCTCTTTCTGGCTTGTTTTGATTTATTCCTTCTACTTGTGTCTTTCTTTAACTGACTATGTCTGAATTTTCCTCTCTTTAAAAGGCCTCCAGTCATATGAATTAAGACCCATCTTGATTCAATTTGGTCACACTTTAATAACAACATCTTCAAATGTCCTATTTAAAAATGGGTTCACACCCACAGGAGTGTGGATTAAGGCATGAACGTGTCTTTTGTAGGGTGCATGATTCAGTCCTCAATACACAGTTTGACCATGACTTTGTATATGAGTATTTAAGAAAGAAATGGAGTCACCATAATTTTATGAAAGCTCCTTAACTTGGCCTTTTCAAGAAAAGAGATACATCTATCCAGAGTGACAGATCTGAAAGTGACCTTTAAAAAATGACATCCTTGGAAACTGGAATTTATAGAGATGATAAGGAGCATGACATTCTATTGGCAACAAGTGTTAGAGGGAAAGAACATCAGAACAATCTCTGCAATACATTCATTTAGAAGATGGAGGAGAGATGAAACTAATGCAGGCACACACAAATACTTGACTGGATTTCTGTTGACTGCAGATAAATATCTGAACTTTGTAATATTGTTGTTAGAGGAATAGAATCATAAAATCATGTAAATGTATTAAGCTGAGATTGCTTTTAGGTGTATTACCTGACTATAGCTATTTAAGACATATTCCTTCCATAAGTTAAAAAGGAATGCAATAGAAATAAGATGCAGTATTGTGAATTTGGAATATGAAAGGCATTTAATGTTTAAATGTCCAGATTTTGATCAATCAGAATGTTGGCAGATCAACTTGGGAATTAGACTCAACATATTCAACTATGAAATCTGACACTGACAAACATATAATATTAAATACTCTTATAATATTTTACGTATTTTTCCCCACTTGAAAGATGATGTGAGGGTTCATGCATAATTTAATGTATATGCTTACAACAGTGTCTGACAGAGTAGGCACTCAATAAATATGGAGAATGTCAATACTAAACTATACTGCTTTTATTCAATGGCAATAGAAAACTCATTGTTGTTTCTCTGAGAATTAAATTCTGTGTTTTTCTGACTTGAACCTTTACTTTATAGCAGATCTTGTGCTTCCAATTAGAATATGTAAAGTCACAAAGCTTGAAACAAAACACAAAAACTGTCACACCCACCCTAAATAATAGAACAAGCTGAATAAGCTGTAAAAACAAACCTTCAAAATTCAACAGAAAGCAGAGATTGCAAAGCTGCTTAAACGAGACTCTACCACATGAGACCCACTGCTGCTATCTCCATTGGAAAATTAGGAAAAAGAGAAATCTGGTATAGATGGGGAGAAGGAATAAACAGCTGAACTTCTGAAAAACATTCTGTAGCTATGTGTGCCCCTGCATGATGGATTAGTATCCCAAGGAGCCTTACCAACAGAGGGATCTAGAGCCACCTGAGAACTCTTTCTTACATGTCTTTTTCAATTATATGGGGGTAGTATGCTGAGAGCAGGGCAGGGCCAGGGCAAGTGAAAGGCTCAGAAAGTCAGGAGCATAACTGCTGAGCATAGAGAACTCTCTATTGGCTCTATAAGGTGGATCTGTGGTATAAAGCAGAGACAGATTGTTCATTGTTTGGAAAGGTGTACTGTAAACCATAAATAGATCTCCAGAGTCTCATCATTACTTAAATCCCAAGCACTGCTAAAGGGAAAAATTGAAAGCTCTCTCAAACATTTGAAGACACTAACAAACTGAATATATCTATAGCTACAACAAAGCCCAGACCCAGATCAAATATAGATTTGATCAATGCAACCTTCCATGCTAGTAGGTTGACAGAAGAAAGGACATGCCTTTTGAAGGTGTAAATTTCATTTACTTCATCTTTACTTTTATTTTATACAATTTCTGGCATACAATGAAAAATTAGGAAAGATGCAAAGAAGTGAGAAAATGTAATATATTTTCAAGATAGTAAAAAGTAAGTAGAATTAGGCCCACCTGATGATCCAGCTGCTTGGATTACGAAACAGGAATTTTAAAATACTTTGGATTTTCCAAAATTAATAAAATATACCAACCCAAAGATTTAAGACAACCAGTGAATTGAAAATAGAAAATAGAAAAGAAAATTACATCTAGCCACATTGGAGTTAAATTGCTGAAAAACAAATTAAGAGTTAATATTTAAAAACACAGAAAAGACACATTAATACAGGGTATCATATAGTAATGATGACTGACATCTCTTCAGAAAAACATGGAAACTTTTTGTGCAGGACAAGGCTTGCTTAGACTAAGCAAAATGTATGGTCTAGTTGTCAACCCATATTTAGACACTTTATACATGAGTGAGGGTTCGTCACTTAATTTTTTTAAGTGAAAGAAAATGAAACAACATTTTAACAAGATTAAAGAAAACATAGTGAATTTATAAATTTTTTCTAAAATAAAGAAGATAAAACAAACAAACAAACAAAAACTTCAGACAAGAAAGATTGTGGTACAACATATCAAATACATGGTTTAAGCAATGGAAAAAAAAGTATTATGCTCTAAAGTGGAACATCTGAATTTAACTACTAATTCTGACATTTACTGCTAATGTCACTTTAAGCAAGCTTTTAAATTTTTATATTTTCCTCATATGTAAGATGAAGATAATATCTATCTCACTAACATTTCTTTGGCTAATGCAAATATTATGTACATATTAAGTACATATGAAAGAAAGTACCCTGTTGTGGTAGACAGAATTCTACAATGGTCACAGTATTAGTTCCCAACAATTCTGTAAACCAACAGGGCATACATCACTGGATGTCAAAGTCTGAAAGTCATTCTTAGGATGATGGTTTCTTCTCCCTGGGGCTTTTTGGGTACCCACCCTTTCCACAGGCTTGCCCAACAGTCATTTTCTTGGTTCCACCCTCATCAAGCATTTGGGTGGTGACTGAGTTCCAGACCTCATCCTCCAAATGTGTTGGGGTGGTTGCCATACTTAACCCAATTTTTGGGTTAGAGTCAAAACCCCCCTTGTATAGTGAGGGGAAGACAACATTCTCCCTAACCTTTGGCATACAGGCCCAACCCTCTCAGAGCAACAAGTTGGCAACCTGGCCTTCCCTAATCTATGGGGGATAGGCCCACCCCTCTCAGAGCTATGGGGTGGTGACCTTAACGTCCCTAATCCTTGGGGAATGTGCTCCAGCCTCTCTGTACCCTGTGGTGGCAAAACTATCTCTGAACAGTGGGTGGGAATACCCACCCTCTTCAACTGCCAGGGCAAACTCACCCTTTCTGTACACATGGGTGTGGTTCATCTCCTGGCCCAAAGTGTCTTAATTTCTGAACTCATCTTTCATGGTTTTTCTCTTGAAGTAATTTCTCCTTCCAGCTCTCCCATCAATGTCCTTTTTAGTTCAAGCTGCCAATGATATTGTTCATACAGCACTCTCAAAAAGCTTGTTGGTTTAGCATGCAGGAGGCAGGGGTCCAAGCCATCAGACAATAACACTTTCTACAAGTCTTTCTGAGATAAATGCATTTTCAATCCTGATTTACTAGTTCCAAGTTTAGTTAAGTCCTCAAATGAGGCACTATCATCCAGGGGGCTTGATTTCCAGAGGCTTGGAATTTCCAGAATCAGTTTCTGGTTTTGTTGCACTCAACAATTCAGTTCTCAGTTTATCTCTCTCATCTAACATTTTACTATAACCTGCAAGGGGAAGCCAAGCCGTGTTTTCTGAGTTTACTTTGGAAAGTTCTTCACCTAAATGCCCAGGCTTGCCATTTTCAAATTCTGTCTTCCATAAAACATAAGGACTTAATCTTGCTAAGTTCTCTGCAACTTTATACAGATCGCCTTTCCTCCAGTTTCCAATAATAGTTTCATCATTTACTTCTAAGGCCTCAAAAAAAGTCTCTTTAGTGTTCACATTCCTATCAACAGTCTCTTCAAAGCACTCTAGGCCTTTTTTATTAAGCATCTCACAATTCCTCCAAAAATTACCCCTTACCCATTTATAAAACCATTCCAGCATTTTGGTAATTGCGAAAACACTATCCCACTTCTGTTACCAAATTCTGTATTAGTCAGACAAAGGGGTGTTGATGCAAAATACCAGAAATATGTTGGCTTTTATAAAGAGTATTTATTTAGGGTAGAAGCTTACAGTTACCAGGCCATAAAACCCAAGTTACTTCCCTCACCAAAGTCTATTGCCATGTGTTGGAGCAAGATGGTTGCTGATGTCTACAAGGATTCAGGCTTTCTCTTCCTCTTAAGGCTCCATGGTCCCAGCTTCTTCCAATATCAGCTGTAGGCTGGGATAAGTCTCGTCTCTCTCTGGGCTCAGTTTCTCTGTTCTCTCAACAAGGTTAGCTGTAGACTATCAGGTTCTCTTTTTTACCCCTGGAACTCTGCTTTGTCTATGGAGCCATCTCTATTCTGCTGTGTTCTTCTAATTTGTGTTTACTTACCAGGGCTCCAGAATCCAAAAACTCCAACCTCCCTCTTCCGCTGTGCAGTTTTCTTTGCGAGTACCTTCCCCCCAAGGGGGCGGGGACTCAATGTCTTACTGACATGACCCAATTGAAGCCCTAATCATAACTTAATCAAGCAAAAGTGAAACCTCTGAAGTTAATACAATCTAGTATGCCAAGAGGAACAGATCGGTTTACAAACATAATCCAATATCTCTTTTTGGAATTCATAGACAATTTCAATCTGCTATAGTCACCATCACCTCTATCACCTGATATTACAACTGTGATTATTTATTTGGCAGAAAATATTTCACAGAATGCATTCCCTGGCTGGTAGCAGAAGAACAGGCATGAGAAGCCTGAGAAGTATTCTACTTGCTGTTGATGGCTTGAAGATGGAGAAGGACATGTAGCAAAGAATGAGAATGGCCTTAGCAGTTGAGAGAAGCCTCTAGCTAAGAGCCAGTGAGGAAATGGAGACAGCAATCTTGCATTACTAGGAAATGAATTCTACCAACAAAGAAGAGGAACAAAGGAAGTTGGTTATTTTACCCAGACCCTCCAGAGGAAAGAACCATTGATAGTGTGCTAAACTTTTGACATGCATGATTATAAACTAATAAATGACGGTTTAACTAAAAAGGGTTAAGCCAGACACAAAAGGACAAGTATTGTATGATCTCATTGATGTGAAATAATTAAAATAAGAAAACTTATAGAGCCAGAAACTAGAATATAGGTTACCAGGGTTTGGGTTGGGGGTACAGAATGGAGTGTTAATGCTTTTGGTAATGGATGGTAGTGAAGTTAGCCCAAAATTGTGAACATAATTAACAGCACTGAATTTGAATGTGGTTCAAAGGGGCTATTTTTGGTTATATGTATGTTACTAGAATATAACAAAGTTCTTCACAGTAAGCCAGAATTAAAATATCTATTGTATACAACTTCATACAAAGTATTAGGCAAAGTGAAAGATTTTTTGTCTTTCCTTCAAAAATAACATGTTTCAGTAGTATAGAACCTGGGTATCTTTCTTCTTATCATGTGCTAAATTATAAAATGTTGTACAATGAACTTTGAAAGTATTACTTCTATGAAGAGGTCTTGATTTTAGGCCATCAGTTCTTTAGAAAATAAAGCTCTTATAAGAAAAAAAAAAAAAAAAAAAAGGGTTATACAAATATATCAAAGTAGTTTTGTCTTGAAATTAGTAATGGCTAATGACAAGCATTTTGTTTAAGGATAACAAAATTTATAAAATTAAATAATCTAATATTTTGCCTGGATACCAATAGTTTTGCATGTATTTTACTGAGCTATATTTTATGCAGCAAAATTAGTCCTTCTTGCTATATGATCCTATGAAATTTGACAAACACAAACCATCATGTATCCCCCATAAAAATAAAGAAATAGAACAGTTGCATCACCTCAAAAAATGTTCCAAAGTCCCTTTTATGCAACACTTTCCCCTCTCCCCAGGGACTGGAAACCATTCATCTGTTTTCTCTTCTTCTAATTTGCCTTTCACAGAATGTCATATAAGGGGAATCATGCAGTACAAAACTTATTGAGTCTACCTTCTTTCAATCAGCAACATGCATTTTAGATCTATCCATATTGTTGTTTATCACTTGTTTATTGGATTTTATTCCTGAATAGTATTTCATTTTAGGAAATACCATAATTTTTTATCCATTAATCAGGTGAAGCCTGTTTGGATTGTTTCCATTTTTTGGTGTTTATGAATGAAGCTGCTATAAACATTTTTGTACAGGTGTTATGTAAAAATAAATCTTCATATCTCCTTGCCAAATACTTAAAATTAACATTGTTGGGAAGTATGGTGAAAGTATATTTACCTTTTTGAGAAACTGCCAAACTCTTCCAAAGAGGTTGTGCCAGTTTGCATTCCCATATGCAATGTATGAGAGTTCCTGCTACTATGGATCCTTTACTTTGCATGCTTATTTTAGAATTGGATTTTCATTTTTCACTGAGTATTGGGAGTTCTTTGTACATTCTGGATACAAGTCCATCACTATATATTAAATTTACAAATATTTTCTATTAGTCTGTGGCCTGTCTTTTCACTCTCTTATCAGTTTCTTTCACAGAACAGCATTTAAAATTTTTGATGAAATAATATTTATCATTTATTCTCCTTTTGTGTATGTGTGGTCCTGCTCTCATTTATAAGACAGTTTTGCTTAACCCAAAGATTTTCTCCTATATTTGTGTTATAGTTTTATAGTGTTACAGTTTGAAGTCAGGTCTATGATGCATTTTGAGTTAACTTGTGTATATTATGTGATATGTGATTCAGAATTCAATTATTATGCATATGAATACAATTATTTCAGTACTATTTGCTTAAGGGATTATAATTTTTCTCCCTTGACTTGCTTTTGAAACTTTTTTCAAGTATAATTGAACATGAGTCCATGTGTCAGTTCTTGGACTGCCTTAATATTCCATTGATTTCTGTCCCTATCCTCTTGCCAATACTACACTGTCAGGATTACTGTTGCTTTATAGTAATTCTTGAAGACAAGTAATGAGTAGACTCCAACTTTGTTCTTTATTAAAACTGTTTTGTCTGTTCTATTTCTTTTGCTTTTCCATGTAAATCTTTGAATGAACTTGTTAAGACCTATAGAAAATGCTGCTGGAATTTTGATTGTGTTGAAGCAACATCAGTTTTGGAAGAATTGACTTAGCTTATTGAGTTTTCCAAATCATGAACATGATGAATATCTCCTTTTACTTTTGGATTTTTTATTTCTTCCATTACTTTTTTATAGTTTTCAGCATATAGAACTTGCATATTTTTGTTGTCATGATTTTAATGTTATTTTAAGTGGCATTTTTTTACATTTCAATAAAATTTTTATAGTATATGGAAATATAATTGATTTTTTCTATTGACCTTGTATCTTACAACTAAACTCACTTACCAGTACAGGGATTTTTAAAAGAACTATTTTTAGATTCCTTCAGATTTTCTACCTAGGAACTCAGGTTGTCTGATGATAGAGAAAGGTTTATTTCTACCCTTTCTATTTCTATACCCTTTATTTTTCTTCCTTATTGAATGGCTAAAACTTTCAGTACAGTGTTGAGTAGGCATGGTAGGAAAGGACAATCTTTCCTGTTAATCTTAGAGGGAATGCAATCAGTTTTTTTACCATTATGTAAAGTATCAGCAGTAAGATTTTTGGAGATAATTTTTATCAGGTTGTAAAGGTTCACCTGATACTCCTGGTTGCTGAGAGTGTTCATCATGACTGGATGTTGAATTTTGTGAAATGCTTTTTCTGCATTTATTGAGAAGATCGTGTGTCTTTTTTCTCTTTCATATTGTGAATTCCTTAGATTGATTATATAATGATGAATCATCTTTGCATTCTTGGTGCCACCCTACTTGGTTGTGATGTAGTATTCTTCGTACGTGTAGCTTGATTCAATTTGGTAATGTTTTGTGAGGAATTTTTGTGGCTGTGTTTATGAGCTATATTGGTTTCTAGTTTGTGCTCCATGTAATATCTTTGATTGGCATTTGCATCTGCCAGACATAATATGTGAGTGAAGGATATATCAGATGATTCCAGTCCCCAGCATCCAAGTATTCAAGCTAAATGACCTGCATTGGAGAGCAGATATATGAACCCCTGGCCTACAGATACCATGAGAGAACATCAATGATCATTGTTGCTTTAAACTACTAACACTGGGTCATTTGATTTGTAGAAAGATATGCCTAATACATATGGAGTGAATGTTTTTTGATAGTGCATTGTTTCTCCTTTGTATCACACTTCATAAGCTATTGCTGCTCGATATATTCAGTGTTCATCTATTTCATATAAACAGGATGTCCATGTCTGTAGCTCTAGACCAGAGTTCTCTCCAGCCTGAGCTCCATTTATATCCATTCTTTAATGAATATGTCCACTATTTTTAACATCTTAAAATCAATAATTCTAACATTTAATTCAATATATGTATCTCTGTATCTTATGTTTATGCAGTTTCAGAAGTGCCCGGTCACAATACCCAGAAATGTATTTATTGTAGTTTACTTGTCTCTGAAGTCCACTCTGACACCAAGCCAATCAAAAGGATTCGAAGCTAAGTATGTATCAGGACTTTCCTTTCCTTTTTGTTCCATTCACAATGGCATGGCCTTCGTCATCTCTCACAGATTTTGTTATGGTTTTATCTTGCCTCTTCATCTCTGGGCTTTGAATTGATCTCTTTCAAGCCATTCTTCCCTTTGGTATCAAAGGAATCCTAAAACACAAATTTGATCTGACCACTCCTTTCCTTAAATTGTTCAAAGTTTCCCATTACCTACAAATGACAATCCAAAGTATGTTGCATTTTAAAAATTAAAAAAAAAAAAAAAAAAAAAACGAGAGAGAGAAAGAGAGAGGAAGGAAGGGAGGGAGAGAGGAAGGGATGGAGGGAGGATGCTTTCCTCCAGTTGCTAAGTCTGCATCTAAATTCCTGTCCCAAATTAAATGTAAGCACCTTGAGAACAGAGACTCAATTTCTTGCTTTCGAAAGCAGAGACTCAATTTCTTGCTTTCTCTAAACTTAGGTTAAAGCATTTTGGGGGAGTGGGAGTTGGCTAATTACAGTATGCCATTTTAAAAAATATTCCCTTGGGAGATTTGACATTTTTAAAAACTGTATCTATAATATAAAGTAATATTTTGAATTTTGTCTTAAGTTAATTGGAGATACCTGAACAACAGTATAGATTTATGCTTAGACAAATTACACTAACAGGCAGGTCTTATTATTTGCTGTTTATTTTTCTATTTAATATGACTATAAAGATCCGCTGTCTTTGGAAATCTCTGCTTCTCCTTTTTATCAATGTGATACCTGCTTCTAAAGAGTTGATCCTCACTTTCTTTACTCATTAACTTTGGCAAAATCTACTTGATGTGATGATATGAATAGACTTCTCAGATTGTCTGTAAGACCAGAGCAATTATTTTCTTCATGGAGAGGATTTTGTAATGTATCCAGTGTTACAGTCTCCTTCATGTATAGTTGTACAAAACTTGTGATGCTCTTCACTCTTATTTGTGTTCATTGCCTATTGACTGGGCTTACATACTGTGCCAATACTAGGAGGTGCTATTTTGGAGATTTTAAAACAAATTAGTTCCTGGCCTCAACAGTGAACAGCACTTTCCAAGAAACACAATTCTAGTCATTTGTCTTTTTAAGCCCTACTGATTATGTATGCTAATTAAAAGGACCGAATATTAACAATTATTTGAATGTAAGTTAGCTTTAGAGACCAAGTTAATTATTAGTATAATATTTTCTTTTTTAAGTTAAGTGACAACCTTTTCCAAATAAAAAAATAATTCTTCTTAAGAAAGCGTGTTCTAAGCCTGCTGTTGCTTTTTTCATATATACATATGGTGTAACATCTCTTTCATATCATATCAAAATAAATGATGCAATTTGATGTTTTACAGTTTTTCTTGGCAAATTCTACAATAGGAAATATTATTTAAGTTGAAAACTTATGTATTTTCTTCATTTAAATTAATTCTAACTCAAGAAATCATGTAAATTATTAGCTTAATAAACCATGATACTGCTTCTGTAACAAGTAGTGACTGTGGTACCTCACTTTTGGATAAATTGGTACCTGAAGGAAAAGTAAAATACATTATCATTTCAGCACATCTCATTCTGCAGTATGCCTGCAGTCCATGGCTCCGACTGTGTACTTCTCTTGTTCCTTAATAAACTCTTTACTCCCTTGGGAAAAAATACATTATCATTTCAAATGTCTACTTAGTCTTGTCTCTGAGGACAATTTGGCTATTTTGTTCATCCATTAAGTAATACAATAGCACTTCTTGCACAATTTACTACCATACTAAAACTAGGATCAGTTCATTTCATCTCTATTGGAAAGATGTTTTAAAAATTTTTTGCTTGACTAAATTTTAATTATAATGAGAAATCTATTACAGAAAGCAAAAGTTCTAGAAAAGATTTACATGTAAAAAATACAGCTTCAAGCATGTCTTAAAAATGGTGATTTCGAATTATTAATGCTTATGTGTTCATTGTACACTATAAAGGTTGTGTCCACAAAGTTCCATTTCTTTTGTTTTTTATTCTGTTTTCATAACATTATTAACTCCCTTCTCTACTCTTCTCAAAACTGCCACTCTAAAGTGAATGAAGTGCATCCTTGATTCAGGGTCTTCTTTTCTAATATTCATAAATGATATAATTTATATTATTTTGTGTAGTTTTAATATTAAAAAGTGGTATTCTGCTATATTTTTTACTGAAGAAGAGGTTTTAAAACCTACCCACATTACTGTGTACATCCAGTTCATTGGCTCAATAATTTGCCAAGTGTTCTATGACATGCATAAATTATATTGCCCTAATGTTCTCTGATAGTGACGAACACTTAATTTTGCTCCATTTTCTCATTAAAAATCAATGCAAAAATGAACAAATAAATGCTTGTCCCAGCAGAGGTCTATGCAAGCATTTCTCAACTTTAAATCCCCAGACAAGGATTGCTGTATTACAGGACCAATTTGCCCAAGCACTTCCAGATGATCCTCTAGAAGGGCTGACCAATTCATTCCTGTTTCCATACCACCTCTCCAGTAATTAGCATTACCAAAATTTTAAATTCTCACTAATCCCTGGAATAGACTTATTTTTTTCCAGGGTTTCTTATTGTTTTGTTGTTTATTTTAGGATTTAGCATATTCCAGATTTTCTTCTTTTATCAGATTTCAAAGTTACAAAAAAGTTAAATTTTTTGCTCCAGCTATTATCTGTAAATATTCTTCTTCATCCCAGTTGTTATAGAACAAACATTCCATACCCATTGTTTTTACATTTTTGAGTCTTATTTCAAAAATTACTTCTCATCTTTAGGTCATAAGTATATTCCTTGATATTTGCTTTTATTTTATTATAATTTTACTATTAATTTTTGTCTTTTATCCATTTGCAGCAGTGAGGTAGGGATCCAATTCTTCTTATGTTGATGAATTTTCTAAATAGCAATGATAAAATAGTACACTCCTTTAAATCCACTTCCGGTAACTTCAAAGCCTCCCAAAGTAATCAGTATCCTGATTTCTAAATTTGTGGATTAATTTTGCAAGGTTTGAATTTTATAAAAATGTGATCATATAGTGTATGCTCTCTGTGTTTGATTTTTTTTCACTCCATGTATTGTTTTTGAGATGTACCCAGTGTTGATATAGTTGAAGTTTCTTCATTCTCATTACTATATATTATTCCATAAAGAAGAATATGTCAGTATTTATGTTTTACTATTGATGTGCATTTTATTATTTCTTATTTTGATTACTATGAAAATTGTCACAAGAATCTTTAAATATCTGTGTTTTTGCAAATATATTTCTGTTGGATAAATGGATTTATTATGTCATAGTGTAGATATATTTTTAGTTATAGTAGATGCACTTGAAATACTTTACACAAATTTCCAGTTCTATCAGCAGTATATGAGATTTCCAGTTGACCTTCAACCTTGCTAACATCTGTTAATTTCTGCCTGGATGTATCTCAATGTGGGTATAGTTGACAATACTTTGAACATCAATGAAGTTTTGAAAGTTTGAACATTTTTAATTGTTTAATTGTTATTTGGATATCTTCTTTTTTTCTAAGTGACTTTTCAAGAATTATGGCCAATTTGAAGAGTGGGTAGTGGTTCTGCCTTTTCCTAATTAATCTGAGTCCTTTTGGAGATATATACTATAAATAAATTTTCTCAATTGGTAGCTTCAATCTTCAGTTACTTAATTTTTGAACAATGGAGGTCTTAATTTTAATTTAGCCTATTCTGAGGTGGGAAAGGAATGGAAATATAACACCTATAAAACAATTCATTTATTAAAAAATATTTATGAATAATAGTTAATGCTAAAGTGTTTGTAGGTTTGACACAGTGTGTGCATTATTCATGTGGTACAAGGGTTATCTATTGTTGGTTTGCAGTTGGATATACCAATTTATATTGAGATTTAGTAGCTGGTTGAAATTAGACTACTCATAAGTAAGCAAGCAAAAATGAAGGTGTCTGTCCATAAGATAAGATTTTTAGTTATAATTATAGGAAGTTCAAAAATGAGTTTAGGGGGTCAAATGTGGCTCAAACTGGTTGGGCGTCCGTCTCCCATATGGAGGGACCTGGGTTCGATCCCCGGGACCTCCACGTAAAAAAAAAAAAAAAAAAAAAAATGAGTTTATATCTGGAATTTTTTTTTTTTTATGCAATTGGGATTTCAGTTGGGAGCCAAATTGAATTTACCACTTGATTCATACTTAACTTTACCTGCTTTAAATGAGCCCAAAATGTGCTTTATTCCTGAAGTAGAATTACAAGTTTCTTTACCAGGGACAAGGTAATCACCAGCGAGCAACTGAGGTTAATAAATATTCCCATTGACTTCTAAGTGTTTCCATTGAATTGCATTATATTTTTTTCTTTTGTGTTGTGGTATGCTCTTAGAGAAAATCAGATTCCTACAATGGAAATTATATAGTTCTTTATGTTCTCATTGGAGAAACCTGTTTTCTACTATCGTTTTAACACAGAACTACCTTTCAGATTCTGCTGGGATATAATGGGAATGAAACAGTGACAAATGTTTGAATTGCCATAGATTCAAATTATGCTCTTTCTGTCTTCTTGAGCCCATCAACCGAACTCATCACCTCTCACAGTATATTTTTAGTTTACATATCTTGTAAATTTTAGCAGACGTTCAGGAATTTTATATTCCAAGAGATAGATATAAGACCTCCTTATATAAAAATAGTGTTTTGGAAGAGAAGCCAAAAATATGTGGAAAATAAATCAGATAGTTGAATATTGCATAAATGATATGAGCCAGAAAAATATGAATTATAGAGCTATGAATTAATCTTTGTGTTGTAGTGAGTATATTAAAAAATCAAACTTGCTTTTAAGTTTTATGGGATCACTAGGATTCAAATGATAGATGTATATAATTCTATAACTCAGAGTAACTTATTACTTAGTCTATGTTTAATTTTATTGTACATTTAAAGACATTATTATAACAAAGTTTCTTAAAATTAGGCTGGGAAAAAAGCATTGAATCATTCATATTTCAATGAATCGTGAGTATACATCAAAAGACTAATTAATAAGTCTCAATTTCTGAATGACTAAACTAGGACTCAGATTTTTCTGTATAATATAAACTTCATATCATGTGGAAAAAGATTATTGATGGATTTATCATGGGGTGCAAGGGATATGGGTAAGCAATTATAAATTCCTTTAAAAGTCATGGCATATTTTGAAGTAGTAATATTTACATTGTGTGAACCAAAATAGATGGCAGACAGACCCTTGGAAGGATTCTACAACCTTAGAGAAAAATTTGCTGATCCATTCTTGTGACTAAAGATAACCTTTGAAACACCTATATTATTATAAATTAACTAAAAGAATGGCAAGATAATTTTTCCCAGGATATTGACAAAATCCACCAACTGGCTAATATTTCTCAGGGATTGCAAATTAATACATTGCTATTGTTTGATTTTTACTCTAAAGGTTTATCTAATAAATGATTACCACTTTATTCTTAAAAATGACAAGAATAATTATGAACTGAGAGGATTTTACCATTTATTCTTTAAATTTTGACTGAAATCTTTGTAAAAGACAATTAATAAGCAAAAATGTCATACAAAAAATTACATAATAAATTATAATTTAATTTTACTCTCATAGTTTGAAAGCCACTGTAATATTTCACATTAATAAGAACAATTTACTATACTATAAACCATTGACAATGTTTAATAGCTATGTTTCACTATCTGTATAACAGTTATAACAATGCTACCATACCATAAAAAAGGTTTTAATATGGTGTGAGGAAAGGGGAAGGAAGTTGGGTATATGAGAGTCTCAGTATTCTGTGTGTGACTTTGCTGTGACCTGACACTTCTTTGAAAATTAAATGAAAATTTGGGAGACATTGGGGAGTGAGAGAAGGAAGGTGCGATGGTATAGACTAGACATCCGATAATGCAGTGATAAAAGGAAAAAATAATAATATTTTTTTTTATTTTTTAATTTAAAAAATTTGTTTTGTTTTTTCCCATTTTTTGGATGTCCCAATCCTTAAATTTTATTTTATTTTTAGGTTTTTGTTTTTCTGAGTTTACATGTATTTTATCTCTTACATTTAAGCTTATCATTATTATTTCATTTTCCTATTAATTGTATTTGGCTATTATATGGGCTTCATCTTCAAGGAAGGTTTAGATCACAGAAGGATTACAATGGGGGCAGCAGAGGATCATTGGTGGGGGGTGTCTGGGATGGGGATTTCATGGGAGGAAGTTCACCTGACTATACATGAAAGATATATAAAAATACTCAAATGATCAAGGGGTGGGGCATGGTCACAGTGGGTAGACAATCACTTAATACATGAGGGAATACTGAATTCCCAGCCTGAAGAGCTCTGCTACATTCTCCAAGGGATCAGCATCAGTCCCCCGAGTGCAGGGGCAGTGTCTGGCAAGGGAAGATGGTCCACTGATGGGTTCTTGTTATTAATGACTAGCCTTACTAGTCTTTGCTCTTGTAATTGATACTTAGCCTACTCTTATGGGGTGCCTAAGGGTTGCCACCCAAGAGCTTCCTTGTTGCTCAAATGTGGCCTCTCTCTAAGCCAAACTCAGCATATGAATGCATTACCTACCCCCCAGCGTGGGACATGACTCCTGGGGATAAGCCTCCCTGGCAACGAGGGATTAATACCAAGTGCCAACTGGCAATATGACTGGAAAAAAAACTTGAATAAAAGGGGAAAAGTTAAAGACAAATGAGTTCATGTGGCTAAGAGACTTCAAAGAGAGTCGGGAGGTCATCCCAGAGGTAACGCTTACGCACACCTCAGTAGGATCTCATAGAACACCAAAATGGATATCACCCCACACAGAGGGGCTCCTGAGGGTTCTGGAGACACCCAGGTCCTAAATAAGGGGGGATAGCTACAGTGATTGATGCTTTATCAGTGGACTATACTTTGGAATCTGTGCTCCTGAGAGTGATAGAGTTAGACTCAAATAAGTCCTCCCTGCACATGGTCCATCAGTCCCTTCTATTCAAACCTATATGTGATGCTGGAGTTTGTAGGTGTACTTCCAGAGACTGGAGCCTTTGGCCTGCCCATGTACCAGCTGTGCCTAGAATCTCAGTGGAGCTGCAACTCCTACTCTACAGCTCAATGGACTCACCCAAGTCACCTGGTGAGGAGACGATGATGGACAACGGCCATTCCAGGGAATGGAAATAGCCTGCAGCTTCAGGCAGGATAATCACATCCATTGTATCCATGGGATATAAGCCCCCTCTCACTTGCAGATGGAGTGGACATCACCATCCCAAACTCCTCAGGACTGAGGGAAGAACTATGGACTAGAGTAGACTTAATGGTATTCTGTTATAGACATACTGTGATTCAAGCAATGGAAGAAATTACAACAGTGAGGTGGAGCCATTGGCCACTGGATGGGGTAGAGAAGGGAAAAGTGGTTGTAATACAGGGGCTTTTTCAGGATTTGGGAATTATCCTGAGTGACATTACTATGACAGATATAGGCCATTTTATATCAGCATATAACATGTAGAACTGTGTGGGAGAGAGTGTGGTCTACAATGTGAACTATGGTCCATGCTTAATGGCAAAGCCCCAGAATGTGTATATCCATTGCAGGTGATGTGCCACACTAATGAAAGATGTTTATGTGGGAGGTTGTGGGAGGTGTGGGAGGTGGGGAACATGGGAATCCCTGTAATTTTTGTATAACTTTTATGTAATATAAGCATCTTTTAAAATATATATATAAAAAATAATAAGAACAATTTAAATTTCTTATGAATTTAAACAAAATACTCTTTGAAATAACACTAGGGGATGATTGAGCAACAAAAGATTAGACACTGGTTTTTGCCATGAATCTAATTTTAAATGTAAAATAATAGTTATTGAAATTACATATGTCATTATTGAGTCTGGCAATAAAACAGGGAAAATAGATGTAGTTTAAATGATTTAAGATTAAAATAATACACCGTAATCACTGTTTTTTTGACAACCTACGAATGGACTTATAGCCATATTTATTATACTTTTTATAATGGATTGATTTGTAGTGAAAAATCAGTTTAGAGTGAAGAGGTATGTTAGAAGACTCTGAAATTCCCAGTTTATTATGTGATTTATAGTTAGTCCCATAGTGAATAATCTTATTAGTGTGTACTATAGATTTGCATACTAAATTTATGGAACAAAACTTGCCAATCCATTTTTGTGATATTCTAAGGACAAGGAGATCTTAAATAAATGGTGAACTAAGTTAGCTATACTGGTACTTTGCTGAAGATCAATTCATTGTGTAATCTAAGTGTCTTTAAAAAAATAAAAAATATGTATTAAAAAAAACTCAGTTCACACCCTTGTCACTATTGCCCTTATTGACTCATTCATTTGTTAGACTCCCTTAATGACAATTTTCTTAGTCATTTATTCAATGAGTAGTATTCATTCATTATTTTTTTTATTTATCAGTATAATTTCACACTTAATACAAGACATAATAGCCATACTCTTGTAGGGTATATTGATAGTGATTTTAGATTCTTAACTTATAAGTCGCTCTATATTATGATGTATTGTGAAAATACATGAGTAGTCTGTGCAAGGACAGAGTAAAATCAGGATCTGAGCAGAAAGAAAAGTTCTACCAAGTCTTCTGTAGTTTTATTTCCTTTTTCTTTCTTTTTTTCCCTTTTGTCAAATTAGACAAAAGGAATCAAATGCCTGACTCTTCTCATTCAATGATTTTTGGTAAAGGCATATTTCCTTTTAAATTTATTTAAAAATCTTCTTAATTAGTTTGATGGAAAAATAAGGCCTACAAGTACAGAGCAAACACATTCATCACCACTGACCCTGGAAAGATAAATTCTTTATTTGTATTGCTAGGGGGGATAGCAATTTTAGTAATATCTAATTCAGTACTATAAAAAGACAGAAATGATTCATTTTTACTCCAAATATGACTGTGAAAATAACTAAATTGAAAAAAAGGAAACAAACAAGCAAACAAATACTGAAATGCCTGAGTTAAGAATTAGCCCCAATAGTTAATTATATACTATATACACTATTATCTTTAGGCGTATGAATAGTGGTAAATGCTTTATAAACAGTTTTGCATACACAGTTACTATAGATGTTTAGTATTTTGTTCCCTGGAAAATAAAAACTTTGGTATCAGTGAAGGTTGGAGAAGTCTCACTTGTATAGTTTCAATTCAGTGTATATAAAGTTACATCACAATTTGAAAACAGGCAAAACGATATATTATTTTTAAAAGTATTTGCATTTCTACCATTTAAAGGAACAGTTAACAATAAAAATCCAGAAGTTAAAAGTTATTTCAAAGCATTTGGCTTGTCAAAAATATTGTGTTCCAAAACCAATTTTTCTACAATGAATATTGTTCCTTATATTTATTAAAAAGAATGTGCTTCTGAATATAGATGTAATTGTAAAGAAATCAGATGATTTTAGGAAACAGCACTAGACTAAGTTTCTGCTGAAATTATCACAATAGATTTATTGACAAAAGAAGACAACTTTTTGGTTTAAGACTAGCAGGGAAGGTCTTACTTGTCTAAATTGGACTTAAGGTGTACATGCCAACTGTAACTAATGTACCATCCTAACAAAGGATGTTGTTTTGAAGAACTCACAAACGAATGTACCATCCTAATGAAAATAGGGACGGGGCATATGGGAAGCCCCTATATTTTTTATGTAACATTTATGTAATCTAAATGTCTTTTTTAAAAAATAAAAAATATATTTAATAAAACAACAACAAGAAAACAGTACATATGTCAATATATGTGAAAAACTCCAGATTAACAATTTATACATTTATCAGCGAAAAGCAGATATGTAAGCATGAACACACAGAGATTCACACATACATACAGAGGTACAAACACAATCTCTTTATCTTACATTAAAATTTTGAAGAACTCACAAAGAAGAATCACTATTAACCTTATTTTTATTATTTTATTAAGTTATTTTAAAATTTAAAGAGATGCAAAATATGATCTCTATCATATGGTATGGATCGATACCCATTTTTGAGCTTTTCAAATGTGAATATCACAAATGTAAATAAGAGGCTTTTGAAATAAAGTTTAAGCTTTTTCCTCCTCTAAAAAATTTAAAAAAATAAATTGGACTTATTTCTCTAAGGTTAGAAATCTGCCAACATTAAGTGAGGTGACAAAAGAAAAGGAGAAGGTGAGACTTTTTTTCTGGCAGTTGGTAGCTAAAATTCATAGTACCTTAGAAATTTATACAATGGCAGCCATTCTTTTTTATTCCTTTCTTTGTTGTTTCCTGTAAAGAGTGACATTCCTGCTTTGAAATTTACTAATAAGAGAAATCAGCTGTGGAAACCTTGGTCTATATTTATTCTCAAATTTGATGACAACTCCATGTATGCTATCTTAAGCTGCTGGGCTAACTGCTGTCATTCTTTGTTTTATATTTTGGGCAGTCTTCATTCCTTTGTGTATATTTAAATATCTGCCTGGGATCATTTTCTTTCTGCTTGAAGAGCTTCTTACAAAATTTCTTGTGCAAATATAGTAGCAATAAATTTTCTCTGCTTTTGTCTTAAACATTCTTTATTTTACTCTGACTTTTAAAATTTCCTCACGGTATGGAATTGTAACTTGATTGTTTTTTTTTTTTAATTTCTTTTTATTCCAATGAGCACTTTTGTCTGGTGCTTTGCATATATTTAGAACAACAAGTCTGAGGAAACTTTTAATAATGTTGCTCTGTATTAAACAAATATTTTTACCTCTGTTTACTTTTCAAAGATTATCATTACCACTAATTTTCAGTCATTGGAATATGATGTACTTTGGTTTGATTTTCTTTATGTTTATTTGGTATGAGTTTCATTATTTTCTTGGATTTGTGGCTTCATGGTTTTCGACAAGTTTAGAAAATGTTTGGCTGCTTCATTCTTCAAATATTTTTCTATTCCTTCCACCAACCCAACTCTTCAGAAGCAGCCTGATATTATCCTATATACATGTGATGAGAGCCATTATTTTTCACTGATTTTTCCTCTTGGGGCTTCGATTTAATTACCACTGCTATGCTTTCAGGTGCACTGATTTTTCTCTTCTGCAGTTTCTAAATCTGCTGTTAATCCCATCTGGTGAATTTTTCAGTTAAAATATTTCAATTTTATTCATAGAAATTTCATTTTGTAATATCTGTTTCTAACCTCATTATGTTAAAGGATCCTTTAAATAATTGAACATATTTATAATATCAATGTTAGCTGGCTTAAAATCCTTTTCTGATAATTTCATAATTTGTTACATCTAGGTATATTTGTACTGACAATTTTTTTCCTTCTGTATATAGAATATAATTTTCTGCTTCTTTGCTTATCTAGTAATTTTGGATAGAATGTTGAATAAATGGGAATTTTACATTGTTGGTTGATGGATTTGGTTATATCTTTTGTACAGCAAAGGGCATTATTTTTGTCAGATATAATTTACTTATGGCTCTAACCAATACTTAGTGAACAATTGTTATGTGCAATATACTAGGATTAAACATCATGCACACATTCCTTACCTTCAGAAATCTAGAGGGGACAATTATGAAAACACAAGATTAAAATGCAACATAATTATTAGAGTAACAGAAATTTGACAGGGTACTGTAAGAGTATATGTGAAGAATTACTAATTTTCTCAGTGAAATTCAGGGAAGAACACAGAGTAACTAATATTGGAAATAACCACAATGACAATTGATACCCCTCAGAAGACATGTTGTTAATCTTTATGAACATTCTGTGGCTGTAAACCTGTTTATAAATAGCGTCTCCTGGAAGTGTGGTCCAACTGAATCAGGGTGAGTTTTTATCTGTATTACTGGAGCCCTGAAAGCAGAAAGAAATTTGACACGTTTAATGACAGGAGCCAGAAGCTAGAAGTCCACTGAAGCAGGCAGAGCAGGACAAGGAAATGGAACTTACCCTGTGCCAGGAGGAGGAGGCACAAGCTTGCCTTGGCCCCGATGCTTGTGGCGAACCAGTACCAGAATGCTACAGACTCCCGTGAGAAAGCAAGCCCTGCCAATACCTTGATTTTGGACTTCTAGGCTTCTAAACAGTGAGCCAATAAATTCTTGTATTTAAGCCAATTCATCGAGTGGTATTTTTCACAGCAATCTGGCAAACTAAGACAAGCACTGAAAAATGAAACATGACTTTCCCAGGAAGAAAAAGCAGGAAAAGCGGCATATTTTGAAACTATGAGAAAAAAATGTATGCTAAAGCCACTACAAGATTAAAATGGGAAGAGCAACTACAAGATTAAAGTGGAGTATGTTAGAAAATCTAAATAAATATTGACTATATAAAACAAAAGTGATATATGAGCCTTCAAATATATAAAATTGTTTTATAAAATTAAGGAGGGTTTTCTTGAGGAATATATAGTGTAAACTGTAAGAATTAAATTTAAAAAATTAAACTTCATGAAAAAATATGACAAATGAAAGTAAGTAAAAGGACATAAAATGAACTGAAGTGCTTAGTAAAAGTTTTAATACTTATTGGACTTTAATAAATCACAATTTGTTGTCATCTCTAGGGTACCACTGAAACACAGACTGAAAGAATATGAAAATAATAAGAATAGTCACTAAAAAAACCCCTGAAGGATATGTATATGAGTAAAGAAAGCTTTATTTATTGTAGTATTGTATATATTAGTATGTAGACAAAAATGAATTTTGATCTTTACCTCTCATTATACCCTAAAATCAACTCTAGGTAAATCATAGATATAATAAATATTAATAAAACCTAAATTAAACATATTTTATTTAAAATCACATAAATTATAAATTACATAATTACACATTGCATATGTAATACCATCATGATATTGGGTAAACTACAATTTCTTTAAAGAACACAAAAAGAAGGACTCACATAAAATCATAAATTTTATTATATTACAATTAGAGAAATTTGTTCATCAAAGAAACAACTAAATGAGTGAAAAAGGTAAAATATTGAGTGAGAAGTTATCTTCAATACTTATCAAAACTGAAGTAATTGTATCTAAAATATCTAAAGTGATGATATAAATTATTAAGAAAGATGGAAGACAAGGAACACTATTGTCTTTGTCTCTTTATTGCTCACATACCAAAGATGGCATGGTGGAATCAAAGATTATACAAACTATAGAATGCTGGACCTGGAAAGGCAATGCTAAACTCTTTCAAAGGTGTTTATACCAATCTACACTCCCTCACCAAAAGCAAATTATCCTTACAACCACATCCTCTTCAAAATTTGGTAATGTTGTATTTTTTTTACAATAAACTCATACATAATTTTATTAAATTGTGATATTGATTTGCATTTTCCCAACTACCAAAAATATTAAACATATATATATATATATGTATATCAACCATTTATTTACCATTCAAATTCCATATCTAATTTTCTGTGAGGTTTTTTGTGCTCTTTACAAGTGGAACTTAATTACAATTAAAAATCATAAGCTGCCATTCTGTTAAAAAAACAGCAAATACCAATTTACCTCTTAGTGTATGAAAGGCATGTATAAGGGAAGATTCTTCCCTATAATGGGATCTTTGGTCCTTTGCACCAGCTGTCACCTGCTGGCCTCGCCACCTCCCCTCCCACTCCTGCCCTTCTGATGGGGCTGCACGTGCCAAGGCTGAGCTTGTGCTTTGCTGAGGTCTGCATGGTTGGGTAGGTTGCCATGGCCTCTACAGAACAGCTATTTCTATGCCAGGCCAACCTACATTTGCTGAGGCTTATGATACCCTCAGCTTTGCAGACGTCCATTTACTTTTCCTTAAGACCTCAGCTTTGCAGACATCCATTTACTTCTCCTTAAGACAAGTCAGTAAGTCAGTAAGTCAGGCTTACTTATAGACAGTCAATCTCATGTGTTCAAATCACCATGAGTTTCAATGACCCACTGGGGCACAATTCCCATGTCCTGTGTGATGTTAGGGCTCAAAGTCATTCACAGAAGAGTGAGAGCAAACGGCACAACTGGAAAAACTATTCTCAAAAACTAGCTGCAAATCACAAAGTACTCGGGCCCACTGCAAGCCTCAATCTCCAATATTAATTTTTCACCCTTAATTCCACTCCTGTTATGTTTCTCAGTGTTCCCCAGTGTTCCCTGACTGGGCACTAAAATCAATACTCCCCCAAATCGAATTGTCCCCTGGAATAGATTCCCCTCTAATATTTATGCAAAGGAAGATAGGAAAACTGAGTGATAAATACAGCATATAAAATTAAAAAGAGAAAAAATGTATAAGGAATGAAGGTAAGGAGAGTAATAATGCAGCAGCCCCTTAGCACAGTGTAGGTCTTCAGAGAAGGCAATGAGGACTCCCTGGAAAATGTGGCATGTGGCATGTTCTCATATCTAAAAAAAAAAGGCATGTGTCATTCAGAATAATACAGCATGTGAATGAAATTTCAGTTCCTCCTAAATTAATTTAAACACATGATATAATTTTTTCAGAAGTGTACATCTTGACTAAAAGAGGAGAAATGTACATCTTGACTGAAAAACCAGATATACTGCTTAAAAGCCAAGTCCCTGAGGTCTGAAAACCATCCTTCTTAAGGAGGGCTGGCTATTTAGAGACAGACAAGTTCTCATTAACTACTGGTTGACACACTAGGGGTGTAAACGAGAGGATTTTAAAAGATGTGGATGGACAAACTCACATGAGCTTTCTCTCATTTGTGTGGAAACCCACAACAGTAACCTGAGGAGGTCTTGGATATGCATCTTCATAAATAGCCTTGCCAACCAGAAATCAGGCCCTGGATTGAATGTCTATAGACATGAGCCGAAATGAAAATTCAATGAAAAAGAACCAAAACACTCTTTACTAACTACAAAGACAGCATTATTTATACACTAAATTTGTTATCGTTATATTGTTGGTTTATTTTGTGTCTTCTTTCCTCCACCCTCACAGGCTACAGTGTACTTTTGTGAAATACATGGGTATAAACATACACAGGCCTGTACTAGAAATCTTTTTTTTTTTTTTTAACTATAAATCAACCCCACACAAGTGCATTTTTTCCTTCTGATGAGTAAAAAGTAAATATCAAGAATGAATGAAAATAATCTATGATAGAAAAGCAGAGGTCTGCTCTATTTCTGAACAGACAAAGCACTGCTCCTCCTATATTTCTTAACTGAAATATGGAAACCTTTTAGGACACATGATTCATCTTTTTAAAAAATATAAGGCTACATTTCAACTGTGAAACTACCAAAAGCCTTTAGTTATCAAAGTTAAGAAACATGCAAAGTAAGTTTCTGGATGAAAATTTTAATTGCTCACACAAAAGGAACACATTTAGAATAGTGAAAAACCTCTGGACATTAAAATTAAATCAATGAATTAGAAGAAAAACTAAAAAATCTTCCCAAAACACAATGTAAAAGATGGAAAGATAAAAAGTTGAAAATGTTAGGGAAAATGGAGATCAGTTCTGCACTTAATAATAGTTTCTGAACTGAGAAGAAATAAGAGGGCACAAAATAGATAAGAGAAGAAAAACATGTCTCTTCCTTAAAAAAGAGCTTATTCTTCTCATTAAGAAATTACATCAAGTTCTGTCTTTTAAACTTAATGAAAATACATCCATATATAGACAAAACACAAATAAAGTGTGCTCTAAGTAAAATATTAAAAATATGAGGTTACTTTCAGGAGAATAAAAATCATTTTGACTTCTTTTTTTCTATACTAATACAAAATGGGAGAAAATAATGGAGCAAAGTATACAACGATTTGAAAGAAAAGGGTTATGACTTAGCCATATTAAATTTAGTCAAGTTGTCAATAATATGTATAATAAAGATATTTACAGGTACTCAGCAACTCATAAATATATGTCCAAGACAACTTTAAATAAGTGTAGTTAACTTATATTTGTGAAAACCAGATTAAAACAAACAGATCTAAATAAGTAAACCATTTTAGGCCACATTTAGAGGAAAGTTTCCTAAACAGAAAACAAAGGATCCATACATACAAATTGAGAGTGCTGGACAATTTCTAGGAAAAATTAAAATTAAAAATTGCTCCACACATAGCCATATTTTAGAGAATTTGTTGGATTATATGTCTCAGTTTTCTCCATTCTTTCATTCAATAAAAATTAAGTTGTTACTAATTTGCAAAAGGCAATATTCTAATGTGGGGAATCCTGTGACAAACAAGGCAAAAGCGTTTCAAAATCTAATGCAGATTACATTCCAGGGAGGAATATGTGTTAGGAAGAAAATAAAATTGTTTAAAATTATGGTGTGACACGGGAGTGAACGATAATGTGATTAAATAAATCTCACTTGAGCAAACCACATTGAGCTGAATCTGCATTGAAGAGAAGGATACAGCAAAGGGAAAATTAAAAATAAGAGAGTTCAAGGCATAGGAGAAAATCTGATGAGGCAATGAGATTTGGGAAGTCTTAGAATGTCATTATGGCTAGATATTAATGAGTATCGGAAAGAATAAGTTCGTCAAAGAACTAATGAACTAGATAATATAGAATCTTTAGGGTCATGGTAAGGGATTAAAGTTCGTTTGAAATATAATTGGAAGTTATTTATTGTTCTTTAAGCCAGAAAATAAAGTGAGCAAGTTTGTGTTTTGAAGTTTTTATTTTTACTGCTACATCTAGAATGGATTGAGTGGTGCAAGAATGGAAGCAGTAGAGTTAGACTCATTTATAGGTTCTCGGCACATGACTCTTCTGCTCCTTTTATTTGAAACTGTAAATAGAAGTATACTTGAAAAATATATGTCCCAGAGACTTAAATCTTTGGTCCATTCATGTGCCACTTGAGCCCTGAATCTCAACAGAGTTGCAATATCTACTCTCCAGTTCATTGAACTCACCCAGGATAACTAACAAAGAGATGATGATGGACAATGCCCATCCCAAGGAACAGAGAGTGTCTGCAACTGCATGCAAGATAGTTCCTTCCATGTGCCCCATGGGATCTAAGCCCCCTCTCAATTAGAAGCAGAGTGGGCATCACCATCCCCAAATCCTCAAGACTGGGGAATGAACAATGAAATAAAGTAGACTTACTATTATTCTACTATAGATTTATTATTTTAGAAATGGAAGAGCTCTTATCATTTATATAAAGGCAGTGACCACTAGAGGTTCTGAGGGATGGGAGAGGAAAGAATAGGTGTAATATAGGGACATTTTCAGGACATTGGATTTGTCCAGCATGACATTGCAGTGATGGACACAGGCCATTGAATATTTTGTCATAACTTACAAAATTGTGCAGAACAGAGTATAAACTATAATGTAGACTGTAGTCCATGGCTAGTAGCAATGTGTCAATATATGTCTATCAATTGTAACAAATGCACCACACTAATGAGGGGTGTTGGTGATGTGGGAAAATGTGGAAGGGGAAGGGATTGGGGCATGTGGGAATCCCTTATATTTTCTATGTAACATTTATATAACCTAAAGCTTCTTTAAAAATAAAAAATAATAATTAAAAAAAAATAGGGGTGTATGAAAAAAATATACCAAGCATACGCTATGGAACATAGTTAGTGGTAATAGTCTGATCATGTTCTTTCATAATTTGAAACAAATGTTCCACAACAATGTAAGGTTTTGGTGGAGGGGTGATGTACAGGAATTCTACACTTTATGCATAATTGTTTTGTAAGCTCACAACTTCTCTAATTAAAAAAAAAAAAAGAAAAATAAAGAAAAAAGAAAAAGAAAAAAGGAGAAAGGATTCGACAAGCCATTTTCTCCTTTCAGGCTATTCAGAATGCTGGGTGTGGTCTCTCCTTTAGGTAGCAGGAGTGGAGGACTGGGAAAAGGGAAGGGAGGAAAGTTATCCAAGGGCACATTTCTGAGATGGTAACCCCTGTGGAAAAATGGGAACTCTGGAGGTGTCAGGCAGAATGCACCTCTGAATATCTCCTGAAGGGTAAAGAGAGTATTTTTACACTAACTTCCACAGTCCATTGGTCAAGGGTTGTCCCGGGAGGTGTTAATTCCCTTGCTCTTCTAGGATTTTCCAAATATTAGATTGGCTGAGTGGTTTCCTCCTGGCCTCTGAAGAGGTGGTTCCAGAGAAAACTCAGAAAAGAAAGCCAGAGAAGACAGATTCTGGATGGTTGCTCTATTGTGCAGCCATTTGCCACAGCAATGGCTAGAATAAAATAGAGGGCTCAAAGAATGTAACACAAGGAACAAATGATGTCCAATAATTGGACATAGAAAGATTGAAAGGAACTTGGGTGATATTAGAACACCAAAAACAACAGAAGTTACAGATGGGTTGGATGTGAAAAAGAAAGAAGTAACAATGATCTAGGACTATCATGATGGGGAAAAATGAGGAAAGAACAATTACTTTTATGGTGAAAAGAAGAGTTTTGTTTTGAACACAGTATATTTGATGTGCCTAATTTCCAGGTTTGGAATTTTAAATACAGAACTCTTCAATATGTAAAATTTATGTTATGAAATTGGAGGAAATATCTTAATAAGTGATTATAGATAGGACAGAAAAGATGGTATTGGACTGAACACTGGCACCTTATAATATTTAAAGTTGGGTAAAGCAGGTAGGACCAGGATAAAAACTGAGAATTAAAAGACAGCAAAATAGGTGAATTAGTCAGGGTAACCTGGGCTAACAACCCCAATATATCAGTGTGCAACATAGCAAAAGTTTTTTCTCACTCATGTTTCTAGTTCCACCTGTCAGCAAGAAACTATACTCCATAAAGTTCACACAAAGATTTAGGTTAATGGGTGCTGAAAAATCCTTTCTGGAAGATGCAGCTTTCCATTAAGAAAAAAACTGGAGTCATATATGGACTTTTCATTGTCTGAAGAGGAAGTGACTCATTATTTCCACTCACATTTTATGGCAAATGTACTAGAGCAAATGGAAAAATTGGTAAGCGTTACAGTCACTGACATAGAAGGAGAATGTGATGTCATAGCAACAATGAAAAGACAATTTTGAAAGTGCATGAAGGAGGGAAGCGGCTGTGGCTCAATCAGTGGGGCTCCCGTTTACCATATGGGGGGCCCCGGGTTCGGTTCCCGGGGCCTCCTGGTGAGGGCAGGCCTGCCCGCGTGGCGTGGTTGGCTGACCCGGCGAGCACAAGCAGCAAGGGGGGATAAATGAATAAATAAATAAAATCTTTAAAAAAAAAAAAAAAAAAAAAGTGCATGAAGGGGATCATCTTTGCTGGATGCTACTGATACATGATGTAAAATGAATTCTATATGGCAACAGGACGTTGATTGGTCTAGTTACATATATAAATCAATATCCAACTGGGAAACTTTAGAGAGTAGATAGAGGTATTATTAACAATTAGCTAGAGCAACAGGTGAAAACCAGGACTGCTCCATGAAAACGGGGAAATCACTGGTCATCTAAGTAATAGCAGTTTCAGTGAAATGAAAACTGAAGCCTTATTAGAGTAGTGGTAACTCCTTTTTTACCCAGGGTAGCCCAGTAAATACTTAAATATATTTGGCAAATTGTAAGCCTAGTTTCCACAGTTTTCAAGGTGAGATAAAAATTAGATTTCTTTTAAACAACACTAGTGCATTGCATTTATTATTTAATGGATGCTGCATTTTTATTATGGCATTTACCCATGATAAATGGTTTACAGAGATGATCCTTATCTTCAGGAATATTTGATTGATAACTAATAGCTATAATGTTGCTAACTTTATTCTTTTAAATAATCTTTTTGCTTGAACTGAAATAGAGAAAAACTCAATAACTGGATTTCATATACTGATTTAAGGCAAACCTGTTATAATTTACTTCTATATAAGAAAAAACCAATTTGACAATTAAGCACAAACATGTCCATAGAGTAAAATTCATATATGCCATTTGAATTTGTCATTGAATGTTTACTTAATTTGTGCTTGCTTCTGACTTTGTTCTTCTTCCTGACTCTTATTCTTAGATGCCTCATATTTTTCTATCTTAAGGCTGAGGCAGGAAAAATGAGGGTAAGTATATTAGTTTCCTAGGCTGCTCCAGCAAATACCATGAAAAGGTTTGGCTTAAACCATGGGAATGTATTTGATTATGGTTAGAGCCCAGGAAAATGCCCAAATCAAGGCATCACCAAGGTGATGCTTTCTTCCCAAATATTTGCTGCCAGCAATCCTTGGCTCCTCTGCCACATGGCAAGGCACATGGTTGCATCTGCTGGCCTCTCCCTTCTCTTCTGTGTTTCTTTGCTTTCAGCTTTTTGCTTCCATGGCTTTCTCTATCTCTTTGCTTATTCATCCTGTTTATAAAGGAATCCAGTAAGAGGATTACGATCCATCCTGGGCCATGCCTTAATTGAAGTAAACTCACCAAAAAGCCCTACTTACAATGGGTTCACACCCAGAAGAATGGATTAGATTTAAGAACATGTTTTTCTGGGGTACATACAGCTTCAAGCTTCCACAGTAGGTAATAGGCCTTCAGTCCATCATAATCATATGGCTCTTCCCCATGCCCAAATTACAGCGTCCTTCAAGAGCAGAGGCTCAGCAACACTGGGGAAGCTCAAGCGCAGGAATCTGACAAGAGTGATATCTCCCAACTGTTCTATTCCTCCTGCCAGGGTTCACCACCCAAGTAATGGGAAGGGAAGAGACCATGAATCCCAGGTCTTAAGGTAATACAGTTTATATGTATTAGGGAAAATAAGATCTAGAACAAAGGTACTTTTGGAGCTAATGTGTTAACATTAATATGGAGGATGTTCTTAAAGGAGTACAAGGGTTCAGCACAGAAGCATTACTTATTTTGTAACTTGATATTCTTGTTAAATTTGTTAGGAAATATTACACAAAATTATATTCGTATATAAAGAAACCAAAAAGGAGCTAGGATAATGCTTCATTTTGAAGCTATTTTTGATGGCTTTTAGCACTCTTTCAAGCATCAGTTTCACACACTTGATGTAAATAAAGTAAATGTTCCTTTGCTTCATTTGTAAATTATAGGACTTGGATGTTCTTTGGTGCAGTTAGTTCTCAGGTTCTTTGAATCAAAAATATTTTACATGTTTCATTTTTGAAACATCTTTCAGTTGTTGATAAAGGTACTTAATGGATTCTAGACTGTGGAAATATTCCATAAAATGAGAAGACATAATTTCTTGAGTATGATAGACTGTTAAGAGGGTATGTAAGAGCAGCTCATTCTTCATATGTGATCACTATGGTATTTTTAAAATACCATTAACAAATAGAAAACTTAAAATATGTTTTTCCTTAATTTTATCAAGTTTTCTGCACTGTGCCTTTCAAATAGTGTGCTCTCTGGATTTCCATATAGTTTATTTTGCTTGTTTGCTTCAGAAAAAAAAAGTCAGTATAAACCTCAAAAACATTATGATAAGTGAAAGAAGCCAGATACATATTGCACATATTGCATGATTCAGTTTATATAAAATGTTGAGAAAAGGAAAATTTAAAGACAGAAAATAGATTAAAGGCTGCCTAGAAGTGGAAATGGAGAGTTATTACAAATAAGCTTGTGGTTTCTATATGAGGTGATAGAAATCATTAGATTTTGGAGATTTATTCTGTAAATACACTAAAAAATTCATTGAATGATACATCTAAATTGGGTGTGTTTTGTGGTATATGGATTATATTTCAATAAGGTTGTTAAAATGCCAGGTTTCTAATCAATGAGCCATATGTACTGTTCAGAAGATAACAGAGATATTTTGATAATATAAAAACTTGGTTGTAAAGTCTAAATCTACTCCTTTTTTTTTCAATGGCTGCCAGATATCTTTTGAAATGACTATAGGCTTTTAAAAGCAATGGAAATATATCAGTACAGTGCTCATGTATTAGAGATGTTTTTATTAATATAATAATGACCCAATGATGCTGAAGTGAGAAAAAGATCCCCTCATAATTCTGTTTCCTCCTTAATAAAGCATGTGGCACTCTGTTAGGGAAGAAGGCCAATCTTGGAGAGACTTCCCAACATTGGAGAAGTAAATATTCAAGATTTGGCAAGTCATGGAACACACTAAGGACCCACTCCTAAGATCTCTCTTTTACTGGGAATCCACAAAACTGGAAAGTGGATTATAAAGTCCAGTGTTTAAGTAATGGCAGCGGCGAGGTGGCTACATTGTGGAGCTTCCCATAGGGAGATGGAAAGAGCAATAATTACACGAGGAGAATAGGTACATCAAATGAATACAAATTGTACACACTTTGGGAAAAGTTATTTGCCACACTTATAGCAGATATAGGGCTGATTTTATTTCACATACAAGTAGTTTGTTGAAATTAGCAATATAGAAAAACAAAATTAAAATGGTTCAAGAACTTGAACAAATAGAGTTCAAGAAAAAATTTGTTTACACATAAACAAATGTATAAAACACTTGATAAAGAATACTTAAAATATTGAGATACAATCTTCTACCCACTAGACTTTTGAAAGTCACTCTATGTAGATGTATATATAGAAAAACATATATACATAGAGAATAGTTCTAGAAACATATCCATTAAGTGTTCATGGTGATTACTTCTGGAAAATGATGTGGGGAACAGAACATTTGCTTTTTAGTTTAGATTTTTGTGCTTTTAAACCTGAGATTTTGTTATTTTCAAGAAAAACAATCTGCTTTAAAATAGTTTAATTAAAAATGCCTACCATGAAAAATTCAAAAACAGTGTAAATAGAGAGCTTAGTTATGCCTTATAATAGAGACTACATATCGACTAAATATCCACCCTCACTGAATTTACTGAGTAAATTTTTCTTTCTTTTTTTTTTCAATATATTTTTTATTTTTATTTTTTGGAAAGGTATTTAAATTACATAAATGTTACGTAAAAATAAAGAGGATTCCCATATGCCCCACTTCCTACACCTCCCACAATTTCCCTCATTAACAACATCTCTCATTAGTGTGGTACATTCATTACAATTGATGAAAACATTTTTAAACATTGCCATTAAGCATGGATTATAGTTTACATTGTAGTTTACACTCTCTCCCACACAATTTTGTAGGTTATGGCAGGACATGTAATGGTTCATGTCTTTCATTGTAATGTCATTCAAGAAAACTTCCAAGTCCCCCAATGTCCCCATATTTCACCTGTATTTCCCTTTCCCTGCCCTCAGAATCTCTAGTGGCCACTGTCTCCACATGAATGATATAGTTTCTTCCATAGCTAGAATCACAATAAGTCTATGGTAGAATACCTGTAAGTCTACTTTAGTCTATAGTTCAGTTTCCAATCCTGAGGATTCTGGGATGGTGTTGTCTGCTCCCCTTCTAATTGAGAGGAGGCTTTGATCCCATGGGGTAGATGGATGGGACTCTCTTGCTTGCAGTTGTAGACTCTCTCAGTTCCTTGGAATGGTCGTTCTCCATCATAAGAAATTACAAGAAAATATAAAAACAATGAGATAATGTCTAGAGAATATGATGGGGGTCCAGGCATTATTTTTACCTTAAATATAAGGCCTAGAGCAACTTCTTTGAAAAATAAATACTTTCATGATTTTTTTCTGACATATAAAAATAATGAATAAAACTATGAACAAATTAGTAACAAATATTTAAAAATAATTATATCAAAAATTAGAACAAACTATTAGTTAACATTTACTTCTTCATTTTCAAAAAAAATTAAGTAAAAAATGGAACAAATGAAATTGATAGGTGAAGTAATAAGATCAATATTTGAGAAGGAAAAAGGAGATGAAAAAATTTAAGTGAGCAAGCAGTGCCATAGCAATGTGTTAAATATTGTGTTGTGTGGAAAGACATCAGAAGATATAGTCAGGGAAGATGCCATCAATATATTCTATAGGAAAGAAGAATTGAGTGCATAGTCCCATAAGGCGACTCCATTAAACTCTATAAAGTGAAATTAATTGAAAACATTGCATAAATATTACTATAAAATAGTACTGAAATGCTATAACAATTTTTGAAAGATATGATACATGATTAAAATTTTAACTAATTAGTATGAAATTCTGAGATAACATCAACAAATGGGAAATAAGTGTTAAGGGAGAGGGAAGTCAAAGGAATGAAAAATGTGAATGTTAAAAAAAATGTTCAGGATGGGATCAACATTTTAATGTTAATAATGAAAATAAGATAAAGCTATTCAAAATAGTTTTAAACTTTAGAAATTCCAACAGAAGTTCTCAGGAATATCATATGGATATATTGAGAGATCAAGCAGCAATATTTCATTGCAGTAAAATTGTTGCAAATATGACACAAAGGGCCTAACATTCTTCCTATTCCTATATATGAGCGTATCTGCCTTTAGCTTTTTTATAGTTAAAGGACTACCTGACCAATATTGTATTCCTAAGTCTTCCTTGGCTTCCTTCTTCTAGCAGTAATAGCTTCTATAAGGAAGTCTAAAGGCATCTTTCTCCCACAAAGTGACATGCTGTTTCTACTAGATGTCGGAAGACTTTTTATTGAAACTTGTGGTTCAATTAATTTACCAGGACAAATCCAGATGTTTTTCTTTTGGAGCAAAGGTTCTCCATCTCTAAGAGGGACAATTCCGAGTAAGGTTCCATGCATCTCTCAAAGCATCTCCACAGGACCAATGCCCTCCACCTAAGTTACCCGAAGTTGTAACCTCATGAACACATTGTCCCTCTTAGAGATGGGGAACCTTTGATATTTATCCACACACTATTGTCACTTAATAGTTGGGAGGCATTAACTTTCTGGTACTTCATGGGGTTACTTTGGTGAAGCAACTTCTCTTGACTAGAAAATTATCTAAGCAGAAGGATGCAGAAAGCAGTCAGCATGTATGGGAATTGTTTGCATGCTAAGTCAGGAACAGTTTATACCTTGTTCTATACAGACTTACTTATTTCCAACCTAAATACCCTCTATCCTGTCTTGGTTTCTTCAAGTGGTTGGCTGGCCATGTTGTCTATTTAAAAATAGAAGCAGCAGTTCTCTTGTTCTAGAATGCTTGCCAGGTCAGGTTACCAGATCTTTATTCACCAGGGTTCTGAGTCCCTAGTTATCTTAGTCCTCTCAGGCTGTAGTTGCTGCAATATTCTGTTTTACCCTGCATGGAAGCACAAACTGGCAGCACAGTTGATGCCCTGAGTTTCAGACATACTCTCCCATTATGTGTTAATCACCAAACATCTTCATGATGGTCAGGGTTAATTACCCCCACAAATATGGCAACTGCCATATTTATTAAGCCCAGCTCATGATGAACAATTCTGGGCCAAAGTCACTTGGTGTCGCATGGTCATGCTTAGATCCTACCCTGGGCTTGTAGTACACCAGTAGTGGCTTTTTTTTCTAGTTAGTTGTTTTATTTGAGGATAATTTTAGATTCATATGTAGTTCTAAGAAATAATACAGAGAGATTCCCTGTACTTTTCCCCCAGTTTCCCTCAATGACAACATCCTGCAGATCTACTGTACAATATTACAACTGCGATATGGACATTGATTCAATCAGCCAATCTTAATCATATTTTCCCATTTGTACTTGTGGCTTATGTGCTTGTGTGTCTATTTAGTTTTATGCCATTCTATCACATGTGTTTTGTGTATCCACCACCACAGTTAAGATAGAGAACAGTTCCATTACCACAAGGATCCCCTGTTTTACCCAATTTTTTTTTTTAACCACACACATTTCTGTCTTGTTCTACTCCCCTCTGAACACTCAGTCCTTGCAACCACTAATCTGGTCTCCGTTTCTATCATTTTTCTATTTTAAGAATGTTATATAGATGGAATCATATAATATATAGCCCTTGGGGACTGGCTTTTCTCATTTAGCATAATCCAATGGAGATTCATCCAAGTTATTAAGCACATCATTAGGGTCCTACTTTTTATTGATGAATAACATTCCATGGTATGGGTCTACAACCGTGGTTAACCAGACATCTGTGAAAAACATTTAGATTGTTTATAGTTTTTAGCTATTAAGAATGAAGCTACTATTAACATTTATGTACAGCTTTTTATGGGAACATTAATATCCATTTGTCTGGGACAAATGTCCAAGAGTGCATTTGCTGGATTGTAAGGTGAGCAGAGCTTTAGTTTCATAAGAAATCACTTTTCCTTTTTCAGAGTAGCTCTATTATTTTTCATTACCACAAACAAATGGGATTGATTTAGTTTCTCTGTGTCCTCACCAGCATTTGGTGTGGTCTGTATTTTCTAATTTACCCATTCCCATATGTTTGTAGTAATATCTAATTACAATTTAATTTGCATTTCCCTATTGGCTAATGAAGCTGAACATCTTTTCATGGGTTTATTTGCCATCTTTCTGTTCCCTATAGTGAAATTTCTATCCTTTGCCCATTTTCTAATTGATTTTTTTCTTTTTTACTGTTGAGTTTTTATATATTCTACATACTTGTCCTTTGTAGGATATATGATTTCTAAACATTATCTCCCTGTCTGCAGTTCTTCTTTTTATTAAAGGAGCTGGTTTTCAAAGGCTGGATAGTTTTCTGCTGAAGACAAATGGTGTTACTGAAGTATTCAAGAACTCTGTGATGTGATTGTCTTATTTTGGCTTTCCAGACTTTGCACATAATATCTTTATCCACTACGATCCAGGTAGAATTTTCAGGTCTGCTGTGTCATAAGGCCTAAAAAAGAAGGGCAGCATGTACCACAGTGTGATTCTGTTACAGAACTTTTGCTCCGGCCTCATTCAAAACTGGAAAGGCTGTGCCTTTTCTTAGTGTTAGCAGGTTCCAGTTTTTTAAAAAAGTCTTTATTATGGAGGGACTTTTCAAACATGACCCAAATCATTGGACCATTACTGATGTGCCAGTTTTCTGATTTAAGTAAAGTTTACTATCTTTTGAGGAACATGCCATAAAGGCATGCTCAGGTCCCAACCTCTGGTCCTGTGGGTATGTGAACTCATCTGTAAATAGAACTATTGAAGATTATTCGTTAAGGAGTGCCCAAAGTGAATGAGGATAGGCCTTAATCCAACGTCGCTGAAGTCCTTATAAGCAAAGGAAATTGGGTACAATAAAAAAGCCATCAGGAGGAGCAGAAAGCAAGAAATCAATGGAACCCAGAAAAGAAAGATGAAACCAAGGACTGTCAGTAAGCCAGAATGCTACTGAGCCTGGGACGAGGTGAACCTTCCGGCAGCTGAAACCATAAGACAATAAATTCCTCTTGTTAAGCTAACCCATTGTGTGGTATTTGTCATAGCAACCAAGAAACCAAGGCAATATCCTATCCTTTGGCACACATTTGTCCAAGGAAACCAGAATATTTGTGTTTTTCCTGCTTACTAGGGCTGCTTGATATGATGCCATTAATAACATGGAATATCATGTTGTTCTTAGAATAGTAAAACAATAAAAATCCCTTTGTCCCATTTTGTGACGCAATGTAAGATACTTAACATAGCTCTAGAGCAAAGGAGAGACTGTACCAATGCCAGAGTTTTACTGGTATGTTCTAGAAGATACTACATGCAACACAAAACCTGTGATTGAAAACACAGTTTAGGTAAATTTACAGTAGTCCCCTGAAATTTACCATGATCCATCTGATTTTTTGCAGAGGCCATCTGATTACTTAAATAAGGACTGGCTGTGGGCCACCACTCCTGCTCCTTTAAGCTTTTGAGAGTAGATTAATCAATGCCATTCCATTCAGGATGCAGTACTGATTAGGAAAGCAGTTTCACTTGGCTTTCTCTACAATGCTGGATTTTACTTCGCAGACCGTGGAATGAATATGACATACCTGCTACCAGCTAAGTATAATCATCTGAATTTTGGAACCCAGGATAAAGAAAATGACCACAGGGTAGGTTAGCAGATGCATTGAACCTTCTGTGATACAAGTTTGGGCCAAAATTCCACATATGGTATGGACTTACGTGCCCCCAGTTTAACAGGGGAGCCATGATGGCATCAGTGTCCAATTTCCTTCAAAATCTCTAAATAATTCCCTTCCACAGGGCAGCGTTGCTCTATTAAAGGACCTTAGATTCTTTTGGAGATGGTGTAGAAATTAGACACTGTGTATATTTGCTGTGTTGTCATGAGTTACTTCTTCAAGGAAAGCCTGCACTTCCATTAGTTCTAGGTCTGAGAATCAGCTCCGATCTGGGAACTGAGTGAGACATTAGGAGGACTTTTTCTTTGTAGTAGCTAACATGAACTTCTGCTCCTTAGCTCTTTTAGTTATAAGCGAAGCACAACCATCTCTGGATGCACGGTTATCTCACGTTAGGAACACCATTGCCCATTAGCCATCAGCACAAATGCATGTGAGTCACTGATCCCTGGTTGATATTCCAGGCATTCTGCCATTTGTGGCAATGTCTCTAATTTTACCTCAGACAGTTAAGTGCCTCTATTTGGCTTCTAATAATCTGAATTTCTACCATCCCCTTGAAACCAGAGAATTCAGTCCCATTGAATAACTCTTACTCTTGGACCTGGCTTATAGAGAGCAGTCACCCCTGAGTTTCTCTCCAATGCTGGTGTCCCCCTTCATTAATTTCACTCCTTATGACTTTAGTGAAGGGAGAGCCTCCTGAAAGCATGGTCAGGTGGTGGGATCTTTAGTCTTACGTAATCATTCTAATATGCTTACTTCTCTGAGCTTTGTGAAACATACTTCTATACTTTTCCAATGAAAATATGGCATTAGTATCTCTTTTTATACTATCCTACTGTTTATTCTAGTTAAGACCAACCCTTTGAAAGAATCACTGAAGGGTTTGCTACACCATCTAGATCCTTTTCTTTCACTTTACACCTCAAAGAGTGAAACAAAAGCAAAGCCAAATGAGCATGGTTTTGAGAGGTAGCCTTCCAGCAGAATTTTTTATACTTACATTTTATTAATATTAATTATCAATTAATATTAATTATCATATTAGTCCAAAGACATTACAAAAGATTGATTTAATTTGTTATAAAATTTTCATAAATGCTGTGATATCTATGCATTAACTATGAATTAAGTAATATATCAGAATATCCTCTTGATGCTGGGAAAACAGCAGTGAGCAAAATAGACAGAAATCTTAGATTTCATGAAGCTTACTTAGAAGTGAACATTGACAGAATCCAAAAATAATGGAAATAGTATATTGTAGAGTGATAAATACAAGGGAGAAATGCAGATCAGTAAAGAGGATAGGATGATAAATTAAATAGTGTCAGTGGGGAAAGATTTGGTGAAACAGAGACATTCACCACAATGCTTGAACAAGCTGAGGGCCTGATCCTTGTGAATATCTGGGGAAAAGAAGGCCCGGTCAGTGGGAACTGCAAGTAAAATAGCCCTGAGGCAGAAGTGTGATCTTCTGGTTGAAAAGCATTAATGAGGCTAGTGTGTTTATTTTGGGATGGGCAG
>JAKSZT010054334.1:45586224-45687939 GCA_026826555.1 Tolypeutes matacus | reverse complement strand
GTCTTCTTGCCTCCATGGTTTCAGCTGAGAAATCAGCACTTAATCTTATTGTGCTTCCCTTGTATGTGATGGTTCTCTTTTGTCTTGCTGCCTGAGTATTTTCTCTTTGTCTTGAGCATTGGACAATTTGACAAGTATATGTCTTGGAGTTGGCCTGTTGGGATTTATACTATTTGGGGTGCGCTGTGCTTCCTGGATCTGCACATCCATCTCTCTCAATAGAGTTGGGAAGTTTTCAGCCATAACTTCCTTCAACACTCCTTCTGTTCCCTTTCCCTTCTCTTCACCTTCTGGGATGCCCATAATGTGTATGTTTGTGCGTCTTGCATTATCAGTTAATTCCCTGAGACCATACTGGATTTTTTCTATCTTTTCTACAATCTCTTTGATTTCAACTGTATTGTCTTCCATATCACTAATTCTTTCCTCTGCCTGTTCAATTCTGCTGCCATGTGAGTCCAGCGTATTTTTCATTTCTTGACTTGTGTCTATGTTCGCCATCATATCCATTACCTTTTTAGGTGTGTTAGCTATTTCTTCAGTATGTTCTCCCAGTGTCTTCTTTATATCCTTAATCTCTTCCTTCAGTTCTTTAAGTTGGTCCATGATATTTGTTTGGATAGCTTTGATTAGTTGTTCGATGTACTGCATTGCTTCCTGGTTTTTATTTTGTGCACTGGACTGGTCCATGTTTTCCAGTTTCTCAGAGTCATTTGTATTTTTCTGTTGCCCTCTCATCATCATATTATCTTGATGGGTTTGTTCAGTTGATTAGCTTTTCTCTATGCTCTAGAATTTTATTTAGCTGTTGGTTCTTCGTGTGAGTTAAGTTTTCTCTTTGGCAGTTTTTCTTCTTATTTTATTTCCTTGCTTCTTTCTATGTTCCCTTGAAGGCAAAAGGTTATGGCCAGAGGAATCAAAAGATGTAAGGAAGGCAGAAGGATAATAGAAATATTGATAAAAGTTAGAAGACGGGCAAAATGAGACTTAATGAGATGAATATTTAACTTTTGTAGGCAGTGTAGAGTACTAGGAAAAAATATGGAGTTCCTACAATGGACTGAAAAAAAATGGAGGAATATTTATATATATATATATAGTGATTTAGAAGGCTAGAATTATGAGGAGGGAGAGAAATAGTAGAGAAAGGTCTGAAAGGAAAAAGTTAATACTAATAAAAAAAAAAAGAAAAAAGAAGAAGAAGAAAACAAAATAGTTGGGATAGAAATTGACACCCTTAAGTTGTGGGCCTATGAAAAATTGTTGTCTCTAAGAGCCACAACAGAAAACAGAAGGCAGAAAGATGCAGGAAGGATAAGCAATAGTTTGTAATACAGAATAAATATATACAGCGAGTGGGAAATTACTGAATAAGAAGCCCAGCAAATAAGCGACCAGCTGTCAGCACCTATTAAAAAAAAAAAAAATAGAAGGAAAAAGGAAGGGGGGAGGAAAACGGGAATAATAGCAATAGACCAGAAAGTAACAGAGAGAACCCAAAGATCCACACAGGCAAGCAGTCAAACAGAGCTAAGGGGGGTCAATGATTCTCCTAGGGTCCACGTGGATCCTTCCTGCCTATTTGTGTTTATCAATGAATTTCCCCACAGGGTTCTATATGCAGGTCCTGAAGCAGCTTTTAGCTATTAAACTAAATTAAAAAGAATTTATTTTTCATTTGTTGAGGTGACCTCACTTTTTTTTTTTTTTTTTTTTTTAGCCAAATGCAGGACCCAAAATAATTCCTCCTCTAGACCAACCCCCTTACGGAAGGGACCCTAGCTGGGCCCGTGGAAATTAATCAAGCACGTCCCACTTTCCGGACTCCCCAGGTTAGCTGAAGCTCTGATGTTAGTCAGTGAGGAGTGCTAAAGATGGCGGATTCCGCCCCTTCTGGCGCCGAGCTCCAGCGTCACTGGGCTGCTCAGTAAATCAGTTTGAGTGCAGATTCGCGTCTGCTCTCAGCCTAATGCTGCTTCAGGTCGGCTTATCTGCTCCCCAAAGCTATAGGGAGGTGCAGGCAGCCAGATCAATGTCTAAAAATATAAAATACCCTTCCCTGTCTTCCAACCGAACCCTCCCTTTTATGGGAAGTGTCCCTTCCTCCTGGCTCTGCAGCGGCCCTGGTCTTATCCCTGGGTGGCTAGGGAAATCAGCTGCTTTGCTCGACCAAAATCCCCCTTCCGGTTCACTGGGTGCTGATTAGCTCGTTTGTTCTGTTCACACAAGGTCCAAGTGGCGCCAGGCAGCCAGATCCCCAGAAAATAAAACTTTTTCGCCCCGCCCGCGGCTCAAAATGGCCGTTTTATTTTATTTTTTCCCTAACCGCGGGGCTCAGCCGCCTGTGCCAACCTCCACCGGTAGCCTCAAAACTTACGAATCTCCACCGTTTGGTCCACGCCGCCGATCTGCGCAGATAGATGTCCCAAGCCTCTCACTCCACGCGTGCACAGCACAGACCCCCGGGCAGGACCCCGTCCACAATCTGCCTTGCTCTGGGAGCTTGCAGTGTGCGCCCTCCTACACTAACGCCATCTTGGCCACCTCCCCATTTTATGTACTTTTAAACGAGATGTTCCTCTTGGGCTACATTTCTAAATATTTCATATCATCATGGTAAACGTATCTTCAAGTTTCTAGTACTGCAAAATTGGTCTTCAACATGGTTGTAATAATTTACATTCCTACTAGCAGAGTGTGAGACTTAGAGTGTAACTACAACATTACAAAAATTGATATTTTCACATTTTGATGTTATCTTATTATTGCTCTAATTTGCATTTTCCTAAGTAGTAGTTATGTTAAGCATCTCTGGATACATTTATATCTCCTTCTTAAAATGTCTACTGGTATAGTTATCCTATTTTTAATTTTCATTAATTATATTTTATAATATTTATTAATTACTGGACAAATTCTTTATCTTATATTCCAGATCATCATCTTTTAAAAAGATATTTACATTGCAAATATCTACAAAGCATCTGCTGTTTATCATTTAACATGTTTATACTATCATTTTATTGAGCAGATTTTATTTATAACTAATAAAATATTAGAATTTTATCCTACTCTAATATTTTTAGTTTTAATTCACTTCAAATTCATACCTATGTATAGAGTAATGCAAGTTATACTTTTATTTCATTTAAATTCGTGTGGAAAGAATTTTTCATTCTGCTTACAGAATAGGCTACTTTTCCCTGCTAATTGATAACATAATGCTATCAATTTCCCATATGCCTTTTGGGTCCGTTTCTACATGCCAAGTCTCTTCCATTTATTTAGTTATCTATTTGCTCACTTATTAATATGTCAGTTCTCAATGTTTTCACTGGTATGGCTTAAGAAAAGAATTTTGAATCCCAGGGCTTTACTCCATTTGTATAATTCTTTTAGGTTTTCATATGATCTTAGGTTCTTACTCTTCCTTATATATTTCTTCTTTTTTTTTTTTGTTTTTTTTTTGGTGTTTATCACTGTATTTTCTACTTTAAGAGCACCAAGTATCCTTGCTTTCTGCCTATCAGTTAAGTATTTGGCTGGGCACAAGAGCATTGAAAATAACTTGGGTAGCAAATAAAGGTGGATGTATATAAGCAAATCAGAGGACTTGCACATTTTGAAGAATACTGGGTGCTGCTGCTGCAGAATAAACAAATTTCCGAGGCCTCTCCAGAAAGCCAAGAAGTCTGAAGCAAGAAACCCATGGCTGGGATGGCTTGGGAACAAGTTGCTGAGACACTGCCTCTGCCACCCTCGTCAAGAATGCTGCTCCATTATGTGCCTAAAATCTGCTCTCATGGAAGAGAATGTTCTTAGCTCTTTTTTAGCTTCACGCGCTCCCTCTGTCCTTGCAGAATGAGAGAGGAAGCCTTCAGCACCCTTGCTTCTGTAGCATCGTCTTATGGAAGGAGTACTTCCACAGCCATTACTACTACTTTTACAACCATCCTCTTCACGTGGACTCCTGGAATAGGCTGCCAACTTCTGTGGTTGCTTTCATACCTGTTTCTTTTTCTCGTTTTTGTTTGTTTGTTTTTCTCCCTCTGAAACCCATTTTCCACACAATCTCCAAAGAGGACTCTTAAAAATTCATAGTGCGTCATCTCTCTCTCTCTAATTTTAAATCTTCCTATGTCTTCCAGTTCCACTTTGAGGAAAACTCCACCTCCTTCTGTCATGTGGATGATCTAGCCTGTTTGGTATCTCCAGGTTTATTCTGCTCTCTCACTCTTGCTTACTTCCAATCTGGTGAAGGAACATGCTGAACCTGTTTCCCTTCAAGCCTTTGTTCTATGCACTCTGTCAGGATCACTCTGCCTCCTGTTCTTGCTGGTTCTTTCACAGCTTTCAAGTTACAGTTCAAACAAGATCTGCTCTTTGAGGGCTTGCCACCCTAAGGAAGGATTTCTGGCCTCTCAGCTCCCTCTCTATCACATTATGCTTCATGAACTCGTTCAATAATTTATCATGATGTGAAATAATCTCATATTCTTATCCAGTGACTTGTTCACCCACTAGAATTTTAAGTGTGTAAGGGTTTTGTGTTCACGCTATGAACACAAAATGTCTGAAATTGCTGCTATTATCTAGAAAGTACTCAGTAAAGATTTTTTGAGTAAATAAATGAATGTGTTAATCTGTAACGCCTAGATCCCATGCTTCTGTCCCAGGGCTACTCACCTGTTAGTTCACCTTTCTTGTTTAACCTTTGACTTTTCAGCAGATATTTCCACTAACAGTGCCCACTAAGACCTAGAACAAATGATGCAAATTTTCCATGATGTCCCTTCCTTGACTGCAATTCTAGCCTCACTCCAAAGGGAGAAGAATTTCTGAGTGTTTTCTCTACTCATTTTCCTTTTCCACTCTCCACTGCATTTTCTGGTTAGTGCCAGGGTAAAGAGTATTGTCATCTATGCCAGAAAATTATTTTTCTTCCTTAGCTGCTTTTGATTTTCTTTCAAATTTCACAGCATGCAGTTTAGTTCCTGTTGATTTGGCTACTTTATAACTTTCTTTTTTCTTTTTTTTTTTTTTTTTTTAATGCATCTCAACAATTATTAGGAGAGGAAAGTCTGTAATCTGCTTTATCCCACCATCTGCTACTAGATTTTCAAAAATTGTTTATAAGTTTAAAAATTGCAAAACTGAAGACATTTAATTATATTCTGTTGTGTATTTGCATGTGTTCATAGAGATAGAAAAAATCCTGAGAAAATTAACCAAAAACATTAATACTTTGTTCTTTTTCTGGCTAATGGATAATGGAATTTCAGTTTCTTATAGACTACTATATATTTCATTTTTTCCTAAAATGAATTGGAAATATTTTAAATATTAGAAAAATATAACTGAATGTTTTTTAGATATTTTAAAAGTTAAAAATCTGTCTAATTTGCTGCTTCAAACTCTTCATAGAAAAATTGACATATGTAATATCTTACTTCCAACACTTGACAATGCAAGAGTTCTGACAATAATGCAATACAAAATAATAGTTTCAGTCTCTAGAATTGGTAGCAGGTGGCAATGGTTTCACAATGCTAAATACTTGGGGAATGCATATTATTTTAAACATCTATACAGTAGATATAAAAAGTAAAATTAACTCTAATTGTGTTTTTAAGCTGCATTCTCTATAAACAAATGGTATATAATAGGTATTATACTGTTATAATTTACAACAGTGCAGAAGCTGGGGATGTTTTATGAATCATATGACACATACTAGAATAGGAAAGTGAGTGAAGGGCATTGAAAGAGTTGAAGGGCAAGTGGCTATGTGTTAACACACACTGTTTTCATTTCTCTTGAGTAAATATACAATTTCTGGGTTGTATGGTGAGTACATGCTTAAGTTTATAAGATACTGACATTATTGTCTAAACTAGTTTTAAAGTTTTGCTTTCAAGACATCAATATAAGAGGATCCTAGAAGTTCATAGTCTCTTCAGCATTTGGTTTGGTCCCACTTAATTTTAGCCATTCTAGTGAATGGGTAATGATATCTCGGTGTATTTTAATATGCATTTCCATAAGGACCACTGCTGTTGAGCATACTTTCAGGTGTTTATTTGCTACATATACATCTTCACTGGTGGAGTGGCTCTTAAAAATTTTGTCCATTTATTTGGGGGTTGTTTGTCATTATTGAATTGTATTTCTTCTTTCTATATTCTTATACAAGTGGATATATGGGTTTTTGAAAATATTTTCTCGCAGAATTGACTTTTCATATTCTTAATACTGTTTTTTGGAAAAGCAAATTTTTTAATTTTGAAGTAGATTGGTCATTTTTTCTTTCATGCTTTTTTTGAACCCTGTTTAATAAATTGTTGCCTAATCAAAAGTCACAAAGGTTTTCTCCTTATTTTTTCCCCTAGATGTTTGGCAGTTTTAGCTAGTAAATTTAGATATTTCATTCATTTCACACATTTTTTTTTGCATATAATTTGAGATAACCCATCACTGAACCCATCGTTACATTGTCTTAAGTTTCCATTGTTTATATTGAGCAGGCAATAGTCAGTTCAATTTTGGCGCCTTTTAAAGTAATCTGCTTTGTATACTCTGCTTTTAATGTTTTTCCTTGTCTCTGACATCAGAAGTTTTATTATGGTGTGTTTGTCAGTTTTAAGTAATTTATCAATTTTTATCTCAAGGTTGTATTTGCACATTTTCTATACTGTTTTGAGAATGCAAATCACATATTTGATAGGCTTAATCACTGTATCTCTTTAGAACTTTACCTTGCCTTTTGTTTTTTCATCATTTTGTCCCTCTATGGTTCATTCTTGATATTTTTCCTCTGATTAATATTCCAGTTTGTAATACTCCATTCAGCTGTGTCTTATCTGCTGTTAAATCACAGTATTGACTATTTAATCTCACTTATTGTCTTATATATGTTCTTGAATTTCATTTGGATTTTTTTATTTATTTCATTTCACTGCCAAAACTTTAATTATTGTAATTAATTACCTGTACTAAAGATAATTATTTTAATTCAGGATCTGATCATTCCAGTGTTTGGATCCCTTGTGGGTATGTTTTTTTTTTATCATTGTTTTTGGTATCTCATGAGCTAATTCACATTATCCTTATTTCATGTGTGCCACATTATCACTTTTTATTGAGTGGTGGTATTACATGTAAAAATTATAAAAGGAATTTATGGATTTCTAGTCCTTTACCTTAACCACTCAGCCATGATTACATGCTATAAAAGTAATTTAATGCCTGGATCAGGTTTAATCCTTCAGAGAGGATTTCTGGCTGCCAGTTGACCAGTGTCATCAACTTTTACATTTCTTCTCAACTCATTTTTGGGGAATGTAATGATTAAAAGCTGGACTTCACTCCCTATAAAGGGTTATCTGTTTTTTGTTCACCCCGAACTTGACTTTCTTTAAAGGTGTCCAGCCCAAAATATGGGTGGTTTATCACCCCTCCTTCCATCCTAGTTTGGCTCTGAATACCATAATTTTCTTCATATTCCCATTAGTCTGTCAAAAGCATTGCTTAGTTTCTCAGTCTTCTGTTTGCCTTTCCTAAAGGAATATGGAAAGTAGTTATGTAATAACTAAAGAAAAATATTCTTATATAGCTTGGCCTTCTTAAAATTATAATCACTTATTAAGATAACCAAAATAAATCTCAAATTAGCCAAGTACAAAACATTAAATTCCTGTGAACTACAATTTAAAATTTCTTTCAGTTATTACACAGTATTTTTCATTGAAATATCATGTCCCATGTGTATTTCCCATAAAATAATGTAACTACTTTAATTTATATTACACTAATGAAGACTAAGTAATGATGAATGATAAATGAGATAATATATTTCTGTTTGATTAATAGGATAGGCTTTATTTTAAATGTTATATGTATGGCGCTTTAAATTCTCATCCACTTTTTGCCCCTTTTTATTTTTGCCAGATATATTATTGACCCATTCATCAAATATTTATTATATATATAATATATTCCAGGAATTGTTCTATAATTTGAAGACATGACTGTTTAGAAAAAGTAAATATATTTCCTGTCCTAGTAAAGTTTAGAGTATAGAAAATTAAAGTAACCATGTATTTATGGATTACTGTATGCCAAATAATTTGCATAAATTAACTCATTTAATCCTCAAAATTTCTCATCAAAATTTAATATTATTATGTCTGTTTCCCACAGTAGGAAATTTTAAATTCTTTAAGTTTTATAACTTCTCAAACCCACACAGTAATGTCAGAGCCAATTTTTTGAATCTAGGTCATTCAAACTCTAAAACCAGTTTGATCGCATTCCTCTTCAGCTTAGAGTGTTTTCTTATTTAAACAGCTTTATGTTGAAGAAGAGCTTTTACTATATCCTACATTGTCACTCGCTCATGTCAAAAGATGGTTGATGGAGGAATACATTTGAAAATACATATTTTTAAAAATTTATTGTAGTCCAGTTTTTATTACATTACAGGGATGGAAAATTTCCCTCTCTGGTACATAGAATATGTGTAGCCTCTTTCTGGGAAGACCTGAGACATTGCAAAGTCATACATAGATGTATATAAGTCAGGTGTCCCTGATTTATTTGGAACATTCCTATGTAAACTAGTATTGGAAGTTCAAAAGATGGCAAAATCATACAAAGAAATGAAACCCAAATGATTCTGCTATAAGGTAAAATACCTTTGATTTGAAGATGAAGATTAATTTTAAAGTTTATTCTTAGTATTTTTTAGCATAAACTATTTTCCTTATTTGGAATTGTTTAGGAGGAAGCTGACTGTGAAGAAATTACATGTCATGGAAAAAGTTTTTACCTGTATATAAATCTTTGCAACTACTTACAATTTTGAAGTAATGTTTCAAAAAAGTCTATAGGCATCATGAAATAGAGGGACCAACAAGTCTCTCCTTTTCTATGTGACTCCAGACAAATGAAGGACTTGGGCTTGCCCTGAAAATTATAACAACAATATTGATTTAAAAATCATAAAATTCTGATTATAGAGAATTGATTTACAAGATGTGTTAATTATCTTCAAAAATATTATTATTCACTTACCAGTATAAAACAAATTGTAAATACCAAATATTTGGTAAATTCTATCATCTGTTTTTAATTTATAATGTATTCAAACTTAGAAGAGAGTTTATCAACCTTATATTCAGGAAGAATAAACTTTGAATCTTAAAACATGAAAATGTTAAAAATGGAAAGCCTTTTCAAATAAGCATGATAAAAATATTCCTCATGCATAATAAAATCTTAAAACATCAAGTGACACTAACAGTTTCAAGAGAGAGAAGAAAAATTTATAATACATACTTTATAAGAATCATATATAACTATTCTTTTAGCTACTTTGATCACAATTTTCATTTTCAGAAATATCAGAAAACCTCTTCATACATTTTCTTTTTTCTTTTTTTTCTTTTTTTACAAATATTGATGGGCTAGACCATGAATAAAGTGATTACTAAAATTTCTCTTAACCTAAAATAATTCCCGTCGATATTTATTTAAGATTATTTTTATCTTGCTGAACTTTGTAAAGTTTTCCTTGATGTCATTCACATGGAAATTTATAATCCATTCCTTCTAGAAAATGATCTATGAAGGAAGAGAAAATAAACAGCATCACTTCAGGACAAAAACATGAAATTTAAATGCACATTATTTAAGTCAATCATTGAACACTAGGTATCCAGCTTTCAATCAGGACTTAAAAATGTATAAATATTCAGTCAGCTCAATTGTATATACTCTACAGGTCACAAAATTGCTGATAGATAACCAAACATCATATTCATTTGTTTGCTATAGTGATTAACAGTTCTAACTTTTATAAATGTTGCTTATTACATAACATGATTGTTAATCATTTTTCAAGTAACAGCTGATATCATTTAAGTTCAAATATCACAAGTCTTGTCTTTACTTATTTATAAGAAAACATTCTGAGTTACTTAAGTAAGTGTGTGATAAAATTAGGCAATTAAGAAGCATGTGTTAAAATAAAATCTTATCGAAATTTAAAAATATATATATTTTGGACTGATTGCATTAATGGCTCCAATTGTTTACATCTCCTTATGTCCATATGTTTTGCAGAGTCCATGTGACTCTTCATTTCTTCTCACTAAAGAATCAGTGTCTAGCTACCCACTTCTTAAAAGTAGACTGGTCTTGTGACTTGCTTCATCTAGCATGCTGTGGCAAAAATGATGGTATCCCAGTTCTGAGCCTAGATCCCAAGAAGTCTTGCATATTTTCCTTTGTGTTCCTGTGCCTCTGATATTCCCGTGAGAACTTTTTAGAGGATGAAAAACTAGTTTAGGTGAGTTGCTATATCCGATCCAGCCAAAGCCAACAGAGATAAATCATTGGCCAGCCAATCCAGCCAAGATGAGCAGAGGCTTCTCCCTAATCACAGATAGCTTCAGTTGCATAAAAAATAATCATTTCTTTCTGTAAGCCACTGAGATATTTTATTGTCATGTAGCAGTTTGATAACAATAAATTATATAGGAACCAGGTGTCTCAATTCTTAAGGTGCCTTCCAATTATTGAGCAATTTTTGAAACTTCTTTTACTTTTTAATTTTAATGGAGCCTTGTTAATATTGAATTCATAGAACTGGTTTTTCTTTAATATTCATTTTGCTAAAGATTTCCCAACTCACTCATCATTACCACTAAATCTTTGAAAAGTATCATTTTATTTTACTATTTAAATATGATCTGTGACTTTTGTGGAAACCCTAGATGAGACAATTTGCCTACATTTATTTATATCCATCTGAAAATTACATAAATTATTTGGAACTGAGTTCAAATATTTTGACTATAGGTTTAAAGATGGAGTTGGAGAAGAGTTTTCTGTAGAAAGAAGGATTCTTGATGCTTGTACCATTTATTTTACTTGTTTCCAAGATTTCATAATAGATTTAACACTATGAATAGTATTACATTTTCAAGAAACTAATGGGATATTTAGATAATCCAAGATTTCCACTAAAATTCAACACTGCTAATAAATCTTATTGTTTTGTTCAATTCTATAGATCATTTTTGTCTTTCCTAATTAACAAAGATGATAAATTTGATCATAAATAAAAATATACACCAAGAATATTTCTAATTAAACCTTTAAAACCCTGACAATTATGGGGGAAACATTATAAAAGCAAAATTATTTATTTTCAGAGAAAACTAATTTGATTTTGTCTTCAGTTGAAATAATTATATGCACGTCTATATCTATTGATTGATAGACTGATAGATAATTTAATTGATACATATACAAATTTGAAAGTTTGTGGCCTACCCTAGTATTTCAGGGAACTCTAGACATATGTCTAGGAAGTTACAAAATGTTATCAAAATGTTATCATTTACATCACTGAAATGAAATTCTATAAATTGTTTGAGTCTGTTTCTACAATCTCTACTGAGATTCTAAGAGCCCATACATAGATATATTTCCAAAGAGCCAGTACTGAATTAGTAAACCTATCTTTCTTGATGATTAATTAATTTATTCATTTATTTAAGGATATTTATTGATTGCCTACCAAGCACTAAATAAAGTTCTTTGCTCTGGAAATTGAAACAAAAGCACAGTCCCTATCCTCAACTGACTCACATTCTGGTCAGGAAGACTAAGTAAATGGATGAACAGAAGACTAAAACAAACATTGTAAGGTTTACTCCCAGAAGAATAATAGCATATAAAGTGGACACAACTAAGATATTGGTAATAGGTGATTTCCTGCAGGAGAAGATAACTTGGCTCAGCACAGAGTTCCAGTAAGAATTGGTTAAGGACTTCAGGGAGAAGCACACTTCATCAAGAGGAAGAAGCATGAAGAACTAATAAAACAAGGCTTATTACCACAACCATTTGGGAAACTTGTGCAAAATACAAATATATATTGTGTTTGGCTTTACCCACAAAAATGTCTTGTTAATTACACATAGAGTTTACTGGGACATATATAATTTGAAAAGAAAGAGATATATAGTAAATGATACTGAGGCATACTCCCAGCTTAAGAATAGATGGACTAGAGCAGAGGGTGCTAAACAATGAATAAGAACTGAAAACCTGGAAAGGTAGGGGACTTTAAACTACAGGGTCTTTAAAAACTATAATGTGATTTTATTACACATGAGGAATTTGGACTTTAACTGAATATAATTTGGAGGTCCAGCATTTAGTGCTATTGGGAAGAAGGGCCTGCTTGTTGGCCTGGAACTGCTCCTTTCTCTCTCAGATATATATGTTTGGTAAACAAGTAGACAGCAGAATACAACCATATCTCTCAGATATACCACATTCTTTCTCTAACCCCTATTCCTTGTCATTAAAAGATTTCTAAGAAATGATTGTTCAATGTATGATAAACTTGCCTATATCCTTATACTCTTCAATAAAACTTTCCTAGATCTTCTACCCTTAATAGCAAACAAAACAATCACAAAGCTTGTTTCGTTTTGAGAATATTTTCTTTGTCTCAATTCCAGGATAATCTTACTTTTACACTGAGTGTAAGAGTATAACCAGTAACATTCTATTCATCTTCCCATTTTTCATACTTTTATAAAGCAAATGAAAAAATTCCTGACTTTTGAGGTTGCCACATATTAACATCCTTCATCATTATCACCTACCTCTTTATATGTAAATATTCATCATCCATATTAGACTTTGCTAGCTGACTCACCATTTTCTTTTCTGTCCTGGATCAAGCAATCATCCTAAATGACATCAAATTTCATATGGTTGGCCTACCCAATTCTTTGCCATTCTCCTTTCTAATATTCTTCTTCATTCATTCAAGAAGACTATGGGTTTGAACCCAGAGAAAACAGACACTGAGACAAGAATTTGAGTGTGAAGTATTGTTGGGATTTATTTCTTTCCGGAAATACTTGTAGAGCAGTGGTTAACTGGGGGGGGGGGGGGGGAGAGTGAAAAAGAACAATAAAGAGTGACTTAGCAAGTCAGTTTTGCTGCAGGTAACTGCAGCTTGATTCTGCTGGAGTACTCTGCATGACAATTTAAAATATTTTTCAGAGTTATCTCTAGATGAAGAAAGAGACCAGCATTTTGATATTATTTGTGAATTCCAAAAAGAGAGATTATGTTTGTAAACTGGTCTGTTCCTCTGGGTGTGATACCCTTTGATTGTATTGGATTCAGCCAAGTTGCCTTTGATTAAATTATGTTAAGATTAGAGCTTTGAGTTGACCACATCAGTAGAGTGTAACTCAGTTTGAGTCCCCACCCCCTTCATGGGCTATATAAATGGACACTCAATCAAGGCATCATTAGGATGTGCAGGATTGAGTCCCTGCCCCCTTGGCAGGTGATAAAACAGACTCTTACATGGACGTAGGCACACAGAAAAGAACACTGGAGAAGTAGATATACAGAGAAAGACAAGGCAGAAGAGAGAACTTGGTTTTGATGCTGGAGCCCCAGGGAGAACTGAGCCATTCACTTGATAGTTTACAGCTGACCTTGTGAAGAGAACAGAGCAGCTGGGCCCAGAAAGAAATGAGCCCCTGGAAGAGAGATGAGCCTTATGCCAGCCCCTTATGGCTGAGATAGGAAGAAGATGGACCCATGGAACCTTAAGTGAGAAGAGGAAGGCCGAATCCTTGCAGACAGTACCCACCATCTTGCTTCAATACATGGCAACAGACTTTGGGTGAAGAAGTACCTCTTATGGTACCTTGAGTTGGACTCTTTAGGGCCTTGTGACTGTAAGCTTCTATCTCAAATAAATACTTTTTATAAAAGCCAACAGAGTCCTGTTACTTTGCATCAGTACCCCTTTGACTGACTACTACAAGTAGGTATACCTACCATTTTCCTAATGTTATTGGTTGAGGGAGCTTCTAAGAAACTAATTCTGAGGTATTTCTAGTTTACTTTATATTCAGGGCAAGTGCATATCAGTGAATAAAATGAAACTGTCAGAGGATTGCAAGGGATCAAAGAAAGCAGCTGTCATTGTGTAGAAATGAATAACAAGGACTACCCTTAAGACAACAGGGCAATGAGGGTTCATGCTACACCTTCCATACTCATATACCACTGGACCCTGTCAACACCCAACATTGCCCTTCTTCCTTCAAAAATGTTCATTACACTTTGTAATCACACTACTCTTTAGCTACATTAAGCACTCAAGTAAATTAATTTATAAATACAGAACTCATCAGTCTCTTCTTTTCTTCAGTTTGTCTACTACCAAGTCTAGATTTCCTGGTCTATCTTTTCAACTACACCTAGACTATATTTGCACATTTCAAAAGTTGAGTTAAGAATCTGTGACACTTCCATTTTTTTTTGTTTCTAAGAATATATAGGTTGTAAATACCTAATCATAAGTAGAAATATTATGGTGAATTTTACATTTCTATTGAATAAATTAGTGAATTGAACTACAAATGCAATAAAATATAATGTGCAAAAAGAAAATTATATGATTTATTTATATAATTAGCTCATGTCCTCCGCAGATATTATAGTCCAATCAGTAGATAAAAATGTTTAAACTATTAAAATTAGTGGGGGGTTTTCAGTTTTGTTAGTACTTGCCTTGAGCATGCCTTCATTTAGAAAGAACACCAGGAACCTATATAGGAGGTCCACCTAACCATTACGTATAATGCTCACACAAACATCCTACCAGACATTTTCTTGGTAACTTACGTGTGCACTTTTGTTGGGAAAATACTTAGGAATGGTATTCCTGGGTCTTAGAGTAAGGATGTATTCAACTTTAGCAGATATTTCCAGAGAGATTTAAGTTAGTTATGAGGTGTAATAGTGAGAATCACCACTTCTACATATACTCACTTGGTTCCATTTGATTCATCCTGGATGTGGGGGAGAATACTTCATATACTTAGCACTGCTTTAGGGTACATAAAGCATTTTGCAGGACAGCAAACCTAAACTTAACTCAGTCTCCTAGCTATCCACAAATTGCACCTGTAGGAATATATATATATAATATATTATATATATATATAATATATATATAATATATATATATATTATAAAACCAGCTGCTTCTCTATGATAGAAAATGTGGAAAGACTCTACATGTGAATAACTAAGGAATGAGCCTATTGCCACATTTGAATTGTTATAATATATTTCCCCTGCTTAGAAGTGATACTGCCCATAAGGCTGGGAAATCTAGTCATTTCAAACTTGTTAACTATAGTTTAATATTGAGTTTAGTCTTTGACTAACTAATGTAGCAGACTATTAGCATAATTTCTGGGTACTTAAGTCAAAATGTTGAACCCAGATTCCTAGAACAGCACAAATTTATAATGAATTTCACTTATTTGAGTCTTATATTCAGTCCCGCTTGATATAATATCCTTATATCCCACCTATGGAAATTAACTGGAAGTTTTGAGCAGTGAAAATTTGATGTGACTTCAATTTTAACAGGATACTCACCTGCTAAGACAATTACTTTATTGAAGAGCAATAAAGTCAGGGAGATTACTCATGAAACTTTTGCAATATATGGTTGACAGATGACAGGCTTACAGAGGAACTGTATCAATGGGCGATGCATTTTAGATATATTTTGTAAGTAAGATTGTTAGGATTTACTGGAAGAATTCATTTGGAATTATTTCTTATAGAAAGACAGTTTCAAGAACTTCAGTTGCTGAATTCTAATCCAATTGTTCTGAAACGTTTCAGTGTCAGGGTCACTTTGCTCTCAATTTTTTTATTTAGGCTTTATTAATTCAAATTTATTGAAAATTACTGGAATGATGGTTATCTCCTATACTCCTAATTATTAAGGATACCAAAGAGTTTTATTTTATATGAGTAAACTCTATCAACATTTATTGTATTAGAAATTAAAACAGTTTTTAGAATATTTAATAATTTCATTAAAAATAGCAATAATAAACCATTAAAAGATAGCTTATATCTATTTTTATGAAGAATAACTATATTTTTCAAAACAAAAATAGTGAGAAGAGTGGTATTGTTTTACATTTTTACAAATCTCTTTAATGTCTGGATTAATAAAAGAGAACTGGGTTTTCTTATTTCATTCAGCATTCAGCCAATTGTATATGTATTTTCAGTAAAAATAAATGTAGAAAATCTAGTCTTACACAGATGTGTATCTAAAAAAGTTAGGCACATATTAACAGCATTTTCAGATAATTAAGGATATTATTTTTGATGCTATAAACAAAATCTGATAAGTGGTATTTTTTCAAACATTAACTGTAATGTGGATTATGAGATCTTACAAATAAATTCCATCCTCTGTGACATCAAAGACTATTTTTCTATGTTCACGTGAAATGAATCTCTCTTATGCTTACATAACATTGTAGTATTATACATTGATAATTTGAATAGTGCTATGTAGCTTTTTCAAATGCTGCTACATTTTCTTATGCAATATCAAAAATCTTATTCATAAATATTACCGTGAAGCTTATTAAAGAAGACTTTAAATATTGGGAAGCTGGCAAGCTCAGAGTGGCAGACACAAGTTTTTAAAAATTTTAATTTTTTACTGTAAGACTAGAATTTTATCATTGATAATACTCTCAGTTCTAATGTTTTCTTTTCTTTTCTTCCTTTTCATTTCCCTTATGCTCTGTTCTCCTTTTTTTCTATTCTCTACTTTTCTTTTCTCTCTTCTTCTTTTCCTTTCTCTTCTTCTTTTTGAACAGACAGGCTCACTTTAATCATGTTCTAGGAAACATTGGCCTGATGGCTAAGACTAGTTTGCTATTGATTTTATATCAGTCAGTCTTTCAAAGGAAAACATTGTTCCATGAAATAAGAATTAACTAAAATAAGCACACAAGTGCTTTCTCTCTTTTCTCTCTAGACAACCATCTAGCATTTATATGCAGCAGAAGTACTTTTTAAATATTTCCCATTTCCTCACATGGGTTCGAGAGTTAAGAAAATTAATAATTTTCACTACTTCTGCAAAGGCATTCTTTAAGCGACACTTTCATTTTTTTTGCATACTGTGAGTATGTGGCAGTGAAAAATACAATGACTCCTGGCATTTTTAGTGTCACTGTATTGATTCGTGTTAAAGTGCCTTTGGTGGTACACACCATTGCTTTTGATTCATGGGTGTAAACACCAATACAGCAAAATAAGCAAATAAAATCTTAGTATTATTACAAAAACCTTCGAAACAGGGAACCACTGGCCAGATTCTGGTAAAAACTGTTCTAGCTTCTTCATGAATTCAGGAGTTGGTGAAAAAACCAGGATATACTCATGATATGTTGAGTCCACTGTGAGATGGCCTTTGACCAACATTCTACTGATTAACATATAAACTCTACAGTCTTTCATCTGAGCTATGAATGATGGCAGCATTCTGTGTCCCCAAGGATTAACAATGACTCAGAGACAGTGTTCAGTAATTCTCAAACATTGCACTATGTCTCTTTCCCCATACATTGTGTCCTCATAAATGTACTTGGTTACCTTTAGTAATTGGTAGAACAAAGACTTGCAGTATATGCTTGTGGCATTGCCATAAAAGCCTTCTTCAAGAGTTCTGGATCCCTTTTTCCTTTATGGATATCTGGGTCTATCAACTAATACATGACTGTTGAGATTGAGTTTATTTTCTCTATTCTGATGGCTCATATATCTGGACCTTATTCAGTAGTTCCAGAGTTATATTTTTCATATCTATAAGTCAGTTTGGCAAATTGTATATTTTATCAGCAGAATTCCATGATCAATTAACCACGTTCCAAAGATCTTACTGTATCAAACCATTCTGATAACCACTCAGAACTGCTGATGATAGTAGTAACCAATGTAATTGCCTCTGGAAGTAAACTATCTGGTGATTATATGCTGCCAATTAGCTTTTGCTGCTTTAAGATCCCATCTGTCCTTTAGTGTCTTTCACAGCCTGTAAATATAGCTGATGCAGAACATTTTAAGCATGATGGCATTCTCTTTTCCATCTATTTTTCATCACTTTACTGAATTAAGTGTTTAGGCTCTTCTGTGGGGATATGAAGATGAATGGGAAGCATGTATTAAATAGTAATCCACTTGAATATTTTTTCACTTTTTGCTTTCCTTTTTTTTTTTTTAACAAGGTAGAAAAGGTATCTAGTAATCCAATCTTATTAAGTCCATATTTCAGTCATATTCCTGAGTAAATTTCAAAAACATGTGCAGATACTCAAATTAGTCCTTTGACTCCAGAATCTCTGTTTAGTATATCTTTATTGATATTTTAGGCCTTATTAAAAATATGTTTCTTCTTTATCATTCTAACCACTGGAAAATCAATTTCTATGGTATTATGCAGATTATGACCAAATTAAGTTAGAAAACTACTGCAATATACTGGCACGTAAGCTTTCTCATCCCATGTAAAATGTTACACTTATCTCTTTGAGGGAATATTGAGATATGGGCCCAGTTATGGATATGATGGCCATTGGAATATTTGGGGTGCAGTCTGAGGGGCACTGACATTCCACTGCATGCTAATTCCCCTGGAAGTTGTCATTACAAGGTGGCAAAATATGGCAAGACTAACTCATCAGACAAAGCCATCACATAATTATACTGAGGGTAATCCAATTCTATCTATTCCAGTTCTCATTCCAGTTTTCATTACAGTTATAATCCCGGTTCTCACAGTTCCACTGTATCCTATAAACTTCCTGTATGTTAAATAATATATGCGGCAAGACTTTGAATTAAACTTATGCGATATTTCAGCAACCCATAATACCAATGCTGCATCTGATATTTTGTGAAAATAGTCCTAAGATTACAATAAACAAGATATTATTTTGCTATCTGATTGTGCCTTGAGCTACTTATTTAAAATCATGTGCTTGGCATTTTTTTCTTTAATCTTTTTTAGTACAGACGAAGGAGACAACCCACACACAATTTTCAATCCCATAAACATGGCCTATGGCGGCAGACAGTTGGTCATTCAAAGACTGATTTAATTGACACTCAACTTCAGATCACCACAGAATATAATTTAAGTAACTATTTCACCAATGCATGCCATTTCATATGGTAACCAGATATCATGGCCTTCAATAAAAACCCACCCAAATAATCAAGCTGATTAACTTCCTTAAGTGTCCACAGTTTCTAAAAATAATACTATACCATTCAAAAATGAGGTAAAAAAAACAGCTACCACTCAGTATATTAGGCAGAAATTATTAATCTAAGAATATAGGTGCTCTGAGGCTGATGGGGATAGAATTTGATACACCAGTCCTACAATCCATGAATTCAAGAAAAAAACTGCACTAGCTACACTTAAGGAAAAGGAAAGTGGAATACAAAGCCACTCTACTCTGCTCCCATACCTTCTTGTTATCTAGGTGAAGAGAGACTATGTATAGGAATATACAGGAATATAGGAATATTCCTATACACACAGGAATGCTATATATATATATATATATAGCTCCTATTATAAAAATTGGCTCAAGAGACCCACATCTCCACAAATTTGCTTGTTAAGAAATTTTAAAATTAAAAATTTAACAACGCTGTTGTTTCCAAATATTTCATGAGTGTATTTAATTGATGGAATCTAATTTGTATCCAGAATCTTAACTTATGAATCCCTGTGAAATGAGTTTTATTTTTTTCTAGTTCAAAGATGAAGATTAGAAAAAATTGAGAATTACTACTGAGTGTCCATCTGCTATATTTAACCCAAATACTATGTTTCTATGTTGCTTATAAGCTTCATTGGCTTCCTACAGTCTTCAATTCAATTTAAACAATATTAATTGAGCATGAATAATGGCCTAGGCCCTGCGATAGTTGATAAAGAAACAGTCAGTAGTTTTATGGAGCATAGCATGAGTAAGGAAAGACAGATATTAAACAAGTAATTATAATTTTTGCTAGTGAAAAGTGTAAGGAAAATGCAGCATGCTGTGGAGATATAAGAGAAAGGGATTTAAAACAGTAGTTAATGAGAAAGTGAATTGCAACCCAGGAAACAAAGCAAGAGTTGAAATTAGTCAAGTTAGTTTATTTGTGAGTATGTGTAGTTGAAAGAATACATGCTAAATAAATATGTGTTTCTCAAATGTTTTAAGGAAACATTATGTTTTTGGTTATGACAATCATTAAATCTTTATTCATTCATTCATTCAGTTGACATGGAAATCAATAGAATAAATGAATGAACCAGATTTCCCTACACATCCTGCCATCTCAGACATTTTGAGTGAAAGTTCTAATAATATGATGGAATTACAGTGCTTGTGTACAAGGATATAGGATATTAGTGGTATTATCATCAATTGTTTCAGAGACATTATAAAATGAATAATCATTTATCTGTATTTAAAAAGTTATAGGACATGTATAGAATACGTCATAGTACATAGACATTAATTTCCAAAAATCTGCCCCAAATCCTACTTTGATATCTGTTTTGTATGTTGAAATATCTGTCCCCTAGAAAATTAACTATTTCTGCAGGAAACTGGTAAGTATATGTGTGTGTGTGTGTGTTTTATTCTCATCTCTCTATAACATTATATAATTTAGAATATGTATTTAGTAATAGTTAATTTATTTTATAACCTTATTGGAGATTCATAGTCTTCATGTATTAACTGATGAATCATTTAAATGTTAGGAGGCCGGAACTTCCATTGATGTGAAAATAACAATAAATCTTCAACCAGAAGTATTTTCTGCTAATTCATTACCTTACACAATGTTTTATTTTCAGAAAGAAGCTTGATTAGAATTTGGTTTAAAAACTAAGCTCAACATATTTGATATGAAGCAGGAACTTTATAGTAACTGTGCCATCTAGCATATTTCTCCATTCTGGCTCAAGTAAGAAGACATTATTATTTGTCTTCCTCTAGCATCTTCTTCGAGATGCAAATCTTAAAAAATTACATTTGTTTCCTAGAGCTGTCATAACGAATTGCTAAGCACTGCATGACTTAAAACAACAGAAATTTATTGTCTCACAGATCTGGAGACTAGAATCCTGAAATCATGTTTCCCGCAAGGCCATGTTCTCTCCAACGGTTCTAGGAATGGAATCTGTCCTTGCTTCTTCCAGTTTCAGGTGGTCCCTGGTGATTCTTGGTTTTTGGCAGCAAAACTCCATCTCTGCATCTGGTTCACATATCTGGATTCTCCCTGAGTGTCTCTGATCTTTCTCCTCTTCTAGAAGGACACCACTAATACTGGACTAAGGACCCTACTTACTCTAGTATGGCCTTGTCCTAATTAATTGCAACTTCAAGGACCCTTTATCAAATAAAGTCACATTCTGAGGCACTAAAGGTTAGGGCATCAACATATCTTACTCAACCCATAACATATATCTACCATTACTGGGGCCCAAGCATGCTAATCCTTCCCAGAGAGTCAATGGCTTGCTCTGTGTTAAGCAATTATCCAGAGGGTTGTGAGATACAGAGCAATTGACTTTCTATCTGCTTTTCCTGATTTCTTTTCCTTTTTTACCATACTCGCACACATACACAAACTCTAGTGGTAAAGATTTTATTTCACACTAATTTATTTAAATGATTGTGACCAAGGCTCTGGCATTTATTCAGAAGCAGCCAAGCTGGAATCCCATCTGAAATAACACCACACATTCTTAGGAGACATTACTATGGGTGTCATTCCCCCAACTACCTTGAGATTTTCAATGCTCCAATTATGGTGTGCACTCCTTGAAATCAGCATTTTATTTTAATAACAAAATGGTAGCCTTTTCATCCTAATAGTTTGAGGGTCTAGTTTGAAAGGGCTGATGTTGGCTCCAAAGAATTCATTAATCTCTTTAATATTTTACTCCACAGAAGATCCTAGACTTTTTATGTAACTATATCTGGTCACACATGACTTCATAGCTCAAGTACTGACAATTTTATTTGAATTTTTGATACAAAATATGCTTTCATTAACTTTGGTGACATGCAAAAACTATTTAGCATATGAGAAACCAGTATTATAAATTGCATAAGATTAAATCCAGATATTCTGATTTCAAATCCAATACTTCATTCATGCTGCCTCTTAGTATTATTCAGATAACTCAATGACATAGTCATAATTAAACAATGCCCTGATAGTCAACCAGAGCTTTGAAGAGAGAATAATTTTCTCTTTCATCTCTCTAGGAAATTCACATCATTCTTTAGTTTTTAAAAGTTTATGTAAATAGAAATATTTGAGGAGCGCTAATTTATGGTCTACAAGGAACTAAATAATTCATAAAAATACTTAAGACTAAAACAGAATTGAACTAAACTAGATGGAAAGCTTTTAAATATTCCCATTCCTCATGGCTGGTGTGGTGGTTTGAAGCTGTATGTACCCCAGAAAAACATGTTCTTAAACTTAATCCATTTCTGTAAGTGTGAACCCATTGTAAGTAGGACTTTTTGATGAGACTATTTCAATTGAGGTGTGACTCACCTGCTTCAGGATGGGTCTTAATCCTTTTACTGTAGTCCTTAATAAACAGAATGAATACAGAGAAAGGGAGAAAGGCAGGGAAGCAAAGAGTTGAAGGCATTGAAACATGGAAGAGAAGGGAGAGACAAGCGGACACCGCCATGTGCCTTGCCATGGGACAGAAGAGACAAGGGTTGCTGGCAGTCAGTCTTCAGGAATAAAGCATCATCTTGATGATGACTTAATTTGGACATTTTTCCTACATCTATCATGAGCTCCCATTGTTTAAGCCAACTGAATTCATGGTATTTTCTTTGAGCAGCCTAGGAAACTAAAACTGGTGGCTAAGTATCTGGTATTTTCTCTTGCATGCACAAAAGTCATGAACACAGGAGAGACTTTCTGGTTTTTTTATTGTTTATTTTTGCACTCAGACTAACTGCTTTAGGTTCCCACACAATTGCTCACGTTCTTCTGGGCAGTAACACAAACAATTTAGATACAATTGATAGTGCTGAGCTTATTGCTGGTGCTATAAATCAAGTAATATGAAGAAAAAAAGTATCTGAGAGATAAGGTTTCCTGATCCTGTTTGTTGTGTGTACTGCAATGGAAATGTCAAGTATTTGAAATTGGTATATTCTGAGGAAATGACTATAATACTGGAGCTTGTTAAATTCTCTTTTCCATGCCAGAGTTGTCTGACTTCCATGATATAATGAAATCTCTCAGGGTTGAGAAGGTTCTATATTAGTTGTTCCTTTAAATACAAGTAACAGAATATGATTCTGGCCACTTAAGCTAAAAAGTAAAGTGAAATGAGTGTAAGAGGCTAGGAAACAAATCTTTGCAAAAGACGGGAATTAGGAATTTCCAGACACAGGAAGCTGGAAAATTACCGGTTGTTTTGTAGCAAGAAAAGACGGGTTAATTCAGATTCTTAGATGGAAACAAACTCCTATCATGTCCTCACAAGATTTATATGTTAAAAAGAAAACTTAATAAATGTTTCTTGCCCACTCAGCCATTAGGGGTAAGTACAATCTTCCAGATATATCTACTGTAATAAGTACGACTATTGATAAAGAAAATTGTGGCATTGTTACAAAGGAGAATTTATGCCAATCAGCCAAAAATTTACCACAGATTCTACGGAAAATAATCCATATCATGGTTCACCTTGATTTGGGACTTTAAGAGGCAACACACACAAACATCTTGTTAAGCACTTTTTTGTGCTGTTCAGGATTTTCAAAAATTTTTAAATGGAAAAAAGTAAGCTAAAATTTGGTTTATATTTTCTAAATATAGAAAATTAGTTTATAATGATAGTTAAAACTTGGTAATTTTATTTAATTTAAGTGGAATTTAATGAAATCTTATTATTTTTGTTTTGTTTTGTATTTTTGGCTGAAAAGGTGACAGACAATTTAATGTGCACTGGATATAGGAACATTACTTGGTTAAATAGATGTAATTTAATACTTTCTCTCAGACAGGACAAACATCCTGATCAGACTTGGTTTGAAACCTGAAAAATAATTTATCATGCTAAATTGATCCCTAATAAATCATAAATAGTAATAAGACATCTTATTATAGACCTTAACTGATTTGCAATGGCTTGATTAGAATACCTTTTATACAGATGTTTTGAGCACTTACACATTACAGAGTTATTATCACTTTTGTGAGATATTCGCCTTCTGAAGAAGTCAAACTGTTTATAATTTCTATTTTAGCTTGGTATGCAGTTACATAATATTGTAATCTGTTCATAAATAATAGGTGATCTCAAAATTGTCACCATGCTGAAAAATCTAAACTGGATCTTATAGAAATAATCTCTCTTTTCGATTGAAATAAACTGTAAATGATTTATTTATATTATTATTTAATCTGAGAGCCATATCCCAGTAATGGATGACTATAATACTATGCAAAATCAGTTCTGACTGCGCAATGTCATGTTGGTTATTTATTCCCAAAAACTGGATCTCAACTTGGGCTCCGTAATTCCTATTCCAGATCCCTCAGAACTAGGGTTCCATCATACCCACGTATTGCCTTAACAGATCAATCCTTCTTTGAGAGAAGAGGACAGAAATGTTTCCGTGCTGTATACAAGGGAACATTGATCACAAATGGATTAACTGCTTCACTTTGAATGAGTTAAATCCTGGTAATTATTATTATTTTTTAGGACCAATTACTACTTAATCCCAGGAAAACATAAGAATAATAATGTTAGAAATTGCAGTCCAAGTGTGAAGGAAAGTGGGAAGTTGTAGTAATGCTTAAATTCATAGTTAAACATTTCTTGAGCACCTACTAAGACCTGGACACTGTTTTAAGTATTTGGCATCTATATCCCTATTTTATACATGTAGCATTATTTATTGATAGATGAAGAAACTGTACCACAGAGATGCAAACTCTACTCCCAAAGTCCGAAAACAAATAAAAGGTGAAACCAGGATGTTAAATCAGTGATCCTGAGTCCATGCCCTCACTCTCAAATATACAATACTACATATTCTACATAGGATGGATCTAGTATTTAAACATCTGATCTGGCAAGTAGCAGTTGATATAAATGATAAGCTTTGGGGCTTGGACAAAATACTCTGTCTTCTCTGTAATAATTGTGATAATAACACTCATCTTGGCTCTTTTTAAAGGGCAACATCAAAGTTTTTGTAGGATTTTTTCAATTATCATTTTTTTTTTAAAGATTTTATTTATTTATTCATTTATCCCCCCCTTGCTGCTTGTGCTCGCTGGGTCAGCTAACCACGCCATGTGGGCGGGCTTGCCTTCACCAGGAGGCCCCGGGAACCGAACCCGGGGCTTCCCATATGGTAAACGGGAGCCCTACTGATTGAGCCACAGCCGCTTCCATCAATTATCATTTTGAAACTCTGAAACTTAACAGAGAAGTTGCAAGTGTAGGACAAAGAACAGTTTCCATTTTCTGAAATATTCCCATATTTCTAAAACAGGACTCGATCATTCTTGAATATCGTAGCAGTTTGGTATTATTTATGAATTCCTAAAATAGATATTGGATTGTGTTTGTAAATTGATCTGTTCCTCTGGGTACATTATATTGTATTGGATTCAGAGTTTTCATTCTTACTCAATTAAATTGTTATTAAGGTTTTGATTGGGCCACGTTAGGACATTACATCCTCGCCCCCTTGGTGGGCAGGGACTCACAGAGAAAACAACATGGCAGAGTAGTTAGTTGGAGTTTTAATGTTGGAGCCCCGGGAAGTAAATACACAGAGAAGCAGATATGTGAGGAAAGAGAGAAGGCTCCATTAGGCATGGCAGAGACTCTGCCCTAGGGAGAGAGATGAGTCTTTCACCTGATAGTTTACAGTTGTCCATGTAGAGAGACCAGAGCAGCTGGGCCTGGGGAGAAACAAACCCTGGGAGAGAGACTAGACTTATCCCATCCTACAGCTAATATTGGAAGAAGCTGGGACCACAGAGCCTTAAGAGGAAGAGGAAGACTGAACCCTTTGCAGACATCAGCAGCCATCTTGCTTAACATGTGGCAACAGACTTTGGTGAGGGAAGTCACTTATGCTTTATGGCCTAGTAACTGTAAGCTTCTACCCCAAATAAATACCCTTTTTAAAAGTCAACACATTTCTGGTATTTTGCATCAGCACTCCTTTGGCTGACTAACACAAATATTTAAATGTGTTCATTGCAAAGACTTCCTCCTACATAACCACATAAAATCACCCAAATCAGTAAATCAACATGGATATATTACTACTATCTAATTCTCAGATACCATTCAAGTTTTGCTAATTTTCCCAATAATGTCCTTTATATTGAGGCCAGTTATTTTGAGAATCTCTCTCAGTTTAGGCTTTTCTGATATTTCTTCATGATTAGAATAAAGATGGACACCTTTGGCAGAAATGTAACTTTTGGCGGAAAGTGTTTCTGACCTGCTCCCACTGTATCATAAAAAATAACAAAGGATTTCAATTTGAGTCAATACTGATGATGCCCACTTTGATAATTATTCAATTAATCTAGTGTCTGTCAAACTTCTTGGGATAAAGCTACTTTGTTTTCTGTTTGTAACTAACACATATTCTGTATTTGGGTATGAGTACAGGAGGAATACTTTGAAATTATGTAAATATCTCAACTTTATCTAACTTTTAATTTATGGATGTTTATTTATATGACAATGTACTAATGATTTCTTATTTTATTCAATGTTATAATCTGCTACGATAATTATTTATTTTGATGTTCAAAATTTCCCAGATTTTACCAGTATGAGTTTCCTCATGCTGGCTTCTGTATCCCTTTGACATATCCCTATCAATTTTTGAGCCCTGCCTTGCTTTCTGCCACAAGATGTCCCAAGCTCTTCCCTGACAGTGAGATAGCTGGCTCCCAGGATTCTTAATATGATCAGTTATTTGATTACTGAGGCACCTCTTTCCCTGTGTAGTCAATTTCCCATGGCCACTGCCATCTCCTCACTGCAGTAATGGTCCCAACCCTCATCGGGCCAGTTTTCCTCACTACATGTTCCCTAACTTCAAATTATTTAATAAGCATTTTAAAAACTAAAAGTACATATAAATATGGCACTCAAAAAAGGAGAAGAGAGTACCTTTTTAAAAAAAGATATGAAACATTTTAAAAAGCATTTAAATAAAGAATTATCTATAAATAGTTGTAGAAAATGGTCAGGATTACAAACATAATTCATAAAAACAAATATAGACTATGTTAAAAAACAACTTGAATTAAATTATATCAGAAAAACCCAGAATATGTCAAAACAAACAAATTCACAAGGACTAAGAAAGGGATGAATTAAGAAAGGGACACTTTAACATCCCATGTTATAAAGAGGCAATCACATAAATAATATTTCTTGATTCTAATTGGAAATATTTAGAGAAATATGAGCTCCTAATTAAAAATTAAGACCACTGTTTTTTGTCAAAAGGAAAAACTGATCCATGTATTCAAAATTTATTAAAAAATAAAGCAAAGTAATCTGTAGATCCAAAGTGGAAACACAATGAAAATTTAAAAGAAGCATAAAAATATGTCTAGGAAAGAATATACTTATTTTAATACATATCAGGGCATATGCACAGCATTGTAATAAAACATAAAAATGGGTTTTTCTGGTGAGTAAAAAGAAATTAGGCTTAAAATATTGCAAATATGTTTTTATAAAGAAGAAAAATCAAAACCAAAAATTGCAAAATATTTGGAAAACAAAATTAATGAGAATACTTTATGTTGAAAATTCCAAGAAAAGTCATAGCTTCATGAAAACATTTTTTTTTCAAGAAAAAGAAAAGCATGGAAATCCATTAACCATCTTCACTAGATTTTATCCACCTTGTCAAATATTCTCCTGCTTTTCAGTAAGAGTGCCACATAGCACACCTTATGGTCCTCTAGTTTTCAGTGCCTCCCCAAAGAGGAGTATCCATCCATTCACCATTGACTTGGACTTGGCAAATGATATACAAAAGAATCTGCCATCAGCACCGTCTGTCAGGTACTTTAAGAACTCTCCTGTGTTTCCATAAATCCCCTTGGTCTTTTCCTGCTGCTGCTAGAATGGCGTGTTCTGCAGAGAACCTCCTCCTTCCATGTCACTCCTCAATGTGAAGCCATATGGATGGCACGTGGAGGAGAGCCACAGCAGTTGACTAGCATCTATAAAAGTATTGTGACGCTCTCTCTGCCTAGAGAAGCCCGCACCAAATCTTGGTGTGTATTTCTGTCTTTCTTTCCTATTTCTCAGCAAGCTCTCTTCTTTCCCCCATTTCCTGAATAAATTATTTTTACTGGCCTAACTAAACTGGCATGTTCATAAATTCCTTTATGCATCATAGCCAAGAACCTAGAGGAATGCAATGTTTCTCCATCTTCTCCATTGCCAGGAGAAATATATGTGAGTGGTGCTCCCAAACTCCTGCCAGAAACAAACAAACAAACAAAACAAAACAAAACAAAAGTAATGAGAGCAAGGACTAAATTATTTTTTCTTGTAAACCACTGAAATTCAGGGGTTATTTGCTCCTGTGGCAAAACCAAATAATTATTAAAAATAATTTTTTAAAAAACAGAACAAAACAAAAAATTAAGAATCTAGTTAAAGAAAGTGAGAGAAAGGTATCTGTAGAGATGAAGGTTTATGTTACTTAATAAAATAAATTAAGATTATGAAATGAACCTAAAAGTGGATTTGTAACAAAATTTTATTAAAGGTAGCAAATGACTGTCTCAATAAACAAAAAAGAAAGGAAATGAATAAAAGAAAAGATCACTGAAATAATTTCAATACACCAAATAAGAGTAAAATTAGCTATTCATGCATTCATCATTACAGGTGTCAAGCTCATTTAAACTTATAAAAAAGTAAAATTGACAAATATAATTATGGATATTTATTTACTAACAGATGTAAAAGGCTTATCCAGGAATAAAAACAAATATTATATATTTAATCCACTGTTAATATATTCTCTTTTATTTCTCCATTAGAATGTAAAGTCCTTGAAGGGAGTTTTTGACCCACAAATGTGCCTGTGTGCTCTTCAGGTATGCACATTTCCTGACCAAATTAAGAAAATGAAAGAATCACAAAACTATTAAGTTAAATATTTATTTTTGACAAGAGAAAAAAATTTTAAATTAGATCTAAATAAAATAAAAAGAGTTGCTCAACAAGTTCATATATAGTATTTTTTTTAAAAATCCTCTTTTTATTAATACAACCAGTTTTAAAAAAACCCATTCTCTGCAATCGTATTAAGAAGGAGACTCTGGGCATTTTTTGGTAGAGTGAAAACAGGGGAAAAAGACTTCATAAGTACATAGCGGACTACTCTTCTGAAGTGAGAATGAATGAGCATTCTAACAAAAATAACACTGAGCAAAAGAAAGCAAAAGCCAAAAGGATACACACTGTTTAACTGTATTTAATGAATTTCAAACACAGCAAAACTAGCCTATTATTTTAGAAGTCAGGATATTGATTAGCCTTAGTAGTAATGAGAAGGGAGCATGAAGGACCTTCTGGGAAAATAAAGATATACTATTTCTTAATCTGTATAATTGTTTCATGAATGTGTACACTTTGTAAAAATGTCTTGATTTATTTGCTAATTTAAGGTTGTATGAGTTATCGTCAATATAAATTAAAACAAACAACAGCAAATACATGAAAAATTGCAAAGGTGTTTAAATGGGAAGGAAAAGCAGTAAAGAATAGAAGATTGGAGCATACTGGAGTAGATAGGGAATGTGAATTTTTTTGCTAGCTCTTTCTTCTTGTGTCACAAGATTTTGGTGGATTTGAATGCTGAAATGAAGCAGCCCCTTGCAGAATAAAGGCATTTTAAATCTTGTAAACCAAGGAAATGATCCCTTTGGGGTTTTTGAGAAGAGGAACATATCTTCAAAATTTCTTATATTCAGAGAAATAAAATTAAGATGAAAGTGACAACTAGGATTTTATTATATAGTTGATTTTTCCCCTTGCAGAGCTAAGAAGATAAGTCTAGGAAGGTAAGTAAGGAGGTAGTTTATTGTCCTGGTTTTATAGTCCCAACAATAAAGGAGTAGGGTAAAGGAAATTTTTAGTTTTCTTTCTAACTAAAGGGTAAATTCAGAGACAATAAGTCAAGAGGGGATGAAATCTCTTTAGGAAAAAAGAGAAGGCATTTTTGTGTGGCAACCCCTGTGTTTATCAGTAAAAATCTCACATACATTGTATTCAACTGAGGATAGGTATTTCTCTAAAGTGCTAATCAAAGTGACTTTATATTTAGCATCATACCAGTATATTCTTTCTTTTAAAAGTAAGTATTATATGCTGTTACATTTTCTTGGATTTTGAAGAAAGAACTTGATAGTGATATCTATTATAATCAGTAGTCTCATAAGATGAGAAGAATGTAACATGTTTTTCTTCTATCAACAATTACAGGAATATTCCCAGATTAAATAAAATGATCTAAAGTGCATCAATACATCCTTTTTAAAGGTTGATAAATGAGACATTTCAAAGAAGCCTCTCATTTCCAACTTAACGCAAAATTAGTTCATCTAATGAAAGCAAAGTGTTTATAATCCCTTAATATACTAGGGATCAAAAGCCTTTATTCCACATTCTTTATCCTCAAATTGTTTATGCTAAACAGGACAAAAAATCATTTTGGTAATTATGCTTCTGTCTTTTTTCATGTTACATGTTCATTTAAGTCATAAAATTTATGACCTCTTGTGCTTATACATGAATATATTGAGTTCTACTTCAGTTTGAAACACTGTGCCTTTGAAAATTTATTTAAGTACCATTGCAAAACCACTAAGTAAAACAAATTATAATATTTAGTATAAAACAATGAAAAATATTAGTAGAAGAGCTAATTTGATGAACAAATGCAAGAATTATTTATTAATTTGTGAATAAAAACATTCCTTCCATGTCTTCCTCTGGTCTGATTTTCTTTGACATAAGCACTGTGCCTATATGAAATGGCAAACTCATTTCATTTTATTTTTTAACCACTCTGGGTAATGTTGTCAAAGTCAACTGTATTAATGTATCAGTCTCAATAAATACAAAAATTTAATAAAATTTATATACAATTTCTCGGAAATCAAATGGGAATATAAAAAATAAATGGCTATTAAGAATAAATTAACTATGATCATTCAAGTAAAAGTCCTTTGTGGACAATTGTTTCCCTTTCTCTTGGTATATTACTAGGAGTGAGATTGCTGTATTGTATGATAAGTATAACTTTATAAGAAACTGTCAAACTTTTTTCTAAAGTGGGCTGTACAATTTCAGCACATTCTTGTCAATACTCTGTTTTATCATTTTTCATATTTTAACTTATATCTGGAATATATTTTACTTTGTCCACTTTTCTAGTTGTTTAAATAGGAAGATTTAAATCCAATTCCTGTTACGTTATCATAGCTCAAAGCCAAAGTCTTCCAGTTTGACTTTTAAAATAATGTACTAGCATTAATTTGATAAAAAATGAACCTAAAATGATAGCAGTCAGAGGATAAAGAAAAGGTATTCAAAAGAAAAACAAGATTGCTAAATCAGTTGCATATACACATAAATCAATATTGCCAAAATTGGCACTAATTACTTGAAAATAATTAAAGAAGAAACAATAAAATATGGAGTAAAAGAAACTAGAAAATCTGTTCTCAGAATAAATGCAACTTCAACAGAAGGAAAAGTATCATATTATCAGCAGCAATATTTATACAAGTAGAAATAATCAAATTTTATGAGTTTAAGAAAGATGTGGCATCTCAAATGGAAAAGATTGTGTCATTAAGACCCAAATGGTCTTAGCAGAAAATATCTATATTTAATTGTCTTTCATTCCAACAATAGCAATATTTATATAAGATTAAGTTCTTAACAATTCTCTGTAGGCTGACAAATTTAAAATTAAAGGCAATTCCTAAGTAAAGAACAGGATTTCTGGGTAAAATATCTTTCTAATAATAAGAAAAGTTAGATCTTTATTGACTATAAAGAATATTTAAACACTGATCTTTCTTATCAAAAGCGATCATTAATACATATTAGGTGCAAAGAACTCTTTCTTTCAGTTCTCACAAGGATGTGGTTTCACCCCTCCTACATTTACTATCTTGCTCAAAGTCACTCAGCTAGTAACTATCCTATGCCAAATGTGACCTTCAGACCTAGCTATCCCTGGATTTCCCCAATTAAATGTCTATCAAATCTAATGTTCCCAAAATACAGTCAAAACAACTCTGAAATCTTCCACAGGAGTAAAAAATATATCTGAAATCTAATTTTAGAGGACTATTAATTATATTACTTAAATTTTCATTTTCTACCTGGCCCCACCCTAAAATATATTTTTTAAAACAACCTGATTTATCTACTAATAACTCTAGAATAAGTAGGTTCTTAATTTTTATAAAAACAAAGTATATTCTTCTGATATTAAGATCTTACTATACTTGAAAAATTTTCCAAATTATAAATATATATCTTGTGATAATAAAATATTTGTTTTCCCAATATTTGTTTTCCAAATATTTTCTTTATGATCTGCCAATTACTTTACGTTAAAGGCATTTCAACAGCAAAGCCCAATTTCAGAATGGCCTAAATTGAAGCTGTTAGGGCATGGGCTTTTAAAAAGAATTTTGCTTCCTGGTTGAATAATCATTAAATGATTTTCAGTGAATATATATGTCAGAAAACTTTGCTGAGTTCTTAATAAATATTTCATATTTTATATTATATATTAACATAATAAAATCTGGACCAAATCATGGTAAAGTAAATAAAAGCATTTATAATCTTTTATGGGGATTACAGTTGGTAAACTGTACTTTTTCTGAATATCTTGCATTGTTTACTCACAGCAACTATTCTGTTTTTAACTTCCTTGGGTAAGTGAGAGAACAAAACAAAAGGTGATTTCATAAATTTAATAGAGCACAAAATCAGTTGCAGGAGCAAGTAAATGCAGTTAAGACCTAAAAGATTCACTCTGCTGCTCTGAGACACGACAAGTACATTGCAAAAACACTTCCACAAAATAAAATGATGAGAATCAATTCTTTGATAATCACATTTTATAAATATGTGTGTGTGTGTGCATGCATTTCTTCCTGCAGAAAATTTGAGCTTGGGGAATTTTCAGTCTTGTTTCTATTTTTTCCTCTTAATTTTACTTGTCTCTTTAAAAAATAACCCCATCAATATCTCTTCCACTTACATATTTTTAAGAGGAAAATTATATTCCTGATCCATCTTCTATACCAACCTCATATTATTTAACCCTTCTACCAATACACACACAAAATTTTGGTTAAAATGATCTCTGTGGGAAAATTGCTTTATATGGAAGTAGAAAGTGCTGCAAAAGGCACAATGTTACCTCATTTTCCTAGAGATTTTACTTATCTTTTTAAAAACTGCTTTTCTTTTTTTCAAAGACACTCAGATTGTTATATGTGACAGATTTTGAAGTTCATCTGTAGACGTAACTTGGGAATGCCTTAACAAGGAAAGCAATAATGTACACCAAGGGACATATGGGAAAGGAATTAGATTTTTGGAAAAAAGTAGCATTCCTCTCTATTAATTTCTCATATTGGATAAATGGCATCTAGTGTCAGGACCATGGGATTCTAAGTGAGGCTCCATGTAGTCCTTCCTTTAGTTATTACATTTCCTCCTTTATGGGCAGGAGCCCAAAGGGTGGCAATTGGTATTGTTCACTTATCGGAAGAGTTTTGGTATAGCACCTCGTGGGATTTTATTTTCTCTCTTCTTCTGTTATACTAATTTGAGAGACTGTTAAGACTGTGATGGCTGCATATTGCAGTGCTACCAGTTCACTGATGACATTTGATTTATATTATTTTTTTCATTGAGCCAGAAAGGAATCATTTCTTTTTCCTTTTCTCTTGTAGTAAATTTAGAAAAAGGAGAGTATATTTTATGTTTTATTTCAACAAAAAGGTGCCTACAAGTATTAGTTTATACTATATTCTAATCCTCCTAAATTTTATATTATTGTTTATAGTTTAGATTTGCAATACCCCTTGTGATTGTTTTGTCAAACTCTTTGTTCATCAAGGCTGAGTATTCAGTGTTCAAAAATAACATTTTTAATATTATTTTGATAGATATATCTCCTTTTAAAAGTCTTATTCATTTAATTGTATACTGCAGAACTTTATAAATCATAAAGGCTTAGCTCTTACATCTTTGACTTCAAGAATTAATATATTTTTGTATACTTCATTTTTCTTTAACCCTTTCTTATGCATACTCGTTAATTAAAATAATCCATCTGGATCAATTATGATTTAGTATAACTACTGTTGAAAAAAATTTTGAGTTTTTCTGCCTCATAAAATTATGAGTTGGCATATTGTTATCTATGGCAATGCATTCCAATAAGATGTGAAGAATTCCCAAAAAGGAATTTGATTATCTAGAAAGAATTATGGCCTAATCAAAATTAAATAACTAAACCACAATTAATTTCATTCTTAGAGATTATTATGTCCAATAGTTAGAGCTGTAATATGAAAATTAGAATTCTGTTAAAGTTAATTTCTATTATATTAGAATTATTATATATATGTATAAATGTTTGTTGCTATATTATCTATTTCTTATAATTGATTATATTAAATCTAACCTGGCCTTATAAAAGAAAATTCCCTCTTAGTTACCCTAATCACAAGATTCCAATAAAGTTTTCATAATTTGGGGTTTCTGTCATTTCAGCAATGCACAATACAGAAGCATGCTGTAAGTTATGTTTCGTTAGCTAAAAATGTTTACTTTCCCAGTCATATATGATGCAATAACAAGTATTCATGAAAATGATTCTTAGGATATTTTCAAAATATAAAATTTCTTACTAAATTATTAAAAGTACCTATTATATTCCATATGATTTTATTGTATATGTCTTTATTATGTTTAAATGCTAAAAAATTAATTCAATCAAATATTACAAATGTTCATGGATTGTCAATTCTTTCAAAATTTGGTTTTCATTTACACTTCACAGGAACACTTACAGCTAGGCATGCCTTATTGTATTACTTTTGTAATAGAAGGAAGAGGCACACAGAGTTGATTAAGTACAATGTCTTAAATTCTTTTTTGTTTGTATGGGTGGTAGAGCTGCTTTTAACCACCAAGAATTCATACTTAAATTTGGTTCTCTCTGTAGTAAACCAAAGGTGTGTGAGACTGTTTACTTCTTCCTTGGGTTAACTAGAATTTCTCTTCTCCAAAGTATCAGGTAAGTAGTATCCAAACTATATACTGGGCTATCGGGGAACAGTGAAGCAACATATGCTTGTTTGATTGTGATTGAAGACATTATGCTTGGTATTCAATGTTTCTTTCCAATTTTCAGCATACTCTGTGTTAGAAGAATCCTAGCACAGACTTCTGGCTCTGCCATTGGTATCCTATCTTGACATTATTTAATGGAGACTGGGAAGTAAGCTTATATGTTGCCACTTGAAAGTACAAAAAATAATTTATTGATAAATTCATCCTTCTTTGACTTATGAAATGGAAACTGAGACTTGTCCCTCTTCAGATCACTGTATTTTACATTTCAATGACTACACAGTTTTTTACTCTTAATGACTCATTATTAACATCTAGATCATTTTATATTTGGAAAAATCGTAACTATTATAAATTAATATTTTCTTCCTTTGAAAATGCACAGGGAAACGGATGTGGCTCAAGAGGTTTGGCGTCCGTCTACCATATGGAGAGACTGGGGTTCAATCCCCGGTACCTCCCGGTAAAAAAAAAAAAAAAAAGAAAATGCACACATAAGAGATATAAATAATCATAAACCCATTTTTGCTACCTTTTAATAATAGCTTTATTGAAATATTATTCTCAAACCATCAAATTTTCCTTATAAAGTGTACAAATCAGTGTTTTTTTTTTAGTATATTCACAGAGTTGGACAACCATCACTACCATCTAATTTTGGAACATTTCACCACCCTCTAAAGAAGCATTGTACTCATTAACAGTCACATTCCATTCCCCTAGCCCCTGGCAACCACTAATCTACTTTTGTCTCTATGGATTTGCCTAATCTGGACATTTTACATAAATGGCATCATACAATATATGGCATTTTGTGACAGCCTTCTTTCACTTAATGCAATAATTTCAAAGTTTATCCAGGTTGTAGCATGGATCAGTATCTCATTCCTTTGTGTGCTATGTCCAAATTATGCTGTCTTGGGTTTATACCCCATTTTTCTTATCCATTTATCAGGTGGGGGACATTTGGGTTGCTTCCACCATTCAACTCATAAATAATGCTGCTATGAATATTTACAAACAATTATAACTTGATTATATACCAAAGAGTTAAGCTGGTGGGTTATATGTAACTATAGGTTTAATATTTTGAGAAACTCTTTTCCAAAGTGGTTGTATCTTTTTACAATCCTACAAGGAAAGTATGAGAATACCAATTTCTCCACATCCTATTTCATACTCGTTATTGTCTGTCTTTTTATGTAGCTGCTTATGAAGTGTTATCTTGTGGTTTTGATTTGTATTTCCCTCATGAGCATCTTTTCATGTGCTTATTGGCCATTTATATATATTCCTTGGGAAAAATGCCTCTTCTGATTCTTTGCCTACTTTCCAATTGTGTTGTGTTTTCATTGTTGAGCTGTAAGAATTTCTTTATACATTTTGGAACCAAGTCCCTTATCACATATATGATTTGCAAATGCTTTCTTCTATTCATGAGTTATCTTTTCATTTTCTTCATGGTGTCCTTTCTTGGACAAAAGTTTCTAATTTTTATTAAATCCACTGGATCTATTTTGTCTTTTTTTCTTGTGCTTTTATTGTTGTATCTAAGAAACATGGTTAACTCATGGTTATGAAGTTTTAATTCCAATGATTTTTTTATAAGAATTTTACCTCTTACATTTATATCTAAGATGTACTTTATATTTTTTTATTTTATGAGAAGCAGGTATCCAAATTTATACTTATTTGTAGATGAATAATGATTTTTCTAATTACTATTTGTTTTTTGTTTAGTTTTTTGTTTGTTTTTGTTTTGTTGTGCTTTGTTTGTTTTCCTTTTTTTCCCTGCCACCTTTTCTTCCCTCAAATTAGCCTGCAGTCTCTGCTGCCTATAGGAAGGAGGCTATCTTCAAAAATCAAAGAGAAACAGAAGACATTAAATCTTGGGTCAGCTTCTCTGGGGCTCAGGTTTCAAATAAAATAAAGAAAAAATGTGACTGGAACAAAGTATTTAGCTGGTCATTTATACTATTGTGTTCCCCCACCTCCACTATCAAAGAGCAATGGTGTCATAGTCAGAGATTTAGGAATTCCAGAGTACCCTCTTCCCATTGAACTGGGAGATGCAGCCTCAAAGAAGTGCCCTTTCCACAGAAAAGTGTAGAGGAAAGAGGGCTGGGAAGGCTCACAGAGCCCTGTAAGGACAAGAGTGTCTTGGGTAAACACAAAATGAGGTACACACACGCAATGAAATATTGTTTGGCCATAAGGAAGAATGAAGTTATGAGGCATAGCACAATACAGATGAATCTCGAAAACATTCTCAGTGAAATAAGCAAAGCACATAAGGACAAAAATTGTTTTGTATCACTTAAAAGATATCAGGAGAAATAGAATAGCAAATCAGCAAGATATAGAGCAGATTAGAGATTACCGGGGTCATGGGGATAGAGAAAAAGGGGGAATGTCTGTTGTAAAAATAAAATAAATAAAAAAAGCATGGTCATAGCAACTTTATTCATAATAGCCCCAACTGGAAACAATCCAAATATCTATCAATAGGTGAATGAGTAAACAAATCATAATAGTTATACAATGGGCTACTACATAGCAATGAAAAAAGAATGAACTATTTTTTTTAAAGTTAACAAATGTCTTTTTTAACATGCTTTTAAAATTTTAAAAATAGATACTTAGATTACATAAATGTTACATAAAAAAATATAGCAGATTCTCATATGCCCCACTCCCTACCCTCCCACATTTTGATACACACATCAACAAAGATGAATCTCAAAAATCCAAGATAAGTGAAAGAGGCAAAGCAAAAGGCTGAATACTATATAATTCCATTTATATGAAACTCTAGAGAAGTCATCTATTCTACAGTGATAGAAAACAGATGGGTGGTTACCTGGAACTGAGGGTGGGGGATTGGCCGCACAAGGCTATGAGGCTTTTGGGTGGGGATAGAAATTATCTGTGTCTTGATTATGAGGGTGGTTACACATTTCTATGTATTTGTCAAAACTCATCAAATGGATGCATTTCATGTATTAAGTTAGACCTCAATACAGTTGATTTTAATATTACACAATATTACACAATCATTCTGCTACGGAGATGGCATTTCACCGAATTGGAACTTCATCTCCCAAGAATTCTCAAATGAGCAGTTCTCACTGTCATCTCACACAACCACACAATATTCACTGGCCCACAGCCCTCTTTCGGAGTATCAGATGTCTCCCAAGATACGCTTTGTTGAAAACTCTGTTTTCTAACCATTGATTTGTCTTGGCAAGCTTTCTGAAAACCAGTCGACCATGAATATAAGGGTTAATATCTGGACTCACTTCTATTCCATTGAACTATACATCTATCCTAAGTCATTACCAAACTGTTTTGATTATTGTTATTTTGTACTAAGATTTGACTTTGGGAAAAGTGAGTCTTAAAATGCTGTTTTTCTTTTGTCAAGTTTGTTGAGTTTATTCAGGACACCTTGCATTTCCATATTAATTTTAAGTTGAACTTGGAAATTTCTCCAAAAGAAGTAGATAGGATTGGGATATGGACTGTGTTTAACCAGCAAATGAATTTAGGGATTATTACTATTTTAACAATATTAAACCAATGACCTGGGTTGCTTTTTCTCTCATTTATTAGGTCTTATATGATTTTAGTAATTTGAATCTCCTCTTTTTTACTTTGGGTCAGTTTCACCAAAGTATTGTCAATTTTGTTGTCTCTTTCAAATAAACAACTTTTGGTTTGTTGATTTTCTCTGTTGCTTTTCTATTCTCTATTTCATTTATTTCTACTCCAATCTTTACCATCTCATTTTTCATGCTTGCTCTTAATTTAGTTTGCTTTTCTTTTTTAGTTTCTTATGGTAGAAAGTGAAGTTATTGGTTTGAGGTCTTTTCTTGTTTTTCAATCACTTGTGATTTCTTCTTTGACTAATTCGCTATTTAGGAGTGTATTGCTTAAATTTCATATATTTGTGAATTTCCCAAATTTCCTTCTGTTACAGACTTGTAATTTCATTCCATTGTATTGTATTGAATTCTCCAAATGTTATTGCTGAAGTGTCTATTTCTCCCAAAATCTGTCCGTTTTTGCTTCATGTAGTTTGGCCTTATATATTAGGTGACATCTTTACACTTTTACAAATATTGGTTAAAGGCCAGTATTCTATAACTCTGAAACAAGACATTGCCTTACTTTCATGTATTTTATTAGGAGACTATTTGAAAAGCTATATCTCATATGCCACTTTAATATTACACTATCCAAATAAAAGTGCTTTCAGTAAAATATGATGAATGTGTCTCTTATATTAGGTTAGGATTACTTTCTGATGGCATTATTGTGAAGGTCTCCTTATTTTATTTGTTATTTCCCAGTGATGACAGATATTTCACTATCTCTCTAGCTCTTTTGACTACCTTCTCGCTGCTCTGGGATGGCTGGTGATGTGATAACACAGTATTTCTCACTTGAAACCATTTCCCAAGCTAGGAAACTCACCTTTTTCACTTCTCCACTGTCTACACACAGTTACTTAGAGACAAATCACTGATAATGCCTGGATTGCCTCTGGATGTAACCTTGTTAATAATGTCAAGATTTCCATATGTAGATCTCTTAATGTGTAGGGAATGTTTTTTAAATATTGTCATTATATTATTTTTACTTCTATATTTCCAATAATAATTGTTGATACAAAATAATAATAATAAAGGAATTTGAAGCTCTGTTTTAGATCAATGAAATGGAAATTTAGGCAAAAAATCATTGCCTAATAAATTTTAAATTATATAAAAATATTAATAATAATTTATAAATAAGTGAAATCAGAGTTGATTAAATAAGTTTTTTGAGGATAAGGCAACCTGTTGGACTAAGGAGAATACTAGTCCTCATGAAGCATAAATATATAAAATATTTAATTGAGTGAACTTCTGATGTTTCTGCAAAATAAGAATATACATGTATCATATTTTATTTTTAAGTAGTCCTCTTGTTCTACATATCTTATTTCTTAACAGACAAAATAATATTCTCCAATGTGATTCAAAAGCAAACCCCACTCATTTATTTCCTAAGTACATGTGTAAGTACCTAATTTTGTGGGGCCACTACTAACACCAAGATTCAAACAACAAAACCCACCTTTGATTGCTGAATAATGTCAACACTTAAAATTAGTTTATTAATGTATAATTAAGATCTTTAATAACGTTTCTTTCAGAAAATAACAAATATCAATGTAGCATGGATAAATAATATTATCATTCATATATCATTAATTTACTTCATTTAATAGCAATTCTTAGGGAAGATTTAGTAAGTCTTTCTCTACAAGGATGCCCTACTTGAAAAACTGAGGATCTGCAAGATTGTAAAGAAATCAGTCATGAATCAAATCCAGTCCTCTGATTCCAATCTCCATCGTCTTTCTATAACTTTACTAAACTTCTGCCATCTCAATATCTCTTTAGAACAAACATTTTAATATCATCTTTGAAAAGGAGGTACTATTGAGGAGAAAACACAAATCGATTTAGATGATCTGAATAACATTTTATATAAAAAAATAATATCGATAAAAATCTTAAAAAGTTCAAAAATATTTATGAAGCTATTACTTTTAATGAATTTCATCATGGTATAGGCATACCTCAGAGATATTGCAGGCTTGGTACCACACCACCACAATAATGCAAATATCACAATAATGCTAGTCATGTGATTTTTTTGGTTTTCTAGTGCATATAAAACTTATATTTATATTATACTATAGTCTAGTAGGTATACAATAGAATTATATCTGAAAATATATGTACCTTAATTAAAAGTACTTTATTGCTGAAAAATGCTAGATGGCATCTTCTTCCAATAGAAAGCTGTTTCATCAACATTGAAAATCTGTTGTTTAGTGTAGCCAACTTCATCAATTATGTTAGCTAGATCTTTTGGATAACTTGTGCTTCTACATCAGCACTTGCTGCTTCACCTTGCACTTTGAAGTTATGCAGATGTCTTTCTTCCTTAACCTCATGAACCAACTACCACTAGCTTCAAACATTTCTTCAGCAGCCTCCTCACCTCTCTCAGCCTTCATAGAATTGAAGAAAGTTAGGGCCTTGCTCTGTTAGGCACTGGCTTAAGGGAATGCTGTGACTGGTTTGAGCTTCCATTCAGACCACTAAAGCTTTCTCTATATCAAAAATAAGATTGTTTTGCTTTCTTATCATTTGTGTTTTCACTGGAGTAGCACTTTTCATTTCCTTCAAGAGCCTTTCCGTTTCATCCACAAATTGGCTAAGTGTTTGGCACAAGAGGCCTAGTTTTCAGCCCATCTTGCCTTTTGGCATGCCTTCTTCACAAAACCTAATCATTTACAGCTTTTGATTTAGAGTGAGAGATTGCGAATCTTATTCACTTGAACATTTTGAGGCCATTGTAGCATTATTAATTGGTCTAATTTCAATATTGTTGTGACTCAGGGAATAGGGAGGCCTGAGGAGAGGGATGGAGATGGAATGGTCAGCTGGTGGAACAGTCAGAACCCACAAGACATTTATCAATTTGCTGTCTTATATGGGCATGGTTCATTGTGTCGCCAAACGATTAAAATAGAGATCACAAACCACACCACAGATTACCATAATAGATATGATAGTAATGAAAAAGTTAGAAAATATTGCAAGAATTACCAAAATGTGAGATGGAATCATGAAGTGAGCACATGTTGTAGGAAAATGGTGCTGATAGACTTGCTCAATACCAGGTTGCCACAAACCTTCAGTTTGTAAAAACGTAATATCTGTGAAGCACAATAAAGCAAAGCACAATACAACAAATGATGCTTGTATTTAGAAAAGGTGCTAGGGATCACCAACTTCAAGCCAGTCATTACACACATGAGGAAACTGAAACCCAGAGGCACTCAAGATTTATTTTTTCATTATACTAATTAAAGAATACTAATAGATGGTGTGGCAGTTTGATATAGTTATGAATTCCAAAAATAGATATTGGATTATGCTTGTAAACTGGTCTGTTCATCTGGGCATGATTAAGTTTTGATTAAGGCTTTGATTGGGCCATGTCAGTAGGGCATTGAGCCCCACCCTTGGTGGGTGGGTAATCAGAGATAAAAGACATGGCAAAGGACAGAGTTGGAGTTGTTGATGTTGGAGTTCTGATTTGGAGTTTTAATGCTCGAGCCCAGGGAAGTAAGCACACAGAGGAACTTGGTCATGAGGAAGGAGCCTGACAATTCACAGCTGGCCTTGTGGAGCAAGGCAAAGGCTAGAGAGCCTCATAGTCTACAGCTGACCTTGTGGGGGAAACAGAAGAGCTGAGCCCAGAGAGAAATGGAGCTCTGGGAATAGAGGAACCCAAGAAGCCTGAACCCTTGCAAATGCTGGCAGCTGTCTTGCTCTAACACGTGGCAACAGACTTTGGCAAAGGAAGAAACTTATGCTTTATGGCCTGGTAACTGTAAGCTTCTACCCCAAATAAATACACTTTTGTAAGTGCCAGCAGATTTCTGGTAATTTGCATCAGCACTCATATTGGCTGACTAATACAGATGGTGTTAGATTAACTCAGTGGTTGACAAACTATGGCCCACAGGCCATCCAGCTCCTGCCTTTGTTTGAAAATAAAGTTTTATTGGCAAAAAAATAACTACCATTTATTTAAGTATTGCAATGCAGCTGCTTTCACACTAAAGCAGTGTGAAAAAAGCAGCATGGTTGAATAGTTGTGACAGAAACCACATGGCCTGTATAGTCTAAAATATTTTCTATCTTGTCTTTTCAGGAAAAGTTTGCTGACACTGATCAATCTCACAGTCAGGCAAACCCTAGCAATACTAGCTCACTCCTGTGTTTTCCCATAGACTAATAGGTGAGTGTTGCATCATTAGCACAGGTATCCTAAACCTGCTGTGATAAATTTATATGTGCCAAAAAATTTCTTTATAGTGCTTGTTACAATCTTAGTGGTATATAACTAACTGATAAGAAAAATATATAACTATTGCTGTGCTATAATGTGATATATACTAGAGAAGATATAGATACATTTATATATACATATATGTATGCCAGAGAAGATATATAAAGATATGTGAAAGTATGTATTGTATAGTAGACAATATATAATTATATCACAATATAATAAAATAATATATTGTGTTGAATAGATTTTTTCTTTTTTTTAATACATGTTTTTAATGAGCTAAGTTTACAAGTTACTACAGTAACACAATCGAATATTGTTTACACATTATGTTTAGGTATCCAGTAACATTAAGTTTAGGCACTAACATTTTCATGACACTTTGTTAGGCTATGTGAAGATTACATTGTTGGTAGGAATTTATTAATTTATTTTGAGGCATGAATTTGAAAATTAATCTGAAAATAATATAGTATAATTTGCTAGGATATAACTGCAGATCCAATTAGAAATTTGGCTCTGGAGAGTAGTTAATGGCCTCACATTTCAGACTATGGCATTTTGAATATTCCTGCAGGGAATTATTGTCCATGAAAGATTTTAATAAGGGTAGCACTGTACTATTTAAAAGCCAACTTAAAGTAATTAGAGCATATATCCATGGCTTCAGTTAAATTTAAAAATACTGCTAGAAGAATTAACGTAATTTTAGAACCACACCTTATTTATTAGACAATGCTAGACTTTGAAATTATATTTTTATAGGAGAACAAATGTATTCTATAAGTTACCTCATGAATGGTCAGTCAGCAACTGCACTAGGAAATTTAAATTGTTTTTCCCTATATATTGTTAAAAAGTCATTTTCCCCAATATTGACTCTCCTATTTTGACAAATTATGTATCAATAGTAGAAAGAGATCTTGGTATTACTGGGTAAAAAAATGATGTGCTGTCCTTTAATTGTTAATTCCAAGAAAGTTCAGAGACAGAGGTAATATTCACTTAGTATCTAGTATTAAAACTGATCAGCAAGCCATTAATCATTTGCTAAACATTGTTCATATTATAATTCAAGCCTAAATTGAGAGTTTTAAAAGTTAAAAGTCTTGCTGCTCTTATTTAATTTGGATATTGATGAAGAGGTACCCATTCTTTCCCTTCTTTGACCTTCTTTGCCTTTGGCTCTGGAACAAACAGCACATTCCGTAGAGGAAAATGATCTCAAAGTCTTTTAAAATGTAACATCTTCCTTTCTTTTATTTATGCAATTAACTTGGAAAGATTAATTAATGTCCCTCATAAAGGACCTTTATTTTATCTTCCCCAAATCTTCCACCTCTTTTATTCCAATTAAGAGGAAAGTCCCTGGCATCAAATAAGATGCCACATTCAAATGCACAAACACACACACAAGTCATACACGCAAGAACAAAGCAAATACTTCTTTCTTCAGTTGCTCATGTGCTGGTTGTATGATTAAATGCAAATGAATAACATAAAATCATACAGACCAAAAAAAATGATCACAGTTGATTATATGCTGGCATAATAATTAAACCGTGTAGTATTGGTTTGATCAAGATACCACTGGCACAATAAACATTTTTTTCAACGGAGAAAAATCAATAAACACTTAGTGCAAATAAATATTTTCAAAGAGGTAGCCCAAGACATTTTAAAAGTACAAATGTCTTGATTAATAGTGAATAACCAAAGTATTTAATTCTTTTTAAAATTTAGTATTCTCCAGGCAATAGCAACAACCTAGTACCAGATAGCATGTTACTATATAAATAGAACTCCTTACATTACCTCATTTGACTTTGAAAAAAAGTTCAGATATATTTATTAAATCTTATCAATTTTACTGAATCTGCATATAGATATATTTCTGAAGGGGCAAGGAATGAAAAATAATTAAGTTACTGGACTACTAATCTGTTATGATTTGCTATGGTGGAATAAATGTTATTTGAAATATGAATGAAGTTAACACTGATATTTTCCCTAAATAACTTTGAAATATATTTTTTGATGGGCGGTTTCCTCTTAAAATACATATATAACATTTATTCCATAGAATGTTCATACAGCTTATGGAAGACATTGTATAACATTCAAAACTCTAAAATATGGTAGCTAATCCAAAAGTGTCAGTGATTCTACTTTAGAATCTAGGTAGCTGTAAGTAACTTCATTTGGATGCCTACCATTAAAGCCAAGGGAATATGAGCCAGAAGTTTTCCTTGTTCTATAGCACTCAAGGAGAGAGGCCTTGGATCTGACAGCAAGTGCCCATCATTTCTGGCAGGCTCCCCTGGTGAGGGGTAAGTGTATTTCATCAGGTACCAAATGGTCCTTTCTTAATTTTAACAACTTTATCAATAAAAATATGGGATTTGACAAGAATCTTCATATTTCAAATCAAGGGACTGCATTTTGTTTATGAATATGAAAATAATTAGCTATCTATCTTAAACTCTAGATTCATAGATTAAACATTTTATTGAGACCTACAGATGAGCATCTAATAGAAATCCCAAACTCAATTTGTCAAAAAATAAATTTTGTTTTTCTCCCTCAAATCTGACCCACACAACTTTTTCTTATCAAAGTCGATGGCAACTTTATACTTCAAGTTCTCTAGGTCAAAAACCTTAGCTTCTCTCTCTCTCTCTTTTTTTTTTTTTTTTTTTTTACTTTCCATTAAATTTGATTAAAAGTCATAGTTTTCCAACTTCAGAATTTATGTAAAAATCTCACAATTCCCCATATACATTTATCTCCTGGTCCAAGTCACCTTCACCACTTTTCCAGATTGTTACAACAATCTTCAATCAGGAATTCCTGCTTTCCCACTTAACATGACACCTTTTCACAAAACAGTTGCAAGAGTGGCCAGTTGAATACTAAGAACACATTATTTCACTTCTCTTGTTCAAACACATTTTATCATAAAAATATATAAAAAGCATTATATGCCATGGCCGGTGGGGTTTATCATGGAGTGCAAAGTTGACTCAATGTTAAAAATCAATGAATAAAAGTCACCATATCAATAGTCTAATGAGGAAAAACCATATGACCATCTCATTAGATGCAGAAATAAAAAAAAGAACACATTTAACAAATATTCAATATCCATTCTTAATAAAAACTCTTAGCAACAAGTAGTAGAAGGTAACCTCCTTAGACTGGTAAGGGGCATCTTTGAATAATCTAGAGTTAACACCATACTTAATGATGAAAACACTGAATGTTTCCCCCTAAGACTGGGAACAATGCAGGATGTTTTTTTCTCACTATTCTTATTCAACATAGTAATAATGGTCCTAGCAAGTGCAATAAGGCAATAAATAGAAATAAAAGTCAGACAGATTGGGAAGGAAAATAATGAAAACTTCATAGATGATGTGATTATCTTCATGGAAAAGCCCAAAGAATCTACAAAAATGTTACTATATCTAGTAAGTCCATTGAATAAGGTTACATGCGAGATGAATGCAAAAAGTAATTTTATTTTAAATAACAATAAATAATTGGGAACTGAAATTTTAAAATAGTATCATATACAATTGCTCCCTGAACAGTAAAATACTTTGGTATAAGTGTAACAAAATGTGAGCAAAATCTTTAGGATAAAAAGCACAAATTATTTATGAGAGAAATCAGAAAAGACATACAATAATGAATATTATAATACTCATGAATTTGAAGACAACATTTCAATATAAATTATCTATAAATTTATGTAAAGATTTAATGTAATCTCAGACAAAATTCCAGAAGGATTTGTGCAGACATATACTGGTGATATTTATATTATATGGAAAAGAAAAGAAAAGGAAAGAAGAAAAGAGAAGGAATTAGAAATTCAAAACATCTTTGAAAAAAGTACAAATTTGGATGATCTAATTACAAATTCACCATATAGCTTCAGTAATCAAGACAGTGTAGTTTTGACATAAAGGTAGATATATAAACACACAGAATAGAGGGTCAATGTTGCTGGAAAAATTGGATATCCATATATGAAAAAAAGAGAAATATATCTCATCCTATATGCAAAAATAAGTCAAATAGATCCAAGACTTAACTGTTAAGTTTAAAACAATTAACATTCTAGATGTAAATATAGAAGAAAATCTTTTTAACCTTTTGCAGTTACATTACTTAAATATAACACCACAAGCATGATTCATCACAAAATAATTCGATAAATTACATTTCATCAAAATGAAAAAAAAAATCCGTTGAAAGACATTGTTAAGGAAATGAATATATAAACCATACTGAAGAAAATATTTCTAAACATATATGCGATAATTTGTATCCAGAATGTTTTAAGAACTCTCAAAATTCAATGATACAAAATTGGCCATACATTTGAACAGTCACTTCATGAAGGAAGCTCAGAGAGAAGCAAATAAGCATATCAAAAATGCTCAACATCATAGGTCATTAGAGAGATTCAAATGAAATCCACAGGAAATACCATTACAACCTTTTTAGAAAGACTGAGAGAGAGAAAAAAAAAGAAATATGGCAGTGCCAAGTGCTGGCAAGGATTCAGAGGAACTAGATGGAACGCACAAACATTGCCTGTGAGAATGCAAAATGAAATAGCCACTTAAAAAATACAATTTCCCATAAAAGTAACAGACCCTTACTCTACAAGCCAACAAACTAACATCTAGGTATTTATCCAACAGAAATGAAAATTCATCTTCATATAAAAACTTATATGTGGATTGTCTGTGGATTGTTATTAATTAATAATCACCAAAATATGGAAAGAACTGACATTTCTTACTGCTGATGAATGGATCAGACATCTGTAATACAATGAACTACTTGTCAATGATATAAAAGAATAACCAAAATATGGATGAATCTCAAATGTGTTATGCTCAGTAAAAGAATAGACTCAAAGTGCTGTATACTCTATGGTTATAGTTATTTTACTTTTTTTAATTTTGATTTTTAAAGAAGCTTTAGATTACATAAATGTTACATAAGAAATATAGGGGGATTATCATATACCCCACTCACTCCCCCTACCATACTTTCCCATCTTAACAACATCTTTCATTAGTGTGGTACATTTGTTACAATTGATTAGCCCATATTGAAGCATTGCTACTAATCATGGTCTATAGTTTACATTATAGTTTACACTTTGTCCAATACAATTTTATAGGTTTTGACAAAATGCATAATAGCCTGTATCTGTCATTGCAATGTCATGCAGGACAATTCCAATGTCCCCAAAATGCCCCCATGTTACATACATTCTTCTCCCCCCTGCCCTCAGAACCTCTGCTGCCCACTGCCTTTGTATCAAGGATACAAGTTCTTCTCTTGCTAGAAAAACAATAAGTTTACTTTAGTCTATTGTTGCATTCCCCCCTTATGTTTGTTCATTCCTCAGTCTTGAGGAGTTGGGGATAGTGATGCCCATTCTCTTTCTGATTGAGAGGGAGCTTAGATTCTAAGGGGCATATGGGTGGAACTGTCTTGCTTGCAGTTGTAGATACTCTCTGCTTTTTGGGATGGACATTGTCCATCATCATTCTTTTGTTAGTTGCCCTGGATTATTCCAATGAACTGGAGAGTAAGTGTTGCACAGGGATCAACTGGCATATGAACAGACAGAAGATTTAAGCCTCTGGGACATATATTTAACAAGTGTAGTGCTAATAATAAGTTCAGATAAAAGGGGAAGAAGAGCCATGTATAGGGAAATTAAAATGAATCTAATTCTGTTACATTGGGGAGCATATATTCTAAAGTAGAGCCCACTGACAGGGTGCTGAATTCCTGAGATTGTCACTCTGTCTGTTGTGTCTAGATGTCTCTAGAACCCTCAGGAGCCCCCGTGTTTGAGTCCCTATTTATTGTGGCAGTCAATGAGATCCTGCTGAGACTTGTATAAGTATAACCTCTGGAATGACCTCCTGACTCATTTTGAAATCTCTTAGCAATAAAGACTCATTTGTATTTAACATTTCCCCCTTTTGGTCAAGTCCTTTTTTCAGATGCATCACTAGTCAGTGTTTGGTAATAATCATTTGGTGCCAGGTATGCTTATCCTGGGAGTTATGTCCCATGCCAGAGGGAAGGTAGTGCATTTATATACTGAGTTTGGCTTAGAGAGAGGCCATATTTGAGCAACAAGGATGCTTTCTGGAGGCAACCCTCAGGCAATATATAATACTAGGCTAAGTTTCAATTTCACAAGTAAGGTTTCATAAGTACAAACATCAATATCAAGGGCCTGTTGTAATGTTCTGTCCTCCTTCACTAGGCACTGCCCATATACATGGGGGATTCTTTCTGCTCTATTAGAAAATTCAGCAGGACTTCCCAAGATGATAATTCAATATTTGTTCAGTTATTGTGTGGATCTCCACCCACAAAGACAATGTCCCATGACCAATTGAACATATTCATATGCCATATAGGCATACCCCAGGTGCCCCCCTCCCCACACATCCCCGTATCATTGACACCTCTCAAAAATTATCCTCCCCTGCCGCAATTGTGACCCTTCTGCAATGCAAAGCCTCCCCCAAAATAAGGCCAAAAAATAAACAAATAAAACAGAGAAAATAAAATAATAATAATAAAAAATAAAATGCAAATATAAAAAAATAATAAAATTAAAAATTTTTTTCATTGTGACTTTCATCATTGTAAGAGTTGTTATCTTTTATGTACAGGGACAATTTCTTCCGTATGTTCCCCCAGTGTCTTATTTTTGTCATTTTTTCTTCAAAGAAGCTTTAGGTTACAGAAAAGTCATGGAAAGTACAAGGGATTCCCCTGTACCCAACCCCCTTACCCTCTCCCATTCTCCCCTATTGATCACACTTTACGTGTATGGTACATTTGTTACAATTGATGTACAAATATTGAAGCATCACTACTAACCAAGGTCAATAGTTGGCATTATGGTTTATATTTTGAATCACACACTTTTACAGGTTTTGACAAAATTGAAATGGCCTGTGTCCATCACTGCAAAGATCACGCAGAACAATTCTGATGCCCTGAAAATGCCTATGTTCCATCTGTTCTATTCTTCCCTCCCACTCCCCTCAGAACCTATGGTAACCACTAAGTTTCAGTTTTTGAAGAATAAGGTTCATAGTTACTTGCAATAATATTGAGGGCATGACATATTGGTCTGTTTTCTTTTATTAGGCACTACCTATGTTCTCAAAAGATTCTTGTACCTTGAATTGAGAAAATAGCAGTCTTCCCCAGGATGGGAGTTTAATATTTTCTTGTTTATTGTGGAAGTCTCTACCCACTGAGATAACACACTATGGCAAGATGAATATGTAAATATTCCACAGAGGCATGCCTCAGGTTCACCATTACTGCATACCCCCCACCCCTGACTCCCTACACCAGTAACCCTCCCCTGCCATCTTTGCCAAAAGAGCATCCCACAGATCTGCAAATCCTCAGAGTTTACCTGCTCCTTCCTAAAACCCTTCCCCCAGTTGCATGGATATTCCAACTCAATCCACCACCCTACTCCTCCTCACATTTCTGCACCCTCAAACACAACCACATCACTGCACCACTATCACCCCCATCCACTGCCAAACCACCCCCTTACCTTATCATTTTTGAGAAAGGTAAAACTACAGGGACAGAAAATAGACCAGATGGTTTTGCATGCTAGAGTCAGGGTGAGGAAGTTATTACAAAGAGCACGAGCAAATTTTTGTGGTAGTAGAATTGTATCTTGTTGTTATGGTGGTTTCATATCTACAAACTTTTGTCAAAGTATTAGAACTGTACACTAAAAAGCATGAATTTTATTGTATGTAAATTATAACTAAAAAAATAAAGGGATAATATAGACATTTCAAATGAATACGAACTGAAATAAATGTCATTAGTAGACTCAAATCAAAGAAAATTGTGACGGATTTTCTTTAAGTAGAGGGTAAAAGAGTCCAAAGGGAAACTGAAGATTCAGGACAAACAAAAATTTATTGAAAAGTGTAAGTAATTGGGGAAAGAACTTAACCATATGCTTAACAAAAAGATAATATCCTAGTAAATATAAACATTTGCTCAACTTCAATCATAAGGGGAATGGAAGATATAATGAGATTCCACACAAACCCACCAAAATAAAAGGATGGACAATTCCAGGCATGTTTGAGGATGTAGAGCAAAGGAAATTCTTACAAATGAGGAATGTAAATTAATACAACCCATTTTGATATCAGAGTGGCATCAGGTGCATAATACTTTTTTTATTTGTAGTAACTCTAGTTTGAAATTAACCCAAATATCTATGACTTATAGGATTAATATTAGCTTCCTGTATAATTATTCAAGAGGCTGCTAGGGAATAAAGAGAAATGAATAAAATACAGCTACATATAAGAACGTTGATGTATATTGCAAACATAATATTGACCAAAATTATTCAAATCTGTGAGTGCATATTTTATGATTCTATTTACAAAGTTCAAAAACAGACAACATTGGGGAGGATGCAGAAAACGGTGATGGGAAGGGCAAGAAAATGACTTCTGGTGTGAAAATAACTTATCTTCTAACCTGGGTGTTGATTACAAGGTTGCATTTACATTGTGATAATTCTCTGAGCCATGTATTTTCATGTTACGCTTTTCGGTTTATGCCTTAAAATACATATGTATAATGCAATTGTGAGAATTTTAGCTAAATAGTTAATAAGGTTGTCTTTGAATCCTTTGCTTTTCCTGAAATATCCTTATAATTTCTGCCTTTATAAATTTGTATTTTTTTCTTCTTTCTGAGTTTTGGGTTCAATGAATTCATATAACTAATGAAACTAGAACTCTTTCATAAAATATAAAGATAATTTTATCTATTATTTAGAAGAGTTTTTTTTTTTTTTTTAATAATGAAAGCAATGTTTTTTTAAGATTCCAATAGACCGCAATTAGTTGGTTTGAATAACTGAATGTGTCAAAAATCCAGAAGCAATTTGGCTAATTCAGTGAAGACTTGGCATCCAGAAAGATTGCGCAATGCCTTAAAAAGCCTCGTTTTTGTGATTGGGCATATCTTTGATTATACCTCACTGGTGACCAGCAGCTTGCTATCAAGGAAAGAAATGAGTTTGAATATTATGACAGAAAAGCCTTTAAAGCAGTCAGTGCATCATGGCACACATTCTCATTTCAGGTTCACTTAAAATGGTCTAATAAAACTGTTTTTCAAGATGTGATTCTATTGTTGGTACTGGTTAGAAGCATAATATTTTCTTTGAGTCTAGACTTTCATGATTGCTCATCTCCTGAGAGCCAGGTGCCTCCTCTATTTCTCTAAGGGTATCCTTCATTCATCATTGGTCACATGGATCCTGAGTTAAACTTTCATAAAAACATAAATTCCTGGATAAAAAGAACCCTTTGCCCTTCATACTAATTGCATATTAAATATTTATTTCTTATTGTTTTTTTATTGAAAACAGCATGTTGCCATCATTGTTGTTCTCATAATTCTTTCTCAAAAATCATTTTAAAAATTGACAACACTTACTTCAACAACCAGAAAGTAAAGCATGAAATGAATGTAAGTTGTTACTTTTTACATAGAGCAGGTATCAAAGATAGCAAGTAGGTTTACACAGTCAAAAGGAGTTGGACTTTTAAATATCTCTATTGATTATTGTGTCACTTCATGAAATATTTCTCTTTCCATCTCTCAAACCACAGCCCAATTCCATTAATATTTTAACAGCATGGGTTATGTGCTAGTAAATATCAAATCCATAAGATAACCTTGCCAAGTATAACATTATTTTAATTGATTAATCCATTTTCAATAAGTATGTGTTTGCATGGAAAAAATTCAAAATTAATTATTTCTTTCTAGTAAAAATGATTTTCATTCCAAATCTTTTCCAATATTTGCTACATTTCCTCTGTAGAAGTAACCATTGTTTATACTTCTAGTAGTATTTTGTGGAAGCATTCATGTATATAAAATTTTTATACAAATATAACACTTTACATTTTTCACAAAATGTTATGTGCCTTATAATTTCCACATAATGATATAATTCAGAAACTTTCTCTGTATCAGCAAATCTTCTTTAAAATGACTGTTTACTTAGATTACACAAATGTTACACAAAAAATATAGGGATTCCTATATATTTTTTGTGTAACATTTGTGTAATCTAAGTATCTTTTTAAAAAAATAAATATATATATTGGAAAAAAAATGACTGTTTGACGTTCCATTATATAGATGTATATTTATTAATTTAATTGTGTTCTTATTTAAGCAAATTTAGTGTTTTTTTTTTTTTTTTTTTTTTTTCTTTTAAAAGTATAGGGTTTTAAACATCTTTGTACTATAGCCCATTTTTTAATATATATGGATATATCTCTAAGATAGATTCCTAGAAGTAGAAAAAGTAAATTAAATTAAAGTGAGTTAAATTTTGATAAAGGTTACTATAACATCCTAAATCAAAGTTGAACAAGTTTTACAGGTCCAGGAAAAATACATCAGATGCTTCCCCACATCCTCTGACCAAATTGGAGAAAAATGTACCTTTGTTGTTTAATTTGCATCCCCCTTATTTTGAGGCAAGCAAATATTTTATTTCATAGGTTTAACATTGGATAAAGATAGATAGATAAATAGACAGATAGACAGAGAGAGATGGTGGCTTAGAATTATGTAATCCAGAAAAACGTGTTCTTAAACTTAATCAATTATTCTTGCAGATATATGAACTGTTGTAAATAAGGCCTTTTGATGAGGTTACTTTAGTTAGGTGTTGCCCAGCTGATTTAGATAGGTCTGAATCCTATTTCTGAAGGCCTTATAGGGAAAGTCACAAAAAGAGAAAAAGTCACAAGGAACAGCCAGAAGCTGAAAGTCAATGCTAATCCAGAAGCCAAGAGAGGCCACCATGTGTAATGCCATTTGATGGAAATGTCAAGTACCAAGGAGTGCTGGTAGCCAGCCCCAGAATGCCAGTCTTCTGGGAGAAAACATTGCCTTGATGAAGTCTTCATTTGGGACTTCTGCTAGTCTCAAAACTGTGAGTCAATAAATTCTTATTGTTTAAGACAACCCATTGTATGGTGTTTGCTTTGGTAGCCAGGAAACTAATATATATAATTTTATTGCCAAGCTTTTCATTCATATTAATTTCTAGAAGTCTCAATATTTCCCCCATTATGATTTGATTTTTGACTTGTTTTATATTAGTTATCACCACTAAGATTATTTTTAATATAGGCATATATATCAACCTTTCTTCTATTTCTTGGATTTATGAAGTTCTTTTGCAAATTCAGTTTATAAATGTAAATTACCATTTTTTTAGTATTTGTTTTATAGATTGACTTTATTAGACCAATTTTTTTTTTTTTTTTTTGCCTAATTAGAATTTGTTGGTGAAAGGAGCTAGGTAGTACTGCAAATAATTTTTTACAAATAATTTTGCAAATAATTTCAAGATGGATACTCATTATATCTTAACATTTTATTAAAAAATGCCAAGTCACCTTTAACATATACTAAATTGGCATATAAATTTGAGTCTATTTATAAGATTTTTATATTACTCTTAGTTTATATATGTACCAGGGAAGATAAGATTTTAGAACTAAAATTATAAGTTTTCATATCTACTAAGCGTTGTATTCCTTTCTTTTTCTACATTTCCATGAATACATTAGTTTGTTAATGTTCTACTTTGCTAATGCTGCTCAAACAGATACAATAAAATGGGTTGGCTTTTAACAATAGAAATTTATTAGTTTACAAGCTTACCGTTTTGAGAGAGAAAAATGTCCAAATCAAGGCATCATCAAGGTGATGCTTTCTCACTGAAGAACGGCCGCTGGCATTCTTGAGCAACTCCGTCATATGGCAAGGCACGTGGCAGCATCTGCTGGGCCCTTGCTTCTTCTGTTGGTTACATTGCTTTCAGCTTCTTGCTTCTGTGGTTTTCACTTTCTTTGAATTTCATTCTCTTATAAAGGATTCTAGTAAGATGATTAACACCCACCATGGATGATGTGGGTCAATTTTAAACTTAAGATCTTACTCACCAAAAGATCCTGCACACAATGGGTCCATACCTGCAAGAATGATTAACTTTAATAACATATTTCTGGAGTACATACAGCTTCAAACCACACAGCTAATTTTTCATTAGAATTTATAATTTAGATTGATTAGTGCTAAGCTAAAATATATTGGTATTTTTATTATAGGCAAATTAATATATAAATTACTTCATGGAAAATATACTTTTTAATACAGGGAATATTCCATCCAAGAACAGAATATATCTTTTCTATAGTTCATATGTTCTTATTTATCTCTAGCAGTTTTTCAATTATTACTGTATTTCAAATTTTATTGGTCTTGTTTAGGAAATCACGATAACATTCAATTGTTTATTTTTATATCAGATATGCATCTCATCCCTGTTTGGCAGATGAAATTTCTGAAACTAAGAGAATATAAGTGAACAGTATAAGGTTGTTAAAATTCTAATTCAGGTAGAAACCACTGTCTAACTATAAGATCTGTTCTTTACTCCAACTTAACCCTATTTTTTTCAAGTTTTCCTTTATCTTCCACTCTATCTTTCAGCATTTGTACTAAATCTCACTCTGTATATATTTTCCCATTAATCCATGAATGATTTTCCTTAGCTTTAACCATGTGGATGAATGATATTACAAACCTATTTCCATTCACCCACACATCCCTCCAACATCTTTACTGCCCTCTCTGTGCCTCGCTGTAAAATCAGGATTGTCAGAATAACTCTCTTTTATGATTGTAAAATTAATTTGACTAACAATGTAAAACAATCAGAACAGTGCTTGGCATAGGATTAGCACAATAGATGTTACTAAATGTCCTTTGTATTATTACTTACATGATATTTGCTTTGGTCCTGCCCTTAACCCATACTAAATGAAATTTATTCCTTTCTTCCCAAACTAGCTCTCCCTTCTGGATTTCTATTTGCTTTTAGATATCAGTATCTTAATCTCTGAACTCAAATGTTTGGTCAGTTTTATATGTTTATGCAGCCTTCTGGTTCTAGCAAGACTGAATCTTAACATGGACTACTCATACTTTTCTCCATTCCTAACCCTTGAGCTATTCCAGCATTAAGAAAGAGATTGATGGATTCAAGAATCCAACAAAAAAACTCTGAGAGCCCCAATATGTAAAATAAAATTTAAAAAGTTACATCCTGGGATTTCTCTAACAGCAGCAAAGAATGAACAGTTTTAACTTTGGGTCAAAGACTTCTGCATCTCAATCTAGTTAAATTCATGCACATTACATTTTGTGTCCTATGAATTCTGTGGCCTAGAATTCCAAGTTAAACCATTGTTTTATGGGCTTTAAAAATGGAAAGATAGAGTATCTACTGCATTCTTTTTAATTGTTGAAGTGAGACCTGCAATGACCTCACATTGTAGATTATCTTCATCCAATTCAAATTTAAATGGAACAATCTCATTGACATTGCATAAAAACTTAATACAAGACAAAGAGGCATAGAAGTGAATATTAATTGAACCTTACAACAAGTCATCTTTTATACAAAATAATAACTATTTAGCTACTTGTAAATGTTTGTTTCAACTTTGAGATAAAGGAACTAACTATGCTGAATTTCAGTTCTGGAATACAATTAGAATACTTCTACCTTCTTTTCTTTGTGGTAAAAAAGCAACATTCAGGTCTTCTTATTTCTTCTTTATTGCTTCTATTTAAGGAAGCCTGAAGGAATACACAGTTGCCTGGCCCATGTATTAGAAAATTGCTATTATACTCATTAGGTTTAGACACATCAGAACTACACATTTTATTCACTATGAAGATAGATGAATGGGGAGAGAGCATCACGGAAGGAACAACTATTAATGATATAAATGATTTTTTAGGGTAAATAAATTTAAAATTAAAGAGTCCATTACATCATATCACCATGCCGATTATTGGGAGTGAGAGGCAATGTAGAAGTCAATTCAATATTTATATTATATACCTGATCTTAGGTTGTTCTAGCATGCTTTGGTCTGATTCTTTGGATTCAGGATTGTATTGACCCTTAAAACCTTCCTGGATTATTTTTTTAAAATATGAAAAACACTACTTAACTGGAACTGGAATTGCTTGTTATAAGTACATATATTTTGCACTTATAAACTACATTGAAAAATGCAATACACGGTAAAAAATTCCATGAGGGATTTTTACTGATGAAGTCCTATTTACCATATCTATGTGTGAATATATGTATATATGTGTTTAAGCTACACAACTGAGTTAATACTGACCTTTATTCTCCCTCATCAATTTATTCAAATTTAATTTCTGCCCTCAACATTCAATGGAGATACTATATATCAGAGGCAGTGATGGCTTTCATCATTATGCATAAATAACCATTCTCTGACTCATTTCATGTAACCTCTTAGAAATATACAAAAGAGCTAACTGCTTCTTTTGCTTTCACTTTTCTAGGCTTCTGGGACATGCTGTGGACCTTGCTTTTCATTTTTACTTGCTGCTTCTTCCAGTTCTTTACATTCTAATCTTAAACTGTTGGAATTCACTAGACATTTTTTTTTCTGGGCCCTTTTCTCTTATCACACTTGCACCTAGATGTTTCATTAATCTCTACAGCCTTATTATATACATATATAATATGTATATACACATTTTTACCCTATACTTTCCTACTATTCCTCAGATCTTCATGTGCAAATGTACAAATTTCCATTGGCCCTCTAATAGAAATCTTAACCTTTATGTGTTCCAAAAACATACTTGACATTTACTCCAACTCCTACCATACCATTCATCTCCCACTTTCTTCCATCTCCATAAATGGCCTTCTTGTCTTCCCACAAATGCTTATACACAAGATGTGATTCATTTTATAAAATGGCCTCTCCCCTCTACCCAATAATTGTAAATTCGTTTCAATTTTACCTCCACAATACATCTTAACTCTTAACATTATCAGCTCTTCTTTCATCAAAATTATGTATGAATCAATATAATCTTGTCCCTGGAAGCAGTTTAATAAATATAATCCTAATTCTCTTATTTCCTCTTCTCATCTATTCTGCAAATACTAACAAGGATAAAATTTTAAAAATAAAAACCTGGCATCATTTTCTTGATTAAAATATTGAACTGTTTCTCCTTTCACTTAAATTAAAATATGGCTGCCAAGATTTTATTGGATGTAGTCAAAACAAACCCACCGAATATCATCTGTACAAACTTCAGGACTTCCATTATGCTCCGAAAATGCTGGTCAGTCAGGCAGATACATGTATCCCCCTTTCACCACTAATCTTTGTACTCACTATCTTCTTTTTTTATTTAACTATCTTCCTTCATCTAGGTATCCACCCACCCCCCCAAAAAAAAATATTATCCACATATCATGTCTTATTTTAAATTCACTTATTAGGATTCTCACCATTCATACTTTCATATCACTTTCTCCATTATTCCCTTCCAAAGGCTCATTTTGAGTTTCTTTCATACCATTAGAATAATTTAGAATTATATATTAATTTGTATCTTTATACTTTCAATAACTATTCCCCACCCCCATATACTGATGGTAACTGTAATCTGATGGTAACTATAATCTCCCTGATGGTAAAAATTATGTCTCTTTTTTGCCACTTGATAGCCAATGCTTTATTAAGTACATGGCTCATAAATGGTTAGCAATAAATAGTTAGGAAGTGGATGTGGCTCAAACAATTGGGCTTCCTCATACCATATGGGAGGTCCTGTGTTCAGTGCTCGGTGCCTCCTGGAGAAGGTGACCTGGCACGATTGGCAGGCACGAAGACCTGACACAACAAGATGATGCAACAAAAAACACAAACAGGAAAGACAATTAGAGACACAACAAACCAGGGAGCTGATGTGGCTCAAGTGATTGAGCACCTCTCTCCCACATGGGAGGTCCCAGTTTTGGTTCCCAGTGCCTCCTAAAGAGAAGATGAGCAGACAGAGAAAGCACACAGCACATGGACACAGAGAGAAGACAGAAGTCACAAACAATGAGGGGGAGAGAATAAATAAATAAAGTAAAATCTTAAAAAATAAATAAATATTTCATGGCAAAATGAAACCATAGAAGAATATATTAAACAAAAAAGAAATTTTATCAATGTGAAATGTGTGTAAAATATATACTTTGATTTTTCCTTATATTTATATAAATGATCAATATATCTTTATAGCCATTGGAAAAATTCCTTCTATGTGGCTAGTAAATTCTATGCTTCCCTTTACAAGTGTGTTTCCTATTGCAGCCCAGTTTGATCTATCTAGAAAGTCTGATCCCTTAACCTTCTGTAGTAAGCAGATTAATGCCACCCCCAAGATAACCACACTCTAATTCCCAGGACTTGTGAATACATTAGGTCACGTGGCAAAGGGGAATTAAGGTTGCAGGTGCAATTAAGGTTTCTTACCAGTTCATCCTAAAATTGGGAGATTACCCTGTACTATAACCCAACACCTGTATTGGAGTGGGTTGACATAAGTGTATATTCCAATATGTTCAAAAAGGTCTTGAGTCATAGAAAAAGGAGGCAGAAGAAAAGAGTCAGAGGATGATGTGACAAGGGAAAAAAGGCACAAACTGTTGCAATGTGAGAAGGACTGAACCAGTCATTGCTGGATTTGAAGATAAAAGAAAGGGGCCACAAGCCAAGGAATGTGGACAGCCTTTATAAATTGGAAAGGACAAGGAAGAAGATTCTCCTGTAGATTCTCCAGTAAGGAATGTAGCTTGGCCAACCCCTAGATTTTAAATCTAATGAGACACATGTTGGTTTTCTATATATCTAAGATCCTAAACTTGTGATGTTTAAGCCACTACATTTGTGGTAATCTGTCACAGCACTAATAGAAAACTAATTCATCTTCTTATTCTTAGAATTCTTCACCTTTCTGTCACATTGTAAATTCTCTGATAAGTGATTTCTTCAAAAAATCTCAATGACTTAATTCCAAATGAATATCTTTGAGTACAATGATGTGAGAAATATAGAAGCCAGATCATATTCATGCATCTTTGAAATTTATAATGTCTGAATGCTTTATACTTCTCAAAATTGTTTATTTAATAATGATTAATTTAAGAAAGGAGCCTCTTTAAAACTAGAATTATGAAGATAAGGGACAAGTCTGAAGAAGAGAATATTTTGTGAAAAATTAGTTTTCCCTATTTTCTCATTACAAAACCAATCCTCCTTCTCAGGAAGTAGAATTTTATTAGAGGGAAGTGAGAAAATAGTACTAATGCTTGGGCAGTGGTATCATCTTTTCTCATTTTCTTGCAACAACAACAAAAAAATAATATGAGCACTTCTGAGTGATCAGGAACATTATGGATATATAGTGCTATTTGTTTTCTCTTTCTATGACCTTTAAGAACTTCAAAAGTTTCTCTGCAAACACTGTAAAGAATAGTGAAGTTATTGCTAGGGTTAAAAATATAAGTACCATATATGAATATTCTGACATAAGATTGGACTTATATCTGTGTACCTCTAAATGTAATGAGGTTCCAATCACACTGAGAAATGTGGTAGAAGGCAGTCATAGCACAGCTTCTCAGCTTTCCCTGGACCCACCAATAAACCCTGAGCTCAGGACCAGGGGTGTAAGCCTGGGGGATAAAACACAAAACTCCTAGTAGATAAATGGATTTCCAGTAGTATGTTCTTTCCCCTCAGATCCTAAGCATCTGTAAACGTTCACTGGATTCAGTCTGACTCTGGCGGGCATGTTTTATGACATCCAGATCACACCCAGGTGGTATATCTGCAGGGTTCTTCCACTAAAGCATACAAACACAACAGATGGGAGGTGTAAGTAGTACACCACCCTGCATCAGCCCTTGAGATGACCAAGACCCACTGGTGAAGCTGACTTATTCTGTCTCTTCTCTATGTGAGCAATGTGTCTTTCCATTAGAACCTAAATGAGTCATCCTTTTGCTTCTGATCCCGAAACCTGTATTGGAGTGGGTTGATACCTCTTGGTGTCTCTTATTCTGACTTCCAAGAATAATCCAAATTTATGTCTAAAATGTGGTAACAAATTTAGAAGCTTGGTCTTGAAGCTAAATCTTTTAATGCACTCATATGTGATTCTTATTCAGTGTGACAGATTTACTTCAAATGTAGGAAACATAACAGGAAACATCAGTAACTTATAACATCGTATAACAAAACAGGAAATATCAAATTTTTAAAATTGCTTACAATTTTACCTGAAGGTGTCTGCAGGACAATTGGGGAAAAGTATAGGTATTAAAAGACTTGTTTAGGAAACTTGTGGATAATAGGATTTGAATCAGTAGTCTGGGAGAAGTAAATTGCCTCTATTGCTATACTGCTTAAACTAGCATAATGAAAATTGTGGTACCAACAAAATAGCACTGCTTTGAATTCAAAAAGCATGGGCAGAAAAGGCAAAGCTGAAATATATATAATCTTATAATCAGATACTTCCAGAATGTTACTTAATTCTCTTTTCCATGTTGGTATGATCTGCTCTATGGTGAAGAAACATATTTTGGTCTGATTTAGTAGTCATATTTTATCATTAAAGTCTTATTTGTTTAAAATATATAAAACGTAAAATTGAATAACTGTACTAAATAATTCACGGCACTGGTTTAATAAAAAAAATACTTAATCAAGAAGGACGTTAGGTGGAAAATATGCTAATCATTCATTATTCACCAAATGCTAAATGTTTGTTCAATTATTTTACAAGAATTGAGACTTGGAGTTAGAAATATAGTTTCAACCAAAAATTGGAAAATTTATTTTAAAAGGAAGCAATAAAATATTGAAGCAATATTACATTTTTCAAACAGCTAATAATCTGGAACATGGTTCAGTTAATAGAAACTAGATATATTCTTGACTATTGTCAAGATGAATATTTTTTATAATAGAGTTACCAGCTATAATTGTATTTGCTTGTTTTTGTCTGTCTAGCAGTTCATAAAAGAATGACCTCTCTGTCATTCAAGGCAACAGTGATTTTAGGCCTGGCCCCACCTCTTGGTTCTAAGAATAGTTTAGGATCCTGGACTGATGATTTATATTTCATGTGCCAGAACATACGATTGACTCAGAAGTAAGTGCACGAGCCAATATGGACCAGACAGAATCAAGGTAGTTGAATCCTTTGACTGAAAGTATGGGAAATATTTTCTAGTACAGCATGGGAAATCTGTAAGTCTGGAGTTTTGGTACCTGAATTTGACTATAATATATTGACAAACTGGCCAAGGATTAAACTATTAAAGAATAGAGTAGAGTCAAGGGATGAAAAGGAATACCAAGTAGCAGTACAATTATTTGTCACACTGAACAGAGTTTATTTGAAGCCACATGTACATAAAACCTCTTAAAATAGACTTTTCTCATGTAAGATTAATAATATTGAAAAATACTCATGTAAATATCGGAATTGGGGTGTGGCATTGAGTGGACAATATCATTTTAAATAGTTTGAGCCAGGATAGGTTGATGATCAGTGAGGATTCCAATATTCCCTGTGGAAAAGCCAACAATTTATGTTGCATGAATCAATTGGTTACACCTGTAACTTCTATTGTCCACATGCCTAGGCTGGAAATTTAGGAAAACTGGATGGGTGGCAGGAGTATAAGGATGTGAATTTCTTCTAATTATCAGTAAAGGCTTGCACTAAAGGAATATATGCAAACATACCTTATGTATCTGGACACAGAGAGGGAAGGAAATGTGACCTTGCTAATTGTTGGGGATTAAGCACATCCCCTACAAAGGCATGCTCACATCCCAACCTCTGACCCTGTGAGTGTGAACCCAGCTGTAAATAGTACCTTTGAAGATGTTATTAGTGTGTCCAAACTGAATGAGGGTGGCCTTTAATCCAGTATGGATGAAGTACTTAAGAGAAACAGAAATTGGACACAGAAAGAGAAGACACAGGGCATAACCAGAAACTGTCAACACCCGCAAACCCTGGGTACATAACTCAAGCTACCACAATAAGTGTACAAAATCTTAATATAAATGCAATAATTGTTAAACTTGATTTAGCAAGTCTTTATATATGCTATTTAAAAACTGGCAAATAAATCACAAAGATAAGGGATTTTGAAAGTTGAATAGAGAAAAAAATGTATATCACCCAGAGCTTACTGGTGTGATTATATTAATATCAGACAAAAATAAACACTAAGAAACCAATAGAAGATCTAGAAAGGTAACTACATAAGAATTAAAAAGTTCAGTACTCCATAAGTTTAATAAGTCTAAACTTATATGGCACATAGCTTCAACATATAGGAAGAAAAAAATTGAAAGAAATATAAGTCGACATTAACAATACTACCTATATACAAGAAGATTTTGCTCAACACTTTCTGTAATTAATATATCAAGAGAACAAAAAGCACATTAGAAAAACAGAATTTACCAAAAATATGAAGAAAAAAAACAGAAGTTTATGAAAAATAAAGATTTAATAGAAAAGATCTACAAAGCAAAATTTTGGTTATTGATGCTAATAAAACTGACAAATTGCTGATGGGATTAATCATGAATAAATGACCCAATGAATGAAAATAGGGACATAATAAGATTGCAGCTTTGATTAAGATGAATGGTGTTGTGTATGACTTTATGTTAGTTATTTCAAACTATTAGTCATAATTATAAAATTCCTAGGAACATCTCAAGAAAATAGAAAACTTAAATGGAAAGTAATTAAGTGCAAACAATTTCATAAAGAAAGACCACAACCATTAACACTAAAGGACTTATGAAAGAGTTCTACCATTCAAAGCAGAAATACTAATGTTTGATAAAGTAGTAGGCCAATCCTACTCACAGTCTAGCTGTCTCCCTCACCTCCATCAAGGATTTACTCAAATGTCATTTTCTCAACATGGCCTACCTTGGTTTCTCTATCTAAAAATACAACCCACTCTTCCTTTCCCAGCACTCCTATTTGCTAACTTTTTCACCTTTTGGTTCTTCAAGGTACTCATCACCCTTTAAAATACTACATAATTTACTTGCTTATTTTTTATTGCCAATATTCTCTTTTCCTCCACTAGGATTTAAGCTTCATTGTTGCATTGCAAGCACCTAGAAAACTGCCAATTTCCTAATAGTTACAGAGTAAATAATAGTTGAATAAGGGAATATAGGAAAAATGCTTAACAAATAATAGCAAATTGAAACCGTTATTTAAAATTGGTAGCATATCTTGGCTAATTTGGATTTCTTTAAAAAGAAGGTTGGTGCATCATAAAATAAACTTTTTAATGTAATTCATCAAGTTAACAGACTAAAGGGGAAAAAAATCCCCTAATTGTCTTAACCTAGAAAAACAATATTCAATGGAATTCAATACCACCATGATAAAAATTCAATATCAACATAAACACTTAGAGTAGATATGAATGCTCTTATGATAAATATTATATATGAAATACTTGCAACATAAATCACATTTAACTTTGAAGCCAACTTATAAAAGTTAAAAGACAAGAAAGCTCACTATCATCTCTTCATTTCTTAATGTTAGAACAAGAAGGCAGTATAAACATTTAAAAGATTTAATTATTAGGAATGAATTATCATGGAGTATATGACTAGTTAAAAAGAAAATTTACAGATAAATTATTAGAATTAATATTAGAATTTAAATGGAGATTAATAAGGATGCTGTAATAAGAAGCTTATACAAAAGTCAATTTTATTTCTATAATCATGATCAAGTAGTTACAAAATGCAGTTTAAAAGAAGACACTGTGATTGCAGGTAAATTATAAGTCATAAGTAATAAATTGAATAAAAGCTAAGTGGACTTGCCATATTGGAGGACTGGAGCCACCACTGCCGCAGTGTTGATGTCAATAATTAACACCCTGGACACTTCCCGTGAGGACATGATTCACAATGCCCAGTTACTTCTAGTATGCCTTTTCTTTTAAGACATTTTATGGCCTTCATGAGATTACATCATTATCGTTCCCTGGGGACTCTTGACCCCCTGCTCCAGATTAAGATTCTTCTGGAGAAGATTAGGAGACAGCTGGGAAATCTGAGAATTTCCATCTGCTTTTTCTTGAAGTTCTAGACCCTAGAAGGGACCATTGTGCCAAAGCCATTTAAGCCAAGCCACTATGCTTTACATGACACCCGCCTGGCAACCTGCTCATTGTACAGATCATTCAAAATCTTTGTTGTGTGCAATAAAGGGCAATCGTCATCACTAACCTCAGGGATCACAATGGCCCCAAGTGGCAAGTGTCCTGGGCCCACCCCTAGCATGGCAACATCCTGGCATCCTGCTTGTTCGACTGGGAAGTCATCATCTGGACAGAGGAAAATGGCACCTGGGCACCTGGGAAAAGACCCATGGGTACACATGACACTACACAGTAGTAAACTCTATGTGCTGACATCTCCATCAGTAGGGCCTGATCCTGCCTGTGGGAGCTCTGGACAGGACCATCTGCCTGTTGACCTATACTAGAGGGCCAGTGTGAAGTGAAGGTCAACAATGCTCACATTATTGGCTGCAATGTTGTCAGCTGTGCCTCTTGTGTCTGGAAGCCTCATAGACCAGCCATCAGGACAGAAACCCAACTACATCAAGAAGTTTGCATCAGGCAGCTGTGACAACATCATCAGGCTGTGGAAAAAGAAGGAAGATGGCCAGAGGAAGGAGGAGCAGAAGCTGGAAGCTCACAGTGACTGGGTTCAAGATATGGCCTGGGCCATTTCCTTTGGTCTGCCCACCAGCACCATCACTAGCTGCTTCCAGGAATGGTTGTGGATTTATTTGGACCTGTGATGATGCCTCAGACAATACATGGTCCTGAAAACTCTGCATAAGTTCAGTGATGTCATGTGGTATGTAAACTAGTCTATCACAGCCAATATCCTTGCTGTCTCAGGTGGAGACAATAAGGTGACCCTATGGAAGGAGTCAGTTGATTGGCAGTTGGTGTGCAACAGTGATGTCAACAAGGACCAGGGTTCTGTATCAACTTCATTCACAGAGAGCCAGGAGAATGAGCAGTGACACTAAGGTGGTTCTGACTCTCTGGCCCACCATCACCAAGACTACCCCTTCTTGTCCAACTGACCAAACAACTGGGAAGAACACTCAACTCCAACAAAATTATCATCCTAGGAATAGTTACAGATGAAACCACAGACTGATTATCTGCCTTAACATGATTCAGTATGGATTTTAACTTAATTCCAGATGAAAGCATTCTTGGTATGAGAGAAAAAACAATAATTGATCTATATTTAAAGGTATTATTTTAAATTATTTTGTCTAATTTTATGTATCTATTGAGTTCATGTGATTTGGAGGTTATTTCCAAAATAATTGAGTAAATTACATTGCTTATTAAAAAAAAAAAAAAAAAAAAAGCTGACAAAAGTCAGCAATGGCCTGAAACTAAAAGTAGAGAGTAATATAATGATGGATGACTTATGAGCAGAAGTGACCCTGGGTCAAGTGACAGACCCAGCTTGAGATTATCTCATAGGCAAAGAATCAGGGAAATTACCTGACCTTATAGTTCTCCCTTCCTGTTCTATCCTGGACTTCCCATCAAAAGCCAAAGTCACAAAAGTCTACCTTAGGTCAAGATTGGTTGGACAAGAGCAGGCTGGAGAATAATTGGTAGTGGAAAATTGAATATTTTCAGAATAATGCTGAACGTTATATGTAATGAGGGAAGTGAATATTTAAACAACAATGATATTCCATCCTATAGTCCTTATATTGGCAAATATTAAAAACAAAAATTTGTTTATTTCAAGTGTTAACAAAGTATGAATCATAGAGATTAGCACAACTCCTCTGTCAGGATAGATTAACCACTGGATCACAGTTCCCCCAAATCTTGAAGACTTAATATATCACAATTTTATTACTCATTCTGGAAAATTCTAACATCCATGATGTTTTTCTAACTGGGGATTTGTCTCTAAGCAATAATGAAGGGGTTCCAGGCTCCTTCCCTCTTCTGAAGCTGCCATATTGACAAAAGGCTTCTGACATAACTGTGGAAAAGGAAGACATGGAGATGCTCAAAGGACCCTTAATATCTTGGCCTGAAAATGATATGCATCATTTATGTTCATATTCCATTTATCTAGTCTAATTATGGAACCTATCTAGATACCCATCAAGAAGGTAGAAAAACACAGTCTTTAGATTGATAGCGTAGACAAAAAACTCTAAACCATGAAGGGGGAAATGAATTGTCCATGGTCAATCTGTCATCCTTGCCAAAGTTGTGTCTGTCATAACCATTGATAGTTCAGACTTTGCTAAGTTACATTGAATAAGGACCACCTCAATAGCTTTAACAACAAAGCTATATTTCTTGATCATATCACATCTCAGAAGCTGTACTTTGACTTCTGTGGCTCTGCTACAGACTGTGGGTCAAGTTCAGGTCTGCTCATTCTATGATTTTGTGTGTAGAAGTTGCTGTTTGGTAGAGGCAAGTGGGGATGAAAATCTAAAAGAATTACACAATAGTATTTAAAACTTCTTTTTGAGCATATTTCAATACCCTTCATATTCCACTGGCAAAGCAAGGCATGTGGCTAAGTCTATGTAAATGGTATCAATGGGAAGAGAGATTTACTTCCCCACAAGAGAAGCCAGTGGAAGACATGTGGTATTTGCAACCAACAAAACCATAATGGATAGTTTTAATCAGTCTATTCCTACTTCCACTGCGGCTGGGAGAATGTCAAAGGGTTAAGCTGTGCAGACTATTTCTAGGAATGTGGAAGGGAGCTCACAGACCACTTAACACCAGAAGCAGGAGGAGGAAGATAAATAGGAAGAGGAAAAAGTACAAGATTTGAGGAAAAGGCAGGCACAGAGGCCATTACAATAAAAAACAGGGAGACAAGTAAAACACTGGGCTTAAATCTCTCCATTACAAATAGACAAGGACAACTTACAAAATGTTTATGGGTCACTTTCCAAGAAAGTCCCTTTCCATATCTTTTTCTGTACATTGTAATATACAAAATAACTTAAATTTATTAGCAATGGTCTTGGTCCCTGGACAAGTACACTGAAAAGACAAGAGACGTATGTGTGTGGATCCCATGTGAACTTATCTGTAAATATAGCTCTCACCTTTAAATTATTTCTCCAGTTCACCCTGAGTTTGGTCACTTTGAAATAATGTGTTGGATATTCTCAGCAACAGACTCCATTATGCAGGAAGCTTTCATGAGAGTGAGCTGATTTATAGAACATTTCCAATCCTGTGGGGGGAACAAGAAGAGACAAAAATATTTCTTTAAAAAATGGTAGAAGTAGGGCCATCCAATTAGAGAAGCCTGATTATGCGAAAACTTTCTTAAAAACATTCTTGATACGTAGTCACTTCTGATACATTTTGCTTTTCATTTATTCATTAGTTCTCCATTTCCTTCATTTGGAAGATATTAATTAGAACTTGTGATTGTCATTCTCTTCATAAGTGAAGGAAATGCTGGCTATTTATGCTGTTCAAAAAGCCCTGATTTGGGGGCTGTCATTAAGATTAGTCATTTTCACCAGGTCAGTTACTCTTGAGAGAAGGGATCTAGCTCCTACCAAAGTAAAGTCATGGATAAAATGGCATGATTTAAGGTCTACATTTTTTAAAAGATAAGAAAAAGAGAACAAGAAAAAGAAAAGGCGAGAAAAAAATTTGCACTTACAAAATATTTTTTAAAATGAAACAAAACATAGCTGAGCATAAGGAAGTATGTGACAGAAGACCTCATACAGATGATTATCTTATATAAGGTAAAAGAAAAGCTAAAATACATAAGTGTGATTATGTGTGTGTGTGTGTATATATATATATATATATATACATATATACACACACATATATACATTTATGTATGTAGTACATATTAATATATATTTGTATATGTATGAGTGTATATAAAACTAAAAGAAAGGGGGCAGATGGAAGGAACTGTTTTGCTTGTAGTTGTAGATACTCTTTGTTTTTTGGGATGGGGGCTGTCCATCATCATCATTTTTTATTTGTCCTGGAAGAGTGCGATGAACTGGAGTGTAGGTGTTGGCTGCAACTCTGCTGAGGTTCAGAACCCAACTGGCATATGAACAGATGAAAGAGTCATGTCTCTAGGACATGTATTTAATGGGTATAGTGCTAATGATAAATTCAAATAAAAGGAGTATAGGAATCATGTGTAGGGAAATTATAAATGAGCCTAACTCTGTTACATTGGGGAAATAAGTTATATATTCCAAGGTAAAGCCCAATGATGGGGTGCTGATTTCCTGGAGTTGTGTGCCTTGCCTATAGTATCCAGATGTCTCTACATCTCTCAGGAGCACCCCTATATGAGGCTTTGTTTATTGTGGCAGTTAGTGAGATCTGCCTGAGACATGCATAAGTATAACCTCAGGAATGACCTCCTAATTCACTTGGAAATCTATTAGCTGTAAAAACTCTTTTGTATTTAATTTACCCCCCTTTAGATCAAGGTCTCTGTCCAAATGCATTGCTGGTTGGCACTTGATAATAATCCCTCAGTGCCAGGGAGGCTCATGCTGGGAGTCATGTCCCATGCCAGGAGAAAGATAGTTTATTGCTGCGTTTGGCTTAGAAAGAAGCCACATTTGAGTAACACGGTTTTCAGGAAGTAACTCTTAGGCAATAGTTAATATTAGGCTAAGTTTCAATTTTACAAGAATAAGGTTCATAACATCTAAAACAGAGTGGGTATCACCATCCTCAAATCCTTAAGATAAGGGGGGAATGCAGACATGGACCAAAGTAGACTTATTATTATTGTAGTAACAGAAGAAATTGTAACATTTATATAAAGATAGTGGCTACCAGAGGTTCTGAGGGAATGTGGAGGGAAGAATAGGTAAATATTCAGCATTTTTAGAGAATTGGAATTGTTCTGCATGATATTCCAGTGACAGATACTGGCCATCATACATTTTGTTGAAACCTATAAAATTGTACACTGCAAAGTGTAAACCATAATGCAAACTATAGACCATGGTTAGTAGCAATGATTCAACATTTGTTCATCAATTGTAGCAAATTTACCACGCTAATGTAAGATGTTAATAGGGGAATATGTGAGAGAGGAAGGGGGTGAGGTAAATGGGAACCCTCTATATTATTGATGTAATTTTTCTTTCAAACTTCCTTAAAAATAAAGTTAAAAAATAAAAATAATAATAACTAAAAGAAAAGGATGACAATGAGGGCTAGGATAGGTAATTCTTCTAGGTGGAGGAAGGAAGAAGGAAGCAGAGGCCACCTGGACAATTTTCTGTATATTGATAATATTTTTTCTTGCCCATTTATACATATAAAGTATTCATTTTATAATTTTCCTTGTATTTTATATATTCGTTTTGAATATAGTTTGATGTACATGACATAGTACATAATAAAGCAAAGAAACTAATAAAAGGCATTTGTAATACTCCAAGTGGGATATGGACAATCGTCTGAGTTTTCATACTGCAATCTATTTAATTATTGTTTGTCATAGACAGAGTCTAGGATGGAAGTCAGTAATCAGACAACTAGGAGAAGGGGCAGAATACTGAGTCACAGTTTTAAGAGAAAGAAATATAGAGTCTGTAATTTAATTTAAAAGTTAAGATTGGACATTATCTCTCATTTGGTTACTTGCCACTATATTCAGGTATGACAAAACCTCCAAACTATTTCATTTAAATCCTTTATTTTACCAATATAATGCCTGAATAAGGACAGGAGTGGTTTTATTTTTATGTCATCACATATCGTGCTTATCATAATGTCTGATAATGATAAGTATGACACATATACCCCCATATATGCACCCCATACCTCCTACATACTCACACACCCACACACACAGAGAAAGAAAGAGCAGGAGAGAGAGCAAATGGGAGAAAAGTTAGCAATTAAATAAAAATAAGTTGTTTCTCAAAAAGAAGCTCTATTAATTTGTACTTTTAATGATGATCTAGTTGAAAATAGAAACAATTGCAAATGGCTCATTGTACCCCATAGTTCATTGATATCTAATCAAATAATTCCATAAAATCCATGATAAGAAACATGAAAAATATCAAGTGGGAATGTAGACGAGCAATGGAATGATTTTGCCTTCAACCTGGTGTACAGAGGCCAAATAACACGTCAGAAAGACAATGTTTTAATAAGTGTTGGAGGTTAAGTTAGAGCTTATCAGAGTTTATCAAGCGTACTTCAGGCAGACAAAGTAACTTGAAGAAAGGCAGGATGCCATTCTGTAAATACTTACAGAAGGTTAATTAGTATAACACACACTACCAAACAGGTAAAAGAATTAAGTTGAGATAAACTGTTTAATTCTACAGTAACCACCTCTTTATATGCTCTCTGTACCTGGAGCCATTACCGCTAAAAGGGTGGTTTCTAGAGTCCCTGTATAACTTAACAGAACACAACATCCATTTGTCTAGCAGAATCTTAGAAAATGCTAATGATGACATGATTTTTACCAGGCCATGGGTGTCTAAAGTATCTGGACGTGGACAATAATATATATTTTAAAATTCCACTATTCAGTAGTTTTTCCTCATTGCTCCAAATTTTGCCACTTATAGCTCCTTGAGACTTCAGAAGAGGAAATGCTTTTTTATTTTATTTATTTGGAGCCCTTGACTCAATCAATATTTACTAAACCACAAATAAGTTCCGAACTACTTATAGTCTACATAGCAATAAAGCATTTTCCTATCAGAGGAATGCAAAGATTAACATAGTAATTCTATTGCAATTATCTGGAAACAAAGGAAAGCAACAGCTTTGACCCAATGGTGTGGACTCTCAGGTATCTGGCCACAAGGAGATAATATTGGATTACAGGATGTGTGGAAGTTTTTTTTTTGTTGTTGATTTTGTTTTTGTTTTTACTTTTCATAAAAATTGTCTTTGTGTATTACATCTCTGTAACACAGATCCTTCCACCTGTAATATATTCAGCAACATATAGGCCCTAACCTGATTCTGAACTGGCCAACAAAAGTTTACAATTCCAAACTTAAAAAAAAAAAAGTCATGGTACCATTTTAACAATGAATCCAAAAAAACTATAGTAAATTCTTATTTACTTCTCAGTGCTGCTTGTAAAAGGAGAATTTCAAAAAGGCCTGCTCAGATATCTGTCATAAAAGAAAATTTAAATAAAAATACTGTAAAACTATAATAACAGCTTTAGCTGGTCCTTTCTTAGAACTGAGCTAATGGGAAGAAATCATTTATATTCAGGATGTGCTTTCCCTTTTATTCTTTTTAAAACCCTCATTTGATGGGGAATTATTCTCCAAACCAGGGTAGTCTAGATATGACAAACAAATTCTAGATAGTTAATACTTACCCCTATGTTAGTAGATATGGGAATAAAAACATCCATTGTATCATTAAGCACACACACACACACGCAAATACCTTAGGGGTGTTCCAGAAAATGTTTCCTAGAGTTGAACCATTTTAATTTTCTTTGCTATTATTTACTTACCTTTCTGTTTGTTGAAACAAATAATATTATTGGCCTCTGATATAATTTTTTTGTAAATGAAAATCTGAAACTTCTCTAAAAATAACATTTATTAATACAAAAAATAGAAAGTGTTCTCTCTCTGTCTTCAAAATTGCTAGTGACTTGGATCCTCATTCATATCAAGAACTGATTCAAACAATGGCCTCATTGTTTCAAAACCCTCTAAGGTTATTTTGCAACCTACTTCAACTCCATTTTTTCTCCACTCTTGCCTTTTCCTAATATAAGAATTTTCTCTCTCCCATTATATAAAGTGGTTCTCTTTTCTTAAATGTGTTCAATCTGTGACTCTTTATCTAGTACCTTGTTGTTGCAGAGATTTTTTTGGCTCAGTAACAAAGAGTGAATTTATTTATTTATTTGTTTGTTTGTTTGTTTTGCTTTATAGTGTCCTTCTGACTTTAAATTTGGGATATTTTTAATTAAAAAATAAATTCCAAAAATTTTTTGAATCATGAAACTCTTTCGCTTCTTTTATTCAAACGTATGTGTAGAAAAGGGCATGAGCATATTCTTGGGGTGAGAGTCATTGATTGATTAAGACAACCATTTAGGTATTCATTAAGCATTAGGGTGCCTATAGTCTATCAAGAAGACATAGTCTTATATTCGCTCCTTATATTTTATCAGGGAAACATACACTTACCATATTGGTATGATATTTACAAAAGGTCCTCTCTACAAATTTCAAAGGAATCATAGAAGAAGGTGCGTGTGGCAGTTTGATTTTATTTATGAATTCCAAAAAGAAATATAGATTGTTTGTAAATTAGCCTGTTCCTCTGGGCATGATAAACCTTTGATTGTATTAGATTCAGTTGAGATGTCTGATTAAATTATATTAAGATTAGGTATTTGATTCAGCCATATCATTAGAGTGTGACTCAACATTGAGTGCCCACCTCCTTGATAGCCTGATAAAACAGACTTTCACAGGGAAGTTGACACACAAAGGAAAAAAACACAGAGGAAGAGAGACAGCTTATTAGACACAGCAGAGGCCTAGGAAAAGAGGTGAGCCTGTTAGTCTATAGCTGAGTTTGTGATGAGAACAGAGCAGCTGAGCCTGGAAAGAAATGATCCCTGGAGAGAGAGACAAGCCTTATGCCAGCCTACAGCTGAGATCAGAAGAAGCTGGGACCATGGAGCCATAAGAGGAAGAAGGAAAGCTGAACCCTTGTAAGACATCGCCTGCCATCTTGCTTTAACATGTGGCCAATGACTTTGGTTGAAAAAGTACCTTTTGTGGTACCTTGAGTTAAACTCTTTAGGTAAGCTTCTACCCCAAATAATACTCTTTATAAAAGCCAACAGATTTCTGGTACTTTGTTAACTAATACAATAGGTATTTGTGGTATGGGGAAAAATTAACAAAAGATATGACAGAAATCTTGGAGTGAATTTTTAGAATTTAGTTCATGAAATGAAACAAGATATTGAAAAATATAGCACTTAAATGAATTGCTAATGTTTAACCAGCTTTTTAGTGAAAGCTCAGAAATATAACTAGTACTGAAAACCCCAAAAGCCCATAGAGACAGGGCAGGTAAAATCAGGCAAAATGAATAGATGAAGGATGATGAAAATACACAGCCTTACATTCATTTTATGTGTGTGGAGATACTGGGATAAGCTGAAAAGCAAATAGAATCCAGGAAACTGAATTATAAAGTAAAATGTTGACACAGATTCTTGTCTTTTTGTTTGCTAATTTTTGAAACTCAGAAGGACAAGAAGGATGAAAATATATTGATAAAATAATAATTCTTTATTCTTTGGCTATTTTTATTAAAATCAAACAAAGGCATTTTATATATTTACTTTGATAACTATGCCCCATCCTTTTTTTTTTTTTGAAGGAGAATATATCCTTGGTCAATTCTTTGGTAAATTTTATCCCATGTGTACTTTTATGACTATAGGATAAAATAATCCAACCAAGTCCAACATAACTGGATATTTGATGATCCTTAACATAAATTTATTGCATTTTCTTATTAGTAAAATTATGTCCTTTTCACAAGTATTGCTTGACAGTCCACGGCTCATAGATGATTAAATACATTTCTGGTATTATCGAGGAATGGAATATAATATTCTATTAAAGTCCCTGTATTCAACAAATCAAAGTCCATCTGTGGCCATCAGGCAGAGCTAAGCCTCTTAAGTTTAATCAAACTGTCTTTACGTTTTTCTTTGTAACAAAGAGATGATTAATTCAGCTTCAGTGTGGGAAATGACTGATTTCACAAATCCAGAACTCAGCACCAATATATGGTTTCATTGTTAAAGGATTTTTTCCTCTCCCCACCTTGTGAATCAAAAAGAAAAAAATATATATGTATTAAAAACCCCATTTGGTTTGTCAAGGATTTTCTGTTTCAAAGGTAATTTGTTCTTTTGATCTATCAGCAATATGGATTTTTTAATATCCACCTTTATCTTTGACTCAGCAGTCTTGCTTTATAGGCTGTTCAGAAATATTCTACTTGGAAGGACAGAGTGTTTCTAGACTTCTGGTGGGAAATAGTCTCTTTTCTTAGTTGTTGGCTTTTATTCTGTATCCTTTTTTAACATGACTAGAGAGTGACTACAGCATCTTTTTTTCCCATTTAAATGTTTATATTCTTCTAATGACATCTTAGACCTTTTGAAAATGATGGAATTACTTTTTATTCTGCAGTTTATACACTACCTGAGAGTTTTAAAATTTCTGCTTTGCTTTATAAATGATAGAAAGATCACAGATATGAAATTCAGAGTATTGCTATGGAATGTTAGAACCCACTAAGAATTCTTTTAAAAATATAGTCTCTTGTTATTGCTGTACAAATCAAGCATTCTGCTTACATAGTGATTTTTTCTAAACTTTCTATAAAGCCATAAAGAAATATTTCCTTCTCCATTTTTTTTTTCTATTTGTGAATTTTCCTATTTCTTTCCAGTTCAATTCAGTATGGACTTGTAGGATTTTAACTATATTATTACCTCTTAATTATTTTACCCTATATTTGAGCATGTAGTGATTTAATTTTATTTGACAATTTAGGAAGCCATTCTTGATATTCTGTCACTTCTCTTGTGTGCTATTAAACATTAGCTTATAGGTGGTATTCCTTGGAAGCACGTAAACCAACAAAGTTCTTGGTTTACATCAGCATTTGATAAGGAGTCCCTTAATTTGAAAAGCACTTTTGCCCTGAAGCAGATAAAATGAATTTATTGAATATTTTGAGGGTCTATGGGGATATTAAATAAACTGTAAATTCATTACAAATCATTGGGCAAAATAGAATTCAATTTCTGTGTATTTCTAATGCAATAAAGACTTTATCAAGCACAATGAAAGTGACATTTCTACATGTGTAAATACAAAGTCTTTAGAGCTCTTTTGAAAAATTGGCAATGGTATCATAAACAGAAATCCAAGCAGCATGATGCTAATGGTGAATTTTAAAATAACTGGAATCAGATTTCTCATATTAAAATGACATGAATCTGAATTCATAAATACATAATGAATACCAAAATTATGCTTCAGGTAACTCTAACATTATTTTAAAATCCAATAGTTTAAAGTTAAAAATAGTCCCATAATTTCAAAGGAGTCATGTTTTAATTGAAATTAGCTTTTCTTGTCATAGTAGATACTAAATGGTTATACTGTTTCAGATGCTTACAAGCAACAAGTAAGACTAGTAATTCTGTACATATGGATAAGTTAACATTACGCTGGTTGATAAATATCAACTCTTCTATAAATAAATTTCTGGTTTTAACTAAAAAATATGCACTTGTGTGCTGACTCTACCTGTCAGAGAGGTATGAGAAGTTTCAATGTTTCTTTGCGTAGAGACAACTAGCAAACACAAAGTTTACTCCAATTACCAGCTGCATTTAAGATGGAGTATGTGTAGCAAATGTTGCTGTCAAGTCCTCTTAACTTGAGGACTAGTTATCATTTACCTTGAAAACATGTATGCAATGTGTTGTATCTACTTGGTTATATAAAAGTGTAAGAAATTGTTCTTTGCAATCTTTTTAGTGATTGCCTATATCCGTATCACATTCTGGTTTAATGCCTATCAATAATAAAATGGGTTTTAAAAAAAAATTTTTTTTCTTCTAACTTTATGGAGAAGCTTTCTAATTTGGGAGAAGATCTTGTTTTTCATTATACTTGTGCAATAATTTGGCAATAAGGATAGGATGGTCTGGCAGTTCCTGAATTGAGTGGAATAGCTGAAAGTTGGTGGCTTTCTAATAGTTAGATAAGAGATCCTGAGTTATAAAAATTCTTCCTTCTAGCTCTGCACACTTTAGGAATACTCTCAAATTCAATATTGTGTTATTGAATAAGCATGGGAAATTCAGGCTCTAACATCCTGTCAAGATTGTTATATGGTTGGAAAATATGGGTAGACAGGAATGTGTCTGCATTCCTGTCTGCATTTAAGAGAAGGGAAAGGCTTCTTAGAAGGCTATTATCTCTCTGTGATATTTGGAATGGGTATATGAGAATCCAACCTTGTAGTTCCATGAGAACCATTCTTTTTAAGATATTTGCTGGCGTTCTTCAAATAGTTTTCATCCCACACAAATAGTCTACTGATGTTTATAGGATGAATATCATTCCAAGAGTAAAGTTTTAAAAAATGATTTGGATAGCCAGAAGGAAAGATTGAGAAAAATGGAAGAGGAGATGTGAGAATTAAATATACTTTATTTTTCAAAGAACCCCCCTAGTCCTTTCTCTGCTATCCCTGCTCCCTTTGCACCACTTGCATCTCTTTATTCCTCTCTGCCTCAAATGGACTCCTGGGAAAAGTGACATGGAAGTCATTTAAATGGTTCACATCACTCATTTGTGAATAGTGGGGGATATCCCTGCAAGGATGAATGATGACACAACTTCTTTAGCAGGCTTGAGAAAACAAGTTTATGTGCTTGGTTCTCTATCCTGGCAAGGGACCAAAATGCTGAGTGATTTTACCTTTTCTCCCAATGCAAGAAAAAACCACCTTTCCTGCTCAGGTCCCCAGTTAAGCAAATGGCATTGAGAAACTACCCAAGAGTCCTAAGGAGCAAGTGAAACAGTAAAAATCCGCGTAAGCTTCTCACTGTCTATCGATCATCTAAAGACTCCTTTTCCTGTGCTCAGAGAGGACCCACAGAAATTTGCAGAAGTCTTCCCCAGCCTGTTTTCAGTTTACACCTCCATGGAAAGTCACGTGCGCTAAGTGCTCTGGGGAATTCTGCAAACGGTAGATTTTGCTCATTAGATGGAGCAAGCCCATCAAGACCTGAGGACCACCGGGCGCACAGAGAGGAAACCATGGAAGAACTAAGAGTGTCAGAGACCCCTACAGAGGGCTGCTGAAGCTGTTTTCCAAGCCTTTCCACTAAAGGTGAGCTGAAAAAAGTTACAGTGGTTTATCCAGAAGACAATGAGTTTCACATTCATTTCCATCAGCAGTTTCTTGATGCTTGCTCAAAATTTCCTGGCATGGACCTTGGAGGCAAAACAAAGTCTCTCTAATTTAGTACCCCTTCTCTCAACTCTCTCCTCAGCTATTCAAATCCAACGGTGGTAGGATAACAGAGTAGACTTATTATTGAAATCTTGTCAGCAGCTACCTAGTATGGAGACAATTTTAAAAAGGACCAAAATAAAATAAAAAGGGGGAAAAAAACCCAACTCCATGTTAGCTGTTCAATTAGAATTCTTTTCTAAAGGGAATAAATCCTACTCTGGTTAATCTATATAAGGTGTAAAAGAAGAAGGGAAACTGTATGCCATCATTGAAAGGCATCAGGACATTTGAAGAGGAATTGGAGAGACTCTAGAGGATTCTAAAATTGCAGCAACAAGGGAAAAAAGAAAGTCCAGAATGATAGGGAGTGATTGGAAATGGCATAAAATTGATTTAGGGAATCTGGTAGGTGAGATTTGGTGAATCTGGTGCTACTTATTCTACAATTTCCTCAGGAAGTTCATGCTTTGTGTCAGGTGATAAGTCATTATTACAAGCTGTTGGTGTTTTGGGTCAACCTTGTTCCCTTTCCTGCTTATCCCTTTTTCTTGCTGGTTCCTAGACAAATCAGTCCCGTGATTGTAAAACATGTTTTCCAACGTCCTCTGGCTCTCCTGTAAACCCATTGGGGAAAGATCTACTGTGCAGCCTAATACCATATTCTGTCCTCTGGATATACTGCTTGTTGAATTTCCTTGGGAAAAAGCAACTTACTAGTTGCTATGTACCTTCTGAAAGAAAAGGGGTAAAAGAGAGAGGCTGTGTCAAATGGTGCTGGAAAGGCACCCAAGTGAAAATAAATCCATGTATTGTTTTGACCTTAGGGAATAATGAGAATGGTTTCATTTGAGGTGCAGGAACAATAAAAATAGCTTACCAAGAGGAGAAGCCATAGACACGTGTACAACAAAATCCTTTCCAAAGCTCAATTAGGATGAATATAATCAGTTATAAAATAATTAGAAAAACAAAGGGTAGTTATAAAGTATATTGTCCCTGTAATAAATCCATAATTCCTATAAAGAAGGAAGGTAAATTTGATAAAGATGGTTGGCCACTATATAAACTTTCTTTAAATAAATAAAAATATTTGTTGCTCCATTAACCTCTGGCAGTCCTAACTGTGCAACTATTTTGACTTCTGACTTCAATATTGTTGTCTGAAAAGAAATTTTCCTCTGTAATTGATCTATGTTCCACTCTTATTTTACCTATTTCTCTAGCAGATCAATATAAATTTTTGTTTGGTTTTACTTATGAAGGAGTCCAATAATAACAGCAATTGGATTCTTCAAAGGTTTGGGGACTCCACTATTATTTTCTCTAGTGATTTACAGAAATTTGTCTCCCCAGAAAGATCTATAATTATTTAAAATGAAATGATTTGCTGGAGCCTCAGAAACTAAAGGGCAGTGAAAAATTGATGCTTAGACTTTACAACAATTCCTTTTATTCAAAGGACCATAACGCCTCACTAGACAAGTTGTAGTACTGCCAAACTGAGGTACAATATTTAGGCTGTCTGGTCGTCTAGATTGCAAAATGTTACAACCTAGGAGTCCGGTGACTTTGTAAATAAAAGCAACCTATTTCTGTTCACAATGTTTACTGATAATGTAAATTGATCAGGTTTACTGATGGGTCATGTACTCGGGATAAAGTAGTCCACTTACAGCTTTGTATGCCGTGGTGATTTATAAAATTTCGAAAGCTTATATTTTCCCTGAGATTGTCTGCATAAGCAGATATAATAACAGCTATTTAAGCTGTAATTTTTGGTTCCAGACATAAAGTTAAATACATAGTCTGAAAATATATATCTGTTTGGTGTCTTTTAAAAGAGAAAATTTGAAAAAAATAGGGGGATTCGTGATAAAGATGGAAACTAAAATATCTCATGGAAAATTGGTAGTTGATTTCTTAAGGGGCTCTATAACTGTCTACCCAGATATCAGTAAGCCATTATAGAATACACCCGAGACAATGACAAAATTTCTAAAGGCAATGATTTTGCTGACAAAGGTACAAAAGCAGCTGTTAAAACATGGCATACAGTAAACTTCGAAGTCCCATTTTTAATACAAGAAACTTCTTCATTTAAAAAACATGTTTCACAAAAAGAAATGCACAAATTGTGGTTTGTTTATTTGGTTTATCTGGGGACTTCCAGGTGAACACAATGGTGGCAGAAGATGATCTAGGGTTATGTACTCCTGCAGAATTTGTACAACCAGCAATACCTGCAAAGCCATCTTCCTCAAAATTCAGAAAATCAGTAAAATGGCTGGAGTAACTAGGTGAGTGCTGAATCAAGAAATCACAAGTTAAAATTAGTAAGAGGAGCTAATGACAACGTTGCTGACTCCTTCCCTAACCCTTTGTGAGGAGTGTGGAGTGGGCCTGCCCTCCCATTGTGGGTTCCTGAACCTATTCCAGAGAGAGCAGAGAAACCCTGATGTGCAAATTGGGGTGCCTGAATGTCACTGCCAATCTTTTCAGTGGTAGCTTGAGCAATTGAACCAGGGCAATCCTCTCTGGCTTGCCCTCCCAGAACTTTTCCTGCAGGAAGAAGGAACTTGGGAGTAGCTATATAGCAGTGTTAGAAACAATGGAATCAAAGCACCATGAGACATAAGATTACTATATTTAGTACATATAATAGAGCACTGGGAAGGGGGTTGGTGCTGTCTGTTTCATAGGGAGGAGAGGGGACAGTCAGATTCCTGCAAATGGAGGAATTCCTATGCCAAGAGCTCAATCCTAGGATAAGGTAAAGGCTCAGGGGAAAGTCAAACAAACAAAAAACAAAGAATACTATACTATTGCCTCAGTCTGATATTCTTGATAAGAGGGATAAGATCTGAAGAAAAGCACCAGCCAACAAAGAGCCAATCTGCAAAACTATGGATGATAAATTTTACGTTGGTTTTATTTTTTTTTTTTTGTTAGCTCTTGGCCCTCAAGGAAATCTTTGTGATATGACTAGCTTCATTCAACCTTAAGGAACAGAAAACTCAGGTAATAAATCCTAGAGTTAACACATTAAAATATCAAAATATACAGTGTGCAATAAAAGATTATATGACAAAGAAATGGGAAATGATGTCTCATCCAAAGGAACATGGCAAAACTTCAGAGACCATCGATACAGAATATCGGCCTTTGAACATAGTAAACAAAGACTTTAAAAATATGATCTTAAGCAAGCTCAATGACATAAGGAATATACAGAAAAGGAATAAAGATATCAGGAAAATGATTAATGAACAATATGAGAATATAAATTAAGGGAGAAAAATTTTTTAAAGGAATTAAACAGGAATATTGGTGTTGAAGACTACAACTGAAATGAAAATTTTCCTAGAGTGTTGCAACAGCAGATTGGAGTTGGAAGAAGAAAGAATCAGTGATTTCAAAGACAATGGAAATGTTTCAGGCCAAGGAGCAGAAAGAAAAAAGAAAAGCAAAGAGATCCTAAAAGACCTGGAGAACCCTATCAAGCATACCAATGTACTAATTATGGGAATCCCAGAAGGAGAAGAAAGAGAAAGGGGCAGAAGGAATATTCAAAGAAATAGTTTAGAAGATTTCCCAAATTTAATGTAAGACATTCATTCATATGCAGATTTAAGAAGCCCAAACAGGATAAGCTCAGAACCATGCTCAGACACTTACTACCTAATACCAAGAACAAAGAGAGAGTTCTGAAAGCTACAAGAGACAAGCAACATGTTACTTGTGAAGTAACCCCAATAAGATTGTGCAGATTTTTTCATCAGAAACCATGGAGGCTAGAAGTGGATTAAAATATTTAAAGTTCTGAAAGGAGATAGATGCCAACAAAGAATTTTATACCTGGTGAGATTGTCTTTTAAATATGAGGGAGAGAATAAGATAAAAGCTAAGGGAGTTCATCACCACTAGACCTGCCCTACAAGCACTATTTTTAGTACCTCAGCCTGAAAAAAAGAAAAAAGACAATAGACAGTGGATCAAAGTCACAAAAAAAATAAATATCTCCAATAAATGTAATCATATGGGTAATTATAATACATATACAGTACTGTAGTATTATATTTTTTGTATAACACTCCACTTTTTATTTCTTTGAATTGTATTTTTGTATGAAACTCCATTTTTTTTTTAACTTCTAACATGCAAATGATTAAAATGTATTGATAACCTCTGATTTTAGACATACAATATATATAAAGATATACTTGGTGACAAGTACAATAAAAAAGATGGGGGGATAGTGAGGTATAGGAACAGTGTGTATTTAATTCAAACTAAGTTGGTATCAAAACAAACATATCATCTCAACTGATGTGGACAGACATTTGACAAAATTTCTTGATAAAAAACACTTTGAAAACTAGTCATAGAAGGAAACTTCTTCAGCATGATAAAGGTTATGTTTGAAAAATCCACAGCTAACATCATACTCAACAGTGGAAAACTGAAAGCTTTCCTTCTATGATCTGGATTAGGACAACCAAATACAATTAAACATAGCAAAGGAAGTTCAAGCCAAAGGATTAGGCAAGAAATATTTAAAAGACATCCTAGCTGGAAAGGAAGAAGTAAAACGTTCCCTGTTTTTAGATGACAGCATCCTATATAAAGAAACTTCTAAAAAATCCACAACAAAGCTAAAAGAGCTAATAAACAAATTCATCAATGATGTAGGGTACAAGAACAGCACAAAATTCAGGAGTTTTTCTATACACGAGCAATGAACAATCTGAAGATATCAAGAAAAAAAATTCCTTTGTACAATTTATCTAAAAGAGTCAAATATATAGTAATAAATTTAACCAAGGATATAAAGAACTTGTATATGGAAATTACAAAACATTGCTGAAAGAAATAAAAAAGACCCAAATAAATGGAAAGGCATTCCATATTCATAGATTGGAAGAAAAAAATTACGATATTAATTTTATCCAAAGCAATTTGCAGATTTAATACAATCCCAATCAAAATTCCATCAGCCTTCTTTCAAAATGTAAAGACCAATCATCAAATTATATAGAAGGGTAAGAGGCCTGGAACAGTCAAAAGAATCTTGAAAAATAAGAACAAATTTGGAGGAGGACTCCGGTTTCCCAATTTTAAAATTTATTAAAAAGCTACACTAATATTAAACAACATGGTAGTGGCACAAGCTTACAAATATGGACCAATGGAATAAAAATGAGAGTTCAGAAATAAACTTTCACTTCTATGGCCAATTTATTTTTGAAAGAGTGCCAAGTCCACTCAATGGGGCATGAGTAGTCTCTTCAACAAACAGTACTGAGAAAAGTTGATACCCGTGTGCAAAAGAATGAAAGTGAATTCCCTACCTCACACCATGGATAAAATTAACTCAGAATGGATCAAAGGCATAAATATAAGAATCAAAACTATAAAATTAGAAGAAAACATAGGTAAACACTTCAAGACCTTGTGTTAAGCCATGGTTTCTCAGGCTTTATACCAAAATCCCAAGGAACAGAAGAAGAAAAAATAGATAAATGGGACTTCATCAAAATTCAAACTTTTGTGCAGCAAAGGACTTTAGCATAAAGGTAAAAATATAACCTACAGAATGGGAGAAAATACTTGAAATTTATATGTCTATCAGGGTTTAATATCCAGAATATATAAAGAAACCCTTCACGTCAACAATCAAAAGACAAACAACCCAATTTAAAAATGGGCAAAAGACATGAATAAGCATTTCTGCAAGCAAGATATGCAAATGGCCATAAGTGCATGAAAAGAGTTCAACATCATTAGCCATTAGGGAAATGAAAATTGAAACCAAATGAGTACCATTTCTCATCTAGAATAGCTATTGTTAAAAACATATGGAAAATAACAAGTGTTGGAGAAGATGTAGAGAAATAGGAACACTCACTCATTTTTAGTAGACATTTTAAATGGTATAGCTACTGTGGAAAAGTTTGGCAGTTCCTCAGAAGTTAAGTGTAGCATTACCATATGACTCAACAATCCCAAAAGAATTGATGTAAATACCCAAAAGAATTGAAAGCAGGGGCTCAAATAGGTATTTACACACCTATGTTCATAGTAGCATTACTAACAATTGTCAAAAGATGGGAGCAACCTAAGTGTCCATGAACAGGTAAATTGATAAACAAAATATGGTATATACATACAATGAAATATTAGTCAGCCATAAAAAGAAATAGGGAAAGCAGATGTGGCTCAACCAGTTGGTTGCCCAACTACCACACTGGAGGTGCTGGGTTTGTGTCCCAGTGCCTCCTAAAGAAGACGAGGAGACACCGCAAAAGCCACAATGAGCTAGATGACACACCCACTGCAATGAGCTTGACATCACACCCACTGCAATGAGCACATGCCTAAAAGAGCAGATACTATAAACCAGCAGACTCTGCCCCCCATGGGGAGCAGATGTGGCTCAGGCCACTGGGCACTCACCCCTCATATGGGAAGTCCCTCCTAGAGAAAGCAAGGAAACAATGAGCAGTCAGACAAGAGAACCATCGGCGGGGGGGGGGGGGGGGGGGGGAGATAAATTTAAAAAATTAATAATAAAGTAAATAAAATTAAAAATAAATGAAATTCTGATACAAGTCACAACACAGGTGAACCTTGGAGATATCTGGTTGAGTGAAATAAGTCAGACAAAAAAGGACAGATATTGTTTGATTTCACTTATATTAAATAATTAGGACATGCAAATTCATAGAATCAGAAACTAGGACACAGATTTGCCAGGAGTCTGGGTTGGCATAGGGAATGGTGGTTAATACTTAATTGGGACAGAGTTTCTGTTTAGAGTGATAATAAAGTTTTGGTAATGGATGGTGGTGGTGGTAACACAACATTGTAAATGTAATTAACAGCACAGAATTGTATATTTGAAAGTAAAGTGGGAAATTTTAGATTGTTTGTAAATTAGGAGAAAAAACAAAAAAATCCCAGAACTATACAACACACACAGTGAACCATAATGTAAATAATGTACTTCAGTTAATTTTATAACTATAATTCTATTATTTCATCAATTGTAGCAAAAGAATTATATTAATTCAAACTGCCAATAATAGAGAAAACTGTGGGAGAGGGGGCATATGTGAACTCTGTACTTTCTGCATGATTTTCACCTTACCTACAACTTCTTTAAAAAACAAACAAACAAAAAAAAAAAACCCATATATGACTCTAAGAAATGTGATGGGACTATGGGAGTTACCTAACAAAGTTATTCCTATACCACAGCCCCTGTTTAGTTGGGGTTAATGCTGATGTGTTATCAAACAAGTCATCCAAGTAGAAGAGTGATTTTAAAGTCAAGAATCTTAAAATTCCTAACTAAAAGATACAGTTATTACAACAATGGACTATTTATCGGCAGTATTCTTTACAAGCCATTCCCTAGATAATTGCAGAAAATTCCCCCTGACCAACTTTCCCGGGGACCTGGTGCATTTGAGTTTCAAAGAGTAAAGGCCTACAAAAAGAAAAATATTTTGCCTAGTTGTGTAGTGTGTGATGTCCAGATGGCCTAATGTTTCCCTTTACAAAAGCTGATGCTCATGTAGTGGTAAAACCACTCTAAATACACGTAATTCCCACTTTGGGGTTACCAGAGTGTATTGGATCAGGGAGGGGACATCATTTTATTTCTACTGTTGTCCAAGAATTATGCAAATATTTGCAGATTCCTATAAACCATCATACACCCTGTTATCCTTAATCCTCTGGGCAAGTTGAACAGATAAATAAAACTCTAAATAATTCATTGGGTAAAATGCAGCAATCTATTGGATTAAAATGGCCTAGCATTTTATCACTAGCCTTGTTAAAAATTAGAGTCACTCCTGCAAGCAAGCAATTATCTTTCCCTTTGAATTTATGTTTGGAAGGCCTATGAATTTGCATCTGATTTAACCAAATCCTCTCATAATCATATTCAATACTTAAAAAGGCTTCTTCTTTTCTTTCCTAAAAACCTGAGACTTAAAGTCATAACAACCTGGGTAGACCTGCCAAAGGAGGTCTGTCACCCCTATCTATTGACTGGGGAAATTTCATGCACATAAAAGTACTCCTGAGGACAGACAAAGGTGTTACTGAGTAGAAAAGGGCTGTCACCACCTTGGGAGGGACACTTTTAAGTGCTACTGATCAGGCATGAGGCAAAACTCAGCTGGCTTCATCCCATAAGCCACACCACAGGAGGACTGATTGGACTGTGGTTTCCAGAAAGGATTTGAAATTTAAATTTTCTAGAGTCTAATATTGATACTGAACTCAACTGAAAAGAGTATTTTATAGAATTTACTACTACTCTCGTGGACTGCCTGTGGGAACCCAGGAGCCCCGCCCCCCCCAAGTCCTCAACAAGTAGCGCCTGTGTGACCTAGACATAAGTTAAAGGTTAACAACCCTCCCTGGAGGGGAAAGAATATATATATGGTATCATAAATTATAATCTTCCCAAAGAAGTAAACACCCTTGTTAAACATCTTTCCTACAAGTGTAGTGAAAACATGACCAAACCTCATGTAAATTGTCAGGGAACCCTATCAGGATCTCTGTTCTCATGCCCTCTGGAATGTCCTTGTTGCCCCTTATATCACCCCTCATTTTCCCATCTCTTTGCAGAGTGCTATCTTCATTCTCTGAACCGCCACCATTGGAGAACTTTTCCTGTCCATAACTTCCAATAAAGTTTATGCCTGACTAAATGCCAGGTGTGTTCTTTGATCTCATAGCCAGACCAACTCATGTCCTTTAGGAGTTGGGTTGTAACAATTGGCAAGCCGCAGCCAGGAGACTGAAGGACCACTAGCAATAGTGGGCATGAGTTCAAGGAAAGGAGAATCTGCAGGGAAATCCCGGGTTAGCATGTAACATCTAGGTGGGGAAGGGTGATTGGCATCCTGGAGGAGCGGGACAGCCAAGAGAATATGGGGATGCCCTAAAAACTCTGGAAGGTATGCTGGCTGTACTACAGCAGGTAGCAGAGCAGCTGCACTTAAATAAGAAAAAAGGAGACTGCCAGATGTTGGCAGCTATAGTCTGGCCCCTGTTAGGAGCCTTGGGGGTGGCTACTGAGGCAGAACAGTGGCAAAGGCCTCTGTGTGCCACTTAGAAGGAAAGTTAAAATTAGAAATGGATATCCACCTAGCACATGCAGAGATGAAAGATTCTGATCGTCTACACCGAGTTGATGGTCAGTTATATAGCAAAACTGTGTAAACAGGAAGAGTTGAATGGGATGTTATTTTGACAATGTTTTAAGTTTTATTCACATTTTATTTTGATCAGAATTTTTATCAAGGTGTTAGAAAGAACTTTCAGTTTTGAATCAATGGCTTACTCCTGAACTTTGAGTCTAAGTGTACTCCTGAAGAGTAATCCAGAATATAAATGTCTGTCTGTTCTAAACTGCTAAATTAGTGCTTAACTGCATTTGTGCTGCTCAAGTATTCCTAACTAGTTGCTGGTTACTAATAAAAGTGTCTCCAAGAACGAGCTTGCATATTACAGGCTACACTGATTCCAGAGGAGATTTTAAAAGCAGTAAAAATCAGGCATGTGAACTAATGGAGAGCCTGGCCACAGCCATACCAAAGGAGTGAGAATCACGAGTCAAGTTAGTGAGTTTTATGTTTCTGTTGGTGTATCTAAACTCTTTTTCGTGTTTGCCTGTTTGTTCAGTGTATATTTTCATACCTCCATATGGTAATATTAAATTAACAAATGAAAATTCTTAAAAGAGATCTATTCAAATTGCTTAAAAATTAAATGGGTGCTTATATAGGTAAATGAGTACTCTTGAAGACAAAATTGGAGAAGTGAAACAAGATAAAAAAAAGTCACGTAAAATTTGAATAAAGAAACTATTTAAAGGAAAGAAACTAAAAAGTTTATCCTGAATTCTTCCATACTGTTTCTATAGCCTATCATGCCCTCAGGGTCTTCTCCTAACCTTGACTCAATTCCAGTGACTCATTAAAACCAATTGAGGAAACTAAGGGGATGGGCTGGGTGTGGAAAAATAGGGGAGATGAGAATTTAGCTTAGAATTCTGTTTACTAGGCCTGGAAATTAAAATAATAAAGATAGGGGATATTGCAGAATAAACCTTATTTTGTATAGTCCTATAATTCTCCAATTACATTTTAACAGCTTTTGAGATGACAGTAATAATCCAATAGCTGAATTTCAGTAAGTAAAGAAAAGATCCTTGAAAGGCATGGAAAGATTTTTTCTAAATTATGATTAAATGAATTAAATAATTATAATATATTCCAGAACTTGGCAGTCAGTATGTTTTTAAGGTTATTCACAATTTTATAATTTTTTTTAAAGAAAAAAGAGGTTTTATCCTCTGTAGCAGTTTGATATTGTTTATGAATTCCAAAAATAGATATTAGATTATGTTTGTGAACTGGTCTGTTCCTCTGGGCATATTAGATTGGGTTGGATTCAGAGGTTTTACTTTTACTTGATTAAATAATGATAAAGGCTTTGATTGCACCACGTCAGTAGGAAATTGAGTCCCTGCCCCCTTGGTGGGCAGGGACTCACAGAAAAAAATGACATGGCAGAAGAGAAAGTTTGAGTTTTGGATGCTGGAACCCCTGGTAGTGAACACACAGGAGAAGCAGATATGTGAAGGCTCCAATAGACACCGCAGAGGCCCTGGCAAGAGAGACAAGCCATTCGCCTGATAGTTTACAGCTGGCCTTGTGGAGTGACAGAGCATCTGATCCTGGAGAGAAACAAGCCCCGGGAAAGATGCTTATCCCAGCCTACCACTGAGGTTGGAAGAAGCTGGGACCATGAGCCTTAAGAGGAACAGGAAGGCAGAACTGTTTCAGAGACTGGAAGCCATCTTGCTCCAACACGTGGCAACAGACTTTGGTGAGGGAAGTAACTTACGCTTCATGGCCTTGTAACTGTAAGCTTCTACCCTAAATAAATACCCTTTATAAAAGTGAACATATTTCTGGTATTTTGCATCAGCACCCCTTTAGCTGATGAATATAGCTGCCTGTGGAAGAAGGAAGAAAAATGAACATTTCTTGCATAAACTATAATAGTTTCAATTTTATTTAGCTTGGGTATAATAATTTATAGGTTTAAAGGATACTGATAAAATAAATAAGCATTATATGTGTTAATCTTTAAGATGATGAAAATTGTAAGACAGAATGAGGGATATGGGACAAATGGTATAGAAAGACGTAAAAGTTTTGTGGAAGTGAATTCATAGTCAATGCTGACTAAAATTTGATGTTTGCTTAAGGGAATGTGTTTTGTCCTAAGATAAGATGGCTGGTTTTCATAAAATCAGGGTGGAAATATGTAAGGGCCAGTGGTGCTGCTGCATGCTGGCTGTGTGAAGGACATACTAAGTAGAGCAATAATTACCAGAGTAATATGAATAGAACTTGAACAAACTCAATTGGCATTATGGCCTGCTCCCATGGAAAGCAACATGTATGGTATTGCACACCTGGAGCTTATATCTATTAACTGCAGCTCAAAGAGGAACTTGTGCATTGACTAGTGCATTGATTAGTATTAAGTACTGTACCTATATACCTGATGAATATAATAATATCTCTTCTATTCTAGATCATATGCAGAAGGATACTGAATATGTTAAAAGTCTTTGTAAACTTAATTCATTTTCTGAATGTGCCTATAAGATAAAACAATGGCTCTCTTAAGTATTGTCTTTATTTTGCTTGCCATATGCTTATATATGTGTGTACCTCTCCTAGCATATGCCTCTCCTAGCTGTCCTAGTGTAACCACTGCAGTGGGAACTGGAGGTGGCAGTTTCCTCAACAGTATTTGAAACTTAGAAGATCAAGCCCATCAGTTTTGGGAGGATGCTGCCTCTGGAGGCACCTGGCCATTCTCATTCCCATGGTCCAATATATCATGACTGGCCCCCTTTTGGGGACTGTTTACCACCATTTTCTTTATCCTTTTAGTAGGATCATGTATCTTCAAAATTATAACTAAGTTTATTTCTTTCAGAATCAATGCCTTCCAGAAAAAGTGTTAGCTATGTGGGGATTTCATCCAATTCCAACCATGGTGCCAGACTTGCCTTCCCTCAACCTCAATAAAGTAGCCAGAGAGTTTCACACCCTGTCAGGCAGGGACCTCTACTCCTAACCAGCAGGAAGCACCTACAGAAGAATGACCATCGCCCTTCAGCTTCTCCTTAAGAATAAGGGTGTAACTCTCTGAGGGGTTACTTGAGGCAAGTTAGTATAGGAAACAAGGAAGGCAGCTGATCAGAACAAAGCCATAATAGCTGGGCCCCTATGTGTGTCTATGCAGATTCTCCCTTATGCCTAAACTTATGTCACCTTAAAAAAACTCAGAGAATTTAGAAGAGAAAAATACATGGTATTGAAAGACTCCTCATAGGACTCCCCTACCTGGTACTTTGTAATTTACTAATGGAAATATTGCTTGTATACTGTTAGGCCAGCATGATCTACCCCTTATTGTTCCCCATAAATATCTTTCTTTTCACTCATAGTTCCCTAACCAATACCTTTCTACAGTGGGCTTTGGCAGTAACCCATGCTCACAATTGAACCCAATGTTGGGTTTGCACAGACTTAGCATCCTCAGGTACTACTGACCTGCCTTAGGCTGTCACTCCTGCAAATTGGACAGCTTGGAACACCTTGCTGGCATGGCAGAATATGACCTATTGACAAGTTTGGAACAAGACCTTCTCATTTAAGACTGAAGTACAGCCGCTGTTTTTCAATGAGACTTATAATCATATTTTTTCCGTTGCAAGGGAACAAGTGAATAAGCCCAGGCCTTTATTAGGATATGCTGTATATAATGGTTTAGGGTGGTTAACAGCTGAGTCTGTCAACAAAAATTGCATCACTTTTGTCTGCATGGAACAACAAGAGGGAATCAGTGATGTGGGGTGTTTACCCCCCGAGTTGTATAATTTTACTATCAAGGCTAGATATAGAGTAAAGCGTGCCTCCTGATGGTTCTACCCATTCACTGTTTTTGTGCCAGGTGGAACTGCAATTGCCACTGAAAGACACATAACAGCTTTAGCTATTGTCTTTTATACTGTTGCTGTGGATTGTGGATGCAATGCTTGTCCTATGGCCAATATAGGCCACTACATGGGGATGGATTGTGGGGACCCAAGACACCCCTAAATCCTCAGCATGTAGCCACCTGCATGATCTAGACATAAGTTAAAGGTTAACAACCCTCCCCAGAGGGGAGAAAATGTATAGGTGGTATCATAAACCATAATCTTCCCAAAGCAGTAAACGTCCTTGGTAAATGTTCTTCCTACAAGCATAGTGAAAACATCACCAGACCCCATGTGCACCATCATGGGGCCCTAGCAGAAACTGTGTTCTCATACCCTATGGAATGTCCTTGTTATCCTTATATCACCCTTCATTTTCCCATCTCTTTTTGGAGCTTTATCTTCATTCTCTGAGCCTCCATCATCAGAGAGCCTCTCCTGTTCGAAGGCCCAATAAAACTTATGCCTGACTAATTGCCTGGTATATTCTTTGGTCTTGCAGCCAGACTAACTCTTGCCCTTCAACAGTTGGGTTGTAACACTGTCTCACTGTCCTTTTCACAGTCTTGGGTACATCATTTACTTTAAGAATAACATTACTGGAAAACAAACGTTATTTGTCATTTTTTTCTTTCTGCATCCCAAGTAATGGTTCCCACAATGACATATTTTGGACCAGCTCTAAATTGTGTTCCCAGTATGGACATGATCTGGACTCTAAAATACAGTATTCTGACTATTGGCAGAGCTCAAGTGGGACCCTTCCATTAATAACTTCTGACAATACCACAGTCAAAGTAATGAATATGCATTCAGATACTCAAGTTTTAATTTAAAACTGAAATGATTTGTTAAGTGGTTTGATTGGAAGGAACTTTATATGTACAAAAGAAATTGCTTAACTATACTACAATCAAGAGATGTATAAGGGTAACCCCTCTAGTAATTTATTCTCTTACCTTTACTATAGTAGGGGTTTGGTTCAATAAAATTACTGATAGTTGTAAAGCTAGTGATGGTAAATTACATTCAAAGTGGTGGGGATTCTTTCAACAGGTACCTCAAAACACACATAAGAGAGATTCCTCTAATATATTTAGCACATGGCAGTCCCCTGTGCCTATTCTAATAGTCCCCAGGGCTATGTGGTAGACAGTTCCTCTTAACAATTCTGAAGCCAATACCAGTATTCATAAACAGACTTGTGACCCCTGGGCCATTCCATTATGGAAGCTGTTAAGGGGACTTTCTGGGGCCAAACTAGGACAATCCTGGGAGAAATAGAAACTAACAATGGCATAGCTAACCCTTTGACCAGGTGTATCTCACACCTTGGAAAAATTGGGAAGATGGAATGATTACTGAAGGGTCTAAACTATCATGAAATGTAATATTACTTATGTGATTGACAAGAACTCAGGAGGAATTTATTGGATTTTATAAGAAAATTTCTCAGCTAAACATTTAAATGATCAGGCTCCAAAATTAAGGTATTCCTTGTGTTGGAATGGGTAAAACTTCATAGGGGACTACAGACTAATAATCATTTGAATGCACAAGCAATAAACAAGTTGCAAAATTAATGTACAGCAAGGAGAAATCTCATGCAGTGTTTATCAAGAAGCTGATTTAACTGTTCACTACTTCTATGATATATTTAAAGGTTATTCCCCCAAGAAAATATTATACTTGATTTTTAAATTCATCCTATTTTCATACATATGGTTACTTTGCTTTGTATTTTACTATGGACTTGCTGGATATTTGTATGGGTATAATTTGCCCAGAGTAAGGTAGAGACAGCAATGGAAATAATTAGAAAATTGTGGTGTTACTACTTTATTTTAACTAAGGGGATTATAAGGGTAAACATAAATCAAAAACACATTTTTTTTTCTCATGGTACAAACAAGGAAAAAGGCTCACCTCCTCCTTTACTTAAAAAAAAAAAAAAACTTAAAATTTTAAAACCTTTCTCTGTCCCTTTGAGATGTATGTAAATATTTTTAGAAGCTACATAAGCCTTTTGCCAGCTTTATAACCTAGGAATGTCTTTCTGAAGGAGTTGGGGGCCATCTCTCTGAAATGTAAGTATCAAGGAAGTTAGAATCCTTATCTCCCCATCTCCACGGGAGTTTAACTTGGGCTCTTGCTCCAAATTTTAACTACCTTGCTGTCATAGAGGTATGAAAAGTTTTATCATTCCTTTGAATAGAACATGCTTAGGAAACACAAAGACAATCCCAATTACCAGGTGGATTCAAGATATACTATGTGTGATAAATGGTGCTGTCAAATCCTTGTCCTTGAGATCTAGTAGTTATTGCTTATCTTGAAAACATGTATGTAATAGGTTGTATCTGCTAGGCTATATAAAAGAATGAGATTACTTTCTTTCTTTGCAAACTCTTTAGCTGATTAACCAGGATGCATCACATTCTGGTGTAATGCTCATTCAATAATAAAATTGTTCTTCTTTCTTGTCTACCTTTATAAAGATGTTTTCTAGGTTGAAAGATTTTGTTTACCATTATATTTTCCCCAACACCACTCATACATTTATGAAAAAAAAAAAATGGTAACACTTAATTCTTATTTACTACTCATTCCCCTTCATTCAATCACCAAGTCACCAGGTAGGCATCACCTAGCTTAATTACCTATTAATATTCTTTCACTTAAAATGCACAGATCTCAATGTTACAGTTTTAATTAATGAAGGCAACTCTTTTATCCATACCTCAATGAAGATATCAAGCCAAAAATTTCTATCATGTCACTTCCCTCATCCTTTCAGAGATATCTACTTTTCTGACTATAAATGGCATCTTACCATCTACTTTTTTGGTCTGGTTTCTCTAGTTCAGCATATTTTCTGTAAAATATACCCATGTTGTTTCATGTATCAGTAGTTTGTTCTTTTTTATGGCTGAGTAATATAATAGTTCTGTGAATATATCTGAGTTTGTATATCTTTACTCCCATTGATAAGCCATAGTATTATTTCTGGTTTTGAGCTATAGTAAATAAAATGATTATTTTCCTCTATCTATTGAGTAAATACCTACACATGAAAACATTAGGTCAAAGTGTAGTAGTGAATGTTTCTAAAAGGAATCAACATAATTTTTTCCAAAGTTGTACAATTTTATATTCCCACTAACAATATCTGAGAGATCTAGTTGTTACACAGTCTCACTAACATTTGGTGTTTGAGTATTTTTAATTTTTGCCATTCTAAAGCTAATATAGTAGCATAACATCATGGTATGAGTTTATATTTCCCTATTGACTAATGATTTTTAGCAATTTTATATGTCTGTATTGACCATTCATATATCTTACTTTTTAAAGTGCCTAGTCAAATCTTCAGGGCTATATTTCGTCTTATTATTTAGTCATAGGAGTTCATTATATATTCTGGTACCAGACATCTGTCAGATATGTATTTACAAATATATTTTTCTGGTCTCTGGCTCTGGCAAATTATTTCATTTTCTTAACATTGGGCATTGATGAGTGCAACCCTCTCTCCCCTCCCCCTCCCCCTTCCTCCCCCTCTCCTTCTCACTCTCTTAATATTCTAGGTTTTTTTAAAAAATCAATTTTATTGATACATATTTAAAAAGCATAATCCATCCAAAGTGTACAATCAATGGTATTCAGTATAATTACATAGTTGTGCATTTATATTTCAATCATTTCAGAGCATTTTCATTATTCCAGTAATAATAATAATACTAAAAATGAAAAACCAGCCAAACAAACAAAACTCATCACCTCTCAGTCTCTCTTTATTTCCTGTGTCTATGTGTTCTAAAACTTATTGGAAGAGAGGTATTGAAATGTCTCAATTATAAGTGTGAGTTTATCAATTTCTCCCTTCAGTTCTACAAGTTTGTGTTTAAGATATTTTGAAGATGTGTTATTAGTTGCATAAACATTTAGAATTGTTACATCATTTTGGCAAATTGACCTATTTATTGTTATAAAACGTTCCTTTACATCCTTGGAAATATTTTCTCTCTGAAATCTATTTTGCTGGTTTTTAAAATCCATTCCACATTTCTTTTGATGAGTATTATTATATCTTTTTTTATATCTTTTCTATTCTTTATCTTCTAGCATATTGGTATCTTTATATTTAATATGGGTTTTGCATAGGCTGATTAATTTTCATTATTTTATTAAGTTTTTGGACTCAGTCTTTAATTTATATTTCGTGTTAATAATGTGGCTTGAATTAAATTTCTATTTGTTTCATCTCTTCTTTGTTCTTTTTTTACCCTCTTTCTCTGTCTCCTTTTGAATTATTTGAGAATTTTTATTATTTCACTTTAACTCCTTTGTTGGCTTATTAGCTATAACTCTTTGTTGTGCTATATTTTTGTTTGCTCTAGGTTTTATAGCATGCAGTTTTAATGTATAACAGCTTTGTTTTAAGTAACATTATACCACTTTATTTAGCACATAAAATTTTGCAGTAGTATACTCCAGTTCCCCTTCTCCCAGGCTTTGTCATGTACTTTATTTTTAGATATGTTATAAACCTTAGACCAGATTATTATTATTTGTGGCTCAAAAAGTCAATTATCTTTTAAAGATTTTTTTTTAAATTAAAGTTTTTTATTTTCCTTTTGCAGTATTCTTCATTCCACTGTTTAAATCCTCACTTCCATCTAGTATCATTTTCTTCTGCTACAAGAACTTCCTTTACTGTTCCTTGTAGTGTAAGTGTGTTGTTAATGAATGCTTTCGATTTTGTATGTCTGAAACAGTTTATTTTATTTTGGAGTTTGAAAGACACGTTTGCTGGGTAAAAATTCTAGTTTGAAAGCTTTTTTTTTTCTTTCAGCCCTTTAAAGATGTTGCTCTAGTTTCTTCTGATTTCCATTGTTACCAATGACAAGTATGTTGTCATTCTTCTGTTTTCCTTTATATATACTGAGTCTGAACTTTCTTGATTCCAAGATTTTCATTCATCAGATGTTTTGAGCAATTATATTATGATTCTCTTGGTATTGTTTTATTAGTGTATCTACAGCTTCAGTTTCATTGAGCTTTCTGACCTACCTGGGTTTAAATTTGCATCAGATTCTTATGTTTTTGGCTATCATTTCTTCAAATATTATTTCCCCAGGCTCTCTATTCTCTTGTTGGGACCTAATTCCATTAATATATTAGGCCACTTGCAGTTCTTCCAAAGCTCTGAGGGCCTCTGTTCTTTCTTTTTTTCAGATGTTTTTTTCCTCTGTTTCATTTCTATAGTTTTTGCTCTATGTATTCAAGTTCACTAATATTTTTTCTATCAATTCTTATTTCTGTTAATCCCATCCAGGATATATTACATCTCAGAAATTGTATGTTTTTATTTCTGGAATTCAATTTGATCATTCTTATATCTATCTATACCTGACCTTCCCTATTAATTATGATTCCCTTTATCTTCTTAAACATATGAATATATCTGAAAGATTTGTCTTTAACCTTCTTGTTTCCTATTCCCACCATCTGTGTTACTACTGGTTCTGTTGATATTGATTGATTTTTCTCCTTTTTGTAGGTTGTATTTTCCTGCTTCTTTCCATGCCTAGTAATGTGTTATTGGATGCCAGGATTTTTTGAGTTTTACTCTGTGGGTGGGATACTTTTATAATCCTTTAAATATTCTTGAACTTTATTGTGGAACAAGTTAAATTACATGGAAACAGTTTGATCCTTCCAAGGCATGCCTTTATGCTTTGTTATGCAGAAATGGACCAGCCTTTACTCTAAGGATGTTAGTTTGATTGCTTTTCCCTGACTACAGAAATAATACTCTTCTGATTATTCTGTTTTATCCCTTATGTGGGATGAGGTTTTCCAAGCTGTCTTTGTGAATAAGAACTTTTTCCACCCTGTGTGAACAACAAGGATTATATTCTACTGTTGCTTTTTGGTGTTTTTACACTTGTGTTTGGGAAATTTTCTCATATGCATACACTAATAAGCACTCAACAGAACACTATAGGGAAATCATTGGCAGGATTCTAAGCTCCATCTTGGTTCAGCCTTCTCGTTTCTTAAAATCTTCTGCTTCTCCAGTGTTCTTCACTGTGAATTTTATCTCCTTTTGGTTTCCAAGAGAACTTTGCTCTTATTCCAATTCAAGGAAACTTCTGGGTTATCTTTTGGATCCTCCAATTTGTATGACATCCTGAAAACTCTCTCTAGGCAGTGAGATGTGCAATTTTAGGGCTTATTTATTTTGTTTCCCTTCTCTAAGGAAAGCAGTCCTGTTCTGCCTGCTTACTAATGGCTGAAAACTGTTTCTTGTTCCATATGTTTTATTGATTGTTTTAGATATTTGTAGCAGGATAGGATATCAAGTCCTTATTCAACCATCATAGCCTGTAGTAGAAGCCTTTTCTTTTGTTTTAACTTTTTATTGTAGTAACAAGTAAGCAGTACAAAATTTCCCATTTTAATCACATTCATGTGTACAATTTGATAGTGTTAATTATATTCCTAATATTGTGCTATCATCACCAATATCAATTGCCCCTAATTTTTCCTTACCTCAAGCAGAAACTACTCATCCATTAAGTTATAACTCTCTGTTCCATCCTTGCCCCTTAGCCCCTAGTAACCAATAAACCACCATTTGTCTCTATGAAGTTTGCATCATCTAAATATTTCCTATAAGTGAGATCACACAACATCTGTCTTTCTGTGTCTGGTTTATTTTCCTCAACATGATGTTTTTAAGGTTGAATAGGAAAAAATAATTATGAACCATATATCTGAAAAGGGTTTAACATCCAGAGCATTTAAAGCACTGCTACAATTCAACAACAAAAAACAAATGGCCCAATTTAAAAATGCGCAAAGGACTTCAACATATATTTCTCGAAAATTGATATACAAATGACCAATATACACACGAAAAGATGTTCAACATCATTGGTCACCAGGGAAATGCAAATCAAAGTTTCAATGAAATGCCATTTCACACCATCTTCGTGTTTTTAAGAAAAACAGACCATGTGTTAGATGACCAATTATCAATAACTTTTAAGAAAACTGAAATCATACAATATATGTATGCTTTTCTTGAATGAATTGGGTTTTGTTTTTGTTTTTGTTTTTCTGTTTTTTGGGGGGGAGGATTTCAACTGCTTTCTTTCCTTTTTTTAAAATATATATTTTAAAATATACTTAGATTACATAAATGTTACACAAAAATTACAAGGATTCCCATGTTCCCCACCTCCCACACCTCCCATAACATCCCACAAAAACATCTTTCATTAGTGTGGCACATCACCTGCAATGGATATACACATCCCGGGGCTTTGCCATTAAGCACGGACCATAGTTCACATTGTAGACCACACACTTTCCCACACAGTTCTGCATGTTATGTGAGGATATAAAATGGCCTATATCTGTCATTACAATGTCACTCAGAATAATTCCCAAGTCCCGAAAAAAGCCCCTGCATTACAAATGCTTTTCCCTCTCCCTGTCCCCAGAGTGTCCAGTGGCCACTGGCTCCACATTAATGCTTTAATTTCTTCCATTGCTTGAATCACAATATGTCTGTAACAGAATAACAGTAAGTCTACTCTAGTCCATAGTTCTTCCTCCAATCCTGAGGAGTCTGGGATGGTGATGTCCACTCTACCTCCAAGTGAGAGGGGGCTTATATCCCATGGATAAGCTGGATGAGATTATCCTGCCTGCAGCTGTAGACTCTCTCAATACCCTGGAATGGCCATTGTCCATCATCATCTCCCTGCCAGGTGTCCTGGGTGAGTCCATTGAGCTGTAGAGTAGGAATTGCAGCTCCACCAAGATTCCGGGCCTAGCTAGCACATGGACAGCCCAAAGACTCCAGTCTCTGGACGTACACCTACAAACTCCAGCATCACATATAGGTTTGAATAGAAGGGACTGATGGATCATGTTCAGGGAGGACTTATTTGAATCCAACTCTGTCACTCTTAGGAGCACAGATTCCAAAGTAGAGCCCACTGATAAGGCATCAATCTCTGGAGCTATCCCCCCTTATATAGGACCTGGGTGTCTCCATAACCCTCAGGAGCCCCTCTGTGTGGGGTGATGTGCACTTTGGTGTTCTATGAGATCCGGCTGAGTTGTGCATAAGCGTTACCTCTGGGATGACCTCCTGACTCTCTTTGAAGTCTCTTAGCCACATGAAGTCATTTGTCTTTACCTTTTCCCCCTTTTATTCAAGGTCTTTTTACAGTCGTATTGCCAGTTGGCACTTGGTGTTAATCCCTCATTGTCAGGGAGGATCATCCCTGGGAGTCATGTCCCATGCTGGGGGGAAGGTAATGTATTCATATGCTGAGTTTGGCTTAGAGAGAGGCCACATTTGAGCAACAAGGAGGCTCTCAGGTTGCAACCCTTAGGCACCCCATAACAGTAGGCTAAGTTTCAATTACAAGAGCAAAGACTCGTAAGGCTGGTCATCAATAACAAGAACCCATTAGTGGACCATCCTCCTTTGCCAGACACTGCCCCTGCACTGCTCCATTTTCCTATTAATTGTGTTTGGTTACTATATGGGCTTCATCTTCAAGGATGGTTTAGATCACAGAAGGGTTATAATGGGGGCTGCAGAGAATCATTGGTGGGGGGTGCCTGGGATGGGAGATTCATGGGAGGAAGTTCATCTGAATTTACATGAAAGATATATAAAATTGTCCAAATGTCAATGGGTTGGGGCATGGTCACAGTGGGTGGACAATCACTCAATAAATGAGGGAATACTGAATTCCCAGCCTGGAGAGGTCTGCCACATTCTCCAAGGGTGAATGAATTGTGTACACTTGAGAAGAATGTGCATATTGTTTTTGTTGGATCAAGTGTTTTATATGTGTCTTTTATGTCTAGTGGGTTTATAGTACTGTTCAAGTCCTCTATTTTCTTATCGATCTCTGTCTGGATGATCTATCCAGTTTTAAAAGTGTGTATTTTAGTGTCCTACTATTAATGTAGAAACATCTATTTCTCCCTTTGAATCTGTCGATGTTTGCTTTATATATTTTGTGGCTCTGTTATTAAGTGCATATATATATAATTATTATATCTTCTTGAAAAATTAATTTTTTATAGTATGTTTTGTCTTTCTACATCCCTTGTAAAAGTTTTTGACTTAAAATCTTTTTATCTGATATTAGTGTATCAATCCCCTCTCTCTTTGTTTGCTATTTGTGTGGAATAATTTTTACATCCTTTCACACCCAACCTTCTTGTGTCTTTGAATTTAAGGTGAATCTCTTATAAATAGTATATAGTTGGGTCACATTTTTAAAAATCCATTCTGCCAGTCTCTGCTTTTTGGCTGGAAGTTTAACCCTTTTACTTTTAAGGTAACTACTGATAGTAGAGGATTACCTCTACACTCTTGCTCTTTGATTTTTGCAAATCTTATAATTTTTTGCCCCATGTTCTTCCACATTTGTCTATATTTGTATTTATTTCATCTTTTGTAGTGAATTCTTTAGAATATCTTCTAAATTTCTTCTGTATATATTTTTTCAGTTATTTTCTTTGTGATTACCAAGAGGTTTAAATTTGACATCCTAAATCTATAACAATTTCATTCAATTTCATAACAACTTAGCTTCAATAACAAACATAACTATATTTCTCTCTCCATCCTCCCACATTTATGTTCTCCTGTCACTAATGACATTTATTCATTATCAGTCCTAAGTCATAGATTTATCAATACTCATCATGCATTTACATTTTAAATCCTGTAAGAAGTGAAAAGTGGAATTACGATACGATAATACAATTGTACTATTTTTTTTAAGCATATACTTACTTTTTTTGTTGTTGTTGTTATTTAAAGTATTTATTGAACACCTTATGTATGTGTTACACAGATGCATTATATATCATTAGATGTGTTTCTGCATTAAGAATATGTAACATCAGTTGTGTTATAAAGGTCATTTCTGTGATGTAGATTATAAACAGCTCTACTGTATTTTTTTTTTTTTTTTTTTTTTT
>JAKSZT010054334.1:45543104-45586124 GCA_026826555.1 Tolypeutes matacus | reverse complement strand
ATATATATATACATATATTTTAAGAGGTGCTTAGATTACCTAAAATACTTACTTTTACTGGACATCTTTATTTCTTCTTGTGACTTTGGAGCATTGTGTAGTGTCCTTTCCTTTCAACCTGAAGGAATCCATTAAGTATTTCTTATAGACTGATTTACTTGTGTTGACCTCCCTCAACATTTGTTTATCTAGAATGTCTTAATCTCTCCCTCATTATTGAAAGATCATTTGCTGGATATAGAATCCTTGGTTGGCCATTTTTTTCTTTAGCCCTTTAAATATGGCATCACACTCCCTTCTTGTCACCATAGTTTCTGATGAGAAACCTACATGTGACAGTTTGAATTTGTTGAATGAAAAAAAAAAAAAAAAAAAGATTGTTTTTTAACAAATCCATTCCTGTGGGTGGGAGACACTTTGATTGCATTAGGTTCTGTTAAGAAATCTTGATTAGATCACTTTTGATTAGACTATGTCAGTGAGGTATGAATCAGGGTTGGGTCTCCTTCCTCTTACTGGAGACTTATATAAATGGAGACACAGAAAGAAAGAAAAAAAAAAAGCCCGCTCTGCCATTTTGACTTGGCCATGTGAAAGAGAGGACTCAAGGATCGCTAGCAGCCAAAGCTGAGGCATGAAGCACTCAAGTAGGTGGGCCATGGAGCAGCTCAAGGCTGAAGAGATAAGCCATAAATCTCAGCTGAGCTTCAGGGAGTAAGCAGAGCTGCTGAGACAGAGAGGAAGCCCGGAAAGAGACAAGCCACTGCTTAATCACCCACAGTGAGTTCTGGGGGGAGTAATTTCTGGAGGGGAAGGCAAGGACTTCAGTAAAGATCAGCTCCCATCTTGCCTCACCACGTGGCAGGATGCCAGGAGCACAATACCCTTTATAAAAGCCAACCCATTTCTGGAACTTTGCTTTGACGGGCTTGTGGCAAACTAAAACAGTACACTTAATCTTATTGAGGCCCACTTGTAAATGATGTGTCAGTTCTCTCTTGTGACATTCAAGATTCTCTCTTTTTTTGTCTTTGGCATTTAATAGTTTGATTATAATGTGTGTCTTGCTTTGGGACTATTTCAGCCTATCCTGTTTGGATTTTGTTAAGCTTCTTGTATGTGTATATTCATATTTTTGATAAACTTGTGAAGTTTCCGGTCATTATTTCTTCAAATACTTTTTCTGCCCTTTACTGTCTTTTGTCTCCTTCTGGGACTCCCATAATGCATATATTGGTACATTATGGTTTTCCACAGGTCTCTCAGACTCTATTTTCTTTTCTTTCTTTCTTTTTTTTTTTTTTTTTAAGATTTTATTTATTTATTCATTTATCCCCCCCTTGCTGCTTGTGCTCGCTGGGTCAGCTAACCACGCCATGCAGGCGGGCTTGCCTTCACCAGGAGGCCCCGGGAACTGAACCGGGGCCTCCCATATGGTAAACGGGAGCCCTACTGATTGAGCCACAGCCGCTTCCCTATTTTCTTTTCTTAATGCTGTTTTTCTTACTGTTCCTCAGACTGAATAATTTCCACTGTTTTATCTTTGAGTTGTCCGATTCTTTCTTCTGTCAGATCCAAACTGCTATTTGACCTCTCTAGGGAATTTTTCATTTCAGTTATTGTGAACTTCAACTTTCATATTTTTGTTTGGTTCCTTTGAGTGATTTCTACCCCTTCATTGAAATTCTATTTTGTTTATCTAATGTTTTCCTGATTTCTGTTCATTCCATTTAGATGATTTTTCAGAAGTCTTTGTTTAGTACGTCCAATGTCTGGTATTCCTCGCTGATCGGTCTCTAATGCTTTATCTTGACCTTTGCATTGGGCCATCATTTCCCTTTAGTTTTTATGTCTTTTAATATTTTTTGTTGCACACTGAACATTTTGATATTTTAATATGTTACCTTAGACTTTTAGTCACTGAGGTAAAGTGACTCGTAACCAATAGTATTATGGCAGATATTTCTCTGAATGGCTGCAGCTATAAACAACAACAGAAATAATAATATTAAAAGAAAACATTTTTTCCAGTCTTTGCTGATTGGCCTGTGTAAGTGCTCTTCTTCAGAGCTTAGTCTTAGCAATGAGTTTAAAGAAAAGCCTGAAGTGACAGCATGGACACCAGGTCTTTTGTGAACCTGTGTCTTCCCTTGGCATCTTTAAGTGGCATTAGGAATTCCCCTATTTACACAGATCTGAAAGTTCCTTTCCCTTTAAAAAATAGTGCTTCCTCCCAGTCACAACTGCTACACTGTATGTCCCACAGCCAGCAATCCTTTTGCCCAGGCACCTGTGTTTATACCAGTCTCCTGTAGCATTCTAACTCCCCTGTGAGTCACCTCTACATGCAGGGCTAACTTTGGAATGGTGAGCCTGTGACAAGTGTTCTGGTTCAGTTTTTCCAGCTATCACCAGTCAAATTAGCACAGGCATAAATGCACACTAGTATGTGTACAATGGTTACTCAGCTCCCTCAAGAACCAGGACCAGAGACCCACCCTGGGAGTACGGGCTGGGACTGTACAAGCTGGGGAAGGATGAATGAAGGACCAGACAGGGCACCGTCAAGTTTTTCTATTGCTTTTAAATGGCCTATTTCTTGATTTGGTGCCCACCTTATTACTGCAAACCTTTAACTGTTTTTTTCAGAGCTCAGAGAAAGAAGGTTCTGCCAGTTTTTGCTTATTATTTATATCTTCTAAGGGAAGATAGAACCCTGGAGGGTCTCAATCTGTCATCTTGGTGATGTCACAGTCTAATTTTTAACTTAAAAATGTTTATTTAATCATTCTTAACTTTATTCTGTTCATTCTTAACCCTGCATTGAATTTAAAAGTATAATATTTATCTTTGTTATATGAAGACCATATATATATGCATAACCATATATATATATATATATATATACTGTGCTATGTACATTCTTGGAAGGGGAGGGACATTAAGAAAACAATGCCTAAAATGGCCTTTGAGGGCTATACTTTTTTTTTTTCTTTTAAAGGTTAACAAGAAGTGTTCTAAGGAAAATAAAAATTACTCATGGTTTTCCCCAAGTTTTTAATATACTAAATCCTTAGAAAGGGATGAACTTGAAGCAAAATTATTTACCAAACTTCTAATTGATAATTTATTTTAAAATAAGTAAAAGAAAATGAAGGTGCACTTTTATTATATGCTAAAATGTATACCTTAAAAATAAATTTTGATATGTCAGTTTGCATTTCCAATCATTTCTCTGATATAGATTTGCAAGGCTTTTTTCCCCTAAGACACCATGCCTACAATTTGGAAGATTGCTTTCAAATGGAATGTGATGGCTGAGTTATTATATAGGTAGGTCAGGGATAATTCTTATACCTGCAATCAACTGATGCTCACTTTATTGATCACTACAATTAGTGGTGCCTTTCCTAGAAAATAAGTGATATTGAAAGAGTTAATGGTATTAATTGTTAATACTGTCTTCTAAACTGTAGGAAAAATTCAAAGCTAACAAACTATCTCTTTTTCTATCCATTTCCATTCCTTCTTCCCTCATCTCTATTGAAAAGGAATTCCAATAAAAATCAATGAACTCAGTTAACTACCTTCCATAAGTTACAGTAATTATATTTTTCCCATGCACCTCCATATTCTTACCACCTTGAAAATAGTGATGTACATTTGTTATAGTTCATAGAAGAATTTTCTTGTATTTGTGCTATTAGCCATAAACTTCAGCCACCTCTTGGCTCACTGTGTGCTTCAGTCCCTAGATTAATCTCTAGCTTTCTTTCAATTGACATTACATCCCTAGATTACCCATTTCAGCCACTATTCTTGCATCAATGTCAAAGAAGTTGCTGTGTTAATAATAAGGGTGGATGGAAAAACATATCAAATGTATATTATAAAACATAGTTAGTGGTGATAGACTGATGATGTTCTCTCATAATCTAAAACAAATGTTCCACAACAATGTAATGTGTTGGTAGAGGAGTGTTGTATGGGAATTCTGCACATTGTTCATGATTGTTTTTGTAAGTTCACAACTTCTCTAGCAAAAATATATATGTTAAAAAATATATATATTTACGAAGCCAATGAATTTGGAAGTAGAAGAATTATCTTTTTATCAACTTCAACTTCTTTTCTGACCATGGAGAATGCAAAAGGCAAGGAGTGGAACTCCACAGAGAAGTTAGGGGAAGAATGTGTGACTCTCAAATTTGAACCTGTGCCAGTAGAAATGGAAGAAGAACAGTGGGCTTCCAGTGACCCAAGCACATCAGGTTTACCAGGAGCCTCGACTAAGGGCATCAAATGAAAAAAAGAAACATGAAAGATGACAAAATTTCCTCTTCACAAGAGAATGCCTCATGCAAAGGCAATCCAAAACCTCGGAAGAAGACAGCAATTCCTCCATTACGATCTAAACTGCTAACCTCAACATGCTTCATGGAGACATTGAGCGGGCCTGGTGCCCTCAATTAAAGCTGAGCACCAGAGGCCAGAAATTAGATGTCTTCTGAAAGCACTGACCCTCCAGAAGAGAAGGGCATATTTGTCCTTGCAGACTCTAGTCTTTCCGAAGGAGTTAATATAGTTGTGGTGATGATGTCCCCTTAGTGGGCTGAGTTGGCCAGATGGAGGAGAATTGCAGCAAGGGCTCGCTGTATGGATGCAGTGGAACCGACACCAGAAGCCTATGGGTTCAGGTGGTATGTGGTACATGGAAGAATTCTCCTTGAATTCTTCATCTTTTGAAGAAGATGATGTTTGCAGATGTTTGGCTTCATCTGCAGTTTTATGGTGGACAAGCCTGGGTCCCTGCAATACAAGTGGGAGTGAATGGACTCTTCATGATATCTGCCTGCAGTTTTCCACCCCTACACCTGGAGGACAATATGTTGTGCCCCAAATGTGTTCAGAGGAATAAGGTCTTAATGAAAAGCCTCCAATGAGATTACAATATACGGGCAAGGGCAATTCCATGATTGCAATTGATGGTGGAAAAGGTCCACAATCAACTCTGGTGCCACCGACAGCAGAGCCCTGAGCCTCACCATGCCCTCCATCTTCCCTGCTTACAGGACACACAAACTTGCAGTCTCCTCTCCACAAGGTCTCCACAAGGGCCTGCAGACTTTCCCATCAGGCCCTAACAGTGCCTGCTCCTTCGTGGATTGGTACATAGAAGACTCTTTTGTTCAAAGGTGAAAAAAAATTGCAAATTACTATTCATTCCAGTTTAATTAGATGAAAAAGTTGTCCATACTATCAAATATCTACCCTCCTGAAATAAAATTGACTTCAGCAGCTCTTTTAAGTGGGATGTTTTTCAGCTGAAAATTGTGAAGTTTAGTGAAGATATAACAAAGTTACCCCTGTACTGGACTTCTTCCCCAGAATCCTGACTGCTTTGGATTCTGCACCTTTTTAAATATAAGTTTAGTGACTTCAAACTATTGAATATTATAAGCTGAAGAGAAAGCTGTTATTCCTCCCCCCTCCCTGACAAAAACATGATTCTTGAATACAAAACAGCATTTTTCAAAAAAAGTTATTCTTCAGACTTTTGTGACTTGGCTCTAGGATAAAATTTGGGTCCTTCCCCAATTTTTGTATATTGAATTAGAAATATTTATATAAAACAATTCATTGCCCACTGTTTTAGTGGGTGTGGTAGTTTGGTATTGTTTATGAATTCCAAAAATAAATATTGGATTGTGTTTGTAAACTGATCTGTTACTCTGAGCATATTAGATTGTATTAAACTCAGAGGTTTCACTTTTACTTGATTAAATTATGATTAGGACTTTGATTTGGCCACATCAGTAGGACATTGAGTCTCTACTCCCTTGGTAGGCAGGAACTCACAGAGAAAATGACATGGCAGAGGAGAAAGCTTTTTAATTTTGATGCTGGGACCCCCGGAAGTAAATACACAGAGAAGGAGAACACAGAAGCAGATACCAGGGAGAGAGAGTGCTCCATAGACACAGCCCTGGGAAGAGAGATGAGCCTGATAATCTACAGCTGACCTTGTGGAGAGAACAGAGCATCTGAGCCCAGAAAGAAACTAGCCCCGGGGAGAGAGACAAGCCTTATGCCAGCCTACATCTGAGAACAGAAGGAGCTGGGAGCACATAGCCTTAGGAGGAACAAGAAGGCTGAACTGTTGCAAAGACTGGCAGCCATCTTGTTCCAACACGTGACAAAAGACTTTGGTGAAGGAAGTAACTTATGGCCTTGTACTGTAAGTTTCTACCCCAAATAAATACTCTTTGTAAGAGCCAATGGATTTCTGAACTTTGCATCAGCACCCCTTTGGCTGACTAATACAGTGGGCCTTAGCCATGGCATGCAAATTATTATTAATGTTTTTAGTGCAAGGAAGTAACAAGGCAAAAATCGTATTTTATAAATTTTTTTACATACAAACTAAATTTATAGTCCAGTGAATTTTGGAAACAATCTGATACTTTTCATTTGTCCTATGTTTTTGTTTTTTTTTGGCAGTTTCCCATGTTTTATTATTATGAGTAGAGAGCTGTATTCTTGTTTTTTTGTTATTTAGTTTTTTGTAGTTTCTTTATTTTTTAAATATATTTTTATTACAGAAGTTGTGAACTTACAAAACATCATGCACATGTATAGAATTCCGATACAACACTTCACCAACACACAGCACTATTGTGGAACATTTGTTACAGATTATGAGATAATATCATCAGACTTTTACCACTAACTTTGGGAAAGCTGTATTTTTAATTTGCTCCAATGAAGATATCAAAAGTAATACAGTGGCAGTAGTGGTGGTGTTGGAAAGTTTGTAGCTATCATTGTGTAGACTGGTTTGGGCAAGAATCCTCAATAAATTTTGAAGCCAGACAGGAAAGTTTGTTGAGGCTGCCAGCAGGATATTTCCAAAGTCTCAACAGTGAATCCTCACAAATTGTTCATTATCGATCAGAGTACATAGAAATGCAGCAGCCCAGCAAGGAGGTTGAGGGGGGTGATACGACCTGAATCTGAGTACCACCACTGAAATAGGCTGTTAGGAGGGCATTTTACTAAAATTTTCGGTGCCTAAATTTCCCCATTTGTAAAAAGAGTACAGAGGTGGTATCTTAGGGCTGATATGAGGATTAACTGAATTAATTGCAACTGAATGACATCTTAGTTTTTGTATCTATACAATGTGGCTGATTACAATAACCACTTTAGAGGGATTTTTTGAGGATAAATGGTTAATTTATATGAAATAGTACTGTATATGGAAAATAATATGATCTTTAAATGTTATCAGCATTACCTGTTATATTGTAAGGACTTCACAGATATTAACATGGTATTTAAAGAGAGAATGTGTGTGTATATATAGGTGTGAAATCTCAAAGTACTGATAAATCATTATAGATTCCCCTAAAAAGCCAATGATACAATAACTCTACAGTCCTCAGAAGTATATTTTCCAGAGGAGAAAATTGGGTTACCTTCTATGTAAAAGGCCCCTTTCTATTCCTCTCTCTCCTCTGTCTCTTGATATTTTCCGACCATCATTCCTCCATCTTGCCCTCCATTATTTTGCATCTTTTGAGGTATCCCTCTTTTGAAACTTTTCTCACTAGTTCCTTCTTTACAGCTGGTGAAATAACATAGCCAAGGAACTCTATCCACAAAAGACGTTCACATCTTCGTAATATCTTCTGTAACTGGCCCCCTGCTTATTTGGAAATCCGACAAAAACAAAGCCAGGAAAAAGTAACAGAGATAGTTTTAAAAGCTGACTTAAGGTTTCACGCCCTTAGCTAGAGGAAAGGGATATTCAAGGCATGTTCCAACTGAGTTCACTTGGGAGTAGACTAAAGAGGGGCTTTGCAGCCAAATGCCTCCCTAGGAACCAAGCATGTGCATATGCCTGAGTGCCTTCTGTGCACCTACCCACCCAAAAACCAAGGGGGGTGATTACAGCCACAGTGTACAGCTGGCTGGCAATTCAGGTGAAGAAACTGGCCAAATAATCTTCTCAGGAGACATATCTGACATCTGGTATGGCTTGGCAAACTAAGATATGGATTTGGGAGGCAGGCTCACTTTGTAACTTCAAACTTCAAAAACAGCTGCATTTCCTAAAGAGTTAGTCCCTTACAGAGTGGAAAGTGCTGAACTGCTAGTGGATATGTATCACTATGTCTGTTTGAGGGAAAGGGTAAACTATTGGAGACTCTCAAATTATATGTTAAAGGAGATTTTATAGTAACCTCATGTCTATACCCAAAGCGAGTCATATATAAAGCCTTGGAGGATCAATTTAGAATTAAATTGAAAGAACATATGCATGCTTAATGGATCATCTATGATGTTGAGCAAGATAAATATAATATCAGCAGAAAAATAAAGGTAAGCTATTTTTCAAAATAGGCTGAGTTTGATTGTATGTTTTGAATTTGGTTTTGTTGGGCCCTGGGAGTTGTATTTCCTTCTTTATTTCCTGTAGTTCAGCCATGACTGAAAGTCTTGCCCTTTAAAGAGCAGAAAGCCAAACTCTTTTTTTTTTTTTTTTTTTTTTGGTGTATTCATGTAACACATATTGGTTCAGATACTGACTGCATGACCTGGAATTAAATTACAACTGGACAGTAAAGAGAATAAGGGGACTTCAAGGCAAATGAGGTGCCTTCTGCTGCAAATTCCTAAATATTGCAGGATTTTTTTCCCAAGAGAGGCATTAAACGTTCAGCAGACCCATTTCATGTAAGTGGGCACCATTAATGAATCCTCTTCCCTCAGAATTTCTTTCCCTCTTAGGCTAATTTTTGTAATTGAATTGTTTCTTATTTTGGAATATGATCTTATAGATGCACTAAAATTTATTATAATATTCATGTAAGGTGGTGCCTACCCCTTATATTTCTAGAATTTAGGAGAAACCTAGGGAAAAGAGACCAAGATTCTGTTTTTCTTAGTTATTCTTTAGGTTGTATACTGAGAGGTACACACAATTCTCACGGCTTATATATTGACATAGATACTGCACCAGCATAAGAATTTAACCTGGAATTTGTAGACCAGTCATCACTAAATAATCAATTGTGCCCTTTCCAGGGAGTATACACTTCCTGAGAGCCTAATTCAACTGGGGAAAAGAATAGAGGAGCTTCTTGCTCCTTCTGCCTTTGGGTGTTGACATAGGAGGGCATGATATTTCTTATTGCATACATCATTTTACAAATGTGAATGGAGTCATCCTTGTTGTACTGGTGCCTCTCTTCAAGCTCACACCTATGGCCATATAGGAGGCTGTTATGACCAGCTGATGGGAGGATAAAGGTAAAACTTAGTTCACAGATAGGTTACTTCACTAAATGGGTGGGAATTGACAATGGATTGATGCTGCACTACAACCTATTCAGGGATCCCAAATGGCAGCAATGAGGGGGAAAATGTAAATGGAGACATTGTAACACACTGAAGTTGGAACAGTAGAACTATGGAAAGCACCAGATACGTGATCATTGATTCACTGAATCAACTTTGGAAGTTCTCTCTGATCTTCTTAATCTGAGACTAAATAAATGACTACATAGTTTATGCCATCATTACATAAATTGGATTTGCACTTCTTGCAGTTAAAATGCACCATGTTACATACACCTAGTGGAAAAGAAATATTCTTTAAGAAATAGGAAATTCTACCATGTTAAATGGTATTGAGAATTTATGTAAGTAAATGACCAAGACATAAATGCTTTTAGAAGATAATCACATGAGGGAAGTGTGTCATGTTTCCTGTAAATATGAACACTGAGCTGACAGGATAGGACTGGGGCATAGGTGCTACCATATCTTGCTGCTACTTAAATTTGGCGCCTAATTGTACCTGTGAAGGGACACATGATTCCCTAATCATGCACCTTATAAACTCCTCAATCCGCAGAGTTGCAGGTCCTTCGCCTAGAACTGATATTATGCTCTGTCAGATCTCTGTTCACAGTCAAAGAAGGAAAGTATGGACAACAGGGACCTCACACACCTCTTAATAATCCCAATGCCGAGAATTAAATACTGTTAATCATGTTCTAGAGTGTGTCTCCTGACTGTAGTTATGATACAACATTTCTTTCCTTTCTCTCTTCCTTTATTTTCTGAACAATTTAAGAAAGTTTCCAGTAATAGGCAAAAATATATAACAGAAATCAATATAATAAGAAAAATAAGGATGATGTGAGGAAAATAATAAAATATGAAGACAAGATTAAGTTAATACAGAAGTGTGTATTTCTAATTGCTAAAAGCACATTTTTCAATTTTAGTATTAAAAAAAAGCATAATGGGTTAGTTAACAGTTTTCAAGTATCAAAGATAAAAACAAGATTGATTTTGATGAATCCAATTTTTAAACTACACTTGTCCTATGGATATTAAAAGAAGCATATTATAAAACGACAAAATTTTAAATTATGTCTTTTAGATAAGTGTAACATTGAATTATTCAGAGATAATAAAGAATGAGCAATTACCCATTTATGGGAGCAGGAGACCAAAGAAGAACAACACAGTATTAGTATGTGGCTCTTGAAAATTGGATATATCCTTCTGTGTAATATAGAAATTCTATGGAATTGAGTTGACTACTTTTTTCTCAGGTAATCCTTCACTAGTATTATTTCTTTCTTAAAAGTTTTTTGTTTTTGTTTTTTAAGAATTTAGTGCATGTTATTCCAATTACTTTTACCTGAAAAAATATGGACTTTAAATAAAAGATGTCAACATATAAAAACAGATCTATATGAATTAATAATCCATTAAGTTTGAAGAGAGAGTTAGCAATTTTTAGGAGTATTGAAGAATTTAGCCAAGATTTCTGACTTGACAGATGGTTACCATATATCTGTATAATATCAGCCAAGAGATACTGTTTAAAAAGGAGACCTATATAGATCAATGGTTTATAGAGATCCCACATCTCCTGAGAAGACATTTTGGCCATATTTCTATGCCATTAACAGACTACATGATTTTAGTCTGAAGATGGATGGACCAAAAAAAACCATTACACAAAATGAGCCATAAATATAACCTTGATCATAGTACTGTAAATAGTTTTTGAGAACACACCAAGATATTCTATTTGTAAAATAGATATTTGGACACAAGCTTACTTGACCATTTGTTACAATTCAGTACATGTCAAGTATTACCTGGAAATTACCTGACAGAATTTTTTAAAAATATTTTTTGGAGAGGTTAATTTCAAGCCATTTTTTTTCTGACACTGATTGTCTATTAGCACTATTTTATATCTATAATCAGAAAGGTCTATTTTTTTTCCTATCTTAACTTACACATTTTACATCCTTATTTTATAAAGAACATGAGTGTTAAGAAAGTGTGCATCCAATGTACAGAGAAGTGTTTCTAATTATTAAAATATGAAAAAGGGTGACAAATACACATCTGGTAATATACCACTTGCATGGATCATACTCAATTTTTAAAAAGCCTTTTGAATAAATGCTGGAAGTCTTTTGCATGGTTTTCGGGTATTCAAGATGAATACATATATAGTGGTTTTATATATATATATATATATATATATATATATATATATATTATTTCAAGTGTCTTAATTCACAGCTCTTTTAATATCATAGAACCAAAAACAGCCAAAAATTCAATAAAAGATCCAAATAATAGCATTTTTTTTTTCTCATCAATAGTGATGAATGGCAAAAACAGTTGTGAGCACAGATAAACTCATTGGCTTATCATTCATAATACTTGGACAAGAAAACCTGCCCTGAAATGTGTTTTGTGCTCTTATGATTAAGTTTAAGTATATATCACACATGATTGGAGATTTCATTTGCTAAATGATAAAAAGTGGAGGACACAGCAAAGGCATACAGATAAAAGAAAAAAAGGAGCAACATAAGTTAAATTTAAATAAAATAGCACCTTAATTTCATAAAATTGTCTGTTTACTTTTCTGACTACCCCGAGCAGTATTCCGCACTGAAGTACCTTCACTGTTCTCAGCACAGTTCCAGCCATGGGACGTTTTGCATATTATCTCAACACATTGCATGAATTGTGAAAACAGAATGCTTATTAATCTGTTTATCCATAGTGTCTTGAAGAGTGTATTTTGCTTAGTAGATGTTATATACATGCTTATTCAATAGATTATTGTAAGAAATACATGACAGAAGGATACACGCATATTATAGAGAATAATTGGATGACAATTCTTAAGAACATTGTCATCGGAAAGTTTTTAGGTAAGCTCCCTATACCACCACATATAATACAGAAATGGAGAGCAATTCAGGATCAGATGTTTTATACAGATGCCTGCAGCAGTCTAAAGATACAATTACTTCCGTTGAAATACAGTTTCACATTATTTTAATACATAATTTCTCACAACTTCCAGTAAATGGTGACTCATATGCAGGTCACATTTATGCAATGAAAGGAAGGACAAAGTGCTTACACTTTTCTTTGCCAGAAATTGGGCAGTAGAGAAGTATGAGCTCCACTGTTATTAATATAATGGAAGTAAGAGAATATTTAATTGTTTTTTTTCCCTGAGGACGTTTATGGAAAGCCAGAAATTGCTAGCCCAAGCAGAAGATCCATGCTGAGATTTATTGAGTTGAACCTACAAATTAGCGTGTACCTTTCACACAGCTTCAGAGCCTTTCTGCTCAATCATTATTTGTGCTTCTATGGCTTCCATGGTTACCTACAATTAACTACTTTGTCTAAGAATGCAGCAAGACACTAAGCATATTTTAATTCCCATTCCCATATTTATTCCCTATGTAAAAAATGAACTCAAAATATGTGAAAATGTCTTAACAATTAGAATCATACTATAATTTTATTTTCTTCATGCAAAAAAAGCCCTCAGTTTTTAAATAAATTCTTAATAAAAATATTGGTAAGTTGTAAACATTAAATAAATGTTTACAAATAATTGTTTCTCACTAGATATGTGCTATATAAACAAATATCAAGACACACTATTTCTATAAGTGTGATTTCAGGTGCATCAATTCCTTCCCACATCAAAATACACACAAAACATTTTTTTTTTTAATTGGTGTTTTAAGTTCTACTCTCACACCTTAGCAGTTAAAACCTTGATATATAAAATAATTATTTGAGGTACAAGAAGCTTCTTTATTCCTTAAAATCTTGAAGAATTTAAAAGCAGCATCTAATACAAAATAGGGGTAATTAATAGTGATATTGACTATAAGAATAAAGGTAAGAGAGTATATAAATTGTAGAGAATATCCAATATCAGAAGGATTGGGGTCTTTATACTTGCAATCTATGGGGGAACATATTTTTTTTATGAGTATATTTTCCTGTGTGCTCTGACTGACAATCTAGAGCCTACTATCCTAATTATATTAACCATATTTTCTAGCTTCTGTAAATTGATAATTTAAAATTGATAGCATCCCCGGGTGCATTGGATGGTAAGTCTGTTTCCCGTTCTGTCTGTGACTTCCTTGACACCCTTAGAGATAAAAAAATCATGTGATTCTAGTACATAGTAGATTTGAATAAAAGGCTTAAGGAATAATTTCTCATTGCTAGTGCTAAGATCTATAACCTTTAAAAATATGTACTATCTTTGCATTTGTGGTCTTTGTTCCTTCATTATAGAATGCATTAATGACTGGTGGTATGTTTGATACTTTTCTTTACTCCTCAGAATCTAGTAAAGTTTTGTCCAGTCAATGTCCATTAAGTACAAGATGACTGGCAGCCTTATTTAATGGAATTTGTATAATTAAAGATGTATTTCTTTATATATCTTGCATGCTCTTCAAAACACCCATGATAAATATGCACTTAACAAATATCCCATCAATATTTACTGAGTAGTTATATAAAAGTCAAACCATTTCTGAATACTGCGTTACCTACTGTTACATACTGTTAATATTTAGATGGTTACATGGAAATTGCATGAAAAGAGGATTCAAATGATATTTTTAAAGTTTAAAGTTTTTATCATCATATTTTAATATGTTTTAACTTTCAGTAGCATAACTTTTAAGATCTGTTACTCAGACTTGAAGTAAAAGCTGTGGCAGATACAAGTGCATGTTATTTCATGTAGACATCAAAATGACTTAAGATAAAAACTGAAATTAAAATTGTGTGTAAAGTTAAAACCAGGTAAAACTCATTTTATAAAATATTTTAAAAGGTAAAGATTTTGTTTTTTACGATCCTTGAGGAAGTTCCTTGGACGTCTAAAATCATAAAAATTATCAAGATTTGGTTAATTAATCCTTCCAAGGCAAATGGCTCAATGATAGCCTTTAAGTAAAGACACAGTTTTTATCTTGGGATAAAAAAATAGAACTCGCAAATATAAGATGCTATGGGGAAGATTGTGTCATCCATTTTCTTTGCGTAAAAGCTCTAGTTAAGTCTATGTATTGCTTACTTATGTCAAGAGAACCTTCAAAATACATTATTGAAGGAAGTGCAGTTGGCAAATGAAGCGTTTTTCCTACGTTATACAAATCAAAGAGTTAATATTTATGACAGAAATTTGAGTACAACACACGCACACTTTCAAATATTATTAAAGAAAAAACATTTTTGTTTTATTTTTTCAGTTAATATAAATCCTGACTTACTAGTAGATTTTATTTATTAGCTTAATTATATAATGATCTTGATTTAAAAGAAAACAGAAAAATTCTGTATTGCAAATTGTTTGAAGTGAGGCTAATGATTAGATTTAAACTAGTCCAGTACTGTCAATTCATGTGATATTATTAACAGGTTTTTACAAAATCAAGGATGCTTAAATTAATAACTTATTTATTAAATTTATTTTAAAAATATATTTTATTTTTTTAAAAGATACTTAGATTACATAAATGTTACATAAAACATAGGGGGATTCCCATATGTTTCGCTCCCTACACTTCCCACATTTTCCCACATTAACAACATCCTTCTTTAGTGTGGTACATTCATTACAATTGATGAAAACATTTTGGAGCATTGCCACTAAGCATGGATTATACATTACAGTGTAGTTTACACTCTCTCCTGCACAATTTTGTAGGTTTTGGCAAGATATGTAATGTCCTGTATCTGTCATTGCAATGTCATTCAGGACCATTCCCAAAGTCCTGAAAATGCCCCCATATTACACCTGTTTTTCCCTCTCCCTGCCCTTAGAACCTCCAGTGGTCATTGCTTGCACATCAATGATTTATTTTTTCCATTGTTAGAATCACAATAAGTCTATAGTAGTATACCAGTAAGTCTACTTTAGTCCATAGTTCATTCCGCAGTCCTGAGGATTCTGGGATGTTGATGCCCACTACACCTTGAATTGAGGGATGGCTTCGATCCCATGGGGCAGACAAATGGGACTTTCTTGCTTGCACTTGAAGACTCTCTTGGTTACTTGGGAAGGTTGTTATACATCATCATCTCCTTGTTAGTTGTCTTGGGTGAGTCTAATGAATTGGAGAGTAGGTGTTGAAACTCCATTGAGAATCAGGGCCTAGCTTGTGCATAGACAGCCCAAAGATTTTAGTCTCTTGGAGGTACACCTATCAATCCTGGTACTAATTATAGGTTCAAATAGAAGGGTCAGAAGAACCATGTTTAGGGAAACCACAACTGAGTCCATCTCTGTCACATGGGGGAGCATAAATTCCAAAGTAGAGAATTAACCTCTGTAGTGATTTTAACTACTTCTATACTAAAACTGAGTTCATCATCATCATTTACTCTCATGAAAGTTTTTCAATATAAGAAGACGCTAACTCATAAGGAAACCTTAATGAGGAAAATTAAAAGAATTTTAAGAAATTGAAGCATAACTGAAGTATGTCACAGCCCCTTTGTGTGACAACTTTAATGCCAATGTTATTCATTTTATAGAATTATTTTGCATTTATGTTTGGAATACATACTTTATCACTCTTGTTTTTATATAACTCAGTGATTGCCATTGGTGATTCCCATGTTTCCACTTTTTACATAGGCTTTGTTTCAATTATTTGAAACTATGTTAAACAGCTCTGGGTGGGATGCAAAGTAAAAAGCTATGGTATGTTCATGCAGAACAATTCTAATGTCCTAAAAATGCCCTATGGTCCCATCTTTTCTATTCTTTCCTCTCCCTCCCTTAGGAACCTATGGTAACCACTAAGTTTCAATTTTTGAAGAATAAGATTCAGAGTTACTTGCAATAATATTGAGGGCTTGACATATTGGTCTGTTTTCTTTTATCAGGCACTGCCAATGTTCTTGAGGGATTCTTGTCCCTTTAATTGAGAACATAGCAGGATGCGAGTGTGATATTTTCTTGTTTATTGTGTGGTCACCACCCACTGATATAACGCACTATGACAAGATGAACACTTATACATTCCATAGAAGCCTGCAGATACAGGTCTCTTCAAATTTCCTTCAAAACCTATAAAAGTGTGTGATACAAAAAGTAAAAAATAATGTAAACCATTGACCATGGTTAATAACAATGTTTCAATATTTGTACAAATGTACCATCCACGTGTAAAATGTTATTAATAGGGGAGATGGGAAAAGGGAGAGGATGTGGAGTATATGGAATCCCCTAAATTCTCTATGTGACTTTTCTGTAACCTAAAGCTTCCTTGAAGATAAAATGAAAAAAATAAGCACTAGGGGAATATATGGAAGAAAATATCACTGTACATACAAGACAACAGATCTTAGAGTGATGAAAGACACAGTGTCTAAAAATTATTTTTTATTATTTCAAATTTTTTAAAATTGTATTTTATTGGTAATTTTTAAGAATTATTTTATTTTATTATTAATTTTATTTGGTTATTTTGTTGGCTTCATTTTTGAAGAGGTTTTGGATCACAGAAAAATCACACATTAACGGGAGAGGGTCACTGGTGTGGGGTATCAGTGGTGGGAGATGCATGGGAAGGGATTCACCTGGAGCATGCTTCTAAGGCATATGAATATGTTCAAGTGTTCATGGGGCATGGTCTCGATGGGTGAATATCCACACAATAACTGAAAGAATATTGAATTCCCATCCTGGAAAAGTTCTGCTACATTCTCTAATAGTACAGCAAGATTGCCCCAAGTTCAAAAGCATTACCTAGTGATGGAAGACAGACCATTATGCCAGGTCCTTAATATTGATGATTGTACTTATGAACCTCTTCTTATGAAATTGAAACTTAGTTTAGTGTTATATACGGCCTAAGAGTTACCTCCTGAAAGCCTCCTTTTTGCTTAGATATGGTCTTTCTCTAAGCCAAACTCAGCATATAACTGTATTACTCCACCCACTCCCCCCCCCCCCCCCAGCATGGGACATGACACCGGGGGGTGTGCCTCCCCGGCAGAGAGATTATTACCAAGCACCAACTAGCAATGCATCTGGAAAATGACCTTGACCAAAAGGAGAAAACAGTAAATACAAATGAGTAAGTTTTTATGGCTAAGAGATTTCAAAGTGAGTCAGGAGGTCATTCCAGAGGTTACATTTATGCAAGTCTCAGGGGGACCTCATTGACTGCCACAGTGCCTCAAATAGCAGGGCTCCTGAGGGCTCTAGAGACATCCAGAAACTATAAGTAGGGCAGACGGTTAAAGAATTTGGTACCCTGTCAGTGGGCCTTACTTTGAAATTAATGCTTCCCAGTATAACAGAAATAGACATTTATAGGTTCTCTACACATAGCTCTTCTGCCCCTTTTATTTGAACTTATAATTAGCACAGTACTTGATAAATACGTCTCAGAGACTTAAATCTTTGGTTCATCCATGTGCCAGTTGAGCTCTGAATGGCAGGAGAGTTGCAATACCTACTCTCCATTTTATTCAACTAATCTAGGACAACTAACAAGATGATGATGGACAACACCCATCCCAAGGAACAGAAGGTATCTGCAACTGCAAACAAGATAGTTCCATCCATCTGCCCTATGGGATCTAAGCTCCCTCTCAATTATAAGCAGAGTGGGCATCATCATCCCCAAATCCTCAAGATTGGAGAATGAACAATGGACTAAAGTAGATTTATTATTCTATTATAGACTTATTGTTATTCTAGCAATGGAAGAACTCTTACCATTGGTATAAAGGTAATGGCCACCAGAGGTTCTGAGGGATGGGAGATGGAAGAATGGGTGTAATATGGGGGCATTTTTGGGACATTGGAGTTGTCCTGCATGACATTGTAGTGACAGATACAGGCCATTGTATATTTTGTCATAACCTACAAAATTGTGTGGTACAGAGTGTAAACTATAATGTAAACTATAGTCCACAGTTAGTAGCAATCCTTCAAAATGTGTTCATCAATTGTAACAAATGTACTATACTAACGAAGGATCTTATTAAAGTTGGAAAGTGTGGGAGGGGAAGGTAGTGGGCATATGGGAATCCCTTATAATTTTTTTTTGTAAAATTTACATAATCTAAAGCGTCTTCAAAAATACAAACAAATTTTTAAACTACACTACGGTTATATCAAGAAGAGGCTTTGAAATCAGAGAAATGTGGTTTAAAATGCAGTTTGTAATTTAATAATTGTATAACCTGGAGGAAGTGACTTAAACTCTATAAGGTAATACAAGGTTTCTTAAACTCAGCACAATTGGCATTTTTTAGACTTCTTTGTTATGCTGCCTGTGCATTGTATGCTCAGCATCTTAAACAAAGATGTAGCATCTTAGACAGAGATGCAGCAGCATCTCAGGCCTCTGAACACTAGATACCAGTAGCATCTTCCGCCACCCAACTTGTGATCATTAAAATTATCTCTAGACATTGCCAGATGTTCCCTGGGAGACATAATCATCCCCAATTAAGAATCACTGAGGTAAAAAACCATAAATATAGCCACTGGGTTGTTTTGAAGATTAAAAGGCACAATTAATGAATTTAACACATATATTGGTACATAGTATAGTAAATAAATAAAAGTTATTAAATTAACAACATAAAGATTTAGGGTTAATGTAAGATGTTTATTATCTGAGCTTATGTGTAAAAATCTTGTTTCTCTGCCCGTAATAAATATTGATTATATTTAGCAATTATTCTAACTGTATTTTGTTGTGAACCAGAGCTGAAATCAGAGGTGATAGTAGTCTTATAAAATTGTGGCACATCTATCTCATCATATGTAGCTCTAGTTTGTGGTAGCCATCTAAAATTCCAAGCATAGAAACAACAAAAACAATATCAATTCCTATAGTTCAGGCCTTGCCAATTTAAACCTTCATGGCCTATGAATTGTGAAGTCATTTCATACAGCATATTCATTGGAAATTCCTTGTGGCAATGGAAATATGAAATACTCTATTTATATATCTGATAACTATATCAGGTATAGAAATAAAAACATCTAAAAATTATTTGTATTTACTATTCAGCTTTACGTTCTTAACTGTTCAATACCTCCATTATTCTATAACATTTCTTTGAGATAAACTGCTTACCTTTATATATATATACACATATACATATATAAATTATGAATGAAAAACATTGTGCTATCATGAAAATATCATCCAACATACAATAAGCTGACTTGACTGAGAAGCTCAATTCAAGCAGAAGAAAATAATTTGTGACTTTTTCATGGTGGCTCACTATGAAGGGAGACGTTCAGGTGAAATCTATGATTGTTCTGCTTAGAAGAGTAACAATGGCAAGTGTTTTCTATTGTAAATCTCTTGATGCTCATACAATGAATGCTGATATTCATTCATTCATTCATTTTGGGATAGTTGCTATTATGACTCAGAGGTTTTAGCAGGGTATTCTACTTTATCCACTTGGTAATGATTTGAGATATGTATAGCACAAGCATTAGATATTATGGAAAACTCTGATAATAAATGAGGGATCAAATAATTATATATAATTATATAATATATTATATATTTATATGATATCACACATGCTTATGCAGAAACCTGGTGTCTATGAAATATTAGCTCCTAAGTTAATTTTCACCTATATTCCCTTTTTACAGACTGTCCTTATACTCCTATTCATGTACCACGTACATTTTTGTGACAAGAAAAATGAGATTTACTAATGATTTTTTCAACTATTAAAATGGTATGGGACTGAAGGGATTCTCTTGACTTTACCTGAAATAACATTTTATGCAACCACAATTCTACATCTCCAAATCTACTGAATGAAATCCGAGTCCTATTTAAAATGCAGCACATTAACCTATCCCAAAATATGAAGTTAGTATCAGGAAGAACGTAGCTGCTGTCATTAGATTTCTAACATCACCTTTTATTTCTAAGACAGTCAGATACTGCAGAGGGAATATGAGCTTTGGAGATGTGTAGAGTGTGTTTGAATAATATGCTACCACGAACAAGTTGCATGACCCTAATTACATTGAGCCCATAGTAATTTTTAAATGAATAAATGAAAATAGTAATGCAACACGTACCCAGAATTGATGTGAGGATTGAGATAGAAGATGTACATTTTATTTAATCAAGTTGGTGTCCAGGTCATGACTGATCATTCTCACATTTTAAAATAAAGAACAGGGTTTAATTTTTTCTACTTTCAATTGCAAACCTCAATAGGTTAAAATAATGTAATGGGAACATATGAAATAAAGGAACCATGCATTTTTTTTCGGATTTTGCTAATATTAGTATTTGTACCCTTTTGCTCTCCCCTTCCAAAATCCTTCTTTTTCATCTTCTTAGTATTTAGTATAAGCAAATTTTTTGTATAAACTGCATTCTGGCATTCAGTCAAAAGAAAAACGGTGATTGAAAAAGCACAAGCATCCTGGTCCAAATGAGCTGAGAAATTGCCAAAAATGTTATTTTTCCTGGATTGGTTTTTCCTGCCAGTGAATCTCACAGATTAATTTTGTAACTGGAAAGTCCTGTGGTTTCCAAAGATCTGCTGAGGATCCCATTGAGTCCTCTGAGACCTGTGGGTCCTTCAAACTCATATGGCAAATCATCTAAATGGCAAATATCAGCAAGTCCCAAAAGTAATTATACTGAACAAAGTACATTTGGTTACAGTCTAGGAATCACAGAATTCAGAACTTGAAATGACCTTAGGGTATTCTAGTATTTTAGAGAATGAAAGCATAGGGCTAAATGGCTAGTGGGTTGGATGAAAATCACTAATGGGTAGTGCTACTAAAATATAGTGCTATTGATACTGATAAGCTTAACCATTATCTGTAAATATATAATTATGTACAGCACATCACAGGAGTGCTAGACATATCTCTTCCTGTCTGCCCTATCAGAGTCTTTTCTATGAACACCATCACTATAAATGAGTACTCTCACTGCTTTCATTTACTACTGATAGTTCTAATGGTAATAGACAAAGCCTTCAATGAAATGTGGGAAAATGGGATTTAGTGCCAAGTAAGTCAAATTATAAAGCATTACATTAATTCTCCAATAATTAATATCTGTATCATGGACCATGTCAAAGGTTATTTCCAGTAAGTTAGTTCTTTACATAGAGAGGAATAAATATCACAAAAGTACTTAGTTATTTTGTGTTATGCTGTTGTTTGTAAATGCTGTGAGACCCAACTGTTTTAAAAGGGAATGAATTAACTTATTAATTTGGAAGGCTGTGATGGGTTGAAGCTGTAAGTATCCCAGACAAGTATGTTCTGAAATTAATCCATTCCTGCATGTATGGACCTATTGTAAGTAGGATATTTTGGTACTTAGGATCTTAAATTAAAATGTGACCCACCTCTTTCAGGGTGGTTCCTAATCCTCTTATTGGAGTCTGCTATAAGAGAATTAAATTCAGACAGAGAGAAAGCCCTGGAACAAAAGACACTGAGAGCAACGAAACCCAGAAGAGAAGGGAGAGACCAGTAGGTGCTGCTATGTGCCTTGCCATGTGACAAAAGAGTCCAGTATTGGCACTAGCCAGTCTTCTTTTATTTTTTTTTTTTCACTTTTTTAAACTTTATTTTTAAAGGAATTACAGATTACAGAAAATATAGGGGTTTCCCATATACCCCAACCCCTTCCCCACTCACATTTTCACCTATGAATAACATATGAGTGTGGTACATTTGTTTCAATTGATAAACAAATATTGAATCACTGCTATTAACCATGGTCTATAGTTTACATTATGGTTTACACTTTGCATCATACAATTTTATAGGTTTTGACAAAATGTATAATGGCCTGTATCTGAAATTGCAATATCATGCAGAATAATTCCAATGTCCTAAAAATGCCTGATGTTCCATTTGTTCTTCCCTTCCCCTCTCTCAGAACCTCTGGTAACCACTATCTTTTTTTTTTTTTTTTAATTTTTTAATTTTTTAAAAGATAGATTACATAATTGTTACACAAAAAAATATAAGGATTCCCATATGCCCCACTTCCCACCTCTTCCACAATCTCCCACATAAACATCCTTCATTAGTGTGGCACATTCATTGCAACTGATAAACACATTCTGGGCTTTTGCCATTAAGCATGGACCATAGTTCACATTGTAGTCTACACTATTTCCACACAGATATGCATGTTATGTGATGATATAAAATGGCCTATGTCTGTCACTGCAATGTTACTCAGGACGATTCCCAAGTCCCGAAAAAGCCCCATATTACAACTGTTTTTCCCTCTCTCTGCCCCCCAGAGCCTCCAGCAGCCAATGGCTTCACATCAATATGTTATTTCTTCCATTGTTAGAATCACAATATGTTTATAGTAGAATACCAGTAAGTCCACTCTAGTCCAAAGCTCTTCCCCCAATCCTGAGGATTCTGGGATGGTGATGCCCACTCCACCTCCAATTGCAAGGGGGCTCATATCATGGGGAAGATGGACGAGACCATCCTGCCTGCAGCTGTAGACCCCCTCCACTCCCTGGGACAACCGCCGTCCATCACCATCTCCCCTCCAGTTGTCCTGGGTGAGTCCAATGAGCTGTAGAGTAGGTGTTGCAGCTCCACTGAGTTTCCAGGCCCAGCTGGCACATGGGCAGCCCAAAGACTTGAATCTCTGGATGTACACCCACAAACTTCAGCATGAAGCATAGGTTTAAATAGAAGGGACAGATGAGCCATCTGCAGGGAAGACATAATTGAGTCCAACTCTTCTCAGGACCACAAACTCCAAAGCAGGGGCCACTGGGAAGGCACCAAATTCCAGAGCCATACTCCCTGACTATGGGACCTGGGTATCTCCAGAACCCTCAGGAGCCCCACTATTTGGGATAGTATCCACTTTGGAAGTCTACGAAATCCTGCTGAGATGTGCGTAAGCAATGTCTCTTGGATGACCTCCCGATTCATTTTTAAGCCTCTTAGCCATATACACTCATTTTCTTTACCTTTTCCCCCTTTTATGCAAGATCTTTTTTTCAGTTGCATTACTAGTTGGTACCTTCGTAGCAATCCCTCGGTGCCAGAGAGTCTCATCCCTGGGAGTCATGTCCCATGCTGGGGTGAAGGTAATGTATTCATATGCTGAGTTGGCTTTCAGAGAGGCCACATTTGAGCAACAAGGAGGCTCTCAGGAAGCAACCCCCAGGCACCCCATAACTAAAGGCTAAGCCTCAATTTCAAGAGCAAAGGCTCACAAACCTTATCATCAATATCAAGGGCCCATAGGTGGATCATTCTCTTTTGTCAGTCACTGCCCCTGTACCTGGGGAACCGCCACTGCTCTCTTAGAGAATGTGGCCAAGCTTTCCAGTATTCTCTTCTTTATTGTGTGAGTCTCCACCCACTGTGACAATGCCCTATGAACATTCAAACATTTTTATATACCTTATATGTATGCTCAGGGGAATTTCCTCCCATGTATCCGTTGCCCCTGACACCCCACACCAATGATCCTCCCCCACCCCAGTTGCAACCTTTCTTGATCCAAAGCCTCTTCAAAGATGAAGCCACTAAAGTAGCTGAATACAATTAATAGAAAAGTGAAATAATAATGATAAGTTTAAATATAAGGGATAAAATAAATAAAAATTTTGAAAAATTAAAAATTAAATTAAATTAAAAGATTGGGATATAAAAAAATGAAAAATATTAAAAAAATTTTTTTTGACATTTTTCCTTTCACCACTGCAACATCCAGTGTCCTGTATGTACTGTGGCACACACCCCCCACCCATTCCCAAGGATCCTACCACTTCTCATTTTGTTTACAAAGAAGTTTTGGGTCACAGCAAAGTTACATACAGAATAAAGGAGACTCTCATATACCCAACATCCTCCCCCTTCCTCCTTTAATACATTTTTACATGTGGATGGTAGCACTGTTATAACTGATATACAAATAGTGAAACATAGCTACTAAACATGGTCAATGGTTTACACTATGGTTTACATTTTAGACCATATACTTTAATAAATTTTGATATTTACCATGTCCTGTGTCCATCACTGCAAGACCATGCAGAACAATTCCACTTCCCAGTAAATACCCCATTTGATCTCCTCTATTCCTCCCTCCCCATTCTCCCTGGAGCCCACAGTGACCCCCTGGCTTGACTCAGATGACAAGATTCATAGTTACATGCAAGAAGACTGAAGTCTTGACATTGGTCCGTCCTCCCCCATTAAGAACCACCCCCGCTCTCAATACACCCCTGCCCATCCACCTCTGAACAAATCCGTCCTCCTGAGGATGAGAGCCCAACCCCACACCACCTCCACCCACCACGTGGGTCTCCACCCACCGACACAACACATCGTGACAGAATGCTCACACACACACTCCCCAGAAGCCTGCTCCAGGTGTGCCCCATCCCGTATGCCCTGCCACCCAACACCCCAGACCAGCAAAGCCCCCACCCCCCCACCCTGTCACACTGCCACAAAAGTACTCCCAACTTTGTGCTTTCAAGCACATATCCACAAATCCTCAGTGTTGACCTGGTCCCCTCCCAGCGCCCCCCCCAAGCACCCTGGACCTTCCATCCCACCCTTCTCAATCCATCCACCCACCAACACTGCACCACCCAACCTAACAACATCGCTACTCTCCTGTCCTATCGCCCCAACATGCAGCCACACTCTTTCACCCTACCATAGACTACCTCCACATGGGTGACGGTCCACAACCCTCTCCTCTCTGCCTCCTGTAAACCTATCTTCCAGACAACAGCCCTCCAAGACCACTCAATTTCCTTAATTCATATCAGTGAGGTCATGTACTGTTCATTCTTCAATGCCTGGCTTGCTTCACTCAACATAAGGTCCTCAAGATTTATCCATGTTATCCCATGTGTTAGAACTTTATTCCTTTTTACAGTTGAGTAATATTCCATTATATGTATGTACCACATTTTGTTTATCCATTCATCTGTTGATGGGCACCTGGGTAGATGCCAACTTTTGGCAATAGTGAATAATGCCGCTATGAACATTGGTGTGCATATATCTGTTCATGTCTTTGCTTTCAATTTTTCTAGGTATATACCCAGCAGTGGAATTGCTGGATTATATGTATGTTCTATAGTTATTTTTTTGAGGAACCACCAAACTGTCCTCCACAATGACTGGATCATTCTACATTCCCACCAGCAGGGGATGATTGTTCCCATTCCTCCACATCCTCTCCAACACTTATAGTCCACTGTTTCTTTAGTAGCCACCATTCTAAAACGTGTGAGTTGATATCTCACTGTAGTTTTGATTTGCATTTCCCTAATAGCTAGAGATGTCAAGCATCTTTTCATGTGCTATTTAGCCATTTGTATTTCTTCCTTGGAGAAATGTCTTTTCAGGTCACTTGCCCATTTTTTAAATGGGTTGTTTGTGTTTTTATGTTCCAGGTGTAGGGTTTCTTTATATATGCAGTATATTAGGCTCCTATCAGATATCTGGTTGCCAAGTATTTTCTCCCATTTGGCAGGCTCCCTTTTCACTTTCTTGATAATGTCCTTCGTGGTGCAAAAGTTTTTAATTTTGAGGAGATCCCATTTATCTATTTTTTCTTTTGCTGCTCATGCTTTGGGTGTGAAGTTCATGAAACCATTTCCTATTACAAGATCCTTTAGATGCTTCCCCACATTATCTTCCAAGGTCTTTATGGTCTTGGTTCTTATATTTAGATCTTAAATACATCTTGAGTTGATTTTTGTATAAGGTGTGAGATAGTGTTCCTCTCTCATTCTTTTGGATATGGATATCCAGTTCTCCAAGCACCATTTGTTGAAGAGGCCATTCTCCCCCAACTGAATGGGCTTGGTGGCCTTGTCGCATATCAGATGACTGTATATGTGAGGATCTATATCAGAACTCTCAATTAGGTTCCATTGGTAGGTATGTCTATCCTTGTGCCAATACCATGCAGTTTTGACCACTGTAGCTTTGTAGTATGTTTTAAAGTCAGGTAGTATGACACCTCCAATTTAATTTTTCTTTTTCAATATGTCCCTGGTAATTCAGGGCCTCTTACCCTTCCAAATAAATTTTGTAGTTAGTTTTTCCAATTCATTAAAAAATGCTGTGTTGATTTTTATTGGGATTGCATTAAATCTGTAGATTCGTTTGGGTAGGATAGACATTTTAATGATGTTTGGTCATCCTATCCATGAACAGGGAATATTCTTCCATTTATTTAAATCTTCTTTGATTTCCTTTCACAGTGTTGTGTAGTTTTCTGTATATAAGTCCCTTACATCTTTAGTTAAATTTATTCCTAGGTATTTGATTCTTTTAGTTACTATTGTAAATGGTATATTTTTCTTGATTTCCTCCTCAGATTACTCATTATTGTTGTACAGAAGTGCTACTGATTTTAAGCATTGATCTTATAACCTGTGACTTTACTGAACACATTTATAAGTTCTAGAAGCTTTGTTGTAGATTTCCCAGGGCTTTCTATGTATAGGATCATGTCCTCCGCAAACAGTAAAATTTTTACTTCTTCCTTTCCAATTTGGATGCCTTTTATGTCTTTTTTTTTTTTTTTTTTTTTTTGCCTCAGTGCTTAAGCAAGTACTTCTAAGTCAATGTTAAATAGGAGCGGTGATAGTGGGCATCCTTGTCTTATTCCCTATCTTAGAGGGAAAGCTTTTAGGAATTCACCATTGAAGATGATGTTAGCTGTGGGTTTTTCATATATACCCTTTATTGTTTTCAGAAAGTTTCCTTCTATTCCTACCTTTTGCAGTATTTTTATCAGGAAAGAGTGCTGTATTTTGTCGAATGCTTTTTCTGCATCTATAGAGATAATCATATGATTTTTTTCTTTCAATCTGTTTACATGGTGTATCACAGTGATTGATTTTCTTATGTTGAACCATCCTTGCATATCCGGGATGAAATCCACTTGGTCATGGTGTATAATTCGTTTGATATGTTGTTTTTGACTGTGATTAGCAAGTATTTCATTGAGGATTTTAGCATCTAGGATCATTAGAGAAATTGGTCTGTAATTTTCCTTTCTTGTGGCATCTTTGTTTGGCTTTGGTATTAGGGTAATGTTGGCATCATAGAATGAGTTAGGCAATGTTCCTTCTATATCTGTTTTTTGGAAGAGCTTAAGCAGGATTGGTGTTAGTTCTTTTCAGAATGTTTGATAGAATTCAACTGTGAAGTTGTCTGGTTCTGGACTCTTCTTAGTTGGGGGGTTTTTGATGACTGAGCCTATCTCTTTACTTGTAATTGGACTGTTGAGTTCATCAATATCTTCTTTCATCAATGTAGGCTGTTTGTGAGTATCTAGGAATTTGTCCATTTCCTCTAAATTATCATTCTTGTTGGCATATAATTTTTCAGAGTATACTCTTATGATAATCTTTATTTCTGTGTAATCAGTGCTGATATCCCCTTCTTCATTTCTTATTTTGTGTATTTGCATCTGCTCTCTTCTCTTCTTTGTTAGTCTGGCTAAGGATTTTTCAATTTTATTTATCTTCTAGAAGAACCAGATTTTGGTTTTGTTAATTTTTTATAGTGCTTTCTTACTTTCTATTTCATTTACTTCTACTCTAATCTTTGTTATTCCCTTCTTTCTACTTCCTTTTGGGGTTAGTTTGTTGTTGCTTTTCCAATTCCTCCAGGTGTGCAGTTAGGTCTTCAGTTTTAGCTCTTTCTTTTTTGATATATGCATTTATGGCCATGAACTTTCCTCTCAGTACAGCTTTTGCTGCATCCCATAGGTTTTGATATGTTGTGTTGTCCATTTCATCATTTCAAGATAGTTACTGTTTTCTTTTGAGACTTCCTCCTTGACCTGCTGTTTGTCTAAGAGTCTGTTGTTTAACTTCCATATCTTTGTGCCTAATCTGGTTCTCTGGCTCTTACTGATTTCTAATTTCATTCCATTGTGGTCAGAGAAATTACTTTGTATAATCTCAATCTTTCTGAATTCATTAAGAGTTGTTCTGTGGCTTAGCATGTGGTCTATCTTGGAGTATGATCCATGTGCATTTGAGAAGAATTTATATCCTCCTGTATTTGGGTGAAACATTCTGTATATGTCTATTAGGTCCAGATCCTCTAATGTATTATTCAAGGTCTTTGTTTCTTTATTGATTCTCTGATGAGATGTTCTGTCTAATGGTGATAATGGTGTATTAAAGTCCCCCACTGTAAATGTAGAGGCATCTATTTCTCCACCTAGTCTTTCCAGTATTTGCCTCATGTATTTTGAGGTGCCCTGATTAGGTGCATAAATGTTCATGATTGTTCTTTCTTTTTGAAAGATTACCCCTTTTACTAATATATAGTGTCCATCTTTGTCTCTTACAATGGTTTTGCATTTAAAGTCTATTTTGTCTAATATTAGTATAACTACTCCTGTCCATTTTTTTGTTATTGTTTGCTTGTAAAATTGTTTTCCAGCCATTTACTTTCAGCCTCCTTGCATCACTGGGTCTAAGGTGGGTTTCTTGTAGACAACATATAGATGGGTCATATTTCTTTATCCATTCTGGCAATCTGTGTGTCTTGACTGGTGAGTTTAATCCATTATCATTTAGTGTTATTACTCTCAAGGAGTTTCTTACATATGCCATATTTTCTTTGGGTTTATATATGTCATATGTTGTTTTCATTTCTCTTTTTGTCTTTTTAGTTTTTCTTACACTTTCTTCCAACTATCTCTCTCCTGCAGAGTTTCCTTTAGTATTTCTTAAAGGGCAGGTTTCTTATTGCCATATTCTCTTAATTTCTGTTTATATGTGAATATTTTGAACTCTCTTTTTTTTTTCTTTTTTTCTTTTTTTTCAACTTTAATCTATGTTTATTATGTATAAACCATTGTAGCCAAGGACCAAAGATATAAAAATCTCAAGGCCAAAAGCACATCTAGTGAACAGCATGGTAATCTATTTCTTTAATAGACTTCCTAGTCAAACACAATAAAACTCAAACGTCCATTTGCATTCAATCAACTCCAAGAAGCTCTCAGGAACAGCAGAATTCCAAGGGAAGAACAAATGGCCAGCATTTTGTTATTCTCGGCTTAAAATGTATAGTATGAATTATTACCTTTACAAATCCACTACAAAGCCCAGGACTATATATTCTCTTATTGCAATATAAAAATTTATTTTTAAAAAAGAAGAGGAAGGACCCACCCAATTTCTTCTGTGCAAAGAGCTGAGTTTGGAATACAGACTGTGAAAAGAGTCCAGCTCAATACAAAAGTCTTCTCTCTATTTATATATTCATCAGTTCTGCCATCTCTGGCACCAAGTCAGCCGATAACTTTTGTTGTTATTTTAAAAGATTATTATTTATTGAATGTAAAATGTAATTCTCACTGCTAATTATCTGCACAATCGAATCATTTTATTAAGAACACTAAATCTCCAGTTTTAAAAAATGCTGAGATGTCTGATTGTAGGTTTAACGTTCACAGAAGGTGACGTTAAACTACAAACTCTCATTTTTATCTCGCTTGTAGTACATGGTCTGATAAATTTTTAAATTCGTTAAGCCACTCTATGCCTTTAATTTTCCCACAACTAAGTTGTAAAATAATCACCGTGATCATTAAGCGTCCATATAATACTTTTATACATTCAATGTGTTTTGCAATCATTTATTTTGCAAAGTACATTGTTCTGTAAATCAAGTTTTATCATGTCCTATGTTAGTCCAAGACTCATGTTCTACATGATCAGATGAACAGGTGGTTTATCAATTTTAGAGGCAAAGGTTGCTTTTTATTCAATGTGCCTACCCGTTATTTTCTTGTGTCTTTTTGACCTTTGTGCAGACTAACCATGCTGTCTTTATTTAATCAGGAGCCAGAAGAATCCGAGAGTAGAACAAGAGAGTTGTCTTTTCCAGGTATCAGGCAGACAGCTGTGGGCACTCTAAATAGAGTCTGAGATCTGTTGCCATTAAGGCACTGAGTTTCAGTATTTGCACCCTATCTCCTCCCTACTAGAAATGGCCACTTATTACAAAAGAGTTAAATAAGTCCACGTGATTATAGCTGTCCTTGTTGTTGGACTGGTATCTACAAGGGAGGTCCTGCTACTTCCAGGTTATATATATTCTATATATGAAAACATCCATACCACTCCCTTTTTTGGTCCAAAGGATTATCTCACTAACTCTTTCCAGGCAAAGGGGGAGCCAATCAGTGAATTCATTCTTATTGTCTCTAGAGTCCTCTTGGCCATTACCACCACATGGGTCCCTAACTAAATTTGCTTTTGTTTATAGGGCTGACACCCCTTCTCCATTAGGTCCTCCAAAGGTGATAAGGCAGATGTAGCCTTTCCCTTTCCCAGACCCTACCTAGCCAGGTGACAATGCACCCACTGCAGGTTTAGGTGGGTGAAGAGCAAAAGCAAAAGGCTATCTAATGTAACTCTTCCCTTATACTAAAATAGAAGGCCTTGCTAGACTGGGAACCTTGCAACAAGAGCACAACGGGAAACTTTCTCTTCCTCAGACACCCCCTCTCCCAAAGAAGGGTGAATGAATGTGTAGACTCCAAGTACGACTAATTCTCCCCACCAGAGAGAGCTGTAACTGATTTCCTTACTAGATTACCTAAGAGGTAGGCATACCTCACCAAGGGGAACAATAATATTTTCTTTGGAAAAAGCCCAGTCAAATGTCTTATTGAGGTAAGGATATTTCTCCTATTAACCTGACTTTGGCACCTTTCAGTAAAAGGAGACTGCATTATTAGGCTAAGACACATTAGGCAGTTTCCTAGCTCTGTCCTCAATATGGTAGATAAATAAATAGGCAGGTAGGTGGTTGAGTAGTAGAGAAACAGACATAGATTTTTTTCTCTGACTTTCTGTGGGGAATCAGTCTTTCCCTATTCTCATCTCAATGATTTTGTTTGGTGGACCATTGAGTGATCCAGTGGTTCTTTCTCTCTATCTCCTCCACTGAGGTTTCAGGCACAAATAATCATGTACCACTAAACTGCCAGGGCCCATCTTCCCAGGATGTGCAAAATCTCCACCTAGAAATGAAGCCAACACAGGGAACACATAGATGGAAGATAGAGAGAGGGAGACAGATAGAAAGCTGTAGTTGTTTGAATCTCTGGATCCAACTGCTACAAGAAGCCACAAATTTTATTTTCTGCAATACTGAGACTGAGTTTAAGTTCTGACATGTACACAATTTTGTTTTGTGCTTTATCTGTATTTCCTTTCCATGGTTTTTTTTTGTTTGTTTGTTTTTTGTTTTTTTACTTTTGTAAGTAAACCTGTGATAAAAACAAGTTATAGGGGAACAGATATAGCTCAGTGGTTGTGCATCTGCTTCCCATGTACGAGGTCCTGGGTTCAATCTTAAGCACTTCCTTTTCCCATGGCAGGTCTGCAGCATCTCCATACAGAGCCATAAATCAGTTCTTCGAAAACCATTGATCAAATAGAAGCCAGAGAAGAGTCCTCTAGGATTCCTGTTTTTGCTTAGATTTGTTTTAATAAGTTCCCCCATTATCTACGGAGTAGAATTCTCACTCCTTGGCCTGGTGTTTAAAGTCTACCATGGATTTTTCTCTGGAAGCTCAGCGACTTGCGGCCTACGGTAGTCGCTCCAGGCACGAGGGACGAACTACAGCGGGGTGGGTGGAGAGTGGCCTGCAGCATTCGCCGGTCTCTCTGTCTTTTTTGAATGCCAGCTTTGCTGGGTAGAGAATTCTTATCTGGAAGTTTTGTTTTTTTTTTAGTACCTTGACTATGTCATACCACTCTCTTCTTGCCTCCATGGTTTCAGATAAGAAAACAGCATTTAATCTTACTGAGCTTCCCTTGTATGTGATGGTTCTCTTTTCTCTTGCTGTCTTCAGTATTTTCTCTTTGTCTTGAGCATTGCATATTTTGACAACTATATGTCTTGGAGTAGGCCTGTTGGGATATATAGTGTTTGGGGTACACTGTACTTCCTGGACATATATGTCCATCTCCTGCAATAAGGTTGGGTAGTTTTCAGCCATTATTCAACACTCCTTCTGTTCCTTTTCCCTTCTCTTCTCCCTCTGGGATGCCTATGAAGTGTATGTTTGTGCATTTTGTGTTGTCGTTTAAATCCTTAAGTCCCTGCTGGATTTTTTCTAACTTTTTATCTATCTGTTCTACTATCTGTTTTATTTCAGATGTACTGTCTTCCACATCACTAATTCTTTCTTCTGCCTGTTTAAATCTACTGTTATGTGATTCCAGTGTTTTTTTTTTTGATTTCTTGAATTGTGCCATTCATCACCATCATATCTGTTATCTTTTTATGTATGACTGCAATTTCTTCAGTATGTTCTCTCAGTGTCTTTTTAATATCCTTTATCACTTCCTTCACTTCATTAAGTTGGTCCATGACATTTGTTGAACAGCTTTGATTAGTTGTTCGATGTTCTGCATCTCTTCTTGGTTTTTAGTTTGTTCATTGGACTGGTCCATATCTTCCTATTTCTTAGTATGGTTTGTAAATTTTTATTGACCTCTTGTCACCTTTTTATATTGATGGGTTTATTTAGTTGATTAGCTTCTCTCTCTGCTCTAGAGTTTTATTTAGTTGCTGGTTGTGTGTGTAAGTTTTCTCTTTAACACTTTGTTCTTCTTGTTCTATTTCCTTGATGATTTCTATATTCCCTTGAAGGAAAAAGATTGGGGTCAGAGAATGTGAAAGAGGTAAGAAAGAAAAAGGATAATAGTAATAATAATAATAAAAGTTAGAAGAGGGGCCATATAAGACTTAGTAAAAATGAATATTTAACTCATGTAAGCAGTGTAGAGTAATAGGAATAAAAAAGTGGAGTACCTACAATGAAAAGGGAAACCAAATAGAAAAAAAAATATGTAGAATGATTTAAAAGGCCAGCATGATGAGGAGAGAGAGAAAGAGAAAAGAAAGGACAGAAAGAAAAAAGTTAATTAAAAAAAAAAACAGAATAAACAAGATAGAAATCAAAAACCAGAAAAGTTGAGGACTAAATAAAGAAAGGTGGAATGGAAGAACCACAATAGAAAGCAGAAGATAGAAAGATAAAGGAAGGAAAAGAGATAGCATTGGTAGACAAAATCAGTATACACAGAAAATGGGAAATCAAGGAAGAAGATGCACAGCAAAGAAGAATCAAGCTAGCAGCACCTAATTTAAAAAGGGGGGTGGGGTGGGAGGAAAGAGGAAAGAAAAACAAGAAACAAAAACAAGCAAACAAACACACAAGCAAGCAGTCAGACTAAGCTAAGGAAGAACATTGTTCCTTCTTGGTTCCTTGTGGAGCTTCTCAGGCTGCCTGTGTTCATCAATCAGTTACCCTGCAGGCTTTGAGGTGGGTTTTAGTGAGTAAACTATGTTAAATATGTTTTTTCAAAGTAACAGTTTTTTGTTTTGTTTTGTTTTGTTTTGTTTTGAAAAATAAGGGACCCAGAAGAAGCTAGTATAAAAATACGTTTTCCCTGTCCTAGACTATAAGCTGGATGATAGATATCCTGGTGGATCACTACTTTCTTAGAGGAGCTGGGAAAGATTTCGTATATTCAAGGTGGAAACTCCTCCACTGAGCTACCTTTCTAATTGGGTCAGTAAGCTCTTCAGAAAGTTATTCAGTCACTTTCCCTCAGGCAGGTTTGACTCTCCTAGGGCAGCAGGATTCAGCAGTCTGTGTGAGTAGATCCCCCCTCTTGTCTCCTGGTCATGTTGAGTTCCCTTTTGAAATTCAAATGGGACCCTGATGACTGAGTTGACAGCACAAAAATGATTCTCAGCCCTCTTCTAAACCCCCCTCCTCCCAGGGGACCCTAAATAGGCTCTTGGAAACTTATTAGGTGCTTCCCACTGTCTGACTCCCTTAGGGGAGTTGAAATTCTGAAAGTCCTCAGCAGGAACTATTAAATTGGCTGACTCCACCCTTTCTCAGGCCAAGCCTCTGTGTTCCAGGGTGGTTAGGTAAATCAGGCTTCCTCAGCAGATTTGCCTCTCCCCTCTGCCTGGTGACACCTCGAGCCAGCTGGTGTGCTCCCCAAAGCTCAAAGGAGTCCAGGCAAGCAAACCCACAGAAAGATAACTCCTTTCTGGCCCTTTCCAGAACTCTCCCACTCTCGGAGAATACTCCCTCTTGCTGGGTGTCTGGCAGGAATCTGAGTTCACTCTGGTCCTTTGCCCTGAGTGTGGGGCTTAGCCATCCATGATTTCCAGGCACTGGGCTAAAAAACTCATGTTTTTTTCTTGAGCAATCTATCTCCCTATCCAGCTCCCTCCAGATCGATACCCCAAAGACTCCCACTCCATGGGCTCCCAGAACAGCTCACTTGGGCAGGATCCTGTCCCCAATCAGCCATCTTTTGTGAGAGAGATGGTGAGCGTCCACTTAAACTGATGCCATCTTGCCTACTTCTGTGAAGTCTTCTCTTCTTGATGCCTTGATTTGGACATTTTCACACCTTCAAAGCTGTAAACTGATAAGCTAATAAAGCCCCATAGTTAAAGCCACCACATTTTATGGTATCTGCTTTTGGCAGCCTAGCAAACTAGAGAAGAGCTACAGTTACTTTAGATATCAGGTGTGGCTTGATCCAGGAAACAAAAGTTCTCACCAGGATTTATAAATTTATTTCCTTGTCTTTTTTATTTTTTTTTCCATTTTCATGTGATGTGAGAAGTATTGACATTATCCTCAATTCCTGGAAGGGCTCCTTGGAAGCTTTAAGGATGAAACAGTTATTAGCATCATGATCTTATACCTCCGAGTGTATTGGAGTGAGATAATACATTTCATCATTTTCCTAATGAATTATATGACAAGGTATTCTGATTGGAAAAGTTTAGGTCATTTGTTCAACTCTTAAGTGTGATTGTGGACAAGATATTCAGACCTCAGCCTAGAGTTGGGGTGGTGAAGTCAATTCTACCTGAACCTATAATTTTCAAATTTAGTACAGTTAAGAAAGGGGAACAAGAGAACAGATGTTTAAAAAATTTGAAACACCTTTACTTCAAAATAGCTAACAAGGCTGGCAGCTCTTCTTTCATAGACAACTATAGAACAGGCAATCTAAAATGTTACAATCTTTACTAAGCACAGGCTTTAACAAAGCAAATATATGTTACAATTTCTACAGAAAGATGCAAGTTCATAGTATCAACTTCCACAATCAAGGAAGATAGCACAGAAAATTTCCTGTCATTGTACAATCAGGATTGATGGAAAAAATGTTAGTTCAGCTGTCAATTTGCAGACCAATATACAGACATGGTGGTCTTTTATTTCAAAACTTGTAGCTAACTGAAACCCTGTCAATTTTACTTAATATTTGCTTTCCTTGATATATTTACTTAAAAGTTCTTACTGCAGAAAATACTTCTAAATTGTAACTATTTTTTTCAGAAGACTTTAACTATGACAAGCATTTTAAACATGTTTCAAAGGTTTCCTTTTATGTCTGGAAAGATAGAGGATCTGTATGATTTCCCATGGTTATTTTCATTTTCCAGAATTGTTACAAATGATCTATCTTGTGTTTTTAATTAGCAGGGCAAGTGAAAGGATTCAAAGTTTATACATTTAATCCATAAGAGTATCCTGAATTTTAAAGAAAAACTTAAACATAATAAGAATATGTACTAAGTTAATTATGGAAATCGAGATTTCAACATCTCTTTTTACTTTTAATTTATTGTGCTAACAGTGGAATCAAAGACAAAATCAGAATAATCACAACACATAAAGTATTTATGTACTTTGTAATCTCAATCTTAGTGGGCATATCCAATAATCCTCTCAATAGCACTGAGAGCTGGATACTATTACCCTATTTTAGTTTATGAAACTGATAAATATTTAAAATACCTAAGTTAAAATATGGTAGCCCCAATGAAGTAGCCTCACATAACGTTTGAGAGCATAGACTCTTTCAGAGGAATGCACAGAGCTCAAGTTCTGACACTTGCTAGCTGTTAGAACTAGGGAGACTTGTTCCTCAGTTTCCTCATCTGTAAAATGAAGGTAATATAGCTAACTTATAGGGCTTTGGGGAGGAATAAATGTGTAAATATAGATAATGCACTTAGAACCGTGCCTGGCCCATTTTAGGAGTATTACAAATGGCTAGAAATCCCAAATTGTTTCCATGGTACCATGCTGCCCGTAAAGTTGTAAGTTACATAGGGTTGGCATAAAACATTGGTATTATGTAACAGCCCTTTCATAAATGCACTTGCTTATCAAACTGGATATATTTTTGATCCATGAAATTATACAATAATGAGTCAGGAGTGCATAAAAGCCAGGACAAATATAGAATATCTTCTTGGAGCAACAATTTTACAACAAATTATGTACTATATTTCATAATGCAAAATCCATATATTTATAACGATATAATTCAAGAACACCAATAAAGTTCCAGTATTCAGTAAACTGCTGTGGATTCTTCCTTAACTTTCTAAGATATTGGTTAATTACATTGACCCATATAATCTTTGAGACAGGGTACAATTTGTTATATATGAGTTTGTCCTTTTGATGTACTTTTAGAAATTTGATTTGGTCTATTATCATAATTCTCATTGGTACTATAATGCCTCATGAGACATTCAAGCCTGAACTGAAAATTCAACCCTGAAATCTGTTATTGACACTTTCTCATTTTGATTGGCTTTATACTCAGACATGTTAACATATTATATGGATAACTTACCTTTTATGAAGGATTTTCCTAATGTTACATTCACTATATTTGTATTCAAAGACAAAATAAATATGCAGGAATTAATGGAAATTTGAATCGGAAGAAAAAGTGAAATAGTGTATAACCAGCCATAAAATTTTCATTTTAAATTTAGAATGTGAACCTTTTTTATTTATGTCGGGAACAAATACACCATAAAGTGACAAAGCACAGAGTACTACTTTAAAGTTATATTGTGTTCTCTGCTTTTGAAAATACAATGCAAAATATCTTGTGTTTTGCCCCTTATTTTCACAAAGTTGTAGAGTCCGTCAAACCCAAGAACAAAAAATTTCATGGCCATTTTGGAAGCTGTATTTTCCCCTTCAATCTCTTTGAATACAACATAAATTGATTTTGTGTGATTTTCATCATTTTATCAAGAATCCTCAAACTAAAATTTAATATCCACCTTTCCCTTTCATCAATTTACATTAATAGATTAAGGAAATAGGGAACTTAGGGGGGCGGGGGAGAGAGAGATAGAAAGTCCTGTACTAAATAAAAGGTTCTATATCCTATCTGACAAGACTATACTTACCAAAATTTTCACAGACTAAATAGTTTGGTTTGATAATCATATTTCACAAAAAAATAAACACAATATAAGTAGTAATTGATATTAAAAGTAGTAATTGATATGACATGAGATAGACCTTGTAATTTTAATATTTAACCATAACAGAATCCATTGCTCCTAGGGACCACTGGCTATCATTTCTGACCTGAACTTAAGGATTTCCAGGTAAGGATTTTATTTAAAGAGTGACGGATAAATGAAAAGGATGCAACACACTTTCTAATGTAGTAATAGTAATAGTATTTTGAAACATCCTTTCAGCTGTGTTTTTGTTTTGATGTCTTGTTCTTATCAATTATAACATAGCAATATATAATGCTTTGCATTTTATTATATAGCATAGTGAAGATGATACTCTTTTATTCTAATATTTGAGTTACCAAAGATAAAGGTTAAATCTTCATTTTAGGTGCTTTGAAACCACAGTTTGATTGCCTGGTAAAATATGTTACCTACCAATACATATTATTAAATTTTTTGGAAATGTGTTTAGTTGTTCTTCAGTTAATAGCCACTTAAAGTTTTGCCTAATTCCCACAAATCTTTCTACCCATTTAATATAACGTTGACATTTCTAAATACATCAAGACATGGAATGAATCTTACATCTGAGTGAGGCACTACACATTTTATAAATCTCTTTTCACAAATGCACTGGACAAAATATAATTTATGCTGCACATGTTATTCAAGGTAGCTAAAAAATATATAGGAAAAGCACCAACCTATTCAAATTGATATATAAACCAAGCTGAATGAATGATGGCCAAAAATAGGAGGTAGGACATTCTCAGGGCATTCCTGCTGGATGCCAGCTCTGCCCAAGACCTAGCAAACAATGCTTTGGTTCAAAACTATGCCAATGTGATGGAAAGGCATTAGAGAGCATATGTTATTATGGAATATTAAAAATGTAAGGAAACACAAACACTACTCACCGTGGTAACAAAATATAAAATAATGTTTTAGTCTTTTTTTATTGCTGTGTAGAAAATTAACACAAATTTAGCAGTTAAAAATAGCCTAGTGTATTATATGATACTTTCCATGAGTGAGCAGTCAAGACATGACATAGTAAGGCCCTCTGTTCAGCACCTCATCAAGTTGACATCGAGGTGCCAGCCAGGGTTGTGACCTCATGATCACTGGAGTGGCCTGTGAAATGTGAACATCAAAATTACTTGATTTCCTGGAAATCAAGTGAAAAAATGTTTCCAGGTTCAGGAAATCTGTTGAAATTGTGTCAAATGATACTGTTAGTTCAAATATTATGAAAACATTTATTTAACATTGTATTTGGAAACTGGATATAATTTCAGTTTTATAAGACCTATATTGATATAGCCAATGGAACAAAAGCCTGATTGCAGTGGCATTAAAAAAGAGCAGAGATCAATTTCTTATTGTCTGTTCAGTGGCAGCACTGGGGATAACTAATTTTTAAAAAATCAATATTGAATAAGCTGACCTAGATATTCTTTTACTTTTTCATCTGTGTAATGAGGTAGTAATTAATAGGATTCAAAAGAAATTTTATATTTTTTCTTTTCCAAGCCTTAAGAATGGAACTTTTGGGGGTGAAGGAAGATAAGAGGGTATAGGGAACTGCTTCCCAATCACCTTCCGTCCTTCAGCCGAAACAGTGCTTTTTCCAAAATATGAATACCTTAGGATCTGGCTCAGAATTTGCCTTCAAATTGGGATCATTAAGATAGATAGATGATAGATAGATAGATAGATGATAGATAGATAGATATAAATCCCTGCTTACTTTCAGATTGACTTTGCTATATCGAGAAACACAGATCAATTTCAGAAGTCAGGCTCTCTATATTCCATGGCTTAATCTCAGTAAAATTGTGAGGAAAGTTTTGAATACCTGGCATTTTACCTGTATGCAGGAAAGTAATACAACTTCCCATGGTCTCTCTGGTCTCTGGAAAGTAGATTGACAGGAATGAGTATAGGAGGAGAGAAAACAGGGTTTATGACTCTGACATCTGTAAGGTGAGGTTGTAAGCGAAAGGTCATGACAGTGAGAGAAAAAAACCACTTCTCAAAAATTAGGATTAGAGTGTTTATTAATAAACATTAATTTACAAATTAAAATCAAAGGGTGATAATAGAGGCGACTGTATTAACTGCTAGAGCAGTTAAAAATAAAACAAAACAAAACAAAAAAGACTGACTGAGTCCAATGAATTTAGTCAGCAGATTATAAAGTCCTGGCAAAAAGAGTTTATATGCATTTGGGGACATAAATCAGTTTGCATTGGATGAGAATTAGTAAGAGTTACAGAGATAGGGGGAGACAATGAAGATTTCAAACGTAAGATTTAAATACTGTTCCTTCTAAAATATGGGAACAAAAAGAAAAAAGAGTAGGTCTAGTATAATATGGGCCAGATAAAGAAGAGAACTGAAAATTTAAATTAAAAAATATTATATTTAATCTTCTCACCCTCTTATCTAAGGCATCATTATCACCCTGAATAAGTTCTTATAAAACATTACTAGGTTTAAAAACCAAAGCTACTCTGAAAAGGATATCAAAGAGATACAGGTTAGCTCTTCTAGAATGGGGAGATAACATAAATACACATAAAAAATGAAAATACATCAATCATCCTAATATATATTGGACAAATCTGAAATTTAATAATATGTGTAATTTTACAACCTGATTACATTCATTTAATATTGTATTTATATTAACTTTTCATGTCTATGAATCTTTGACAATACCATGTTAATATTTGCATTATAATTCTTCTTGTGGCTCTATCATGATTATTTTTATTCATTTATCTGTTTTTGGTTTCTTGTTTCCTCTTTAATCCAGAAGGGATTTACTAAAAGCAATTCCTACTGATGGTGCTTTTGGTTTTGCACTTTGTCTGACACCATTGTAAGATGAAAGACTGGTCCTTAGCAAGCAGAAATGTAGGAATTCTTGGTCATGGGAGGCACTTCTTAGTTATTTCACTAGTAAACCCAACCTCAACCTCAAGAACAACAACAAAGCATGAATAGCCCAAACACTGGAATGTAATTTATATATGTGCTTCAGTAAAATAATTTTTCTGTGGGTGTTCTCTCCACTTCATTTTTAACGGAACTCTAGAGGTTATGTTTAGTGTGCAATGGGGTTTGTGTTGTACATTCTTTGATTATGAGCCCAAAGTATGATTCCCAAACACCAAGGAGAGTTCCTGTGGTTCTGGAAGCCAAGGATTGGTCTTGTCTGTCCTTGTGTAGTGGGACACACGTTAAATTGGAGAGCTGCCATGAGTGAGAAGATATTTCTGGAGCCAAACAATAATGCTTTAGTTTATATTAGAGATATCTAGCTGAAGTCTGAAGGTTAAGAGTCATTTACTATTCAAACAAGTATTGTTTATCGCCCCCTATTTGCCAAGGGATGTATCTCCGCCTTGGTGAAGCCTTTGTACTAGTGCAGAGACAGATGGCAATCAAGTAATCATGCAAATTAAGGAATAATTACAAAGTACCATAAAAAAGGACACACAGCAGAATGAGAAAGCCTAACAGGGATCTGCCTACCTTGGTAATGGTCATTAAAGTCCTCCCTAAAGAAGAGATATCTGAGCTGAGATCTGAAAGAACCTGGGCTTGACTAGATATAGAGGAAAGCATTTTAGAAAGAAGGAACAATAACCAAACAACTCATTGCTTAAATGATAACTGCTATTAAGTATTTGAAGGGGAAGTATATATATATTTTAGGATGTACCAGGGATTGGAACTTACACATGCAAAGCAGTCGCTCAACCACTGAGCTATACCCACTCCACGTGGGAAGTATTTTTAACTAGTTTAGTTCAAACCACTACTTAAGCTATCACTACAACCTAGTCAGGTAATTAGTCATATTTTTTGTATTTACATTAAATGGTGATGTAATTGACTAGGCAACCATCACTGACTCCAAACAGTGACATATAAATATTAAAAGAGAATAAGAAATAGTATAAATTTGTAATGCCCTCTAATTTGAAGCATTTGAACCAAAGCCTTATTTAAAATAATAATGCTCTATCCAATATTAATGTCATTAGGGAATAAAACAGTAATTGTGGGGGTTGGGAAAGCACCAACACAGAATCATCTACAGCTTCTAAGATGGTATTTAGCTAAGGAGACTTGAGTTGTCTTAGCTTTTAGCCCACAGTTTAACACACCAATTAGAAAGAAGACACAAAGAAAATTATTTGTCATGGATAGGTAGCATCCAGAAACATGATGATGATTATTTTTTTTAAAAAAAGGAAACCTTGGAAATTTCCAGAAAATAGTGACAATGATGTTGCTTACAAGGTAAATTTATAATTTGTATTCTGTTGAATTTCACTAGATATTTCCAAATCTCATTTCACAAATTTGTAAAATCTCACCTTTTCCCAGTGATTTATTATAAGTATGTAAAAATTATTTTCCATAAGATCACAGAAATCTGTCATTATTTTTATTGTCATGTTTGATCATGAAAAATAGTATCATAGTTCTGTGAGAAGCATTATTTCTTTATCATTTGAAAACAGTAGTATGATGAATTAATAATTTACTCTTTCTATCTAAAAGTAACTTTAGACTATCATTAAAATATTATTCTGTATTTATAAAATCAAAAGCAATACAAAGTCATTAAATAAAAATATTTTTCAGAGATTAAAATAATAGCATGTGGAATGCTGCTAAATTTCCTTCCTTGAAAAAGAAATCTATTTTTACTCCAATAATATCATATTTAGCAGTCTTACAAATGATTTACTTCATAAACTGCAAGACTTATGAAACACATCCAAATTAACAGTACTGTTTAATCCTTTCCTAGTCCCTTTTGGCTATTTTCTTCCAGTTATCTGTAAAAACACTGATTACAATTTCCAGGTATCAGCCCTAAAGGGGAAAAACAAGTACAGAATAATTTAGAATACAGTGACACCTATTTCCCAGGTTCCATTTTTGAGACGATGATCTAATATAATGAAGTTCTTCATAGTTACCAAAAATCGATTCCTCTTATACTTTTGATATTTTATTATGCAGTATCAAAAATTATCTTACTCCCTCAGTTTCCAAAACTCAGAAAACTTGAGAGTTATTTCTCATATTATATATCAAATTACTGCCTCAAACTATTTCTTTGTAAGTTTTATAAAAATATGACCCTTTTCTCCATTCATATTAACATTATCCCCCCCCCCCATGGCTCCTTCCTCTGTTTGCTCAGTTTTTTGTTCATTGTTTGTGCT
>JAKSZT010054334.1:45492478-45542704 GCA_026826555.1 Tolypeutes matacus | reverse complement strand
TGTTGGTGTTACAAATTAGGTACTGAATCGATGAACAATTAAATAGAATTCCTTTCACTATTTGTTGTTAGACACTTGCACCAGATTCAAAATCTTATTGTCTAGATGATTATTGAATTAACTCTAATGATCAGGACTAATTATGGATGTCAAGTGTTTTCTCCAACTGTGACCAATGCAAGGAAAGTTACAGACACACCAAGTAGCCATCTCCCAGCTTTCCCCGTCCACCTCCGTTTCTATTGTGTGCAGATGTTTCAATGTGTTTCCACTCCACAGCCCAGGGGAGATGTTAAGTCTAATGGAGGGGTGACCATAAGTTAAACCAAAAACTAGGGGCAAAAATGTTATTTATATATACAAATGCACATATATGCATATATATTTATATATCATTTTACAAATAGTGGTATATATTGTGAAAATTTTGATTTTCCCCACAATAAAAAATAAATAAATAATAAAAAAAAAAAAACTGGGGCAAGCAGTGTCAGCTACTTATAGGGCAGGAACTGTCAGTGGCAGGGCCCCCTCCCCCTGGGTTGTATAAATACCACACTCTTGGACAGAACAGCTCTGTCTCTCCTCTTTGACAAGAGTGTACAGAACTGCCATCCACCAACCCCAGGAGACCACCCATCATAGGAACTCTTCCCCTGCTCTTTTGGACACTTTGGGCTGTATAAGTCATAAAGCAGTCATTTACTAAAAGTTTCTGTTGTACCTGATCCTGCGTTCCCACAACGCACCATATAGCAACTCATTCCACAACCAAAATAAATACCCACCTGTTTCTATGTCCATTTCATAGAAATAAGACATGCATAAGAAAATCTGTGAGAAATATTATTTTATTATTATTTGGAAGTAGTAAGGTGATGAATTAATAGTTTACTCTTTCTATCTAAGGTAATTTCAGAATATCATTAAATTATTTCAATATTAAAATCTCCATAAGATAAAATACAAAGAAAGGTTGATATTATTTTGAAAGATAATCTAGAAAAAACGAATGAATGAAGTACTCTGACACTGGGTTTTCCCTAAAATTCTGGGGCAAGCTAAATCTTGGCATATACCCCCTTATGAGTATAAAATACAAAACTCTATACCAAAATATGCTGAAATGTGTCCAGTAGAAGACAGGCATTTATGAAATAGCTACTCCTAGCTTATACCCAGAAATGCCGTGGTAACTCTGCATCCAAAAATATGAAATGCTTGCAACTTCACAAGCTTATGCATTGAACTCTTCCAAGATCTCATCATTATGAATTGCTTGTTGTCACTGATTTCCATTCATTGAGCTTTAGATTTAAACTGAATTTTAAAAAATAGCATACTTTGCCATTAAGAAGCAGATTAACATTGATGCAGAGATTTCCAGGTCAGAATTTTATACTCCTCAGTATTTCAACAAGGCCATGAAAAGTTTTAGCTCAGCTGTCAAAGTGAGTACAGTGACAAATAACTTTTAGACACTGAGGAGGAAGCGCTATGGTCTGTGAGTTATCCAGACAGCCTCAAGCTTAGCGTATATTAAAACTCTTCTCAGATCCAGTGATTCATATCTCCTAGAAAATAAAACAGAATATACTTTTGAGCTTGAGAATTATTTTTTGTTTATTGTGTTGCTGTTTTCAGATGTGGATTTACACTGCTAATAATTCTGGGTCATGAACAAAGCCCAAGGAATGGATTTGAAAACCTATAACAAGTGTTTATTTTAGACATTTTGATCTGCTCTAAATGAACCTGCTTGACAGTCAATGAGGGAGATGACAACAGGTACTCTTTGGAACAATTTTTTTCTGTCATTGGCTCTGCCATTTAAAAAACCCATTCTTTAGCAATTTATGCTCTTTATTCCCTCTGGAAATGCTTTTTGTTTGACAGTTTTTGCTCTTAGTAGAAGAGAGGGTACCACATTCTATAGACATGGCCATAAAATGTAATAGATGGCCTGGCAATAAGAAATAGACATACTTATGAAGAGATTATTGAAATTGTAAAGTGTGTTAGTCAGGCAAAGGGGTGCTGATACAAAGTACCAAAAATCGGTTGGCTTTTATAAAGGCATTTATTCGGGGTAAAAGCTGATAGTTACAAGGCTCTAAAAAGTCCAACTCAAGGTACCATAAGAAGTAGTTTCTCACCAAAGTCAATTGCCACGTGTTAAAGAAAGATGGCTGGCAATCTCTGCCTGGTCTCTCCTTCCTTCTTCCTCTTAAGGCTCCATGGGCCCAGCTTCTTCCAGTCTCAGCTGTAGGCTGGCATAAGACTTATTTTTTTCCAGGCCTTCTCAGCTTCTCAGCTGCTCTGTTCTCTTCAGCTGCAAATTAACAGGAGAATGATTCCTGTCTCCTTGGGACCCCATGATCAAACATAACAGAGCTTTCCCTTCTTCTGTGTGTCTTCTTGAGTGAGTGTCCATTTATATCAGTCCATCAAGGTGGTGGGGGACTCAATCTGGGTCATGCCCCACTGATGTGATTGAATCAAAGCCCTATTCTTAACAAGTAATTTAATCAAGACATGTCAGCTGAATCTAATCTAATCTAATTCAAAGGGTATCACACTCAGTGGAATAGATTAGTTTACAAACATATTCTCCCCTTTTGGGATTCATAAATAATCTCAAACTGCCACATAAAGTTAAAAAAAAAAAAAAAGGAATTCAAAAACTCCTTTGAAATCAATCTTTCCCTTGAATTATTACCAAATTATATTTCTCTCTCCTATTTTTAACTTATTTTTCTATTTTTTTAAACTGTTGACTCAGGGACATTGCTGGATGAAAAACAGCTTATGTCTTTAATAATCTTGGTGAAGAGATCAAGAGAAGGGATGTTTGGAAAAAAAATTGCTTGAGGGATTTTTCAGGTTTTCTAAGTTACTTAAAAGAACACAAAACAATAGGCAATATTTACTTTGATCCAAAAATACTGTGACAATTTTTCACTCCTTATGACCCAATTTAGGAACTTAGGTGTTACTGACAGTTTCACATCATTGCACATAATCTGCATAATATAGATAAAAATGGAATAGGAAAACTAAAATAACCTTATATAGAATAATTTTAGCTTGACTCATTGATTTCATAGCATATTATTAAAAAGATCTTTTGATATAAGTAACATAAAAGTTAAAAATGAAAAAATATTTTATATAAATACTGCTGTTATTAATGCATTTGTTAAAAAATCTAACAATTGAACAAATACAAAGAACAAATTTGTGCTCTCCTTGTATCATAATGCATTTATAGATACTGAAAAAATGGGATAAAGATGTGATCTAATATTTGAGAGATTATTTTTTTATTTATATAATTTTGTTTATTATTATTTTATTTGAAAAGTCTTCTTCAAAACCTAACATAATCCGTCTTGTATTCTCATATTTGTTAGGTAAGACCTTTTTAATCCTCTCTCTTTGACTTAGATTTGAACAGTACTTCTAAAAATAGGGGCTGCCTCCTATGAAACTTTAATTTAACATATGTTAAATTTTTGTTGGTACCCAGAGGGATGCAGTGAACATCTGTGTACATTTCACTCTATGTTCTAGTGCTTTTATTTCTATAGAATCAACTCCTAGAATTATGTCGGTTGATAGAAAATCAACCTAAACATTGGATTGGTAAATTAAAGATATAACTCTCAGCAACTTTTATTTTTCAGTATTTAGAATAATACATTGCACATGCTTAAGTTTTTTTTTTTAAGGCAGAGTAAATGTCCTAGTCTATAGAGTGGTAAGATAATATCCTATTTTCCATGAGGTAAAGAACTCTAATTAAATATAAACATTTGCTCTTATTATAAAGATATGGATATCATAATTATTTCTCATATATAACAGAACATAGGAACAGGAACTAAATATTGACAGATTTGAAGAGAGAAATAGTTATACATTAATAGCAGGAGACTTTAATATACCATTTTCAATAATGGACAGAGAACATATAGACAGATGATCAAGAAATAAATACAAGACTTGAAAGTTAAAGATATATATAAAACACTTCAGCCAACAACAACAGAATACACATTCTTCTCTAGTAAACAAGGCTCATTCTCAAAGATAGACCATATCTTGAGTCACACAGCAAACCTCCATTAATTAAAAGATGCTGAAATCATTTCATACAATATATCTTCTCCATCCACAATGCAATGAAGCTAGAAATCAACAACAGAGGGAGAAATGTAGAAATTAAACAGCATAATCTTAAAAAACAAATGGAACAGGAAAATTATGATAAATCTTGAAGTGCAGGAAAATTAACACACAACACACCAACACTTATGGGATGCAGCAAAGAGAGTACTGAGAGGGAAATTTATAGCTCTATATGCTTACATTAAAAAGAAATATGTCAAATAAGTGACCTAACAACAAAATTGGAAGAACTAGAAAAAGAAGTACAAACTAAGCCCAAAGTCAGCAGAAGGTAGAAAATAACAAAGTTTAGAGCAGAGATAAATGAAAAAGGAATTAAAACAATAGAGCATTAACAGAACCCAATTTTGTTTATTTGAAAAGATCAATAAAGTTAACAAAACTTTAGCTAGACTGACAAAGAAAAAAATAGATATGATACAAATAACAAATAACTAAATCAGAAATTAATATGGGGACATTCATACTTATCCTGTGGAAATAAAAAGGACCATAAGAGGATACTATGAACACGTGTATACCAATAAATTGGATAGCCTAGATGGAATGGACAAATATCTAGAAACACAAAAACAACTTACAAAGACACAATAAGAAACATAAGATCTCTACAAACTAATAACTAATTAAGAGATTGGATCATAATCAAAAAGTCCCAGAAAGGAAAAGCCTAGGACAAGAGGTCTTCACAAGGAACTTTTACTGAACATTCCTAGAAGAATTACACCACTCTTGCTCAAAGGCTTGCAAAAAGTTGAAGAGGAAGGAACACTCCCTAATTCATTCTGAGACCAACATCATCCTCATACCAAAGCCAGATAAAGATAACACAAGTAGAGAAATTTACAAAATAATATCTTATGCATATATACACAAAAATCCTAAACAAAATATTAGCAAACCAAATCCAAGAGCACATTAAAGAATTATACACGATGATCATGTGGGACTCATCCCACGTATGCAAGGGTGGTTCAACATAAGATAATCAAGTAACATAATACATCACATTAACATAATGAAGAAAAAAAAACACATGATCATCTCAATTGATGTAGAAAAGGCATTTGACAAAATCCAGCTCCTTTTCTTGATTAAAAACATTTAGAAAACTAGGAATAGAGGGACACTTCTTCAATATGATAAAAACATATATGAAAAACACAGAGAGAACATCTTATTTAATGGTGAGAGACTGAAAGCTTTCCCTCTAAAATCAGGAACAAAACAAGAATGATCACTGTCACTATTGTTATTAAACACTGTACTGGAAGTTCTAGGTTGAGCAATTAGTCAAGAAAAGAAATAAAAGACATTCAGATTGGAACTGAAGAAGTAAAATTTTCCCTATTTGATCCTATATGGAAAAATACCGAAAAAGTCATGACAAAAGTCCTAGAGTTAATAAATTAATTTAGCAAAGTAGCCAGGTAAAAGATTAACACCCAGAAATAAATATTGTTTCTGCACACTACTACTGAACAATCAGATGAAGAAATTTAAAAAAAAGAAATTCCATTTACAATATCAACTAACATAATCAAATATCTAGGAATAAATTTACCCAAGGACTTTTACACAGAAAACTGCAAAACATTGCTAAAAGAAATGATAGACCTAAATAAATGAGAAGACATTCTGTGTTCATGGATTGAAAGCCTAAATATTGTTAAGGTGCCAATTCTACCCAAAGTGATTTACATATTCAACACAGTCCCAGTCAAAATTCTAAAAGCCTTCCTAACAGAAGTGGAAAAAGCAAATGTCAATCTTATATGGAAAGTAAGGGGCCTTGAATAGCCACAGTCATTTTGAAAAAGAACAACAAAGATGGAGGACTCACACATCCCAATCTTAAAACTTATTATAAAGCCACAATAATCAAAACATCACATTCCTGGCACAAGGACAGACTTATAGACCTTGGAACCAAATTGAGATCTCATAAATCAGTCTTTATATTTATCACCAACTGATTTTTGACAAAGGGGTGAAGATCACTTGATTGTGAAAGAATAGTATCTTCAACAAATGGTGCTGCAAAAACTGTATTACCATATGCAAAAGAATGAAAGTGGTCTCCTACCTCACACCATATAGAAAAAATTAACTCAAAATTACTCAAAGACCTAAATATAAGAGCCAGTACTATAAAATTTCTAGGAAAAAAAACCACAGGAAAGCATCTTCAGGACCTTGAAATGTTTTCATAGATTTTATACCCAAAGCATAAGCAACAAAAGAAAAAAAAATAGGTAAATAAGACATTTTCAAAATTAAAAATTCTGAACATCAAAAGACTTTACCATAAAAGTAAAAAGACAACCTACACAATGGGAGAAAATATTTGAAACCACATATCTGATAAGGGTTTATTATCCAAAACATATAAAGATATCCTCCTATACATCAACAGAAGAAAAACAAACCCAAATGAAAAATAGGCAAAATACTTGAATAGACATTTCTCTAAAGAAGAAATATAAATGTCCAAAAAGCACATGGAAAGGTGCTCAACATCATTAGTTAATAGGAATATTCAAATAAAAAATACACCGAGATACAATTTCACACCCACAAGAAATGGGTACTATTAAAAAATGGAAAATTACAAGTGCTGGAGAGATTGTGGAGAAATGGGAACATGCAGTCATTGTTGGTGGGAATGTAAAATGGTGCAGCTGTTGTGGAAGACATTTTGGCAGTTCCTCAAAAAGTTATGTTTGGACTTACCATATGACTTGACAATCTCGACTCTAGTTATATACCCAAAGGTATTGTAAGCAGGGATTCAAACAGATATTTGCACACTGCTGTTCATAACTGTATTAGTCACAAATGCCAAAAGTTGGAAGCAACCTAAGGTTCCATCAACCAATGAATGGATAAACAAAATGTGGTATGTACACAAATGGAATATTATTCAGCTATAAAATGGAATGAAGTTCTGATACATACGATAACGTGGATGAACCTTGAGGACATCATATTGAACGAAATAAACCAGACACAAAAGAACAAATAGTGTATGATTTCTGTGATATGAAATAATTTGAATAAAAAAACTCATAGAGTCAGAAACTAAAATGTTAAGTTAAAAGTGATAGATTGTGGTTATGGGGAATTAAAGCTTAAATTGTACAGACTTTCTATTTGGGGTGATGGAAAAGTTATTGTAATGGATGGAGGTGATTGTAGCACAATGTTTCAAATGTAATTAACAATACTGAATTATATATTTCAATTTGATTAAAAGGGGGAAAATTTAGGTTGTATCTATGTTACTAGAATACAATTTTTTTAAAAAAATTCATGGGAATGTGCAATACAAACTGGGACCCTAAGTCAAATCATGGACTTCAATTATTAGAACAATTATGAAAATGTGCTTACATCAATTTTAACAAATTTTCCATATTAAAGCAAAATAATAATAATAATAATAATAATAATGTGTATATGGGACTCTGTATTTTATGCATAATTTGTCTGTAAACCAACAACCTCTTTAACAAATAAAAATGGAAAATCCCTAACTGCCTATAAATTATACCAAAATTTGTAAAACAATCTATAAGTGAAATAAAAAAAAAACCATGATAAAATTAAATATATTTTGAAATTAATTTTAACAAAGTAATGAAATATCAAACATTTCAAAACATGGTTTAGAGAAAAATCTGTATTTTTAAATGAATATATTAGAAAAGGGAAAACTGGTACTTAATTACATAATGTTCTATTTCAAAAAGCTGATAAAATAATCAACAAATAAATCTTAAATAATATCATAAAAAGAAAAAAATAAAGGAAAAAAACAGAATCATGTAAAATAGATAAAAAGGTTAAGTAAATCAATAAAATCAAAATTTGTTTCTTTGAAGAGAAATAATGAAATTAATATATCTTTAGCAAGTATGACTATAGAAGACAAACCAAATATAAAAATGGTAATGTTGGAATAAAAATGGGGATGTTAAAATAAATAATAAGTTGATAGAAATATATTTGATCACTTAGCACATTCTTTTTTATTTCGAGTAAATTTGAAAATAATTGTATATTTGAATATTTAATGAGGAGCCATTTGATTATAGGTTCCATTCACATTGTCCTCCCCTTTTTTTATTATTTAAATATGCCACTCATACTAAATTTCTATCAACAAAAATAATTAGATTAGCAGTATATAGTAGCAGGATTGTAACTCAAAGACAGTGGGTAAGGAATTATGCTAAGAAATCAAGAAACTAAAATAATAAAGCAAGATTGTTCTTTTATAATTAGCTTTTTATAAACAGCTCTCTAGAGAAAGCCTATGATTATATTATAGCAGAATTATCATGACTTCCAATCCAAATATGCTACTTTAGGTATCAAAAATCAAGTTTGTACTTTATTTCTCATATTTTAAATAAGGGAAGAAACTGCATAATAAATCTACTCTGCTATTACACAGATAATAATGAGATAATCTGTATTTATTTCTTCATAAGAAACTATCACCAATAGTAATCCCATTTGACTTTTCCCCTTAATCACATTTTTACTTCCATTGAATTTCTTTACAATAGATATTTTTACATTAATACTCAAGAGATTACTTAGTCCTTGGTGCAATATTGGTGTATTTATGTGTTTGTGTGTGTGTACTCATTCAGACTTTTATAAAAAGTATTTTTTAATCCAGTTGTTCAGTGGTTGCTGATTCTTCCTCCTGTTTTATGAGTCTTTAGAATGCTCATGAATTTGTGATGACTGAAGCAATCAAGCATAACTGAACACCTAACAGTAAGAAATTTTCTCATACATCTAAGGAAATTCAGGAACCTTTTTTAATTGAACTATCAAGTTTCTTCTTATTGGATATTAGCATTTTATCTTGTAATATATACTACTAGTCATTTTAAATTAAGGGGATTCAGTGAAAATGTCCTTTTTTCCCATTAGAGACCTTGTGATGAATTGATAAATGACATGGTATGCTAAAATGACTAACTTTATCTCTCTGTGATGATATTATCTGCTCCAGTTTTACTGATAAATTTGGTGCATGTGTTTTTTAAATCTCTTTGCAACTGTTTTATAGCTAGGGAGAAATGCTTATCAAAGACAGCACTTGATTACTTAGAGCACTTCCTTACATAGACATCATTTCTTGTATCTGGGGAGTCAATTGTTCTTGGTCATTGTGCTTTGCATAGTTAATTTGGAAATACCCTTAGGTAAGTAATAGCCTCACACCATACATCTCAGCTAAATTTATAAAACCTGACAACAGGGGCAGTTGGCTGCAAAGAGGAATAAACGTACAAGATTATGCACTTTTCACAGCCAGTTGTCACAGTGTCATTATATATCACAGTGTTAGATTTAAGACTTAACATAATTATGAAATGTCACATGCACATGGCAGTTTTTGGTACCTTTCAAGTGCAGAGTCAAGGTCTGTGGCATATGATATCTTTCTCCAATATCACCAAAACTGTTTAGCATACTAAAATATATAAATCTATATTTTACCTTTCTAATATATTCTATTAATTTTGTTATAATTTAGTATTTCTTTTGTAAGAGATACTTTAAGTAAGACAGCCCTTATCTAAAGAGCATATTAAAGCAAAGTATGGTATTGGTACAAGGAGCTTGTGTTGATAACTAAAAGAATCTATTTTGTTTAGAAATAGAGCTTTTCCATTAAGCAAGATTTCTCACTACTTTACTGGCACATCTATAATCCAGCCTAATCGTTATTCAAACAATATCACTGATTAAGATTTATTAAAGTTGAAAATATAAACTACAGTAACATACTGCACAAATCTTTGATCAAAATATTGATTAAAATGATATAAGTTGTTTTACTACAATGCCAAGTATTGGTGGTGGGGTGATGTACGGAAGCCCTGTATGATGATATGCATGCTTGTTTTGTAAGTTCACAACATTTACTCTATACTTTTGTTTATGTATGTTCATGTATGAATGACATAATTCAATAAACTTTTATTCAAAATTATATAAGCTATAATTCAAAACTTCTATTAATCTTCTGAATTTATGGATTCAGTTGCCCTGTACCCCCCAAACAATTAAAATAATAAAAATATATTAAAAAGAATTTCTATATCCATTCTAGTAAATAGAAAAGGTCACTATAGATATTCTAGTAATATTAAGAAAATTCACTGATACATAAGGCAACGGAGATCAATCTACAGGAAAGGCCAACCACCCCCACTTTTTGAGTAATGGAAATCTCCGGTTTGATGAGAACTGAAATGAACATTTACCAGAATTAGGCAGAATAATTTAAGCAGAAATAACAGGACTCAATGGAAATGTGAGACAAGAGGCAGTTGACACTGAGGTTCGGAGATGGATTTCTTTAAACCTATAGTTTATGTTCTTAACAGATTTATTGAGGTGTAACTTACATAGCCCCAAATCACCAATGTTTTTGGTGTAAAATGCAATGATTTTCATAAATTTAAAGTCAAGCAACCATCACATTTTAGAACATTTCTATTACTTCTACAAAATTAGGTGCGATGAATTAATTTTGATATCATAAATGACTTTGGAAAGTGCAGTGGGTCCTAGTATGCAGAGGATCAGTCTGGGTATTTATTTTTGTAGGTTACTTGGAAATTACTCAATTGGAAATACTTCATCATCTGCTTTTTATGATGGGAGATATATGATAGAGTTTGGTTTAATTTTTTTTCTGCTCAGCATTTTTGTTTTGTTTTCAGGAGCTGGTGGATTTGTATTATATGGCCTTTCTATATGATATCCCTGCAATTGTTTAATCATATTATCCATTCTCCTGGAAAGATTCTTTGTCTAAGAATGCGTGTTAACCAAATGAGTTTTGACACAATCCTTTGGAGGGGGCTGGTATTCCTGGCCTACCCATGGATTTTTGGAATCAAGAAAATGCCTGGGTAAAACAATGTCAATGTAGAAGAAAACAAAGCACACTGATTGAGAGATACAGATAACATTGAAGCAAAGCAATTTCATGAAGTTCTTCATAGGGTGAGCCAATAAATGACTTTTTCTTCATTCTACAGATTACTAAACCATGGCACAATCCAGTATTTCAAACGTCCAGGATGAATCTGAGGAATGAGAGAGTATGTTCCTGTATGGAATAAAAATACTGTAAGGTACTACTATTATATGGTAATAATGCACCTTACATAACTGGAAAACACTCTCATTAAAGATATTAGCACCAGCTTCCAGTCAATTATGATGGTGGCATAAGACACTCTAAGGTGTCTTTGAATATCTAGCAAAAACTGGCAGAGCCACTTTCCTCAAAATTCTTGAAGGGTTGCAGTAACTAGGTTAGTGCCGAATCTAGAAAATACAGTTTTAGAAGCAGTAGAAGGTTGTTCTGATTTATAAATGGGTAATGCCCTTATCAAGATATTCATGAAATTAAATCAAGCCATTCAAATTAGAGGAAACATTGCCAGATGGGTAAAAATGTGCCTATATATTTGTGTCGCCCTTGTAGGAGCTTTTGTAAATGTCTCTATTGTATGAAGACATACACTACTATGTTTCTTTAGTGTTGAAGACCAAAATTCAAAAGTAACTTTACCAGCCAAGATTGGGTTGGAGGGAGTTTTTGAAGAAGGGTTACTTGAAGATCAGCATGTCCTACCTTCGTGGTTTTAGGAAAGTTATGCAAAATGAGTATCTTTCTGAAGCATTAATTTGTACCTTGTCTCCTTTCTGTTCCTGAGATGTTATTTGGCAGAATTCAGTAAAAAATAAATTGCATTTCCCCTGATTCCTAGAGGTCACACAAATACTTTTTTTTCATGTTAAGGAAAGATAAAATCTATTGAACTCATCTTAAACCTTAGGGGTAAGAAGCATTTTCAGATATTACTATCATCATTGGCTTGTTTCAATGAGGGCAGAGCTCAAGGGCTACTGAATAGCTTTCAGTAATTTTACCAAACGTTTGGCGTTGTAACAAATATGCTTTGCCAAACTATAAAGCCAAGTTTTAACAGCACATTGTAACACGGTAATAATTATGAGGTTTGTGGGATTCTAATGTAAATCATGTTTGGCAGCCTCTTATTTTTTAAGTGGAAATGCATTTCTAGGTAAAATACACATAGAATAAAGCAGATTGAAAAAAAAATTCCCATGCAAATTACATATTTGATCACATGATGTTAAGTTCAATGTTTTTGACTAAACACAACTAGCAATTCATAGCCCATTGAAGTAAAAAAAAAAAAAAAAAGTTGGAGCTGGAGACCTCTCAGAATAAGAAAACAATGGCAAAATTCTAGCAAATCCTATACTTCTGGATGTCTAGAGATTGATCCGGGTGGATAGTGACAGAGTTGATCAGTTGGCATCATATAGCCATATAACAAGTTGGTGTAATATAAGCAAGACTTGTGCCATATAATTAGTATCTGTGGATTTTGCTAGAAATGAATGAGAAAACAAACTCAAACTGTGAGATGAAATGAGGGGACTTAGAGTTACATTCTCAGATGACAGATATTATATTCTATAGGAAACATGCTAAGACATTTCAAGTACGTAAAGTTTTTTGTCTATAACTCACTTTTTTAACAACTTTTTAAAATCATTATTTTGTTTTTCTCATGATCTGTGTCTGAAGCAAGTAGCTTTCTTGATTAGAAATACTTTTATTCTTAAAACAACTCTGATTCTAAATCAATGTCTAACAATGTAGAGCAAATTTATAGGTTTGAGGTTTTGAAGAAGCAAAAATTTACCTGTTTCATGAGCTCTAAATTGATCAATCTGTGAAAATAAGTCAGGCCAACATGATCATGAGACATGTTGCATAAAATGGAACAGCAATCCATTAATTTCTATAGAGAAATGGAGACCAGAATACTTTTATTGGCTAGTTAAGGCAACCTATGCTTACTATGAATTATATGACTGACTTTCCAGGGAGATGAGGTTATAGGTAGGTAGCTGTAGAATCAAAGCAAAAATCAGTTTCAATGATTTTAATGGCTGTATCTCCAAGTTATGATGGAGCAATGGATCTATCATATATAACTCCCATGAGGATATCAGCTGGTTTGGATCCCCACTCTTTGGAACACAACTGAAGACTGACAAATTCTAATGTATTTGCTTCCCATACCCTTTTGTTTTTTAAGACTACATCCAAGGCCATAAGCCTTCAGAACACAATATTCCTTCAGAAAGTAAGCAACAATAATGCTGCTTTTATTTTTCATACAAAACAATGTTGTCATATTGTCCTACACTATCACCCTGAAAATATGATTAGAATTGAATCTTTGCCAGGTACCCACAGAGTCACATTTTCATATTATCTTTGAAAGGGAATGGAGAAAGCTATGTGCAACAGAAAAAAATAGGGGTTTGAAGCTAACACCTGTTGATATAAATATCAGTTTTATATACCATTTGATGAGTTATATAAATCTTCTGAGATTCAGTCTTGTTCTCAGTAAAATTAGTAAAATAAAAGGTATATAAGATATAAAAATATCTGCATCCAACAAGTGATCAAAATGATTATTTTTGTTTGTTTATATTATTATCAGTTGCATATTGGTATTACATTTAATATCATAAAGCAGCCTTACAACTATCTCAGATATAATTAAATTACTCTTTTAAAATTATATTATGGAATATCTATGTCATTAGTAATTAAAAGCAACCTAAAAAGTAAATAAGTTGAATTGGATGAAAATTTATGTAGCTTATAAAATATTTATGTACTTGCTTAAAATATACTTAAACATTTTTGCATTTTAAGATTTCATTCAAAAGATCAAGATCCAAAATTAGACAGTATTGTATTATCATAAACACTTAAGCCATGTTTATAGAAAGAATACCAGAAGGAGAAAACAAAAAACAAAAATCATTTGAATAATCACTAACTTAAGGTAATAGAAATTTTTTTGATTTTGTTACTTCAATGTTTATCCTACCTTTACACTTTTCTCAATATATTTAGTTAAAGAAAAATAAACAACAAGTAATTATTGAACATTACTTCATATTAGGCTTTAAATTTATTTTTAAAAATATCTAAACACTAGCAACACACATACTTCTCATATGTTTCTTTGCCTAAAGATGTATTCATCCTTAAATATAATTTTTCATTATATGCTGTGGCAGTTTGGCATTTTTTATGAATTCCAAAAATAGATATTGGATTATGTTTGTGAATTGGTCTGTACCTGGACGTGATTAAATTATGATTAGGGATTTGATTGGGCTACATCAGTAAGATTTTGAGTCCTTGCCTCCTTGGTGAGCGGGGACTCACAGATAAAACTACATGGCAGAGCAGAGGAGTGAGTTGGAGTTTTGATGCTGAGTTTTGAGCTGGAGCCTGGAAAGTGAACACACAGGAAAAGAACACAGAGGAATAGAGACAGCTTCTTAGATATGGCAGAAGCCTTGGGGAGAAAGACAGAGCTGTTTACCTGATAGTCTACAGCTGGTTTTGTGGAGAGAGCACAGCAGCTGAGCCCGGAGAGAAACAGAGCTCCAGGAAGGGAGAAACCCAAGAAGCCTGAACTTTTGGCAGACGTCGGCAGCCATCTTGCCCCAACACGTGGCAATAGACTTTGGTGAGGGAGGTAACTTGTGCTTTACGGCCTGGTAACTGCAAGCTTCTATCCTAAATAAATACCCTCTATAAAAGCCAACAGATTTCTGGTATTTTGCATCAACACCTCTTTGGCTGACTAATACATATGCTAGCTAATTTGATTAGGCTTATTCTAAAAGATGTGAACTTATAAATAAAAAATAATTAGAAATGAATATTTTGATTAGTATTGTGCTGTTCAGATTTTATAATACATTCTCATCAAAATATGTGAATTCATACTGACAATTCAACCAGATAAAAACATTTACTTGTTTGATAGAATTGAATGGAATAGGGAACAAAGATTCAGAATTCATTTGTCATATTTCCAGCACAAATGATAAAAAAGAAAATGGTATTTCCTAAGACTACTGCAGTGGATAAGAACAAAAGGTGGCTAGAATAAAGTTCCAACAATTTTTTGAAACTGTGGGAATTAAAGCGTAGATAATGTACTGTTATTCATGAACAATTTCCCTGTCCTTATGCTTGGCATTTTTAGAAAATGACATTGTTTGAAAAATTATCTTGAATATAATACATCATACATTATGATTTTATGCAGTCATTCAAGCATCAGTTACTGCATAAACAATTAGTTATTGCATTCGATTACTTTGGGTCATCCTCTGTGGAAGCAATCTAATTCACACACACACACATTTAATTTTGTAAATTGTTCTTAATGCCTATTACCGAACCAAAGAAGGAAATCACCTTGGATTGCTCAATCAGGTAATTTTCTAATATATAGAAGTTAAAGGAAAAGCTTAGAAAGCAATGGTGCGATTGTTATTCACAACAATGGAGCAAAAGAAGTTTGACAGAAAGAAATGCTAAATACACATATGGTTTGCAATATTTTAAGAGTATAATATATTTTAAAATTTAGGTAGACTATATTTGTAATCAATCCTATACAAGAATAGATAAAATAAAATATGAAGGGTATGAAAATGTATCTCTTGTTATTATTTCTACTAAACAATAACATTAACATATTGTTTCTATTAAAATTGACATTAAGACTAATCATCAAATTGAGATAATAAAAAAAAAAGGAAGAAAAAATAAATTAGAACCAGAGTGTCTTGGTTTGCAAGGGCTGCGATTACAAAGTACCATGGACTGTTGGCTTAAACAACAGAAATTTATTGTCTCCCAGTTCTGGAGGTTAGAGGTCCAAAATTAAAGTGTTGGTAGGGTCGTGCTTCCTGTGAACTCTGTAGGGTTCTGTTGATGGCTTGCCAGCAGTACATAACTCAATCTCTGCCTCTGCCACATGACTCTCTCTCTCTCTCTCTCTCTCTCTCTCTATGCCTCCAAATTTCCTCTCATTGTAAAGATACTAGTCATATTAGACTATGACCCACCCTAATCAAGTCTGGCCTCATCTTAACTAATTACATCTTCAAATATTGTATTCACAAATAAATTCACATTCACAAGACCAGGGATTAGAATTTGAACATGCCTTTTTGGAGGACACAATTAAATCCATAAAATAAAGAAAAGAGGGTGCAATATTAATTTACTAACATAAGAAAAGATAAATAAAGTAGAGAAACTAAAGAAAGACAATGATTTCCGTGTGGTACATTCAAACAAGCTACAAAATTGTACAGCTACTTCCATCAAGATGTATAGTTAATTCATCTACTCCTTGAATCCAGTCAAACTTTTACCGACAGAATGAAACACAAGTGACAGTGCATGAGTTATAATCCCAGAACCAAAGTGGCCATGCAGCTTAAATCTTGAAATCTTGGAATACAGCTGCTCTGTGAACAAGCCTGGGTAAGCTTTGGGGATGATAAAACATTATGAGAAACTGATGCGATTATAAACCTACCTGTCCCTACAGGACTTGACAACTGACTACAAATACATGAGGGAGCCCAGTGGAGAGCAAATAACTTTCCATTTGAGTACAGTCCAAACTGCCATCCCACAGAATTTTGAGCTAATTAATTAGTTCTTTTTTTTTTTATTATTATTTTTATTTTTTTTATTTTTTAAGACACTGAGTTTTGGGCTGAGTTGTTATGTAGCAAAAGTTGACACAAAAAATTGGTGCCATGTTTATGGTGCTGCCACAAAAGAACCTAAAATACATGGAACTGATTTTGGGACTGGGAAGATATTAGGAAACTGGCAGAAAAATTATTAGCAAAGACTTGAAAATTACTGAGCAACTAACTAGTAGATATGGAAAAATAGTGAGATAATTACTTGAGTAAGCTAGGAAAATGTTGACCTTGATATTTTTTATTGATGTTGCAAAGGATAAACATTTTATGTACACTGCATTATAAAATGAAACTGTCTAAGAATGAATAGTCCATAGGAAATACTAGGGAAGAGCATTTGGAAAACTCAAAAGGATTACATAATTCTAAAAAATTGAATGCAGAATATGTAAGGAAATGCATATACAATATGGTATCCTCAAGACAGTATGTTGCTAAAGTATACTGTTTCATCTATCTTCTTTTAAGAACAACTCCAGCTTACAAATTGAGGTTTTGTTCATGCCCACTCCAATCACACAATTCTATAGGGGGCTGTAAATTCTGCCAAGAGCTGGAGGAAAATCACTGTACTTGAACCCCCAGGCTACAAAGGAAAGCATTTGAACCAGTCCCAATCCAGTCTATTGCTTCCCTAGGAATTTAAAAACTTGAACATAAGAAAAATCCAGTCTATTTCCATTGGTAAAGCTACAACAGAAGAGAGATGAAAGCTTTCTGTTTTCATATTTCCCTCCCTTTAGTATTAGAAGATGGATTTGAGAAGACAGAATAATACATTGAACAATGGTGCCATCAGATTCATTGTCTCTAATTTTTTTTAATGTTGATTTTCAACAATGGCCTTCCTTTGCTTTTGAAAAACCTAAAAGAAATTTGACTAACTCCTTTTCTATTTCAAGTTGATGTTTATTCATAAGAATACAGCAGCTGAGAAACAATAGCAATAGGTTGAAGAATTATGTTTGCATCAATATGGCAAACTAGATTTATAGAAAAAAATATTAGTAAAGCATAATTAAAAATTCTGAATTTAAAAAGTTATAAATTGATAACTGCTTTAAATATCTCCAGAGCACAGAAACAAAGAGAAAGAGAAAATCCAACAATATATGAGTTCTAAGGCCAGCATTTCCTTAGATACATCTTGGTAAATCTTTGTAGCTTGAAGTTTGACCTAGAAGTACCTCATAGAGAAGACAGGAGATAAAGGCTATGAACAAAAAATATGGAAGATTAAATGCAGGACACCCACATAAAGGAAGGACCCTTGAAAGGTGAGAGGGAGTTTTAGACCAGTCTCCCATGATTGGGATTGGGAACCTCATAGAGTCTGGATGGGTTAGGAATACTCTTGCCAGACAAATTTACCAGCCCAGCTATTTTCATAGTGAACTGTGAAAAACTAAACACAGATATTTAGTGGAAAAAATAATAATAACTCTTACCTTAAGAATCTTATATCTTACCAGAGTGAATTAAAATAATTAATATCACATGAATATCCCTATCCAAAGTCCTGAAGAACATGAGTTTACAATCAAAATGCCTAAAACATATAAGGAAATAAGCTTCCATGAGCAAAATTCAGCAGGAAAAACAAACTGAAGAAAATCTTCACAAAGTCCACATCAGATATTAGATAGAGAACAGAATCATCAGATAGAAATAATATATCTAATTAAAGAAATAAAAGGAAATTATATATAAAAATTAACAAGCATACTGTTTAAAGTAAATATAATTTCTATTAATAATAACCTAAGAATAGAAAATAAAAGCTATATAGACCTCAAATACTGACAAAAAAGTGAATTGTAATCTAGAATTAAATTTAAATAAGCAGATTGATAGAAAGAAAAAGTGATAGAAAATATTAAAAATGTTAAGAGACACAGAAGATTGGGTAAGTTCTAATTGCATAATTTGAAGGAAAGAATGAGGAACGAGGATAATGTTGAGAGAAGAGACAAAAATTAAATATGTATGGCCAAAATATTGCAGGATTGGTGAACAAAAGTAATCATATAAATCAGAAAATATAAAATGGGAGACAGAAAAAAGAGAGATGGAGAAAAGAGCTACATCTAACTACTTTGAATAAAAATGCAGATAAACAAAGACAAAGGGATCAGCAAAGCATCAAGAAAAAATGCAGAGGACGGAACATGGTAATTATTAGACTGACAAAGCATTTCTGAAAACAAAATAGAATGCAGAAGACCTTGAAATAATATCTTCAAAATGTTTATGAAAAACATCAATATAAACTGCTATAGTCAGTAAAATTAATTTTTAAGAATAACACTGAATACTGATGCTTTCAAACACCTTTGACAGTAAATCAGTAATTGCAGAAAAAAATATTCACTTCAAGAAGAAAGAAGATAATCCAAGAAGGAAGGTCAGAGTGGTTGAGTAAATTTATAATTTGTGGCATTAAATGCAAAAATAATAGAAGAGCATATAAACTGGCTGAGAATGATTGGAGTTAGTGTTTTCAAGTTAGCCTTATACTTTGTTAAGTTAAATATGTAATTTTAAAATTTCTACTCTAAAATAGAATAGAATGGGCATTAAAGCAGAGCAAAAAGAAACAGAAAATGTGACACAAACAGAATGCACAGAATCAATGGAAGCAATGATCCAGATATAACTTTAATTTTTTTTTTTTTTTTTTTTTTGGTTCCGTATAATATTTTAGGTAATCTAAGCACCTCTTAAAATATATCTATATATATATATAAAAAATAACATTATTTTGAATCAAGTAAATTCATAAAGCCTTGCAATATAACACAGACTTTATTTAAATAACCAGTCCAGAACTCCAGCTTCCATTGATGATAGAATAAGTTGCATCAGAATAATTCTCCCACTGAGAAAAATATCAATGCTGGATGAAATCAAACAACAACAAGCAAAGTATTAAAGTGAATGCATAACAATAGAGCCAGTCAGGATGTGAGTGACCAAATTCTAGAGAAAAGTAAGCTCTGGGGCGATGACGTCATTCACGTTAATCTAGTCACTTGACAATTTTGCCCAATATCGGCACAACAGTTCAAATCTTACTGATGCTGCCACTCCTCCTGTCAGACATTGTTTTTGTTTTTTTTTTTCCAGGGGAGAGCGGGAATGCAGTCCCCCACTACCACAAATTATGCAACCAAGTTTCCCACATTTGGGGAAATCTCAGGGGTCAGTACATCCGGAGTGCAATGGATAAGCCTTGCCCTGGGAAAACCACCTTCGTGATCATGGTATCTCCCCTGCCAGGTAAGTATTTGTCAGACATTCTTTATGGCCTTTCACATGGTGCATCCTCTGGGCCTGGCTTAGAATGGAATCACCTGGTGCATTTTCAGGTCTAAATTAATATATTCACTCCATCATGCATGCTTTCCTAAGTCCTTTTGAGCCAATATTTTCTGCCTCCCAGAGAACTTTTCACATTTTGACCTTGTGTGGGGCCATTGTTTTCTCCATATTTCATGAAACCATCCTGATAGCAAGTTTAAATCATCCCCCAGGTTTATCAGCAGGTACCAAATCTTCTCTCTTGGTACTGTGTTCCCAAATCATTAACTCATTCAAGTAAGGAAGGGATACCATCTTTTAATAGTCAATTGTAGCCCACTTTGGCAAATTCAGGGTTTTTAGAGGAATCTAGGAATTTAAGAATCTAAAGTCATGAGCCCAGCTATCTCCAACCATGTGTCAGGGCCCCATTGTTTCCAGTCCAGGGCTCTGATTTTATCACATCAGACCTGCTTTGGCTAGGATATTAACCTTCCATAGAGCTCAGCTTTTCTGAACATTAATTATCTTTTCTTGCCCTCGGTTTCCCCTGCTTTCCTCCCAAAAGATATGATTTTTATATGCCACCAATCAGCCTATCTGGCTTTCACTTGTCAGTAATCTCTTTCATTATTTTACCCTAGGTTATCAATCGAGTTTAGCAATATTCTCCTGAATCCATTACCTGTGTTTTCAGATTTCTGTTGCTGCAAATCAATATAATCTCAATTTTAGCAAGAAGTTTAAAGCAACAAATATTTATTATCTTACAATTATTTAAGTCAGAAATCCAGGCATGGTTTAAATGGCCTCTGCTTATGAACTCCCAAGACTGCAATTAAGGAATAGAGTGAACTGCATTCTCATGTGTAGGTTTGACTGAGGAAGCATCTACTTCTCTGTTTGCATGGTTCTAAGCAACATTCAGTTCCTTGTAGATCAAGTGCTGAGAGTTTCAGATATTTTTATGTTTATTGGCTAGAGGTCATCCTTGCTCTAGAGATGACCCATAAGCCTTGCCATGTAAGGTTCTCCAATATGGCTGCTTGCTTCCATGCATTCAATAAGAAAAAGAGAGAAAGACTCTAGCAAGACAGCAACTACAATTGTACATAACAAAATCACATCATTGCATATATTATCACATTTGTTTGATTCTGTTGATTAGAAGAAAGACATAGGTTCTTCCTTGTGGCAGTTTGAGATTATTTATGAATCCCAAAAAAGAGAAAGATTATGTTTGTAAACCAATCTATTCCTCTGGGTGTGATATCCATTACATGCATTAGATTCAGCTGACATGTTTGATTAAATTACCTGTTAAGATTAGGGCTTTGATTTTACCACGTCAGTAGGGCATGACTCAGAGTTGAGTCCCCTCCGCCTTGGTGGGCTGATATAAATGAACACTCAAGAAGATACATGAAAGAGGAGAGAGCTCTGTCATCTTTGATCCTGGGACCCAGGAGAGAGCTGAGCCATTCCTCTGAAAGTTTGGAGCTGAGAAACTGAGCAGTTGAAAAAACCTATAAAGAAATGAGCCCTATGCCAGATTGATATAGGAAGCCCTGAGAGACAAACCCTATGCCAGCCTACAGCTGAGATTGGAAGAAGCTGGGCACATGCAGCCTTAAGAGGAAGAAGAAAGGCAAGACCAGTTACAGATAGCCCACCATCTTGCTTCAACATGTGGCAACTGACCCCCTTGAGTTGCTTCTTTATGGCCTTGTATCTATAAGCTTTTACCCTGAATAAATACCCTTTATAAAAGCCAATAGATTTCTGGTACTTTGCATCAACACCCCTTTGTCTAACACAGTCCTATACTAAGGGGGAGAGACAACATAAGGGCTTAAATTCAGAAGTTTGGTCATGGGACCATTCTAAAAGTCTGTCCCTCATAGTCCTCCTAGTGACTTTTTACTCCATAATTTTCAGATATTTGATACATTATACCAGCTAGCTCATTCCTTTTTGCAGGTACAACAAAATATTTCAGTTCATCACCTTTGAAAGTTTTAACAGTTGGACAACTAATTGGTGTCAGGGGCTGCATGTGCATCATCAACACTAGTGATTGATGGGGTCTTTGTTGCCAGCCAGATTTTATGTGATCCTATTCCTAAGACCCAAGATTATCCTTGTACCAACTCATAGTTATTCTAAGAAGCAGACTTTATTATGGAGATTAGCATGGAAGAAGTTTATTAAGTTGAGAAGTTTAGACCAAAACATGTGTAAGGAAAGGCAATAAAGAGGACTGGGCAGAGAAAGGAGTCCATGGAAGGCAAGCCTATTATCCTCAGTTCATTGCACAGTTCTGGAGCTGAAATGGCCAGTTGGAGATTTCTCATCTTCTGCTGAAATAACTAGGCCTTATAGCAAATCACAATCGGTTGTTGAATATGGGTTGACCTGGAATGGGGCATGAGTTGAAGTGATACAACTCCCCACAGCTGTGTTAGTTAATCCCTGAAGATGCTGAAGTTGAAGTTATCTTCTGAGAGCATTCCCAGCATTTACAGCAACAAGAACTTCCTTGAAGGGGGATTTTTGAGTAGTCCATCTCTGAGTCTGCTACCGCCACTTACTTCTTTTTCAGAACAAAGAATCTCATTTCACTACCTCCTGGGCATATTTCTTTCTCACAGCTGTACAGCTGAGTCTGTTCTCAGGAATTGCTTTAGTCCAAGGGAACCTGCCTTGCCAAATTTTATTCCATCCTAATAGCAAGTTTGGATCCTCCAGTGCCCAATATTTCCTCGTACTGATTGATGATGGGAAAGGATGGCCCTGTTGTCAATTCAATGACATTTTATAAATTTTATCTAATCTAGGCATGCATATATAATGATTGAATTTTTTTCTTTACTCATTTGCAAGGTATTGATGCCATGTTTTTGGATAATTATCAAAGTAAAATTATGTGTTGTTCTACACATATATCTCAAGAAATATTTAAATATATTCTACCTAATAGAGGAGGCAGAAAATAGTCAAAAATAATTTTCATAGAGTTGCTCTTTATTTAAGAATGGTATCGTGGAGGACTGAGAAGGTGAGGCAGGTTGTACCATGCTGCCTTCCACTGGTTAAGACCTCCCAGAGTGAAGGGTGCCAAGGCAGAGGATGTCCCTCTGCCACCCTTGGAGGGGCAGTGCTGTGCTGGCCGACATTTGTAGTGCTTCTTCTCCCTGACTGCTAGGTCTAAAGGATTAAAACATCAAAACCAGCACTTCTCACCCTTGTTTCCACCTTAACTCTTATAACAGATGGCATTCATGTGTGTGATGCACCTCTGGGAATACCCAGTGTGGCAGTTTGAGATTATTTATGAATTCCAAAAAGAGAGATTATGTTTGTAAATTGGTCTATTCCTCTGGGTGTGATCCCCTTTGATTGTATTAGATTCAGCTTATGTTAACATTAGGGCTTTGATTTGACAACATCAGTAGGGTGTAACTCAGATTAAGTCCACACCCCCTTGGTGGGCTATATAAATGGACACTCGCTCAAGAAAACACACAGAAAAATACAGAACTTTGTCAGTTTTGATCCTGGAGCCCTGGGGAGAGATGAGCCATCCACCTGATAGTTTACAGCTGACCTTGTGAAGAGACCAGAGCAGCTGAGAAGCCCTGAGGGACAAGTGCTATGCCACCCACAGCTGAGATCAAAAGAAGCTGGGTCCACAGAGCCTTAAGAGAAAGAAGGAAGGAGAGACCAGGCAGACGTCACCTGCCATCTTGCTTCAACATGTGGCAACTGACTTTGGGTGAGAAATCAACCTTGAGTTGGACTCTTTAGGGCCTTGTAACTATAAGCTTTTACCCAAATAAATACCCTTTATAAAAGCCAAAAAAAAAAAAAAAAGAATGGTATGATAGAATTTTGCAGTATCTATTGCAATCTTTTACTTATATGCAGTTCAGAATGTAATAAAATTTTTAATGGCAATGGAAAATAAGGAAATATTGCAGGGGATAATTTCACTATGAGGAAGTTCCACAACTTCAATGTGGGATTCATTTTAACTGGAAACTTGATAAGGCAGTTCTTCATTCTGCCCTAAGAAGCAGAATAAAATGTTCCCTTATTAACCATCAGACTCAAAAATGCATCCACCTAGCAGAGAACATTGATAATGGCAAATAGACTATATATAGAAAACAAAACACAAATGCCAGTACTAAGAGAGAAATGAATAGAACATCATAGCACCCCAGGATCAATCCTATTATCTAATCAATTGCTCAGTAAATTTTTCTCTTGTAGCATTTTGGAGGAAAAAGTCCGACATTAGAAATCAATGTTACCTAAATGATGTCCTAAACAAGGACATGAACAAATATGAAAAATTCTTCAACCATATTTTTGTAAAAATAATTCTGGAACATGGATCATGTATTCTTCCACATATCCTAAGTTACAAAGACATCATCAGAATTTAAAAAAAGAATATATGCAAGAAAAAAAATAGAAACTAAGAATTATCATTGGTTTCTTCATGTGGAAAAAGTTGAAGTTGCCTGTGTTGCACTATACAATTCATTTACATATATATTGCAAACTAAATGTCTTTATGAATGTATATACAAATATATTTAAGTAAAATTATTTAGAACTATTTACATATAAATATAATTATGTATCCATACATATTTATTTCTCTCTACCTCTCTCTTGCTCTATTTAACATCCATATGTCTATCTAAATCTTATTCCAAATCTTATTCAGCTTCAGATATGCTAAGCGAAGTTTGTCATATCTGTAAGACTTATGATAAACGAAATGCCCTAAGTGTTTTATATACTGAAATACTTGGCCTAGATAGAAATCATATTAATGTACATACATTGCGTATAGCAGCAAAATTGCCTAAAAACCTTATGAAGATTAATTTGCTAATGTTGTGTGAAATGCCCAAACTTTCTAAACTTATATTTTTCATTATAGTAATGTTTTCCTACAGATATAAGGCAAAGTTTAGGAAAACATTTCTACTTAAGGCATTCAAACTCAGTGTTCTTAAAAATAAAAAGAACTGAGAATTGGCCAAAATTTCCAACCAGAAATTATTAGATAAACTGAAGAACTAATACAACATATAATGTGCCGTCATTAAAATATAGAAAATACTTCCCGTATATTGCAAGTAGTATGAACATTGTATTAGTCAGCCAAAGGGGTGCTGATGCAAAGTACCAGAAATAATAAATAATTAATACAGTTACAAGACCCTAAAGAGTCCAACTCAATGCTGCTTTCTCACCAAAGTCAGTGGCCACGTGTTGAAGCAAGATGGCGGTCATCTCTGCCTGGTCTCTCAGGCCTTCCTGTATCAGTCTCTGGCATAGGGCTCATTTCTTTCCCAGCCTTCTCAGTTGCTCAGCTGCTCTGTTCTCTTTAACTGCAAACTATCATGCGAATGGCTCATCTCTCTGGAGGGATTTAGCTGTTTGAGCCTTCTCCTTTCTGTCTCTTGACAGGACCAAAATGACCAAGTTCTCTCCTCTTCTGTGTCTTCTTGAGTGAGCATCCATTTATAGCAGCCCACCAAAGGGGTAGGGACTCAACAAGACTCATGACCTACTGACATGGTCAAATCAAAGCTCTAAACTTAACAGGTAATTTAATTAATGTAATTTAATTTAATGTCAGCTGAATCTAATGAATTCAAAGTGTATTATACCCAAAGGAATAGATTAGTTTACAAACATAATCTTTCTCTTTTTGAGATTCATAAATAATCTCAAACTGCCACAAGTGTCCACAGATATTTTCTGTTTTGTTCACTGATATATAAGTCCCAGGAAAATATCTTGTTCATTGTAGGCCTCTGATAATATTTACTGTCTGCCTAGATGATATCCACTACATAAAGTGCATAGGAAACACACGTATAAGTTTAACAGAAAATACAAGCAGAGATTACCTGGTTTTGGTGAGATTTGGGTGACTTTTATTTTGTCATTGGAGTTTGCGGTGATTTTTGAAAAGCAACATTTAAAATGTCAATGATGTGACACAGGTGCAAACACTTTTACAAGTAGAGATTTTGATGTTGAAGAGTGGGGGAAATAAAACTGAGTATTTTCAAAAATATTATTTTACAGCACTATTGAGCATGCTTTAGAGTTTATGAGTGTGCAAGTGAATAGAGCTATGAGTCTCTTTCCAAAGTTTGAATTACCAAATATATATGGTCCTTAATACCTGAGGATGTTTAGTACTGGGAAATGGCTACTTGAAAATAACACACATAAAATAATAAAAAAATGTAGAAAAAGTTTTGATTTGGAAAATTTTCTTGGAAAAAAAGAATAAAGTGTAGTGTATGAAAACATATTAGTTTATAATATATAATGGCACTAGGATTTTGAAAACATTAAACTGATAGGATTCATGTTTCCCTGTGGGTTCCAAATACAAGTTTGAGCCATGAAGCTAATCATTCCAGAAAAGAAAAGGGGCCATGGATTAGGTGTATCTGAAAACTGATTTTCATTAGTGTTTCTACAAGTCAGTACTTCTGAAAACTAGTCAGTGTGTATGTGTGTACTTTCATAAAAGTGTATGGGGGAATTGGTATCTAAATTCCATGATTTCTTCTGTAGTATATTAAAAATAATCTAGGTTTACTGCATTACAATGTTTACCATAGTGGGGAAAATATTCCTTTTGACATTATGAATGAGGTATAAGATCTAGTGCCCCAGAAAGCCTGAAAGTAACTAAGGAAACCATAGTGATTTTCAGGCCAATGAATGAGGGAAGAAGAGGTACAGAGGTCCCAGAAATAATAGGCAAATTAGTTATTTTTAAGAGAAAGCCAAGAACACAGGACAAATTTTTCACTATATTAGGGGCTCAGAAAGAAGCATACATATTAGAATGTTTCCTTAAATAGGCAGCCACCTGGGAAGCCCTGAGCAGAGTATAAATGGTTGCATATGTTAGAGAGAGAGAAGCCGAGCTAACATGTTGATTCATGTGAATGACCCAAGGTTCCTCTGTTTACGGATGTGATATGGACTACTACAATTACCCTTGAATTGGAGAATACAGAAGCTATCTAAACATATGACTGAACAACTTCTAGAGAAAGTGCCGTAGTCAGAGCTTCCATGACAACTGGGATACCAGATGAAGGAATAATTTGGAATCATAACTAGACTGGTGTCTGTGTTTGTAGAGGGACACAGGAAATGGAATTGGAAACAGGGTTTGTTCAAGCCTCCCTGCGAATACTTTGTGCAGAACTCCTGTTTCCAGTTATGCAATACAAAATTTTCAGCAACACCAGAAAGAAAATCCAGAAGTGGCCCAGGACAAATTCAGTAATAATAATATCACAATCAGACTAACCACTCCCAAGTGAAGACTAGGACAATGAGCAGCATGAAGCCATGGGTCAACTGCCACCTCTCCAAAGGTCAAGACCATTTAAACATCCCAGACAAGACACATATTGCATTGTCATGGCAGGGGGATGCCTAGAATTCTGACCAAAAGTAGACCATTAAAGAAAATGATAAAGCTAAATCATATTGCCATATCTTAGTAACTTACAAACTACTACAGACAATAATCACATTAAAGAAAATGTGATTCTGTGATTCTGCTACCACTGTTTTGGCAAAAGTTTGGTTAAAATGGAAATTCTACTCTAATTCAGGGACCAGAAGACTTTTTCTGTAAAAGGCCACATAGTAAATATTTTAGGCTTTGAAAGTTACATGTTTTCTGTTGCAACTACTCAATCTGCTGTTGTAGCATTTAAAGAGCCTTGGACAATATGTAAACGAATAGCTTGGCCACATGTGTTCTCATAAAACTTATTTACAAAAACAGGTGGCAGGGGCAGGCTGGGTTTTGCCAGCCACAGTAATTTGCTGAGTCTTGCTCTATTTCTTACCATGAATAAAAACACTTGGGTTTTTGAAAAATTTAAATAAAATTCATTATAATTGAATCTTCTTCATTCCATATTGAACACATAGCAAATGACCTTAAAGAATGTGATTTTTACAAAAATGTTATTTGTCCCCAGTTCCTTTACTAATGCCTTGATGTTCAAATCATTCGGTTTTGTAACACCTACTGGGTCATCATTATTTTCTATTTGACTAGTCTAACTCTCCCAAGTCTTTATTTGTGAGTGGCTTTGCTTATTATGTAATTAGTTCTCCAACTTCACTAGCATTTACTTCACAAAATCCTACAGTGTTTGTAAGACTTACAATTCTTTTTCAGTAGAAATATCTAAGAAGCATTTTAAGATATAGTAGATATACAATTTAAATGCCTACTTATGTCTCCTCTACAAACTCCAGTAAAGCCTACATCCCTTGCTACTGCTTATGTTCAGTAGAATTCTTCAAGGAAAACTTCAGGAATTGCTAAGTTAAAATGGAGAATTGTCTGGTTGTATCAAAAGTTAAATCATGAGAATACATCAAATATATTTATGGAGAGAAAAAGTGATAATCCATCACTAAACCTACAATTTTCAACTACGAAATATCAGAGGAGAAATAAAATTATATTCCTATTTCCCTCTCTCTGGCCTCAACATTTGGGAAAGGAGGACATGGGAAATGATTATGATTGAATCCCATTTTACTGGTTAATTATTCAGATATCTATATATCAATTCCTAAAATTTTTAAAAAAATCATGCATCCCAGATTTTGATGAATTCCATTTAAAAGAATTTGATTTTTTCTTCAAAATGCCCTTAATTTTATAAATAAAAGTTTAGCCTGCCTTATATTTATATATTTCAGATGTTAGGTATGATGCACTGCTAGTAAGTAAAAATATGTAAATCATGAATGACAAATTGTTATTACTGTATTTTAAATATATTTATTCCTTCAAGAAAAATCTGATCTGTGTGAACAGAATGTGTTAGATTTTATCTAAAGTAATCACAGAACTAAGTATCAGGGACAAGATATTTTTAGGATGAAAAAATTATAATCTTATTTAAATTCAGTATTTTGTTTCTTATAAATAAAACATACTTCTATATCAGATTTGTATTCTTCTTTACATTTTTGTTTTATTTCAATTATTAGAAAGCATGGCAGCGATAGAGATTCAGATTTCTCTTCAAGAAGTTTGCTGGGAGTGGTAAGGCCGCCTGCAACTCACACCTTCAGGTGTGCCCTGCTGTTCGTGAGTAGGTCACACTCTCCTTAGTTGCTCTAAGCCAATAACTGAGCTCAGAGCTGAGCTCTGAGAGCTGAGCCTATCCAACCGGACATGGCTCATTTCTAGTAGGCAACCTTTTCTTTGCACTGCAGTCTGAGACTTCTATCCACTCATTCTTCCTTTCTCTCTTCTTTTACAGGTTCCAGACCTTCATTGTTGTCTGAGGGCTTTACCTATCTACATCTGTTCCCTCTTACCTTTATATTTTGTAAAGAAGTTCCCCAATAGATTTTTTCAGGTCTGTTTCCATCTTGGTGGCTGCTACTCAGAGGAACTGGACATACAAGTTGGCATTGGTAATATCCTGAAAGAGCAGATATAGGACCAGATCTTGGAACTGGAGCATTCATTACCCAGTTGGAGAGGAGGACACCATCCTGAATAGAATATGGAGCCTGGATGATTCCTGCCACAAATTGGTAGCCCAAATGCTGAAGTTTTCATAGGTATTGACCTGGGAGAGGTTCCAGTAGAGGGGATAATGATTTAGACATTTGAAAGTCAAGGAAGAGAGGGCATTATGTGGAAGTCACTGGTCATTACTAAATTGTGTTGATGCCCTGCAGAAGTATATTGGGAAACTAAGGTAAATGGCTTACGGGAAGGTCCTTATTTCCTACAGTGGAAGAGTAGACATAGCTGAGAAGCAAGAACATAAAGACCAAGACTTAATAATGTTCCACAGCTCCCGAGGCACACAAATGTTCAGCCAGGGTAAGTCTAATGCACTCAAACCAGGGTGCTAGTTGGAAAAACATGGGACCCTGAAAAAAGGCTTAGGGACAAGTGGCCATATGCCCCTTAAATTTTTGGCTCTGCAGACCCCCTATATCAATTGTCAGAGTCTTCAGTAATTCAGCATCCCTTTCTATTAAGAGAATGCATTTCCCCCATAAGAAGGACATTTATGAGGCTTTTCTCAAGAAGGAAACAGATACCCCCTCAGGAGCTTCCTCCTCTTACTCTCCTAACTGCCACACTGATAGCTAGTGTTAAACCCCAAATATAATCCAGCTGTAAATGAGCAGGACTTGATGGAAAGGAGAAAGACATTAAACCCTATATAGCTTTAAAAAGTAGCAAGCATTTCCGAGTAGGGCTCTAGGGATATTTGGGGATTGAAGTTTAGTTTTCTAGGGTTGCTGTAACAATGTACCAAACTACAGGGCTTCAACAACAGAAATGCATTGTATCACATTTCTGGAGGCTAGAATTCTGAAACTAAGATTTGGCAGCATCTTGCTCCCTTGGAAACCAGCAGGGGAGAATTCTTCCTCGCCTCTTCTGGCTCAAGATGTTCCTGGCAATTCTTAGTTCCTCTCTGAGGCATAGAAGCACAGGGAAGGCCTACAGAAGAAGGTGTAGCAGGAATATTGAGAAAAAGTCTTGCAAATGGAACCTTACCTTAAGCATGGAATAATGACAGAAAACTCACTGAAGGTAAACAAAGCATCAGTTAAACCCAAACCCAGCTTAACTCTTGACTAGATTCCTTAAACATTACATGCAAATGGCTAAGCACACACACTCACACAAAGAAAATAAAATAATCCACTGTTAAGAGACAGACGAGGCAACCAAAGATAACAAAGTATTTGGAACTATTTCTATCAGACATGAAATTTTAAACAACTATGATTTACATATTAAATATTCTACTGAAAAACACGGCAATAGCTGAAGAGATTAGTAATTTTACCAGGATGAGGGACACTATGAGCTTCAAATGGAAATGCTAGAAATAAAATCAAAATGTTAAATGTGAAGAATGTCTTTATCAGATACATCAGAAGATTCAAAACAACTTAAGAAATAATAAATAAATTTGAAGATATCCAAAGAAAGTATCCCAACTGAAACACAAATTTGTTTTTTTTTTAGTGTGAAAAATTTTTTAAACAAGTCAATTTTATTGATACACATCAATAAAGCATACAATTCAACCAAAGTTTACTATCAATGGTATTTGCTATAATCACATAGTTGTGTGTTTATCACTTCAATCATTATTAGAGTATTTTCATTATTTCAATAATAATAAAAAACAAAAAACAGACAAGAAAACAAAGAAAATTCCTCACCTCTCAATCTTTCTATGCTCCTTCCACTATACCTAGTTGCTGTTTCTAGCTATTGTATCCAAAGTGTATAATCAATGTCTTTAAGTATATCGCAATGTTGTACATTCATCATCTCAAAAATTTTAGAACAATTTCATTATTACAAATAGAAAGATTCTACACCCCTTAGCATTCCTTCCTCTGACCTACATAACCACTAATCTCCTTTGATCTTTATAAATTGATTTATATTTACGTTTTATATAAGTGGAATCACACAACGTATAGTATTCTGTGTCTGGTCTCCTTCACTTAGCATGATGCTCATTTTTTGGTCTGATATTAACATTTTGTACTATTAAATTACATTTGTTCAGCTGCAAAGAAAAACAGACTTATGTATGCAATTCTACTCATATTCATATTTCATATAATATATTTAGCTCATAATAGGGCAATCATACAGGTTTTGTCCCTTCATGTCTGGCTTGCGTCACTCAACATAATGTCCTGTAGATTCATCCATGTTGTCATATGTTTCATGACTTCATTTCTTCTTACTGCTGCATAATATTCCATCGTGTGTATACTCCACAATTTGTTTATCCGTTCATCAGTTGATGGACACCTGGGTTGTTTCCAACTTTTGGTTATCATGAATAACGCTACTATGAATATTGGTGTGCAGATATCTATTCATGTCACTGCTTTCAGTTCTTCTGGGTATATACTTATCAGTGGTATCACTGGGTCCCATGGCAGGTCTATATTCGACTTCCTTAGGAACTGCCAAACAGTCCTCCACAGTGGCTGTACCATTTTACATTTCTAACAACAGTGAATAACAGTGATACATTCCTATCTCTCCAATTCTCTCCAACATTTACAGTTTTTCAACTTTTTATTAGTGGCCAGTCTAATAGGTGTAAAATTGTATCTCATTGTAGTTTTGATTTGCATTTCCCTAATCGCTAGTGATGTTGAGCATTTTTTATATGTTTCTTTGCCATTTGTATTTCTTCTTTGGACAGTTGTCTTTCCAAAATTTTTTTGCCCATTTTTTCATTGGATAGTTTGTATTTTTATTGTTGAGTTGTATAAACTCCTTATATATCATGGGTATTAAACCCTTATCAGATATGTGATTGCCAAATATTTTCTCCCATTGAATTGGATGCCTTTTCACCCTTTTGACAGTCCTTTTAGGTGCAAAAGTGTTGAATTTTGAGGAGGTCCAATTTATCTATTTTTTCTTTTGTTGCTCATGATTTGGGTGTAAGGTTTAAGAAACTACCACCTACCACCAGATCTTGAAGATGTTTTCCTACATTTTCTTCTAGGAGTTTAATGGTGGTTGTTTTTATATTTAAGTCCCTGATACATTTTGAGTTATATTTTGTATAAGGTGTGAGATAGGTGTGTTCTTTCTTTCTTTTGGATATGACTATCCAGGTTTCCTAGCACCATTTGTTGAATAGAGTGTTCTTGCCCAGCTGGGTGGATTTTACAGCCGTGTCAAAAATAGTTGACTGTAGATGTGAGGGTCAATTTCTCAGTTCTCGATTTGGTTCCATTGTTCAATCTGTCTGTCCTTACCATGCTGCTTTTACCACTGTAGTTAAGCAATATGCTTTAAAGTCAGGAAGTGAAAGTCTTCCAACCGAGATCTTTTTAAAGACATTTTTGGCTATTCGGGACCCCTCAGCCTTCCAAATAAATTTGATTATTGACTTTTCAATTCCTGCATAACAAAGGCTGCTAGGATTTCTATTGGGATTGCATTGAATTGGTAAATCACTTTGGGTAGAATTGACAGCTTGATGATATTTAGTCTTCTAATCCATTAACATGGAATATCCTTCCATTTATTTAAGTCTTCTTTGGTTTCTTTTCACAATGTTTTATAATTTTCTGAAGACAGGTCCTTTATGTTCTCGGTGAAGATTATTCCTAAATATTTGATTAGTCACTATTATAAATGGATTTTTTTTCCGGATTTCCTCTTCAGAATGCACATCATTATTGTATTGATTTTGTATATCCAGCCACTTTACTGAACTTGTTTATTAATTCTAGTAGCTTTGTTGTGGATTTTTCAGGAATTTCTAGTTATAGGATCATGTCATTTGTGAATAGTGAAAGTTTTACTTCCTCCTTTCCTATTTCGGTGCCTTTTATTTTTTTGTCTAGCCTAAATGCTCTAGCTAGAACTTCTAGCACAATATTGAATAATAATGGTGACGGTGGGCATCCTTGTCTTGTTCCTGATCTCACCGGGAAAGCTTTCAGTCTTTCACCATTGATTAAATGCTAGCTGTAGGTTTTTCATATATGTCCTTTACCACATTGAGAAAGCTTCCTTCTATTCCTAGCTTTTGGAGTGTTTTTATCAAGAAATGGTGTTATATTTTGGCAAATGCCTTTTCTGCAACAATTAAAATGATCAAGTGACTTTTCTTCTTCAATTTATCAATGTGGTTTATTACACTAATTGATTTTCTTGTATTAAGCCACCTTTGCATACCTGGGATAAAACCCACTTTTTTGTGGTGTATAATTTTTTAAATGTGTGTTTGGATTTGATTTGCAAATATTTTATTGAGGATTTTTGCATCTATATTCATTAGAGATATTGGTCTGTAATTTTCTTTTTTGTAATATCATTATTTTGTTTTGGTAATAGGGTGATGTTGACTTCATAGAATGAGTTTTGTAACATTCTTTCCTGTTCAATTTTTTGGAAGAACTTGAGCAAGATCAGTATTAGTTCATCTTTGAATGTTTGGTAGAATTCAGATGTGAAGCCATCTGGTCCCAGGCTTTTCATCTTCCCAGGGAAGTTTTCGATGACTGTTTCAGTCTCTTCACTTGTGTTTGGTTTGTTGAGGTCTTGTATTTCTTCTAAAGTCAATGTAGGTGGTTCATTTATTTCCAGGAATTTGTCCATCTCATCTACTTTTTCTAGTTTTTTAGCATACAGTTGTTCATAGTATCCTCTTGTGATTTCTGTTATTTCTATGGTGTCAGTGGTAATGTCCACCCTCTAATTTCTGATTTTATTTATTTGTGTTTTCTCTCTCTTTTTCTTTGTCAGTCTAGCTAAGGGTTTGTTGATTTTGTTGATCATCTCAAAGAACCAACTTTTGGTTTTGTTGATTCTCTCTGTGGCTTTTCATTCTCTATTTCATTTATTTCTGCTCTGATCTTTACTATTTCTTTCCTTCAGCTTGGTTTGGGATTAGTTTGCTGTTCTTTTTCTAGTTCTTCCAGGTGTGCAGTTAGATCATGAATTTTAGTTCTTTCTTCTTTTTTAATGTAACCATTGAGGGCTTTAAATTCCCCTCTCAGCACTGTCTTTGTGGTGTCCCAAAGGTTTTGGTATGTTGTGTTCTCATTTTCATTCATCTCAAGATACTTGCTGAATTCTCTTGTAATTTCTTCTTTGATCCACTGATTGTTTAAAAGTGTGTTTTTTAATCTCCATATATTTATGAATTTTCCCTTTTTCTGTCCATTATTGATTATCCAGCTTCATTCTGTTAAGATCAGAGAAAGTGTTTTGTATAATTTCAATCTTTTAAAATTTATTGAGACTTTTCTTGTGACCCAACATATGGTTTATCTCGGAGAAGGATCCATGAGCACTTGAAAAGAGTGTATATCCTCCTGTTTTGGGGTGCAATGCTCTCTTGATTTCTGTTTGGTCTAGTTCATTTATCATATTATTCAAGCTCTCAGTTTCTTTATTCAGCCTCTGTCCAGATGTTCTATCCAATACTAAAAATGGTGAACTGAACTCTCCAACTATTATTGTAGAGACATCTATTTCTCCCTTCAGTTTTGCCAGTGTGTGCTTCATGTATATTACATCACTGAGGTCAGGTGAATAAATACTTAGAATAATTATTTCTTCTTGTTGAATTGCCCCTTTTATTAATATATAATGACTTTCTTAATCCCTTATAACAGTTTTGTATTTAAAATCTATTTTTCTGATATTAGTATTGCTACTTCAGCTCTTTTTTGGTTACTATTTGCATGGAATATCTTTTTCCAGCCTTTCACTTTTAACCTGGTTGTGTCCTTATGTCTGTGATGAGTCTCTTGTAGACAACATATAGAAGGGTCATATATTTTTTAATCCATTCTATCAGTCTGTGTCTTTTTCATTAGGGAATTCAAGCCAATAACATTCAATGTTATAACTGTAAAAGTATTAGTTACTTCTTCCATTTTGACCATTTGCTTTTGGTTGTCATATCATTCCGGTAGTTTATTGTTTTACCCTTTCTAATATTCTTCATTTCTACACTCTTCTCCAGGTCTCTCACCCTTTTTATTGCCTTTCAGGCTGTAGTACTCTCTTTAGTATCTGTTGTAATTCTGGTCTTTTGGTAACATATTCTATCAGTTTTTATTTGTCTGTGAAGACTTGAACTTCCCTCATTTTTGAAGGACAGCTTTGTTGGATACAGAATTTTTGACTGGCAGTTTTTCCTCTTCCAGTTCCTTAAATACATCATACCACTTTCTTCTTTCCTCCATGGTTTTTGTTAGGAGATCGACACTTAATCTTATCAAGTTTCCCTTGTGTGTAATGCTTTGCTTTTCTCTTGTTACTTTCAAAATCTTCTCTTTATCTCTGATATTTGTCATTCTGCATAGTAGGTGTCTCATGGTATGTCTATTTGTGTTTATTCTGTTTGGAGTGTGTTGTCCTTCTTGGATATTGATATTTATGCCTTTCATAAGGGTAGGGAAGTTTCAGTCATTATTTCTTAAAATATTCTTTCTGCCCCTTTTCCATTTTCTTTCCCTTCTGGAATGCCAATAATATGTATGTTTTTGCGTTTTGTGTTGTCTTTCAATTCCCTGAGACCCTGTCCCATTTTTTCCATTCTACTTCTATTCTCGTCTTTTCCAGTTCAGATGTTCCTGCTTCAAAATCATTAATTCTGTCTTCAAGCATTTCAAATCTGTTCTTATGTGCCTCTAATGTATTTTTAATATCATCCTTCATGTCTTTCATTCTCATAAGGTCTGTTGATTTTCTTTGCAGACTTTCAAATTGTTCTTTATGCTCACCCACTGTCTTCTTAATATCTCTTTAGTTATATTTTCTCTCAATTCCTTAAATTGATTTAGGAGAGTTGTGTGATTAACATTGTAACCGTTGGGGAACTTGATGTAATTACGATTTCCAAAAATATAATTGGATCATGCTTGTACACCGATCTGTTAATCTGGGCATGATTAGGTTATGATTAGGGCATTGAGCCCCACCCCTTAGTGGGTGGGGAATTGAATATAAAAGGCAAGGCAAAGAACAGAGTTGAAGCAGTCTTTTGAGAAGCAGTTTTGATGTTGGAAAGAAGGCCCCAGCAGAAGAAAAGCAAGCCTTCACCTGATCGTCTACAGCTGACCTTGTGGAGGAAACAGGAGCTAAGCCCGGAGGTAGAGAAATGCAGCCCCGGGAAGAGAGGAACCCCAGAAGCCTGAACCCTGGCAAATGCCTGCAGCTGTCTTGCTCAAACACGTGGCAATGGACTGTGGTGAGAGAAGAAACTTCACGCTTTATGACCTGGTATCTGTGAACTTCTACCTAAGATAAATACCCTTTATAAAGACCAACCCATTTTTGGTATTTCACATTAGCACCCCTTTGGCTGACTAGTACAAACACTGATTAATTTTCTTAGATCCTGAATCTCTTCAGGATATTTGGTTTGTTCCTTTGGCTGGCCCATCTCTTCATGTTTCCTAGTATGGCTTGTAATTTTTTGCTGATGTCTAGGCATCAGATGTGTTGGTAAATTTACTCTAACGGCCAATTTCTCTCTCTTGCCTATTGTTATGTTTCTCACAGCTTTTTTATATTTGGTTCAACTAATCCTAAGTGTCTAAAATTGCCCAGCTTAAGTTACCAAAATCATGCCAAGGATTCACTAATGGGTTGCAGACTTTCTCCAAGAGGTAGGGTAAAGAAAGCTCTAATAGCAGTTTTTATCCATGTGGTTTCCAGACCTGTCAGGAGATGGTGTTTGTTGGCACAACTTTCCATGGAGATGTATCTCTCTCAGTTTTTGCCAGAGCCGAGATTCAAAGCAGGTTCCACTGGCCAAATTCCCTGAAGAAAATTCCAACAACTCCCCATCCCTTTTCCCTTGTACCAGCTGGCAGGGAGGATGATGTCCGCATTCCTCTCAGACATTTGAATGTGCCAGAAGTTTTACCCCCATGATATCTCAGGGGTGGGAGAGGGAAGACCTTCCCGGCTGTCGGAAGGGTTTAATAACTCATAGTTTCTTGTTTCAGCTTTTTCATCTCTGTTTCTCACCCTCCTGAGAGTTGTTAAGTGCTTTCCTGGTCTGCTGATCCTCAAAAGAGGTTTCTTGGGCAGTTTTAGGTTCTTTCTCCATTGTTTTTGTGATAGCACTGAGGCTTATCTGCCTAATCCAATGACATATTCCCAAATTTGTTTTTTTTTAAGTGAAATTAAAAAAAAACCAGAGCATCCAAGAGATGTGGAATAATATCAAATGATCTACTATATGTGAGAGCAAGAGAGAATAAATATTTGAAGAGATCATGACTGGAAATTTTTCCAAAAAGAATGGAAGTCGTCAAACCACACATACCTAGGCCTAGACAGAACTCAGACTGCTAAAATAGAAAAAATAGAAAAACAAGGAAAAAAGATAGAAAAGGATAAAGTCATGAAGGCCACTGGTGCTCAGGAGGTGATTAAATAGAGAGGAATAAAGATAAGGTGCATAGCAGATTTCTCATCAGAAACCACGCAAGATATAAGCATTGTCTTTAAAGTGCTGAGAGCAAGTATATCAACCCAGAATTTTTTACTCAGTGTGTGGTAGAGTGAATTATGTACCCTAAATTGGACATGTTTTTAATCCTATTCCTCATTCATGTGGGTGTGAACCCATTGTAAGTAGGGCTTTTGAAGATATTATTTTTAGTTAAAGTGTGGCTCAACTAAATGAGGGTGGATCTTAATCCAGATTACTGGAGACCTTATAAAGAGAAGCTGCAGTCAGCTGAAACACAGAAGAGAAGGGAGGGGGCATCCCCACATGACAGGAAAGTTAGGGAACCCCAAAAATCACCAGAAGCCAGGGCCAGAATGTTACTGTCTTCCAGGAGAAAGCAAACCTTGCCTATATCTAGATTTTGGACTTCTCCAATACTCAAAACCCTAAACTAATAAATTCACATTGTTTGAGCTAAACAATTATGCAGTATTTGTAATAGCAGCCTGACAAACAGTAAAAATAAAATTTAAAACATATAGATTGTTTTTGTGGGACAAAAATAAAGCTAACAACTGGGAGAGTCATTTGCTAGCAAGTTTAAATTATGAAAAACATTAACGGAATTTTTAAGGCAGAAGGAAAATGATACCAAAGTTATATGTATACAAATATATGAAGATCTCTGAAAATATTTAAATATAAGGGTAAATACACAAAACTTGTTTATAATTTATAATCACAATAGTTAATTTTCTAAGACAAAACAAGCAGAAGTGTATTTTGCATACATAGTATTTTAAAATATATACAAAAATAGAACAAAAGATGGAAGTTAGGAAACTTGATAAACTGTTTTAATGTTCTTTGACTACACAAAGGTAGAAGTGTGATGAATAATGTATATTGTAAGCCACAGAGCAACAAATATAAATATTAGTAAACATATATAAGCCACTAGTGAATTTACAAACTCAGTTATATTCAAAATAGACAGCAAAAGTGGATACCAAGACATAAAGAAAAACATGAATAGAAAACAGTCATCAGAATAGTATTGAGCCAAACCTCATCAGTAATTATACTGAAAAGTAAAGCAGGAGTTCTAAACCAGGGTTGGTCCACTTTTATTTCAGTAAAGAGCTAGATATTCAGCATTTTAGACTTTGGGGTTTTATTAGTCTCCTTCACAACTACTCAACTCAGGCATCTTAGCATGAAAGCAGCCACTGACAATATGTTTATGAAGGTTTGTGGTTTTGATCCAAAAATACTTTATTTACAAAATCAGACAGGAGGTCAAGTTTAGCCCGTGGGCTATCATTTGCCAACCCCAATAAGAAATAAAACAATGAAAAGTTAGGGATTGTAAGGTTGAATAAAAATCAAGGTCCAACTAAATTTGTCAATAAAAACCCACTTTAGATATAAAGATAGATATATATACGTTAAAAATAAAGTGATAGAAAAATATAGACCTTGCAAACGCCGATTAACAGAAAGTAGGAGTGGCTATTTTAATATCAGACAAAGCAGACTTCAAAACAAGAGTATTGTTATGGATAAAGAGAATAACATTATTTTGATTAACAATCCCAAATGTGTATAAATGTTTAAGAAAAAGCTTCAAAATGCATGAAATAAGTACAGATAAAACTGATAGGAGCAACAAGCAAATCAAAAATGATAGATGGAACCTGCAATACTCTTGTCTTAGAAAACAATAGAACAAGAAGTCCAAACCATCACTAAGGATATGAAAGATATGAACAATGCCATCAACCAGATTTGTCTTTGATAGAACACCCCATTGTCTACAGCAAAATATACATTAATTCAAGTGCACATGGGACAATCACCAATATAGACCACATTATGAGTCATAAAGTATGCTGATAGAAATTTAAAAGTATCACAAGTATAAAATATATTTCCTCTGATTTTAATATTTCTATAACTAGAATAGCATTAAACTAGAGGTCAATACAAAAAAAAATCTTTGAAGTTTGAGAATATTTTTTAAATTAAAATATATATATATAATGTATGTCAAATTACAACATTCAAGGAGCTTGAGAAAACGTTTTAAATTGAATAAAGTGGATAAAAACATGTTATATCAAAATGTATGGGATTCCACTAAAGCAAAGGGAAACTTTTAACATCTAATGTTTGTATTAGAAAAAAGAAAATTCTCAAATCAAAATTCTAAACTTGAACTTTAAGAAATTAAACCCAAATCAAGCAGAAGCATGGAAATAAAAAGAGCAAATAGCAGTGAAATTAGAAGGGAAAACAAAACAAAACAAAACATAGAAGCAGTGAAATAAAAGGCTGGTTTTCTTTGAAAAACTCAATAAAATGTAAAAATATCCAGTCAAATTTATTAAAAAAGTAAAGAATAATAATGATGAAAAAGCAAGTTCTAGTATCAGGAATGTGAAAGAGCATCCTGATATTAAAGAAATAAGGGACGAATAACTTTATGGTATAAATTCAACAACTTATATAGAATGAACAAAGTCCAAGAAAGATGCAAATCACCTAAGCTCACACAAATAGAAATAAGTAACCTTAATATTCCTATATCTAAAAGTGAAACTGGACTTTAGGTTTCCTCTCTGTGTGTAAATGTAGTAACAAACCAAAAGCAGTTAGAAATAGAAACTAAGCATGTAGAAGCAGGTTTCCCACGCACGACTCTAGTTTGAATACTCAGTGCAATTCTTTGCTTACTTAATTGTAAATGGCCTTCAGGACCAATGCACAATAGCCAATCCAGGGCACACAACACATTTAAAGGTGGAGGATACATTTTCTTTAAAGATCATCAGCCCAAGAACCTCTGAACTGCAGGCGAGCCCCTTTAATGAGCAGACTGGAGAGCCAGCACCCTGCTGGCATTTAGTGGAGGATCCAAAGCTGATGGTAGAGACACTGGTCACAGTGCTGAGGGGAGAGTGACAGCAAACTTTTTCTCAGCACAGCACAGGCATTGCAGTCGGGTGTCAGACTGACCAGGTGTCAGTCTGTCTCAACCTGATTTTGCCCACAGAAGCTGCGAGTACACTAGGTTTATATAAGAAGTGCCCATCTGGCTGGCATTAAGCCAGCTCATATAATTTCTTTACGCAAATGTCTGGTTATTACTTATTACAAAACTACACTTTGCTCAATTTCTTTACATTCTATTTGTGGTCAACATGTTTACAATCTTGGAGAGTGGGATTCAGGGCCATTAATATCATTTCAATGCTCAACAATCCACTCTTTTATCTTGAATCACAATATTGTTGCACATACTCTGTATATATAAGCATCTTTAACAATATAATTCCTAATACAATCATTATAATAGCTGCTATAATTTCTCTATCACTTTCTAACATCCATTCTCCAAATTTCTGAAAGTTTAATTTTCCAAATTGTACAAATATGTTACCTTAACAGTTTTCCTTCCAAGCAAATATCATTTTTATAACACCAATAGGCGGTGGAAGGGCTCATGGCATGCTGCAAAGTTTGTTTGTTTGTTTTTCTGTTACTATATGAGTAGTATTTAGTGCAGCCATTATTTTTTGAAAATGTATCATGATCAGTTTCTGCCTTCTGTAACAAGGAGTGAATTTGTTTTCTCTCTTTCTCCATCTCTGTAATGCTCTTTTTCCTATACTTAGTTTACAATTCCTTTACTTGTAGATATCTGTTATGCATTTGCCTGCATTCATGGCAAAGGATTTTTTTTGTAAATCAGCAGTGAATGTCTGGGTGGGTCTGGTCAATTTTTAAATTCTGGTCTGAGTTTAGAGAACTCATAATCTTAAAAATTGACTGTGGCTAACACTATGGAAAATACCCTATGTCATCAATCTAATTCTGCATAAGTAAGCTCATTATCAAACTGAATACTTATGATTTAAAGAATTCAGCTTTTGATGTGGCTAATTTAGTTTCATGTATAGTCATTTATCCATAACGGAACATATTTGATGATTCTGTGATCTTAAGGGTTATATGTGTATCATTTGCAGTATCATAGTTCCATGACAGCCCTATTCTCATTATTCCATTGTACAGTAATGGAAGTAATTTCACATTAACCTCAGGCCATCCCTTTGTATAATTTAACAATTGTTACTGTATGACAATTATAGGAATGGTGCATGGTTGAAGTGTGGTGCTGGTATAATACTATTTCTTAGTCCTTTTATTCTGCCTTTGTCTCCTTTTTCTTTCACCTCGTCATTATAATCACCGTCATAATCATCCTCATTAATTTCCTCAGATATTCATTGTGTCATAAACCAAATAGTTAGGGGCATCTTTCTGTATTTTCCCTTCTCTCTTTTCTTCCTTTATTAGTTTGGGTAGAATTGCTCTACATCCTTTTTCTATTCTAGTTAATTTGTCCACCACATTATTATGTTTTGCTGTCCTAGATTTGTCCTTTGGATGTGTTGTACATATGTGATACCATTTTTTTTTTTTTTTTTTTTTTTTTACAAACCCTTGTGTCGAGGGCTGACTTTCAATAGATCACAGCGAGGGAGCTGCTCTGCTACGTACGAAACCCCGATGTGATACCATTTTTAAATCATCTCACATTTCTTTGTCCCAAATGTCATGGCTATTAATTTGTCAACTATTCCCTTTCCATAATCCAGACCATTTTGCCACTCCATTATCTACTGCCCATGAATCTGTAAATATGTATATTTTCTTCTTTTTCTCTTTTAGAGTTTGTTCAATTGCCAGCCAGATTGCGCCTAATTCTGCATATTGCAATGAATAATTGGTCCCCTCACTAGTTAGGGTTTTTGCATCTTTGGGTCTCCAAGCAGCAGGCTCCCACGTACTCCAAAGGAAGACATAGTGGTTCCATGATCTGTAAACTATGCATTTTTGAGTGTCTCATTCTCCATTGTGCAACTGCTTGCCTTTGGATTCACTCATTCCTTTGGAATGTTGGCAAGCCCACAGTTGGCAATGCTGAGAATTCCTCAGATAATGCAGGGGTTCAATTGTCCATTTGAACATCCTTCTCAGAAAAATACCATTTCCAAATGAAAACACATTGATTCAGCACAATTCCTTTGTGCTCATTTGGTGTTAACTAATCCCATGCCAGTATGTGTAGAGGAATTCTTAGCAATATGCTTTGTTTTTACATTAGTGGATATGCATATTGTAGTGCTTCATACAATGTCCAAACATTCTTTTCTCATAGAGAATATATGGTCCCAACTCATGGAAATTTTTTAGTTCAGATAACTATTGTATAAAATTTGGAGTCTTTTGGTGCCTTGGTCCCTAATGACTGTGTGGCAGAGTCTTGTATAAATACACATTCCAGTCTAAATTAAGAATCTTGTACTATCAGTGTTATTGTCTAAGAAGTTGTTATTGCATCTTTTAGTTGTTGTAATGTTAATTCCTGTTTTTCTCCCCAGGTATATGTAAAGATACATCTGACTTTTTAATTGGCCAAATGGGATAATTATAAAGTGAGATAATAGGGATTATAGTGCCTTCTTCCACTAGCTCTTGTATCTTTTTTGTAATATCTGAAAAACTTCCTTATAAATTACATTGTGGGGTATTAATTACTTTGTTTACATCTGGTAACACAACGGGAGACCATTTAGCTTTTGCTAATGCAACTGTTATATTTTATTATTTCTATTTATATGTGGTGTAGAATGTCCATTCCCAATTTGCTTTCTAAATTATGTCCTGTCAGGCATTTGGCTCTCATGAGTTCCATTAGTATAGTTCATATACTAATTTTGCCTCTCAGACCATCAATATAAACTTTCTTGTTATTTTCCTCATCTTTGTTCATCTGGCTTTTAATCATTGTGATCTGGGATTCAGTATCTACTACTATTAAATGTTGTTCATACTTATAATTATCCTTAGAAATGGCCATCCTTATGTGTGAGTGATTGTCTCTGTCTATGGCCAGGAGACAGAAACTGCCAAGTTCTGAGAGAAAGATGAGGTCTCTATGCATACCCATCCTTTTTCTTGATTTCCTTTGCATTTCACTTCTTACTACACTAGTTATGTAAGACGTCATAGGTGGTTTAAAGTTTTGTCTGCCATGGCTATTGCTTCTAAATGGTGTTCTTACCTGCCCAAATCTGCCATTCTTATTATTGAAGGGATTCCTAAAACTTTTTATCCCATTTTGTCTCTGTGTTTTCCCTATTGGCACAGGATTTTCTTATTCTGGATTGAATAGGGGGTGGCATTATTGGTTTTTCAAATTCAAATACTGATATGAATGCATAATTTTTATCTTAAATTAATACTTCAGAATTCTAATTGCATCAATTAATATGCCAGTTGTGTCAGCATCTGTGACTAGAGCTGTCCTTTCATTACTTGGTGCTGACCTTAGTATAATTTTCTTAACTTGGTCCTTTGCTTCTGCTTCTAATGGGGCATTGGCATGACTATCAAAAACCATAGTCAATAGCCTCAGCTTCACCAACATATTAGTAGTATCCTCAGCAGAGGGCCAAAATTTCTGTTTTCCTTACAATTAAATTTGGTAAGAACCACCTTAATTTTCAGGCCTCAGATATCAAAATCAAACAGTGAGCATTCTATTTTTAGACATTTTTCTCCACAACGTCTACATATTTGACTCAATCCAGCATCACTAGATATATTTCCTAATTTTATTAATTCACTTCCTGTTAGGGGTAATTTATGGCATCCTTTGGACCATAACTTTAATAGCCACCATGTTTCAGTTGTGAGAAATCTTGCCTTAATTTGTGATTTCTTGTCTGATAAAAGCCCTTTGCTCTGTTACTGCAGTAGGGTCATAATCATTACTGTTTTAGTGGTTTTATGGTAGACATGGGTCTCACCAACCATTCATATGGGTAGTAAATTAAATATGATTAATATGCTAAGGATTCTAATGTAAAAAAATAAACTATAGGTAAGAACAAGTGAATAATGTAAGGAGAGGCATTTAATTTTTTTAAAAAGGATGGTATTAGGAAGAATTGTGGGAACATGACCATTGGGTCAGGGAAGTAAGGCTCAGTTTTCACTAAAACAATAGAAAAAGAGCCAAAGGCTTCCTTGGGGACTTGCTTTGGGGAATAGCAGACCAGGACACTGCTTCACAATACCCAGGAGGGTGAGGGACAAAGAGACGAAGAAACCAAAACAACTAATTGGAACATAGACAATAGCAAGGAAATAGAATAAGAGGAAGAGTCAAAGTGAAAACTTACCACACATACAAAACAATAACAAAATAAAATGCTAGAGTAAAGAGAGAAGCTAATCAGCTGAATAAACCATCAAGATAAAGAAATGCCTAGACACCAACAAAAAATTACAAGCCATACTAAGGAAGAGGAAGACATAGCCCAGTACAACAAGAAAATTGAAAACCAGGAGGAGATGCAGAATGTGGAAAAACTAATCAGAGATGTTCAAACAAATATCATGAGTCAACTTAATGAAGTTAAGGAAGAGATTAAGGATATTAAGAAGACACTGGGAAAACATATGAAGAAATTGTAAACATACATAAAAAGATAACATATGACGGTGATGAATGGCACAATCCAAGAAATCAAAAATACACTGGAAGCACGTAACAGCAGATTTAAACAGGCAGAGGAAAGAATCAGTGATGTGTAGGACAGTATATCTGAAATCAGATAAATAGTAGAATAGATAGATAAAAAGACAGAAAAAATTCAGTAGGGACTTAGGGATTTGAATGACAACAAGAAATGCACAAACATGCATTATAGGCTTTGCAGAGGGAGAAGAGAACAGGAAGGGGGCAGAAGGTGTGTTAGAGGAAATAATGGCTGAAAAATTCCTAACCCTATTGAGGGGAATGGACATACATGTCCAGGAAGTTCAGTGCACTCCAAACAGTATAAATCACAGCAGGACTACTACATGACATATAATTGTCAAGCTGTCCAATGATCAAGACAAAAGAGAGAATACTGAAATCAGTAGGAGAAAAAAGATCCATCACATACAAGGGAAGCTCAATAAGATTAAGTGCTGACTTCTCAACTGAAACTATGGAGGCAAGAAGGCAGTAGTATGACATAGTTAAGGTGCTAAAAAGAAAAAAACTTTCAGCCAAGAATTCTCTATCTGCAAAGCTGGCATTCAAAAACACAACAACAAGAGGCAAGATGGCATCGGTTTAGGAGAGCACTCCCTGACTAGCTCTCTGAGGATGGCTGATTGGGGACAGGGTCTTGCCCGGGGGTCTGTGCTGTGGGCATATGGAGCAAGAAGATTGGGACATATATCTGTAGGCAGTTCAGAGGTGTGGATTGCTTGGCAGAGATTTGTGAGTTTTTACCCTGCCCGTGGAGGTTAACACAGACGGCTGAACCTTACCCTCAGGAAAAAACACTGGTTTGACCCACAACTCCTGTCTGCAAACCGGTGAGAGGCAGCATTCTCGGAGAGTGGGAGGATTCTGGTGGAGGGTCGAGAAGGCTTTCCTTGCTGTAGATTTTGCTGCCTGGAACCCCTTGCAGCTTTGGGGAACAAAATAGCTAGTTTGAAGCAGGACCAGGCTGAGGGGAGTGGCAAATCTGCAGAGGAAGTTGACTTACGGAGCTGCCCAGGGAAACGCCATAAGCCCCGGCCAGCAAGCCCGTGCTTCCCCAAGAGTGGGAAGATCCTGACAGAAGGTGGAAAAGGGGAATCCTTTCTGTTGATTTGGCTTCCTGGACCTTCTCAGAGCTTTTGGGAGCAGATAAGCTGGCTGATAAGCAGGACCAGGCTGAGGGGAGAGGCAAATCTACTGAGGAAGCCTGTTTTACCAAACAGTCCAGGTATATTCAGGCTTGCCTCCAGAGGGGGCAGAGTCAGCCATTTTTATCTTTCTGCACTGACTAGCCTCAGAGCTTCAGCTCCCCTGGGGAGGCCAGGAAGTGGGAAGTGCTTGATTAGTGTCCTCAATCCTAGTTAGGGTCCCCTCAGTGAAGGGGGTGGTCTAGAAGAGGACATGTTTTGGGTCTCTTATTTCATCAAAAAAAAAATTCACTTTAAAAAATAAAAAATGAATTTTTCTTTTTAATTTAGTTTAATAGTTTAATAGCTAAAATCTGCCTCAAAACCTGCAGATAGAACCTTGCAGGGCAATTGAGTGATAAATACAAGCAGGCTGAGAGGTTCCACAAGGTTCCAAGAAGGAACACTGTTCTTCCTTAAATTTGTTTGACTGCTTGCTTGTGTGGTTGTTTCATTTTTCTCTGTTTATTTGTTGTCTCTTGCTTTTATTTCCTCTTTCCTCCACTTCTTCTTTCTTTCTTTATTTTCTTTTTTTTAATTAGGTGCTGCTAGCTTGTCTCTTCTTTGCTGTGCTTCTTCTTCAGTGATTTCCCATTCTCTGTCTATATTGATTTTGTATCCCAAGCTATCTCTTTTGCTTCCCACATCTTTCTGCCGTGTGCTTTCTGTTGTGGTTCTTACAAACCATGTTTTTGCATTTGCCCATAACTTAAGGGTGTAAATTTCTATTCTATCAATTCTGTTTTTTTTTTTTTTATTAATATTAACTTTTTCCTTTCAGTCCTTTCTTTACTCTTTCTCTCCCTCCTCATCATGCTAGCCTTCTAAATCATTATATATATATTCCCCTATTTGGTTTCCCAGTCCATGGTAGGTACTCAACTTTTTTTCCTATTACTCTACACTGCCTACATTAGCTAAATATTCATTTCACTAAGTCTTATACAGCCCCTCTTCTAACTTTTATCAATATTACTATTATCCTTCTTCCTTTCTCGCATCTTTTGATTCCTCTGGCCCTAATCTTTTGCCTTCAAGGGAACATAGAAAGAAGCAAGAAAATAAAATAAGAAAAAAAAGTGTCAAAGAAAAAACTTAACACACACACAGAACCACCAGCTAAATAAAACTCTAGAGCTGAGAGAGAAGCTAATCAACCGAATAAGCCCATCAAGATAAAATGATGACTAGAGGGCAACAAAAAATTACAAACCACACTGAGAAACAGGAGTACATGGACCAGCCCAATGAACAAACTGAAAACCAGGAAGAAGATGCAGAACATCGAACAACTAATCAAAGCTGTCCAAACAAATGTCATGGGCCAGCTTAATGAAGTGAAGAAAGAGATTAAGGATATTAAGAAGACACTGGGAGAACATAGTGAAGAAATTGTAAACATACATAAAAAGATAACAGATATGATGGTGATCAATGGCACAATGCCAGAAATAAAGAAGACGCTGGATTCACATAACAGCAGATTTTAACAGGCAGAAGAAAGAATTAGTGATGTGGAAGAAAATACATCTGAAATCAAACAGATAGTAGAACAGATAGACAAATAGATAGAAAAAATCAAGCAGGGACTCAGGGATTTAAACGACAACACATACAATGCACAAACATAGGCATTAAGGGCATCCCAGAAGGAGAAGAGAAGGGAAAGGGAACAGAAGGAGTGTTGAAGGAAATAATGGCTGAAAACTTCCCAACCCTATTGAGAGAGATGGATGTGCAGATCCAGGAAGCACAGCACACCCCAAATAGTATAAATCCCAACAGGCCATTTCCAAGACATATAGTTGTCAAAATGTCCAATGCTCAAGACAAAGAGAAAATACTCCAGGCAGCAAGAGAAAAGAGAGCCATCACATACAAGGGTAACACAATAAGATTAAGTGCTGATTTCTCTTCTGAAACCATGGGGCAAGAAGACAGTGGTATAACATAGTCAAATACTAAAAGAAAAAAACTTCCAGCCACAAATTCTCTATCCAGCAAAACTGGCATTCAAAAATGATGAAGAGTTCACAATATTCACAGATAAACAGAAATTAAGAGAGTATGCCAATAAGAAACCTGCACTTCAAGAAATACTAAAAGTTCTACAAGTTGAAAGGAAAAAACAAGGGAGAGAGAGTTGGAAGAGAGTTTAAAAACAACTAAAAAGACAAACACAGAAACTAAACAACATATGACATACATTAACCCAAAGAAAATATGGCTGAAGTAAGAAATTTGTTGCAAGTAATAACACTGGATGTTAATGGATAAAACTCACCAGTCAAGAGACAGAGATAAGCAGAATGGATAAGGAAATATGATCCATCTATATGCTGTCTACAAGAAACCCACCTTTGACCTAGGGATTCAATGAGGCTGAAAGTGAATGGCTGGAAAACAATTTTATAAGCTAATAATAGCCAAAAAAGGGCAGGAGTAGCTATTCTAATATCAGAAAATAGACTTTAAATGCAAAACTATTGTAAGAGACAAAGATGGACACTGTATATTAGTAAAGGTGTAATCTCTCAAGAAGAGAGAACAATTATAAACATTTATGCACCTAATCGGGTGCCTCAAAATACATGAGGCAAATTCTGGAAAAACTAAGTGGAGAAATAAACGCCTCTACAATTATAGTGGGGGAGTTTAATACACCATTATCATCATTAGACAGAACATCTAGACAGAGAATCAATAAAGAAACAAAGACTCTGAACAATACATTAGAGGATCTGGACTTAATAGACATATACAGAGCACTACACCCAAATACAGGAGGATTTACATTCTTCTCATGTGCACATGGGTCTTACTCCAAGACAGACCACGTGCTAGGCCACAGAAAAACTCTCAATGAATTCAGAAAGATTGAGGTTATACAAAGTAATTTCTCTGACCACAATGGAATGAAATTGGGAATCACTAAGGACCAGAGAATCAGATTAGGCACAAAGATATGGAAGTTAAACAACACACTCTTAGACAAACAGTGGGTCAAGGAGGAAATCTCAAAGGAAATCAGTAACTAACATGAAACTAATGAAAATGACAACACAACATATCAAAACCTATAGGATGTATGTGCCAGGTGTGCAGGAAATCTAGGTGGAACTGCAATTCCTACCCTACAGCTCAATGGACTCATCCAAGTCACCTGGTGAGGAGACAATGATGGGAAATG
>JAKSZT010054334.1:45452381-45487478 GCA_026826555.1 Tolypeutes matacus | reverse complement strand
AGAACTGAGTGGGAGAGAGTGTGGTCTACAGTGTGAACTGTGGTCTATGGTTGGTGGCAAGGCTCCAGGATGTGTAAGTTCATTGAGGTTGGTGGGCCACACTGTGGGAGATGTTTGTGTGGGATGTGGTGGGAGGTGTGGGAGGTGGGCAACATGGGAATCCCAGTGGGTTCCGTGTAATATTTTAGGTAATCTAAGCACCTCTTAAAATATATGTATATATATATATATATAAATAACATTTTTGTAAGCAAATACACATATATGCACATATATTTATATATCATTTTGCAAATGTTTGTATGTATTGTGAGAATTTTGATTTTTACCCATAATAAAAAAAAAATAAAATTAAAACCGATCAGTAAAAAAAAACCTATAGGATGCAGCGAAAGCTGTCCTGAGAGGGAAGTTCATAGCCACAAATGCATATATTAAAAAAGAAGAAAGAGATAAAATTGAAGACCTAACAGCACACTTGGAGGAATTGGAAAAACAACAACAAACTAAACCAAGGGAAGTAGAAAGAAGGAAATAAAGATTAGAGCTAAAGGAAATAGAGAATAAGAAAGCACTAGAAAAAAATTAACAAAACAAAAAGCTGGTTCTTCAAGAAGATCAATAAAATTGAAAAACCCTTAGCCAGACTTACAAAGAAAAAGAGAGAACAGATGCAAACACACAGAATAAGGAATGAGCAAGGGGATATCACTACTGACCCCACAGAAATAAAGAGTGTCATAAGAGGATAATTTGAAAAATTATATGCCAACAAGAATGATAATTTAGAGGAAATTGACATGTTTCTAGAAACTCACAAACAGCCTACATTGATGAAAGAAGAAACTGATGAACTCAACAGTCCAATTACAAGTAAAGAGATAGATTCAGTCATCAAAAACCTCCCAACTAAGAAGAGCCCAGGACCAGAAGACTTCACAGCTGAATTCTACCAAACATTGCGGAAAGAGCTAACACCAATTCTGCTTAAGCTCTTCCAAAAAATAGAAGTAGAAGGAATATTGACTAACTCATTCTATGATGCCACCATTACCCTAATACCAAAACCAAACAAAGGTAATACAAGAAAGGGAAAATTACAGACCAATTTCTCTAATGAACCTAGATGTTAAAATCCTCAACAAAATACTTGCTAATCGCACTCAACAACATATCAAAAGGATTATACACCATGACCAAGTGGGTTCCATCCCAGGTATGCAAGGATGGTTCAATATAAGAAAATCAATCAATGTAATACACCACATAAACAAACTGAAAGAAAAAAATCACATGATCATCTCTATAGATGCAGAAAAAGCATTTGACAAAATACAGCACTCTTTCCTCATAAAAACACTACAAAAGATAGGAATATGCAAAATAGAGCACCCTTTTCTGATAAAAACACTGCAAAAGGTAGAAATAGAAGGAAACTTTCTGAATATGATAAAGGGTATATATGAGAAACCCAAAGCTAAAATCATCTTCAGTGATGAAATCCTAAAAGCATTCCCTCTGAGATTGGGAACAAGACAAGGATGCCCACTATCAACACTCCTATTTAACATTGTCTTAGAAGTACTTGCTAGAACAATAAGGCAAGAAAAAGATATAAAAGGCATACAAATTAGAAAAGAAGAAGTAAAAATTTCATTATTTGCAGATGACATGATCCTGTACGTAGAAAGCCCTGAGAAATCTACAACAAAGCTTCTAGAACTTATAAAGGAGTTCAGTAAGGTTGTAGGCTATAGGATCAATGCTTAAAAATCAGTAGCATTTCTGTACACCAATAACAAGCAAACTGAGGAGGAAATCAAGAAAAAATGCCATTTACAATAGTAACTAAAAGAATCAAATACTTAGGAATAAATTTAACAAACATGAAAAGGACTTATATACAGAAAACTACACAACACTGTAAAGGAAATCAAAGAAGACTTAAATAAAGGAAGAATATCCCCTGTTCATGGATAGGAATACTAAACATCATCAAGATGTCTATCCTACTCAAACTAATCTACAGATTTAATGCAATCCCAATAAAAATCAACACTGTATTTTTTAAGGAACTGGAAAAACTAACTACAAAATATAATTGGAAAGGTAAGAGGCCCTGAATTGCCAAAGACATATTGAAAAAGAAAAACGAAGTTGGAGGTATCACACTACCTGACTTTAAAACATACTACAAAGCTACAGTGCTCAAAAGTGCATGGTATTGGCACAAGGATAGACATACTGACCAATGGAACTGCATTCAGAGTTCTGATATAGATCCTTGCATATACAGTCATCTGATATCCGACAAGGCCACCAAGCCCACTCAGTTGGGAGAGGAGGGCCTCTTTAACAAATGGTGCTTGGAGAACTGGATATCCATACCCAAAAGAATGAGAGAGGAACACCATCTCACACTTTATACAAAAATCAACTCAAGATGGATCAAAGATCTAAATATAAGAGCCAAAATCATAAAGACCTTGGAAGATAATGTAGGGAAGCATCTACAGGACCTTATAATAGGGAATGATTTTATTAACTTCACACCCAAAGCACAAGCAGCAAGAGAAAAAATAGATAAATGGGATCTCCTCAAAATTAAAAACTTCTGCACCTCAAAGGATGTTATTAAGAAAATAAAAAGGCAGCTTACCAAATGGGAGAAAATATTTGGCAGCCATATGTCTGATAGAAGCCTAATATCCTGCATATATAAAGAAATCCTACACCTCAAAAATAAAAAGACAAACAGCCCATTTAAAAAATGGACAAGTGACCTGAAAAGACTTTTCCGAGGAAGAAATACAAATGGCTAAAAGCACATGAAAAAATGCTCGACATCGCTAGCTATTAGGGAATGCAAATCAAAACTACAATGAGAAAACATCTTACACCCATCAGAATGGCAGCTATTAAAAAAAACAGCAGTCTATAAATGTTGGAGAGGATGTGGAGGAATAGAAACCCTCATCCACTGCTGGTGGGATTGTGGAATGGTCCAGCCACTATGGAGGACAGTTTGGCTGTTCCTCAGAAAACTAACAATAGATCTTCCATATGATCCAGCAATTCCACTACTGGGTATATACCCAGAAGAATTGAAAGCAAAGACGTGAACAGATATATGCACAATAATGTTCATAGCAGCATTGTTCACAATTGCTAAAAGTTGGAATCAGCCCTGGGGCCCATCAACAGACGAATGGATAAACAAAATGTGGAATATACATACAATGGAATATTACTCAGCTGTAAGAAGGAATAAAGTGCTAACACATGGAATAACATGGATGAATCTTGAAGACCTTATGTTGAGTGAAGCAAGCCAGGGATTGAAGGATGAACAGTATATGACCTCACTGATTTGAATTGTGGAAAGTGAGCAGTCTCTGAGAACCATTGTCCGAAAGATAGGTTAACAAGGTAGAGAAAGAGAAGAGAAGGTTGTGAGCCATCACGCATATGGAAATAATCTATGGTAAAGTGATAGAGTATAGTTGCATATTGAAGGATAGGACAGGTGGGTAGAGACACTACTGGGTTTGGTGGTGCAGGGTTGACAGGTGGGTAGATTAGGAAGGGTAGGTTAGAATACCCAGGATACCGGGACGAGAGTTGGGAGGGGGACTAGGTGAACATGGGATTTGTGGGTATGATGTTGAAAGTGCAGGAGTGGGAATGCTCTTGTGGCAGTATGACAAGGTAGTGTCACTGGTTTAGGGTGTAGGTTTGGGGGGGTATTCAGGAAGGGGTGCATCTGGAGTAGACTTCTGGGAAACGTGTGAGTGTTCATACTGTCATAAGGTGTTGTGTAGGGGAGTGGAGACTCACACGGTGAGAGGGAAGAAGATGGATCTCCATCTTTGGGAGCACCAATTTACCCAGAAACAGACAGGTGGGTGTCTCTTAGGCACAAAGGTGGATCCTAATAGGAGAGGATAATCAGCATGTCAAGACCTCTTGTTGCATATAACTATGAATCTTGTCATCCAATGAGTCAAGACAGGGGAGTGTCGTGAGCCCCAGGGGGAGGGGGAGGAAGGAACAGAAAAGACCAAACAGGGGATATTTAGTGGTCATGGGAAATGTTTTTCATTACCTTACAGTAATGAACACAGGACATGGTAAATATCATCAAAAATTATTAAATTGTACAATCTAAATTGTAAACTATACTGTAGACCATTGGCAATGCTTGGTAGCTGTGCTTCACTATCTGTAGAGCAGTTGGAACAATGCTACCATCCACATGGAAAAGGTTTTAATGTGGGGTGACGAAAAGGGAAGGAGGTTGAGTATATGGGACTCTCTAGTGTTCTGTGTGTGACTTTGCTCTGACCTGAAACTTCTTTGAAGATTAAGTGAGAATTCGGGAGACACTGGGGAGTGAGAGAGGGCAGGTGCCATAGTACAGATTGGACACCCAATAATGCCGTGATAAAAGGAAAAATGTAAAATATATATATTTTAATTTTTTTCCCATTTATTGAATATCCCAATCCTTTAATTTTATTTTATTTCTAGTGTTTTTTAAAAGTTACCATGTATTTTATCTCTTATATTTGAACTTATCTTTATTATTTCATTTTCCTATTAAGTGTATTTGGCTATTGTATGGGCTTCATCTTCGAGGAAGGTTTGGATCACAGAAAGGTTGCAGAGGGGGCAGGGGTGGATCATTGGTGGGGGGTGTCTGGGATGGGGGTTTCATTGGAGGAAGTTCACCTAAATATATATGAAAGATATATAAGTTTGTTCAAATTGATCAAGGGGTGGGGCATGGTCACAGTGGGTAGACAATCACTTAATAAATGAGGGAATACTGAATTCCCAACCTGGAGAGCTCAGCCACATTCCCCAAGGGAGCAGCAACAGTCTCCTGAGTGCAGGGGCAGTGTCTGGCAAAGGAGGAGGGTCCACTGATGGGTTCTTGTTATTGATGACTAGCCTTAGGAGACTTTGCTCTTGTAATTGAAACTTAGCCTACTGTTGTGGGGTGCCTAAGGGTTGCCACCTGAGAGCTTCCTTGTTGCTCAAATGTGGCCTCTCTCTAAGCCAAACTCACCATATGAATGCATTACCTTCCCACCAGTGTGAGATATGACTTCCGGGGTTGAGCCTCCTTGGCAATGAGGGATTACTACCAAGTGACAACTGGCAATGCAACTGGAAAAAGACCTCCAATAAAAGGGGGAAAAGGTAAAGACAAGTGAGTTCATGTGGCTAAGAGACTTCAGAGAGAGTCGGGAGATCATCCCAGAGGTAATGCTTACATACACCTCAGTAGGATCTTATGGAACAGCAAGGTGGATATCATTCCACACAGAGGGGCTCCTGAGGCCTCTGGAGACACCCAGGTCCTATATAAGAGGGCTCTGCTTTGGAATCTGTGCTCCTGAGAGTGACAGAGTTGGACTCAAATAAGTCCTCCCTGCACATGGTCCATCAGTCCCTTCTATTCAAACCTATATGTGATGCTGGAGTTTGTAGGTGTACTTCCAGAGACTGGAGTCTCATTCCTGCCCATGTGCCAGCTGTGCCTGGAATCTTGGTGGAGCTGCAATTCCTACTCTACAGCTCAATGGACTCACCCAAGTCACCTGGTGAGGAGACGATGATAGGCAATAGCCATCCCAGGGAATGGAGAGAGCTTGCAGCTGCAGGCAGGATAATCCCATCTCCCATATCCATGGGATATAAGCCCCCTCTCACTTGGAGGTGGAGTGGACATCACCATCCCAAACTTTTTAGGATTGGGGAAGAGCTATAGACTAGAGTGGACTTAATGGTATTCTGTTGTAGACATAATGTGATTCATGCAATGGAAGAAATTATAACAGTGAAGTGGAGCCAGAGGCCACTGGACACTTTTGGGGCAGGGAAGGGAAAAGCAGTTGTAATATAGGTGCTTTTTAGGGACTTGGGAATTATCCTGAGTAACATTGCAATGACAGAAATAGGGCATTTTACATCAGCATAGAGCATGCAGAACTATGTGGGAGAAAGTGTGGTCTACAATGTGAACTGTGGTCCATTCTTAGTGGCAGGGCCCCAGGATGTGTATATCCATTGCAGGTCATGGGCCACATTAATGAAGGATGTTTGTGTGGGATGTTATGGGAGTTGTGGGAGGTGGGAACATGGGAATCCCTGTAATTTTTGTGTAACATTTATGTACTTTAAGCATCTTATAAAAAAAAAAAAAATATATATATATATATATATATATATATATATATACATATATTAAAAAAAAACACACACACAACAACTCTCAGTTAATTCAGAAAGATTGACATTATACAAAGTAATTTCTCTGACCACAATGGAATGAAGCTGAAAATCATAAGGGCCAGAGAACCAGATTAGGCACAAAGATATGGAAGGTACACAACACACTCTTAGACAAACAGTGGGTCAAGAAGGAAATTACAAAAGAAATCAGTAACTACCTTAAAATGAATGAAAATGACAACACAACATATCAAAACTTATGGGATGCAGCAAAAGCTGTATGAGAGGGAAATTCATAGCCATAAACACATATATCAAAAAAGAAGGAAGAGCTAAAGTCAAAGACCTAACTGTACACTTTGAGGAATTAGAAAAACAACAACAAACTAATCCCAAAGAAAGTAGAAGGAAGGAAATAAAGATTAGAGAAGAACTAAATCAAATTAAAAATAAGAAAGAACTAGAAAAAATAAACAAAACCAAAAGCTGGTTTTTTGAGAAGATCAATAAAATTGACAACGCCATAGCTATACCAAGAAAAAAAGAGAGAAGATGTAAATACACAAAATAAGAAACAAAGAAGGGGATATCACCAGTGATCCCACAGAATTAAAGAGCATCATAAAAGGATACTTTGAAAAATTCTATGTCAACAAGATGGATAATTTAGAAGAAATTGATAAATTCTTAGAAAAACACAAGCAACCTACATTGATGAAAAAAGAAATTGATGAACTCAACAGACCAATCACAAGTAATGAGATAGAATAAGTCATCAAAAATCTCCCAACAAAGAAGAGCCCAGGACCAGAAGGCTTCACAGGTGAATTCTTCCAAATATTCCAGAAAGACCTAACACAAATCCTGCTTGAATTCTTCCAAAAAATAGAAGTGGAGGGAACATTACCTAACTCACTCTATGATGCCATAATCACCCTAATGCAAAAGCCGAAAAAAGATGCCACGAGAAAGGAAAACTGTAGACCAATCTCTCTAATGAGCCTAGATGCTAAAATCTCCCCCAAAAGACTTGCTAATCGTATTCAACAGCACATCAAGTGAATTATACGCCATGACCAAGTGGGTTTCATCCCTGATATGCAAGGATAGTTCAATGTAAAAAAAAAATCAATTAATGTAATACACCACATAAACAGATTGAAAGAAAAAAATCACATGATCACCTCCATAGATGCAGAAAAAACATTTGACAAAAAACAATACACTTTCCTGATAAAAACCCTTCAAAAGATAGGAATAGAAGGAAACTTCCTCAACATGATAAAGGGTATATGAAAAACCCACAGCTAACATCATATTCAAAGGTGAAATCCTAAAAGCTTTCCCTCCAAGATCTGAAACAAGACAAGGATGCCCACTGTCACCACACTTATTTGACATTGAGTTAGAAGTACTTGCTCAAGCACTTAAGCAAGAAAAAGATATAAAAGACATCCAAATTGGAAAGTAAGAGGTAAAAATTTCCCTATTTGCAGATTATATGATCCTATAATTAGAAAGCCCTGAGAAATCTACATCAAAGCTTCTAGATCTTATAAAATTGTTCAGTAAAGTGGCAGGTTATAAGATTCATGAGAAAAAATCAGTAGTATTTCTGTACACCAATAATGAGCAATCTGAGGAGGAAAGCAAGAGAAAAATCGCATTTACAATTGTAACTAAAAGAATCAAATACCTAGGAATAAATTTAACTAAAGATGTAAAAGACTTTCCCTCTAATGTCTGGAAAAAGACAAGGATGCCCATTGTCACTGCTCTTATTTAACATTGTGTTAGAAATATTTGCTTGAGTAATTAAGCAAGAAAAAGTCTGAAAGGCATCCACATTGGAAAGGAAGAACTAAAAATTTCACTATTTGGAGATGACATGATCCTATACATGGAAAGCCCTGAGAAATCTACAACAAAGCTTCTAAAATTAATAAATGAGTTCAGTAAAGTGGCAGGACACAAGATCAATGCATAAAAATAAGTAGCATTTCTGTACATCAATAATGAGGAATCTGAGGAGGAAATCAAGAAAAATGTTCCATTTACAATAGCAACCAAAAGAATAAAATACCTAGGAAAATGTAAATGTCTTGGATACAGAAAACTACGCAACATTGTTAAAGAAAAATCAAAGAAAACCTAAATAAATGGAAAAATATTCCTTTTTTATGCATAGGAAGACTAAATATCATTAACTGTCTACCGTACCCAAACTGATTTACAGATTTAATGCAATCCCAATAAAATTCACCACAGAATTTTTTACTGAATTGGAAAATCTATCTATGACATTTATTTGGAAAGGCAAGAGACCCAAATACCCAAACACATATTGAAAAAGAAAAATGAAATTGGAAGAATGACACTACCTGACTTTAAAACATACTACAAAGTTACAGTGTTCAAAAATGCATGGTATTGGCACAATGAAAGACATACTGACCAATGGAGCTGAATTGAAAGTTCTGATATAGATCCTAGCATACACAGTCAACTGATATTTGACAAGGCCACCAAGCCCATTCAACTGTGAGACAATGGCCCCTTCCACAAATGGTGCTTGGAGAACTGAAGTCCATATCCAAAAGAGTGAGAAAGAAACACCATCTCATACCTTCTGCAAAAATTAACTCAATGATCTAAATATAAGAGTCAAGACCATGAAGACCTTGGAAGATAATGTAAAGAAGAATCTACAAGATCTCTTATTAGGAAATGGTTTCATGAAATTTACACCCAAAGCATTAGCAATGAAAAATATAGATAAATGGGACCTCCTCAAAATTAAAAGCTTTTGCCCCTCAAAGGAGTTTGTCAAGAAAGTAAAAAGGCAGCTTTCTCAATGGGAGAAAATATTTGGTAACCATATATCTGATAGAGGCCTAATATCAAGCATATATAAAGAAATCCTAAACCTAGAAAATAAAATGACAAACAAACCATTTTAAAAATGGGCAAGTGATTTGAATAGACACTTCTTCAAGGAAGAAATACAAATGAAAGCATATGAAAAGATGCTCAACATCACTAGCCATTAGGGAAATGCAAATCAAAACTACAATGATTTACACTCATTACACTCATTAGACTGGTGGCTATTTAAAAAAACAGAGGACTACAAGTGTTGGAGAGGATGTGGAAGAATGGGGACCCTCATCCACTGCTGGTGGGAATGTAGAATAGTGCACCATTGTGAAGGACAGTTTGGTGGTTCCTCAGAATGATTACTATAGAAATGCCGTATGATCCAGCAATTCCACTGATGGGTATATACCTAGAAGAATTGAAAGCAAGGACATGAACACATATATGAACACAAATGTTCATAGCAGCATTATTCACTATTGCCCAAAGTTGGAATCAACCCAAATGCCCATCAACAGATGAATGGATAAAGAAATTGTGGTATAGGCATACAATGGAATATTACTCAGCTCTAAGAAGGAATGCAGCATTAACACATGGGATAACATGGATGAATCTTGAAAACCTTATGTTGAGTGAAGTAAGCCAGGCACTGAAGGACAAATATTACATGACCTCACTTATATGAATTAAGTAAATTGAGCAGACTCACAGAGTTAGAGTCTGGAACATAGGTTTACAAGAGTTAGAAAGGGAGAAGGTTGTGAGCCAATGCCCATATGGGAAAAATCTATGATGAGGTGGAAATGTGTAGTTTTGCAGTGGGGGTGCATGATAGTGGCACAGTGATACTTTTGGGTTGGGTAGTGCTGGTTTGCCAGGGTGTTAAGGTGGGGAGGGTGGGTTTGACTGTCCATGGAACTGGGGGGAATGTTGGGAGAGGGAGAAGGTGAACACTAGAGATTGGTGAGTATGTGGTTAAAACTACAACATTGGGAATGTTCTTTTGGCAACATGGCAGGGGAAAGTTACTGGTTTAGGGTGTTGGATGTGGGAGGCATTTGGGATAGGGCACACCTGGGGCAGGATTCTAGGGAGTGTGTGTGTTCATCTTGCCTTAATGGGTTGTATCAGTGGTTGGAGACCCACATAATGAACAGGAAATTGTTGGACTCCCATCCTGGGGAGTCCTGCTATGTTCTCAAATAGAGGGGTGGGAGTATCTTGAGAGCATAAACAATGCTTAATAGTGGAGTACAGAGCAGTATGCCAAGCCCTCAATGTTGTTGCAAGTAACTATGAATCTTCTTCTTCAAGGAGTAAAGCCTGGTGTTTGCCATGGGCCCCAAAGGGAGGGGGAAGGAGGAATTGAATAGATGGAGCATGGGGCATTTTGAGGGTGATGGAAGGGTTCTACATGATTTTACAATGATGGATACAGGCCATATTAAATTTCATCAAAATTTATAATAGTGTATGATCCAAAATGTAAACCATGATGAAAATTGTTGACCATGGTTAGTAGCTATGTTCCAATATTTGTACATCAATTGTAGCAAATGTACCATTCACATACAAAATGTTATTAATAGGGAAAAGGGGGAGGATGTTGGGTATATGGGAAACCCTATATTTTGTACATGACTGTTCTGTAATCTAAAATTTCTTTGAAGATGAAATGAAAAAAGTATGACACTGGGAATAAATGGAAGAAAGTGTCACTATACATACAAGACAACAGATCTTATAGTTATGAAAGATATAATGTCAAAATTTTTAAAAAATATTTTTTATTTTTTTAAGTTTTTTGTATTTTATTATTTTTAAAACAACCATTATTTCATTTTCTTATTAATTGTATTTGGCTATTTTGTTGGCTTCCTATTTGAAGAAGTTTTGGATCACAGAGGGGTTACAACTATGACAGGGGAGGATCATTTATGTGGGGCATCAGTGATGGGGTATACATGGAAGGAGGGTCACCTGGGCATAAATAAAAGGCATATAAATGTGTTCAATTGTTCATGGGGCATTGTCACGGTGGGTGGAGATTCACCCAATAACTGAAAGAATATCAAATTTCTGTCCTGGGGAGCTCTGCCACATTCTCTAATGGAATAGCAATGGGGGCAATGACTAGTGAAGGAGGATGGTCCATTGATGAGCACTTAATATTGATGACTGTACTTATGAGCCTTTACTCTTGAAACTGAAACTTAGACTAGTATTATAGGTTGCCTAAGAGTTACATCCTGAGACCCTCCAATGTGGCTTTTCTCTAAGCCGAACTCAGCATGGAAATACATTACCTTCCCACAGAGTGAGGCATGACTCCCGGGGATATGCCTCCTGGTACCGAGGGATTACTACCAAGCACCAACTAGCAATGCAACTGGAAAAAGACCTTGACCAAAAGGGGGTAAAGGTAAAGACAAATGAGTTTACATGGCTAAGAGACTTCAAAGTGAGTTGGGAGGTCATTCTAGTGGTTATGCATATGCATGTTTCAGCAGGATCTTATTGACTGGCAAAGTAAATCCTATCTCAAATAGTGGGGATTGTGAGGGCTCTGGAAACATCCAGATACTATAGTAAGGGCAGATATCTCAGGAGTTTGATACTTGCCAGTGGGCCTTACTTTGGAATTTATGCTTCCCTGTGTGACAGAGTTGGACTCAGTTGTGATTTCCCTAAACATGACTCTTCTGACCCTTCTATTTGAACCTATAATTAGTACTAGGATTGATAGGTGTATGTCCAAGAGATTAGAGTTTTTAGGCTATCCATGTGCTAGCTGGGCCCTGAATCTCATCGGAGTTGTAACACCTATTGTCCAGTTCATTGGACTCACCCAGGACAACTAACAAGGTGATGATGGTGGACAATGACCATCCCAAGGAACCGAGAGGGTCTGCAAACACCATAGTCCCAACCATCTGCCCCATGGGAGAAGACCCCTCTCAATTAGAGTTGGAGTGGGCATCACCATCCCAGAATCCTCAGGATTGGGGAATGAACTATGGACTAAAGTAAACTTACTGGTATTCTACTATAGATTTACTGTGATTCTAGCAATGGGAAAAATTATATCATTGATATGGAGACAGTGGTCACTGGAGGTTTTGAGGGCAGGGAGAGGGAAAAACAGTTGTAATATGGGGTCATTTTCAGGTCTTGGGAATTGTCCTGAATGACATTACAATGACAGATAAATGTCATTACATATCTTGCCATAACCTACATGAATATGTGCGAAAGAGTATAAACTGCAATGTAAAGTATAATACATGCTTGGTGGCAATGCTCCAAAATGTTTTCATTAATTGTAATGAATGTACCACACTAATAAAAGATGTTTATGTGGGAAATGTGGGAGGTGTGAGGAGTGGGACATATGGGAATCCCCTATATTTTTATGTAAATTTTATGTAATCTTAATATCTTAAAATTAAAAAAAAAAAAATATTTAAAAAAGGTGTTTTTAGTTAAGATGACCCAAACTAAATGAGGGTGGGCCTTAATGTAATATAGCTTATAAGTGCTTATAAGCAAGGAAATCTGACACAGATGGAGAAGCCACCAGATAAAGACCAAAGCCAGAAGTCAACAGAACCCAGAAAATAGATGTCACCATGTGCATAGCATTGTGATGGAAATGCCAAGGAATCCCAAAAACTGTCAGTCAGCCAGAAGAGCCCAGGAGGAAACAAGATTTCTAGCCTCTGAAACCATGAGTTAATGTATTCCTGTTGTTAAGCCAATCCACTGTATGGCATTTGTTTTAGCAGGTAGAAAAACTAAAATACACCTTGTTAAAATTAGTTCCTAAGTATCCAGTTGCTTAGTCGCCTCCATCACTCTACCTCAAGTTCTTTGTCTTATTCATTTTTGAATTCCCAGGGTTTTATCCGAAAGAGGGGAAGCTCAATAAATACATATTTATGGGGAAGGAAAAGAAAAGGGATTAATGCAAATTCTAAGCAATGTTTATTTTACCACTAATTCATAAAGATAACAAATATTGATCCTAATTAATCTACATGTACATTTCATATGTAGAAAGTTGTGGACATCTTTGTGCTCTTGACATGACAATTAAGCTATATAAAAAAGAAAAACCAGTTTGCTGATACCCTGATATTATTTTTTCCTTTTCTATCATCTGTCCTTCCTTGAATTATGAAAATGGCTGTTAAATTTTCTCAAATATGTTAGATAATGGGCCAGTTGTCCACTAGTCTTTGATATTATAAGATCATTTATAAGAGACAAACTTGAATATAATTTATTTTTGGTAGTGAATTTGGCAAAGACTCATTAGGGAAAATTAGCAGTGAATTTTTTCTGAAGTTCCTTGCTCTGAGAAAACAGGTGAGAAGCCTTTGTAAGCTATGTGTAAGCTATGATCTTCATATACTATAATAAGTTTATAATCGTGTAGCTTTCAAGCATTATTGAATTTAGAAGATTGTTTTGATAATTTCCCCCCACTAATTGGAATATTTTTATTTCTTGACTAATAGCAGGTCTTAAAATGAAGAGAAAAAAATGTGACATTATTAGGGATGAGACACAAGATCATCATCTTTTATTTAATAAAAATACTACTTGCAAAAAAAAAAAAAAGAAACTCTAAGAAAATATCAAAAGGAAATGCTAGAAGTAAAAAACAGTGTTACAGAAATGAAAACCATTGAAGGGTTCACCAGTAGACAGGACACAGCTGACAAATGAATCAGTAGCTTAAAGATATATTAATTCAAACTTCCCAAGCTGAAATGCAAAGAGAAAAAAGAATGAAAAAAAAAAAAAAAAAAAAGGATATGTACAAGAACAAGACCTGTTGGACAATTACAAATGCTGTAAAAGCTGTATGATGAGAATACCAGAAGGAGAATAAGTAAAGGAGCAGAAGAAGTATTTGAAGTAATAATAACTCAGAATTTCCAAAATTAATGACAGATAAACTATCTTTTCATATCATATTCAAACTGCAGAAAACCAGAGACAAAGAGAAATTCTTAAAAGAAGGCAAGTAGTGTAGGGTGGAGGGGATAACAAACAAGGCATTTATGACCTATAGACGAATAAGGATAAAAATTACATTGGACTTCTCTTCTGAAACCATGAAATCAAAGAGAGTAGATATTTTATATTTTATGTGCTGGGGAAAAGCAAAACAAAACAAAACAAAACAAAAATATAAACACTAGCAACACAGAAATCAGTATCAGTGAGGAGAATTAAACATTTTTTGCAGATAAAAACTGAGGGAATTTGTCACTGATACAACTGCCTGGCAAGATATATTAAAAGAAGTTGTACAAGAGAAAGTGATATAGGATGTCTATAAAGAAAGGAAGAGTGTTCAAGAAGGAACAATCTACTGGGACATTATATGTTATAGAGAAATGACATGAGTGACTGCAATGTTATAAGGGATGGAGGAAGGAATTATGAATACTCTGTTTTAAGGGACTTGCATTGTCCACGAATCAGTGTGGTGTTATTAAAAGTGGACTTGGATTAGCTGTAAATGTTTACTGCAAACTGTTGGGCAACTATTTAGAGCATTTTTAAAAAGACATGGAATTAATATGATAACAGAGGAGAGAAAATAGAATCATATAAGATGCTCATTTAAAACCAGAGAATGCAGGAAAAGAAGGGAAAATAAATAAGAATCAAAGAAGAAATGCAAGAAAGAGAAAGCTTTTATATGTATGAGAACTTTACTCTGACTATATCAGTAATCATTTTAAATGTGAATGATCTAAGTACATCAATTGAGAGACAGAAATTGCCAAAGTTGATTTAATAAAAGACCCAACTACATGTTGTTGATCAGAGACTCACTTTAAATATAAAACAGATTAAAATAAATGGTGGAAAATATATACCATGCTAATACTAATCAGTTCAGAAATAGGTCCACACATACATAGTCAATTAATTTTGGAAAACATTCCAAAAGCAATTCTTTCTTTGAATAGTCTTAATGATACCCATCTAGATGAAGATATCAAAGTTCAAACATTAAGTTCTGGTATGTTTAAAGAGACTCTCATCAGAACACTACAAACCAACCAGTTTATCAAAGGAGTCATTACCTCAATATTCTGATTATTGACATGGAAATAGGAAAGAATACTCATCATTCAATATGTAAATCCTTTGGTCATATATTTCTATAATATATTTGTTCTATATTAAGCCTGTTCAATAAACTATTTGTATTATATATCCACACAACCTCAGACAGCTTTATCCATCAAATCAGGTCAGCAGTAGTCTTTCAATACATTTTGTTACCATGATAGTTCAAAGCTTAAATAAGCATTGCTTAATATCTCTCTAGCATATGCCAGTTCATGCTAACATCTCAGAAATATTATAATTCCAGTTATAATATGACAACTAATTGAACATATCTATTAAGAACATTTAAGACAATTTTCTCTAATGAGATTATAACTTTTACCTAAATAATCCTTTTCACATTAAAATTTTTGCTGTATAAATTCTACTTTAATGTTAAAGTTTTTGCTTCATGTTTCTTTTAACAGGACAAAATATTTTGATATTTTGGTTTTTGGATATATTCCCTTTAAGCTGATTTATTTGTACTTTTTAACTGCAATATTTCTAACAGAAAAGTTAAAATATTTGTGCTTACTGTGTTAACTCATAATATTGTTGATTCCTTTGCATTAAAACAAAAACTTGAAGGACTATTGACTTCCCCTAAAACATAATATTCTCACTTCTCACTCTAGTTTATGTTTGGAAATATAAACTTAAGATATGTATTAAGAATAATGAAATAACATTTTAACGTTATATTTATATATTTTTTCTATAAATTACATAAAAACACTTGATTTTTGTTCCCAATTTAAAATAAATATATTACTTTTTAGCAAAAGTTCTGTTTTATTTAAAGCATTATTCACTGTTTAGAGTATTTAAATTATGTCTGGAAATTTTATCCCCTGATCTTTCTGAAGAATGGTACACTGAGATGTATAGTATGTAAAAACGTCCTTTCACTGACTATACATAAGAGTGGCGGTCTGCATGGGCATATAATTGGTCACATCATATTAAAATTTAAAACTCTGTAGAAAAATAATCCATTGGTTTCATTAGTCAATGCTTCAGAAAAGAATTCTGAGGCAAACCTCATTATCCATTTTAAGAACTTTTTTCAATCTTTATGCATGTAATATATATTTTTTATCCTTTATATATAAACATATAAGGTGATCGGTAGGTGTCAATCCCTAGAAAAAGAATCATTTTGAAATGTAATACTTCAATAATTTTCAGTAATATAATAATTTTCTAAATAATAATAATTATTATTACATATCATTTGGAGTTGAGTCATGTCCCCTAGAAAAGATATATTCAAATCCTGTGGATGTGAAGCCATTTCTAAATAGGACCTTTGAAGATGTTGTTATTAGTTAAGGTTTAGAGTCATTTGTGAATAGGGTCTTCAAAACTCTTATTAAGATAAGGTCAAATTGATCAGAGTGGGCCCCGATTCATATGTCTGAAGACTTTGTAAGCAGAGGAAATTCAGACAGTCAGTAGAAGCCAGAAGTCGGCATAAAGGAGAGAAAGCAGACACAAGGAGAGAGAGAGAGATATGGCAGATTGTCAGAATGCTACAGACTCCAGGAGAAAGTGAGTTCTGCCAATATGTATAAAACTGGGAGAAAAAAAGTCCATTTTTTTAAGGCAACTCATCATGTGGTATTGTCATAACAGCCTGAATAACAAGACAAATAAGTTTTTGTTTTTTCTTTGGGAACTAATATTATAATAATACATGTGTGTTTACTGTCCTCCATAGCTATTGCTTCCTTTTTATCAGGGTTAACTAAGTGTAATCTTCTTCTGAGGTTTGAGGGAAATTTTCATGTGTGTTTTTCACTGATTCCTGTTTTTGCATTTTCAATTCTGAATTTATTTTTCTCCAAATTTATTTAAACTGTGCCATTGAAATTTGTAATGACTTTTTAAACTGCCCATATCTCAGATCTCTTGTTCATTCAATTGCATATTATCTCAAATCATTTTGTGTTTCCATCTCATTTGCTGTCTTCCTTAAATGCATTTTCTACTCTATTTTAACATAATTTGTAATTTAGTGCCTCTGAAGGCCCCAAATAATGTTTCTGAAATTTTCTTCTGTGTCCTAAAATCCTTTTAAGAGGTACAATCATCCTCCAACTTTAAAAATAATAAATATGCTTTTCCCCTTTTGCTGTGCAAATTTGCTCTAGTCCTACTTAGTCATGACTATGTAAAATCTGAAAAACCCTCAACAATTCCTGAAGTGATGTATTTCCATTGATTATAAATACAGACACCAAACTCAAACAAATGAATTTCTAAGAGAAACATTTACTCCTGATTTACTGGAAGAACATTTTTTTTTTCCTGAATGGACCACATGTTAAGAACCTCACATTGCTGAGGGGACAAGGGTCATGATGATGCTCCCATCATCTAAACATCAACCAGTCACCTACCACTGCCACATTTTCATGTGTGATTTGTTGATAGGGTTATTTAAAGAAAAAGTGAATGCCTCTGTTATTTATACTTAGGACTTTTAGGACAAACACCAATATAGAAATGATCCCTACAATAGAAGCAGGTCCTAGACAACCAAAACCAAATGCCTTCTTTATCTTAGATCAAAACCTCGTTCCAACTTGATCCTCCTGGGTATCCCAATCTTAATGACATTACAATGGAAAGCAATAACGTTTACTTTTACATCTTGTAAAAACCACTGATTCCTATAAGTATGCAATATTTTTTCCTTTATATCAGGGCAGATTAACATAAAACTGTATACCTGATCAGAGAACTTAATTCCTTGAAAATCATGTTTCATTATTTTTCATGTATCTGTCACTCCTGAAGGGTGTTTTCATAAAATTCATGCAAAATTTATTATTGAAGTGTACATACACTATTAAATATATTTTTCCATAAGAACACCAATAGCTGTTTTTTAAAGAACCACAGGAAAATTTTTCTTCCTGGTATTTATCCTAGGACAGGTCCTAATGCTCTTGAACAGCTATTTTAACTGTATCTTATGGGCAAACTCAATATTGTAACCTCTTTACCTGGTCAAGTAAGAAGATTAGTCATTGATTTGCATTCCAAGTAAGAAATTATTCAGAACTTCATAGTTGTTGCTAATATCTACTTTTCACCTAAGATTTTTATTCTCTTGCCTTTAGGATTTCCTTTTCAATGATATTCTCTCTACAATCTATTTTACATGGGCTCATAAGCCATGATTCATGTTGGGGAAAAATTAATTTTTGCCATATACCTCTTATAGTATTGCTCTGAAATCTGGTTTACAATAGTGTTCTCTAAGGGAAAAAGCCAGAAGCCTGAGCAATTTATCATTCATTGCAACTTATCAACTGTGTTACATCTGCTGTCACAATTGTAGCTTTTATTGATTTTTAAATCTATAGGGAAATGTTTTTATAAGGGCAGTATCATACAAAACTCAATAAAGACAATTATGTATAAAATAGTTAGCATCTGAAGTTTTGGGAGTCAATTCATATTTAAGCATTATTTTTTTCTTAGGACTTTTCATTTTAAAAACAAAATGGCCATAGTAACACTAAAGGTTACATATATGTTCATTGGACATTTAAATATGGACCCATGTGAAAATAGATGGAAATCCTACTATTGATCTTAAAAGATATGTTAAGTTCACATTTCAACCAAAATAATTGCTCACGAATCAGGTGTCAATTTATAGTTGCAATTTGAACAGCTTCTGTATGAACTAGATATATAAAATGAACTGAAGGAAAAAAAAAAATGAACTGAAGAAGTAAACACTTTAGTTCATGCCTTCATGAACTTGTAATTTGTTGGAGTAGCATAGCTAATAAGTCTACCTGATAACTTTAAGTGATATGTACATTCTAGGTGATATGAAATACTGTGGAGCTAGTATAAGACTGAGTTAATCAAGGACAGAACAGAATTCACACACAAAACTTTATTTTTTCCATTAAAATATTATGTCATTTTTTTCCAGTTAAGATATGAATTTTCCAAAAAAATCTTTTCTACAAATTTTATTAAGTTTTGAGTGGTTCTAATATCAACAGTGCAATTCGTTTATTTATGATTCTAATACCAAGGGTAAGTTAGGGCCAGAGAGGCACATATTCAAGTTTGATTATTTTGAGTTGACAATTCAGAACTTAATTATTCACAGGAAATACTCCTCAAAGGGATTTTGTTTGTTTTTTTTCTTTTAATAGGAACTTCACGGATTTCATACCTACAACATTTTCTCTTTAAACCTGATAAAGCCAATCATTCACAATCTGTTAAAAAGCTATTTTCAGGCCAGGAAGTATTATTGATACAACTTCTTTCATATGTATTAATTTTTATTCTGATATATCAGCATGTTTTGTCTTTAACGTGATCAAATTTCTGACATTATGAACCAAACCAAACCAAACAACCAGCCAAAAATAACAAGCTTTTTATATTTAGAATTTCTAGTATAATCAGGTTGGGTGCCTAATCAGATCTGGCCATCTCCAACTAATTTGAGACAAATGGAGGATATATTACCTTGTGTTTTCTGTTGGCTTGTTCAAAGCTGTGGTTGGGGCTCCAAAAGACTGCTTTCTTCCCTGCCCAACCCTGTTTCCTTATCCTCTCTTCTATAGCTGTTGACAGCAAAAGAACTTTTTAATATCTTGCTGCACAATAAGATGTAACTTGAGCCTGCTTCCCAGGGAACACAAAAAGCAACATTTATTGATTGTCTTCTACATGAGATTAAAACTCTACAATAGTAGGGATCATTTCTGTTTTACTCAGTAGTGGAAAACCAGCCTTAGAGCAGTGGTAGTACCTGGTAGGTTCTCCATATTCAGCCAGAAGGTACTGACCCCAGGAGGAAGCAAGCCTTCTAGCCTCTGCAACCATAGGTCAACAATCTCTGTTGTTAATCTAACTCATTGTATGGTATTTGTTTTAACAGCTAGGAAACTAATACAGTTTTTGATACCAGGAGTGTTTGCTGCTCTCATAAATATACAAAAACATGGAAACGGCTTTGAAATTGTTTAAGGGGAGAGGCTGGAAAAATTGTGAAGGCTCAAAATATGAGTGAGAACTGTAAATAAAGTCTGTGTAATCTTAGGGAATATATAATTCGTCATGAGCAGAATGTTGGTAGAAATATGGACATTAAAGGTACTTCCAGTGAGGCCTTAGAAGGAAATGATGAATGTGTTATTGAACTTTGGAAGAAAGGCAGTCCTTGTTATAAAATAGCAGAGAACTTGGTGAAATTGAGCTCTGATGTCAGATGTAAGGCAGAACTTGAAAGCAATGAATATGGATATTTAACTGAGAGTTTATATGACATTATTCTATCACTGTTTCTATGTGTTTGAAATTTTTACATTAAAAATGTTAATAATTTGTCCATTATATGTTATTTATTTATTTCTTGATTTTTGTTTCTGACAGTTGAAATGCTATTATGACTCTAAACTTTTCAAATGTATTTGTACCTGCTGTTTTATTCAATATATGGTCAACCTTTTATAAATGGTCTCTGTGTGCTTGAAAAAAATTTAAATGCATTTGTTGCAAAAAAAAAACAAAAAAAAAACTAAGTGTGGGAAATGCAGCCTGATTTCTCCTGGCAGCTTATAGTAAAGTGCGGGAAAGTGATAAGCTGAGAATTAAACTCTTAAGTACAAAGGAATCAGCCATTAAGGATTTTGAAAAATTTCATCTTACCCATATAGTGTGCTCTGAGACTAGAGTCAGAAGCAGCTCTATCAAGGAACTCATTGAGCTTTTGGGAAGTGGCTCCAGGCAACATGGTTCCATGTGAGGGCTTAGCTGAATAGTCCTTTGCTAAAGAGGGTATGGCTGGACATGGATCTAGTCAGACATTTCAGTGGAAATCAGGATTGGAAATGCAGTTATCCAGGAAGGATTTGCAGAAAGTTCTTTTGCCTGATGATTTGGATTCTCTGGAACTGCATGCAATACCAATGGATTCAAAGGCAAGAAGACTTGCTCCCTCCATGGGTCATTATATTCTGGCTAGCCAGCAATCTTTGAGGTTACTTGACTTTTCCATCACATAGTAATGCACATGGTGCATTTTTCTTCTGCGTTATGTTGATTTCCATCTTCCTCCTTCTGTGTCTGATTTCCTTGCTTATAAGGACATCTACCATATTAGAGTAAAGCCCAACCTAATTAAGTTCAGAAACACCTTGGTACTTGACTGCTTTGAAACTCATCAAATTTTGTAATCAACACATTTTGATGCGAAAATTGTGTCCTGGTACTTGTTGTTTGTTTGGTACTCGACATGCAAGCTAGAGCTTGTCAGTGCTGGTTGCCTCATGACTCGCTACCCTTTCCAGTCCAAACAAAGTGTCACACATTAGTCATGCAGCAGCTCTTGCCCTGTCCACATCCCATTGTGGTCTTATTTTAGCTTCTGTAGTCATTTTGTGTATTTTTGCATTTTTTTCTCATCATGGGTCTTAAGAAAATGAGCAGTGAGAGTGTTGAGCAGAAAAAAAAAATTACTTCACACCACCATTGAGCAAAAAAGAGAAATAATAGATAAATATGGGAGTGGTTTCACATAATAATCTTGCTAGGGAATATGGTATTCCTAGAATAATGGTCTCCACCATCATTAAGAATAAAGAAGCAAAAAAAAAAGACTGATGTTGTGAAAGGAGTTAAAGCAGTAACAAAGCAGCGTTCCCAAACACTTGAGGAAGTTGAAAAGCTGTTATTAATTTGGGTAAATGAGAAGCAGTTAGAGGGCGACAGTGTATCAGAAGCCATGATATCTAAAAAAGTAAGTGTTGCCTGCTGATCTTTTGAAAAACATACCAGAACTGAGTGATGAGAATGTTGAAGTTTCCAAGGCCAGACACGGCTGGTTTAATAATTTTTAAAAAAGAATCAGTATCCATAGTGTTGTGAGGCATGGTGAGGTAGCCAGTGCTAACAAAAAGGCTGCTGATAAATTTCAAGACTACGTAGAGGTTGAGGGTTTTATTCCCCACCAAGTTTTTAGCTGTGATGAGACTGGAATTTTTTCGAAAGAAATGTTGAGTAGGACCTACAGTACAAAAGAAAAGATGGCATTACCAGGCCAGAATTTTGTGGCCAGAAGCTGTGACTCAGAAAGACTTTGAAGGGCTTGAGGCTGATCCCAAGCCTGCAGACACAGAGGGTACAGTTGTGCAGGATGTTGTATCTTTGGGCCAATCCATGGGTCTGGAGATCGATGCTGCTGAAGTTGAGGAGTTAGTGGAGGAATATCATGAAGAGCTCAGCACTGAGATGCTGCAGGAACTACAGAAGGAGCAGCAACAAGAGGTGGCTGAAGAGATTTCTTCAGGTGAGGAGGAGATAAGGGAGGATGTCCCCAGTTCCTTGATAGAAGAAATGTGTGCAAAATGGGCAGAAGTTCAAAACTTTGTGGAGAAGTACCGTCCAGACAAAGCTCTGACAAGCAGAAATGTGAATTTATTGAATGACCAAACAATTTCCCACTTTTGAGGAATTCTGAATAGAAGACAGAAGCAGTCCTCATTGGATAAGTTTTTAGTGAATGTGACAAAGAATGTGTCAGAGCCTGTGATGCAAGTTGAAAACAGGCAGAAAAGAAAAAACACCTGAAGTGCAAGTGCCCGATATTCTATTGGAGGGGGCTCTCATTCCAAGCAACACTCCATGTAACCTCTCCTCCTCAGCACTCTTCTCCCACCGTCCCATTAGGCCGTGTCCTCTTCTCAATACAGGTAAAGTGAAGTTTTTATTTTATTTTATTTTATCTAATTAATTAATTTTATTAATTTTTAGGTTTATTTCTAATGTAAAGTAATGATATACAACCTATATTTTAACATAATGCCTTAAAATGTGCATTGTCTTTGGTTTGGGGACTCATTAAATTTATTTACTTTACTCCTTATGGGAAAAATTTGTTTGGCACTCATTGTTTTTGGTACTCCTCACACCTCCTGAAACCAATTAGTGATGAGTACCGAGGTACCACTGTAATAACATTTTCAAAGGTCCTATTTACAAATGGGTTCACATCCAGAGGACCAAGGGCTAGGATGTGAACATGTCTTTTGTGGGGAACATAATTCAGTTCCCAATATTGGAGGAAGAAAGGGTCACCTTGAAGACACTTTTCTCCACTCTGACTCAGTGTTCAATACTTTCCATACACCACCGTTCCCCTCATTCCTGTACCCTGGTCCTTGTGTCCACAAAATTGCAGTAGTCTTTTGTTAGGGTCTCCCTCAGCAGTAAGACATTTTCCCACATCTGTGCTGTTCCAACTGAGTCTTGCCTGGTGTTCTCATTCCATCGGGAAAAATAGAACAGTGGGGGAATCAGCAGCTCTTTCTCTGGATTAGCCTCTTTCTTATACTATCACAAGTGATTAAAGGGTTGACAATTATTTTCATTTTGACTTGTTGTCTTAATCAGCTACTTTTTTAGTTTCCTAGGCTGCTCAAGCAAATACCATGAAATGGGTCTGGCCAGAAAAATGTCCAAATCAGGGTATAAGGTAAATTATGCTTTCTGCCCAAAGACCAACATTCTGGGCTGGCTGCTGGTAATCCTGTGTTCCTCTCTCATATGGCAAGGCACATGGTGGTCTCTCCTGGGCTCTTCCTTCTCTTCTGAGTTCCATTTCAGCTTCTTGCTTCCTTTGGTTTTCTCTGTTTCTCTGTCTGAATTTCATTCTGCTTTTAAGAACTCCAGTAATAGGATTAAGATCCATCCTAATGGAGATAGGTCACAACTTAATTGAAGTAACCTCACCAAAAGGTTCTACTTACCATGGGTTCACACCCACAGGAATCAATTAAATTTAAGAACATGTTTCCCTAGGGTATTTACAGATTCAAATCATCACCGCTATTTTGACATCTGGTAGCTGAGATCAAATGAGCTCTCTCAGCCCAACTCAGCATTAAACAATTTTGTACTTATCAAAATGAGTTGAAGAATGTGCACTACCACAAAATATGTTAGGAATTTAAGTAGTAGGTAAATACTCTTTATAAAATTAATGATGTAGGTAAATTTAGATAAAATATGTACACATAATAAACACAGATAAATGAATGGGAAACTATTAACATTGCTATCTCTAAAGGCTAATAGTAATTTTATCAACATGATGATAATTTTTGTCATCTATATTCTAAAATGTCCACAATTACTTTATATTGATTCATTAAATAAATGACAGTTGTACACCTCTCTATGAAATAGTTTTAGACTCAACATACAGAGAAGGGAATAAAATTGATGCCAATTGTGGTAGTCCACCAGGAGGTGGTCCCAAATCTCTATTTCCCCATATGCTTCTCCATGAGGCTAACTTGTGCATTCTCACAGCACAGACATCTCAAGTTATTTGGGTGTTGATATGGTGACTAGATTCTTTTGAGTAACCATTTCGTAAGACTCAGGTAGAAGCTGCGAGGTTTCTTATGATCTAGTCTAAGAAGTGTTCCAGCATTGAATCTGATGTATTTTAGTCATTAAAGTTTTTCTAGACCAAGGATGGGAGGAATGGACTCCACTTTTCAATAAGAAATGATTTCAGCATACAGGGAAGGAAGGAGTTGACAACTCCAATCTTGGAGATAGGCAACTACACCATGTTTCTAATTATCTTTACTTTATAAATGTATCTGGTTTTGTTTCTTTGATTCAGTCTTAAAGCTATTCTTATTTTGATTGATGAGTTAGTTCATGTATACTTTACAAACTTAGATATGTTTGGACTTAGTTTTATCACTGTATTTTAAGATATAATTTATCTTTTTTGTGTTTTCCTTTACAATATTTGATTTGTAGTGTACACTATTTCCAGAAGTTTTGGAGGTTAATATTCATTTTATCTCAATGACTTGGAAATGTTACAAACTTTAGTTGGCATAGTGTTGCCTTTAAGACAATTTGTAATGTACTAATATGTTTAAATATTAACTTAAGTACAATTATTCTTGATTCCTCCCATGTCCCTACTCTACTGATCAAGCCTTGATTCTGGCTCATTAATTCAATATTTTTACTTCCTATAGCTGTTTATATTTCTATTTAAATAATACATTTTGATCTTTATTACTATGTCTTCAGCTTTTCCTAATTCAAAATATTTATAACACTTGGATTTTGGAATTAAAATTACACCCCCTCCCCAATATGTAGCCTTATTTCTCTGTTTAAGTGGAAAAATTTCATGACTTTTGGCACAATTTGTTTCAGCTGTTGATTGACCAGATTGTGTATTGACAAAATGGTTAAGGAATTGCACTACTGCCATCTTGAATTTTAGAAAATATCTACTTATTGCTTAAACTATAAAGACAGCTCCACCTGGGATCTCTCTAACATTGTATTTCTCTGAGGACAATATAGGTATGTAGATATGTCTCCACTCACTTTTAGGATTGAGCAGTCTTCATAAGACATATTATACCCTATCAATTTGCATGTTTAAGTACTAATTAATTGAAGAAATATTATTTATCCCTTATCTAATAGTTTAATCCTTATTTCCTAACATTATTTTTAACTTTTGTTGTTCTTGGTTTACTTTGTTTGTGACATTTGAATGGATGTGCTTGAGAATATTGAACCTTTAGATTTTTCCAAAACCTCCAGAATGGCAGAATTGATCTCCAACTTCTTGTTAGGGAACAATGGCTTTAAGTTATTTTTAGACCATGGAAAAAAATCTCACTTGAAATGGAACTCTTACAAGATTAATCTGGTCTCCTCCATGTAGGCAGCCAGGTCTGCTTATTGCCTATTGACAAAATAATTGTAGACAAGTCTCAGCATAGCATAAGAAGGAAAATTGATAGTCTGTGATAAAGGTAGAATAGCCTAATCATAAAAGAACCGAAGGTCCCATCACCTTCTCGTATTTCTTCTTATAGCTTAGAAAGAATGATGGCCAGAATTGCCTTGGTAAATAAATTTTGAAAGGGAAAAGACTCAGGAAATCGAGCATGCTAGATTTGTTTACTTTAATTGTCAGACAAATGCCAGAAGGACCCTAAATGAACCCTTTCATTAAAACAATAGCAAATACACTATTGGCTACAGTGAAAAGTTCAGCACTTCTTGTTCTCTGTGCATGATGCAAGACAATGAAACATCATCAGTGAAGCATTAAGAGGTCCAGTGATGTGGAGATCTTCTGGACATTCATTCTTAGGCAACGGACAACTTATTGCATCTTCCATGTCCCATCATAAGGAAAGAGGCACAATGTTTAGTGAGCCAGTTTGGATTTTGTTGGCAGCATTTGACTCATTTAGTAATACTGCTCTGTACCATTTTTCAGAGATGCACAATGCTGTCAGTTTGGAGTGGTACCTAGTGCCATTCTGCACCAGGGTTCTGCAGCAAGTCCAGGTTGTTGTTCAAGTTGTCCTGACCCTCAGCAGATCCAGTGATGCTCAAGAATTGGATACAAATTATGTGTTGTGCTTGTATAAAGGCCCAAGTGGAGAGCTGTGGTGCAAATCCCCAGAGTTCTGTCTTCTGCAGGGTAGTCATCCTCCCCATTTAAAAAGTATCTCCTACAAATTATTGGATATTAGTAGAGACTGAGCACTTACCTTGGGATATAAAGTAACTATAATCTGGAGGTGACTGAGCAGAGAATTGTCATTTCCACCAACTTATAAAATTACCAGGTACAGCAACAATTTATTATATGATGGATGTACTATGGTTAGAATCAGGCCCTGGTAGATTATAATTAAAAATTAATATATTGCAATTAAATTATATGATCTGGGGATCCAGACTCCCATATTATTAGCCTCTTTTGAACTGGCACCTCTTCTTCAGCTCACACTTATAACATTTAAGTGTAGATCCTTATCATAAGCTGCAGTTAATGGAGTAGGAACTATCTAAAGCCTGTTTCACAGATAGGGCAGTGTGATAAATTTGTGTCACCAAAAATGCTACTTCACTCAAGCCCCTCTAAAGGTAGCATAGAAAGTTAATGGTGTGAAGACATTCTCTTCTTTAATCAAAGCCTTGAGAAGTACAAAGCTTGAAATGTAACTTGACAAAAGTATATGAGCTTTGATCATGTCCATTGTGTGAAGAGAAATAAAGTTTGAAAAAAGGATACACATGGACTTGGGGGCAGTGGTGACAAATAGGGTAGTTGTTTCTTTCAGGGTTCTGGATGGGACAAGTCATCCTAAGGAAGAGGCATGCAGATGGATCCAAGAGTGTGAGCATATCTTGTTCAAATCTGTATTCTAATACACACAAAGGAACACTCACTATAGAGGTGGCAATAAATATTCAGGTCAACAAGATCACCCTTCTAATGGAGGGCACCAGTCTTTATTGTCAATGTGCCCAATGATTGCTGAGTAAGATTTGAACAGAATAATCACGGTGATAGAGATGGAAGCTGTGCAGGAGCCCAACAATATGGGCTTCTTTCACCAAGGATAATTGAGTTACAACACTGCTAGAGGTCTGAACTGTTGGTTTAGAGACCAACACTGAGACCTGGATAGAGTACTATCACTTACTCAAATATCCGTCATAGAGGAGGTAGAAATTCCTGTTTCTGTGGTGGATATCAATTTTGGAAGTGGTATTGCCTTTCATGCCCATTGTCTTAAAAAAAATAAAATAAAACCATAAGGAGTCCCAAGAATCTGACAGTCAACAGAACCACATGAATTCTTTTGAGGACCTCCAGAAAGAGGATTAAGACCCATCATGATTCAATTGGCCACACCTTAACTAAAAATAACATCTTCAAAATGTCCTATGTTCAGTGGGTTCATATCAACAGGAATGGGATTGATTTAAGAACATGTTTGTTAGCTGCCGGTCACATGGAACATTCCATGGCCTCTTTAAGGCCTGACTAAGGCAGAAATTTGATGACAAAAACGTGGTTGAGACATTGTCTCTCAGCACATGGTATATAAGTTGAAAAACTGGCCATTTAATGTTGCATATGCTTAATATGTGGTTACCACAGCTAAGGGGTGGGAAAAGATTGGCCTGAGTCACTAAATTATGCAGTGATCCTCTTGAGGAATTTTTTCTTCCTGTCCCTAGAAATTACCCCATTCAGAAGTAGAAGTCCCAGTTGCATGATGTTGGGTGGTTGGTGACAGAATAAGGGTTTCACTGAATTTAAAGTTTTGTCTATGTTCTGTTACTTTTGGGCTATTCGTATCACTAGACTAGCAGACAGTTTAAGGGATTACTATATTTCTAGGGTTATTAACTCTGATTTTAAGGAAGTACTAGCATCCCTGTTAGATAACAGGGGCAGGGAGGAAAAATACATGTAACTTAAGAGGTTACTTGGCATCTTCCGTTGCTTCCATCTTTAGCAATAGCAGTAAATAGGCTATTATAAAAACTATGGTTGAAAAAGGTAGGGACTCAGACCCCAAGTTAATGAAAGTTTGGGTTACCCCACTAGGTAGGCAATCCAGACAGATGATGTTCTGGCTGAAGTTTAAAGGAAGCTAGAATGAGTGGTTTAGAAAGAAATTGATGAAAATGTTTGTAAAATAGTTGGTTCCTCTGACACTTCCATTTTAAGAATTTTTAGAGAATATAGTTAGCCTGCCCTGAAGCATCACTTAGAGTGGATTTAGCATATAGTATGAGCAGGTCTGGGATTTGGACTGTAGCAGAATCTCTTGATATACTGTTCCTTATCCCTTAAGCTCACTATGCAGGTACAAAATTGAAATGTGCAAAAGTTAAAACCTCCTGAGGGACTCTCAATCAGATATGGGAGTTGGGAAATAAATGTCTTACCTTCCCTGTTCTCTTGCAAGACAATTCTGAAGAACATTTCATGTGGTTTTACAGAAGGCCTCAACGGGATCAAGCCTCAGTAACAGTAATATATCCATCAATGCACGTTTTACTGACTTTTTTTCCTTCTATTTCTCTCTCTCTCCACTTCCTCAATTGTACTTCCCAAATAAACTGGCTGCCTCCAAGAATTTGTCTCAGGGTCTGTTTATGGTAGAATCCTAACATAAGACACTAAAATAAATAATATTACATAAAATTATTCTGAGTTGATTAAAATAATTTTATGTCACCTTATTTATGCATGCTCTTGTCTTCTTATTTATATGAAAATTTACTTTCATGTCCAATACCACCAAACATTTTAAGTTAGAAATGTTATCATGTAAATGAAAGCCTGGCTCTAAACAAGTTAATTTGATTCTTTATTCATTTTATACACATACACACACACACATACACACACATATGCACACACACAACAGCAGCATACTTTCTGTCACATTAGTCCTGAATATATAAGGTTCCTCCATGAGAAGACCACATAGTTTCTTGTCAAGATTACTTTACCTTGCCAGATTACTTTACAAGGGGAAAAGAAACAATTAGACAATTGCAAAGCATGCTAATTTCAATTCCTCTCTAGTTTAGGTTTATGATCAGAATAAAATGATTATTAAACAGAGTGGCTTATGCCTTGAGCTTGCCTGTTAACTTTATTGATGTTATATTTCCTATATATAAATACATATACATATATATTTAGATTAAGTTGCCTTACCCAACAACCTGCAGATACCCCTGACCATAGCACACCCCATTTCTGCAAATATAAATCATATACATATATATTTAGATTAAGTTATCTTACCCAACAACCTGCAGATACCCTTAACCATTGCACACTCCATTTCTGCAAATATACTATTAGCAATTCAGAACATTATACATTCTTACTCCAATTCACATTGTCATATATATCTTAAATTACCCTACTAAGCTATTCTAAATTTAAATAAACCCTAGTAAATCTGCCTTACTGCATAAACTAAATAATGGTGTTAATAGAACTGAATAGATGTGGAAGGGAAATAAGCATGGATTATGCTTCTATTTGTTTTCTTATTTGGTATTTGTAGGGACTAAATTTTTAAGAGAAAAAAACATTTGACTTTAATACAAATTAAACAGACAAATAAGTGAAATGCAAACTGCATTGCCATTTTATTTTTAAATTCTTTTCTACAAAAATTGTGTCATTATAATTTATAGATATTTGTAAGGATTTAAAATATTTATCATGCAATTCTCTGTGCCTCATTTTCCTGAATTGCATAATGGATGCACTAATTATACCAACCTATATGTGAGAATTATACAGGTTAATATTATAAAATCCTTAGAAGAGAACCTGACAATATATTAGCATTCTATCATGAGTGAACTATTTAATTGAATTTTTCAATAAAATTTACATGAAGCAAAGCAATAAAGCAAAAAAGTAACTCAGAAATGTATTTTTTTCTAGATAGAGAAAATTCTTTGAATTGTACTCACCAAAGCAATTCAGCTTTAATTTTCAAGGCTTTAAATATTCTGCTAGTAAATTTAACCCATGTAGAATATAAGTGGTTCTTATTTCCTAGAAAATGTACTTTTTTGGGACTCTCCAAGGGTGCCTCAAACAAATTAGGCCCATTTCACTGCATAACCACAGTCACAGGTCCTGAACAAATAGATAAATCAAAAGTAAGGCCAATAGGGACTAAGAATAGCTCCTTTATTACTGAAGAAAACTGATTAAAGGATAGGCTTTGCTGTCTGTTAGCCAAAAGGTTTTATTGCTAATTAAGTTCACAATTAGTCAAAAACATATAGTGCTACATTAACTCAGGCAGTGCTTTTTGGATACTGGGGTTGGTGTTGCTCATTTCTCAAAGTGGTGCTGATCATGCCTGGTTATTCTAAGGTTATTCTCCCATAAATGGAGACAGTAAAGGGAGCTTTGAGAACAAAGCAGTGCTGCAGGCAGAGCCAGCCATCTTTCAGCTCTATGTACCTGTGTTCTGAGTGCTCTCTGGCAAGATCCTGGCACCAGGGAAATCTTCAGCTGAGGAGCGAGTTTCAGCTGGATGAACCACTGAAGTACTTCCTGGATAACTTGGACAGGATTGACCAGCTGAATTACTTTCCTAATAAGCAAGACACCCTGCTGGCTAGGAAAGCCACCAAAGGAATTGTAGAACACGACTTCATGATTTAAAAAAAGAAAAAAAGAAAAACCTTTTAAGAGGGTAGACATGGGTGACCAGCAATCTCATTTAAGATGGTAGACATGGGTGACCAGCAATCTCATTTAAGATGGTAGACATGGGTGACCAGCAGTCTTAGCGCTAGAAGTAGTTCCGATGTTTTGACAGAATCATGTCGGTCCTCTTTATGGTCTCCTCTAGTGAATATGACCAGGCCCTCATGGAAGACAGGCGCACCAAACGGCCGGTGGAATCAATGAACATCTTAGAGACCATCGTCAACAACAAACTCTTCTTCAATGTTTCCATAATCCTGTTCCTCAACAAGATGGACCTCCTGGTAGAGAAAGTGAAAATGTTCAGCATCAAGAAGCACTTCCCAGATTTCACAGGCTGGAGGACTATAGCGTTACTTAGTCCACTGTTTTTGTTGTTGTTGTTTTTAATTTTTATTTTTTTTAAAAAGATACTTAGATTACATAAATGTTACACAAAAAATATAGGGATTACAGGATGTGTTTATCAGTTGCAATTAATGTGCCACACTAATGAAGGATGTTTATGTGGGAGGTTGTGGGAGTTCAGTGTTTTGACAGAAAAAACTAAACCGCAGTAAACCACTCTTCCACCACTTCACCACCACTATAGACATGGAGAATATTTGCTGTGAAGGACACAATCCTGCAAGAAAATCTGAAAGATATGTTGTAGTGAAAGAGAAAAACTCCTTATTTTGTCATCCTTTAAGCAGCCTTAGTGGCTATTGGTCAAGTTTCCTGGTGCAGATTATCTATATGGTTCTTGAGTGGGTTCCTGGTATCCATGCCAGTGGCCACCTGGCTCCGGGGTCATGGAAAGACAGCCAGTCAAATGAGCTCTAGGCAGAAGGACATAAAAACTGATGTTACCTACTGAATCCTGGGGACTAGCAAAACTAATGAAAGCCAAGGGATCACTTTGGTATTAATTTGTAATACCTAATAACACAGATTTCCTTATTTTTACATTAATTTTATACCTTTTCTGACACAATTTAAATTGAGATTTGTGTGTGTGCATGCACACACTCTCTTTAAGGACAGGAGCATAAAAACCAAGCTGCCTTGAAGATGGCTTCTCTGTCTAACTTGCAGGTCTTCAATGAGGCAAACTAATGTGAAAGTGTTGCCTTACAGCAATTTGTAGAAGATTAAATGCATGCTGAGGTTGCTAAACTGGAGGGATGTGAGCCTGGCCTCAGCCTCCAGACAATTTTAGAATGCCACCTCCCAAAGCAAATGCATTGCCTTTTAAAATCTGTGCCAATTTCTGAGAGACACAAGTCTCAGTATATTAGATTGAGCCAAGGCACTATGCTCAAGGACTCTTCTCCAGTTCTAGAGAACGTAAGTTTGTTGTTTGTAAGTTTTGTTGAAGGAGACTTGTTTGAACACTGGCGCCCCATGTGCAGTCTTTCTTGCCTTGTAGAATTGCCCAGAAATGCAACATGTGATGAAAATGGGTGAAAAGGGCATACTGCCAGCAAATGTTCCTCTCTGTGTGCACATAGTGGTGCTTTTAATTGCTTTCCTATGGCTTCCCTCCCTTCTACCTTGTCCTCCTCCCTACCCCAACTTCTCCATGTTAAAGACATTTAAGCCAAATATCCTTGCAGATGACTTTTCTGTCCAGATTGCCAGTTGTCTTCTAACACCAGTAGGTGGCACATTTAGGGTTTTCTTCTCTCAGAAATAGTAGAGAGCTTCGTATTCCTCTTCTGGAGCTTCTGAAAGCCTACAAGATTACTAACAGCTGACCTTTCAGAAGTCCACAAACTTTGGAAGAATTGGAGTTTCTCCAAGTCACAGCTACACTGCCTTGGGCAGCCGGTTCCTGTTTTCAGCTCCAAGGTCTCTTGCTTCTATTAATGTGTACACATTATGGGTAAACACTATCTGATATAGCTCTCATCTGGGTGAAAAAGCTGTGAATGTTGGTGTGAACTGGTAAACCTTAAGCTTGGTTAACTAGTCCAGTAACCTGCCAGGTGTTGTTCACTGTATTTTTTCCATTCCAAACTCTCAAAACAGAAACTCTAGACCCATTAAGAAATAGCTTCCATTCCCTCCATCTGCCTCCCTCCTTGGTGTGGTGGTGTGGAGCTGAATGTACCTCAGAAAAACATATTCTTATATTTAATACATTCCTGCAGGTGTGGGCCCATTGTAAGTAGGACCTTCAGTTACTTCAGTTAAGTTGTGGGACCCATCTCAGTCAGGAGGGACTTGTTCCTATTACTGGAGTCCTTTGTAACTGGAGTGAAACTCAGACACACAGAGAGAAAGCCCTAGATGAAAATCAACCAAACCCAGAAAAGAACAGAGTGGTTAGGACAGACTGCCGGCTGTTTTGCCATGAGACAGAAGAGCCAAGGACCAAGGATTGATGACAGCCAGCCCCTGAACACCAAAGAAAGAAACACTATGATTACACTTTGATTTGGACATTTTTCCTAACCTCAAACCTTAAGAAAATCAATTCCTATTGTTTAACCCAACTCATTCCATGGTATTTGCTTGAGTAGCCAAGGAAACTAAAATCCACTTTTTATTTCTATGAATTTGACCATTATACATATTTATATAAGTGAAATAATGAAATATTTGTCTTTTTGGATCTGACTTTTTTTCACTCAGAATAATGTTTTCAAGGGTCATACACATTGTTGCATAAATCAGTTATCCACTGCTTTTTATAGCTGCATAATATTCCATTGTATGTATATACCACATATTTAATCTGTTGATGTACAGTTGGGCTGTTTCTACTTTTCTACCTTTTAGCTATTGTGAAAAATGATGTCAAAACACTCATTTACAAGTGTCTGAATCCCTGCTTTCAATTATTTTGGGTAAATAAATGGGAATGGAATTTTTAGGTCATATGGTAATTCTATGTTTAACTTTTTAAAGAAGTGGCAGAGTGCTTTCTACAGCAGATATAGCATTCTATTCTGGCCTCATAAAGTGATTTAAGAAGTGTTCCCTCCTCTTCAAATTTTCAGAAGTGCTTGAGAATAAACGTCATAAATTATTCTTTAAAAGCTTGGTAGAATTTGCAAGAGAAGCCATCTTGTCCTGGACTATTCTATATTGGGAGGTTTTTGATTATTGATTTGTCTCTGTACATGATATTGGACTGTGGAGATTTTCTGTTTCTCCTTGAGTCAGTTTAATTAATTTGTGTGTGTGTGTAAGGGTTAACAATTGTTTATAATATTTAATTACAATATTTTTATTCCTGTAAGGTCTATGGGAATGTCACCATTTTCATGTGTGATTCTGGTTATTTGTGCCCTCTCTATTTATCAGTCTAGCTAAAGATTTGTCAGCTTTATTGCTCTTTTCAAGGAAACAATTTTTGATTTTGTGGAATCTCTGTTTTTTCTCTCCTTTATTTTATTCACCTCTGCTCTAATCTTTATTATTTCTTTAATTATGCTAACTTTGTATTTAGTTTGCTCTTCTCCTTCAGGTTCTACAAGATGTTTACTTAGGACATTGATTCAAAATTTCTCTTCTTTTTTTTAATTAAAAAAATCAATTTTATTGATACATGTTAATAAAGTATAAATCCATTCAAAGTGTACAATCAATGGTATTCAGTATAATCACATAGTTGTGCATTCATCTCTTCAATCATTTTGCAAGCATTTTCATCATTCCAATAATAATAATAAAAATATGATGAAGAAGAAGAAGAACAAGAAGAAGAAGAAGAAGAAGAAGAAGAAGAAGAAGAAGAAGAAGAA
>JAKSZT010054334.1:45359199-45452371 GCA_026826555.1 Tolypeutes matacus | reverse complement strand
AAGAAGAAGAAGAAGAAGAAGAAGAAGAAGAAGAAGAAGAAGAAGAAATAAAAACCAACCAACCAACCAAACGAAATTCATTGCCTCTCAGTCGCTTTATGCTTCCCCTACCGGACATAGCTGCTATTGTTTCATTCTCTCTGGTTTATTTGTATTTTGTAAAAACAGTCTTATATATGCAATATCACCCATATTTGCATTTTACAGGAGGTTTTCTTATATTATACAGTTCCCTGTTACATTTTTAGCTATCCTTCTAGTAATATACATGTCCTCAGACTTTCCCTTTCGACCATTGTCCTATCCATATAATAGCTCTGCTAGTCACAAACACCATGATGTGCTCTCACCATTTCCATTCCTTTCGAAATATTTACAAGCAACCTTTTAACCAGTTCTATACAGATTAACCCTCAGCTTTCCATTCTTTACCCTCATTCTATTTTCTGGTGGCCTATATTATAATTATTAATTCTATGAGTTTACACAATATATTTAGTTTATAATAGTGCAATCATACAGTATTTGTACTTTTCTATCTGGCTTGCTTCACTCAACATAATGTCCTCCAGGTTCATCCATACTATCAAAAGCTTTTTTACAGCTGCATAATATTCCATTGTGTGTATACACCACAATTTGTTCATCCATTCATCAGTATAGGACATCTGGGTTATTTCCAACTTTTGGCTATCATGAATAGCACTGATACGAACATCGGTGTGCAGATGTCTATTCGTGTCACTGCTCTAAGTTTTTCTGGGTATATATCTAGCAATGCTTTTGCTGGGTTACAGGTCAAGTCTGTATTTAACTTCCTTCGGAACTGTCAAATAGTCCTCCACAGTGGCTGTAACATTCTACATTCCCACCAGTAGTGAATAAGTGTTCCTATCTTTTCATATCCTGTCCAATACTTACAGTTTACTGACTTTTTAAGAGTGGCTAGTCTAATAGGTGGGATATATTTCATTGTAGTCTTGATTTGCATTTCCTTAATCTCTAGTGATGCTGAAAGCTTTTTCATGTATTTTTTCACCATTTGTATTTCTTCTTCAGACAATTGCCTTTTCAAGTTTTTTTTTTTTTTTTTTTTAAAGATTTTATTTATTTATTCATTCATCCCCCCCTTGCTGCCCGTGCTCGCCAGGTCAGCCAACCACGCCGTGCGGGCGGGCCAGCCCCCACCAGGAGGCCCCGGGAACCGAACCTGGGGCCTCCCACATGGCAAACGGGAGCCTCACTTTTCAAGTCTTTTACCCATTTTTAAATTAGGTGGTTTGTCTTTGTTGTTTAGTTGTATGATCTCTTTATATATCATGAATATTAAATTCTTATTGGATATGTGGTTGACAAATGTTTTCTCCCATTGAGTCGGCTGCCTTTTCACCCTTTTGACAAAGTCCTTTGAGGTGCAAAAGTGTTGAATTTTAAGGAGGTCCCATTTATCTATTTTTTCTTTTGTTGCTTGTGCTTTGTAAGAAATTATCACGTACCACCAGATCTTGAAGATATTTCCTAAATTTTATTCAGGGGTTTTAAGGTTGTCTCTTTTATTCTTAGGACTTTGAACCTTTTTTTTTTCTCATCAGATACACTTAAAAAAATTATTGAAGTTTATCGCTCATACATGAACATACATAAACGATAAGGGCATAGCAATAGTTGTGAATTTACAAAACAATCATACATAACATCATACAGGGCTCTCATACCTCACCCTACCACCAATACCTTGCATTGTTGTGAAACATTTTTAACTAATGATTAAAGATCATCCTCAAATTATTACTACTAACCAAAGTATTTTCCCCCAACCCACCTTATTATTATTACTTTTATATCATTTATACATGAAAAAGATAAACAAAAAGTGTATAGTAAAAGTTGTGAACTTACAAAGAAAACATTCATAACATCATATAGGTCCCCTTACATCAACCCTCCACCAACACCTTGCATTGTTGCGAGACATTTGTTACATATTATGAAGAATATTGTCAAAATCATGCTAATAATTATAGTCATTTTCTTACATTTGTTGTATTTTCCCCCAACCCACCATATTATTATTTTTTAAGTATATTTTTATGACAGAAGATATAAACTTACAAAACAATCATGCACATGTGCAAAATTCCCGAACAAATTCCCTTTATCAACACACCACACTGTGGTGGAACATTTGTTATAGATTATGAGATAATGTCATCCTATTACTACTAGGTCCACAGCATACATTTGGCACACATTTTTCATACTCCTCCATTATCAACATTACATCTTTGGCATAGATGCATGAATTACTGTGAACCACATTCCATAGATCACTCCAATTGTATTTTTCCCATGCTTCTCCACATTCCCACCACCCTACAATAGTGATGTACATCTGTTCTAACTCAGAAAGGGCACTCTTTCATCTGTACCATCAACCACAATTCTTTTTTTTTTAAAGATTTTATTTATTTATTCATTCATCCCCCCCCCCCCCCCGCTGCCTGTGCTCGCCGGGTCAGCCAACCACGCCGTGCGGGCGGGCCCGCCCTCACCAGGAGGCCCCGGGAACTGAACCCGGGGCCTCCCATATGGTAAACGGGAGCCCCACTGATTGAGCCACAGCCGCTTCCCTCATCAACCACAATTCTAATCCACCTCCAGGTTTCCTGTGCTATTCAGTCTCTAGATTATTCTCTAGCTTTCTGTCAATTGGCATTTATATCCTTAGACTACCATTTTCAGCCACATCCCCATTTATAACCAAGCTGTTACTCACTATAATGTGTTAGCATCAATTCTGTACATTTCTCCACTTTCACAGTAAAGCTAATTAAAACTTCTGCATACATTAGGTATCAGTAGTACATCTCAGTCCTCCTCTTATCTCCTTTAAGAATCCACCACCTACCACTAGGTCTTGAAGATATTTTCCTACATTTTGTTCAAGAAGCTTTACGGTTCTTGCTTTTATATTTAGTTTTTTAATTCATTTTGAGTTAATTTTTATATAAGGTGTGAGATAGGGATCCTCTTTCCTTCTTTTGCTATGTATATCGACTTTTCTCAGCACCATTTGTTGAATGGACTATTCTGCCCCAGCTGGGTGGGTTTGACAGGTTAGTCAAAAATCACTTGACCATAGATGTTAGGGTCTGTTTTTTAAACCATCAATTCGGTTCCATTGGTCTATATGTCTGTCTTTATGCCAGTACCATGCAGTATTTACCACTGTAGACAGGTAATACAACTTAAAGTCCGAAAATGAGAGTCCTCCAACTTTTGCTTTTCCTTTTTAAGATATTTCTTAACATCTTATTCAGGACCCCTTACCTTTCCAAATAAATTTGATAATCATGTGTTCTATTTATTTTAAAAATCCTGGTGGAATTTTTATTGGGTCAGTTAGAGCAGATTTGACATCTTGATGGTATTTAGTCTTCCAATCTGTAAGCATGGAATGTTCTTCCAATTATTTAGGTCTTTTTTAAAATTTCTTTTACCAATGAGTTGTAGTTTTCTGAATACAAGTGCTTTACATCATTGGTTAAATTTATTCCGAAATATTTGGGTTTTATCTGTCATATTTTAATTTCGCCACTCTTGACACTTTTAGTTACTTTTATTGATATAATTTCATTTCTAGACTCTCTTCCAGGGCTCTCTCTACTGTCTTTTTTTTTTTTTTTTTTTTTTTTTCAGGCTGTAACACACCCTTTAGTATTTCCTACAAAGCAGGTCTCTTTGTTACAAATTCTCTTAGTTTCTGCTTAATTTGTGAATATTCTAAAATCACCCCCATTTTTGAAAGACTGCCTTGCTGGATATAAAAGTCTTAGCTGGAAGTTTTTCTCTTGCAGTATCTTAAATATATCATACCACTGCCTTTTGATTCCATGGTTTCTGGTGAAAAATCAGCACTTAATCTTATTGGAGATCTCATATGTTATGCATTGCTTTTCTTTTGCTGCTCTCAGAATTCTCTCTTTGTCTTTGGCATTTGACATTCTGATTAGTATGTGTCTTGGAGTTGGTCTATTCAGATTTTTTAGGATGGGAGTATGCCGTGCTTCTTAGACATGGATATCTATGTCGTTCAATAGGTTTGGGAAATTTTCTACCATTATTTCTTCACATATTCCTTTTGTCCCTTTTCCCTTCTCCTTCTGGAACATGTATGTTTGCACGTCTCTTGCTGTCATTTAGTTCCCTGAGACCTTGTTCAAGTTTTCCAATCTTTTCTTCATCAGTTCTTTTGTATGTTCACTTTCAGAGGCCATTTCTTCAAGCTTACTAATCCTTCTTCTGCTTCCTCAAATCTGCTATTATATGATTCCAGTGTATTTTAAATTCCATTTATTGCACCTTTCATTTCCATAAGATCTGCTATTTTTCTATGTATGCTTTCAAATTCTTCTTTGTGCTCATCCAATGTCTTCTTAATATCCTTTATTTCTTTAGCCATATCATTGAATTTATTAAGGAGATTTGCTTGAACATCTATGATTAGTTGTCTCAACTCCTTTATGTCATCTGGAGGCTTATCTTGTTCTTTTAATTGGGCCATATCTTCTTGTTTCTTAGTGTGGATTGTAAATTTTTGTTGGTGTCTTAGCACCTGGCTTACTAGAGTATTTATTCTGAATGCAGTTTTTCTCTTTAGTTTAGGGCTTCCTGCCCTTTCTCCCTGCTAGTTGTATAGTAAGAGCCAAGGATATATTTGGTGCTATAATCTGTGGAAGCTCAAGTTGCCCTCACTGCCTCAAGGACCAATGAAACTTCTCTTAACTTTCTCCTTTTCCAGGGATAGGGACAGATCTACAGCTGTGTGGAATAATCCAATTCATGCAGGCCTTGATTGTAGATGCCCAGAGAGACTGATGAAGCTTTATGCCCTTTCTCCCCTGCCTGGGGCAGGGATGGAGCTGCAGGTGTGGGCAGCAATCTATGCAGTGCAGATCCAAGATGGCTGCAGTTGCCCTGGTAGACTTCTGATTATTCAGTTTGTGCCAGCTAAATGTACCTGCAGTTACCTGGATAGGCTGGTGCAGGGCCCACCAACTTCCTCCCTGCTAGAGATTAGGGCTGCAGGCCAATCTGGTTGAAAGAAATCGGTTTCTACCATCACTGTGATTTTCAGTCATCCCTGCTTCCCCCTCATGCTGTAGGTGTAGTCAAAATGTCAGCTACCGGCCTCCTTCTGACTTGGACAAGTTCAAACTTTAGCTGTTCTTAGGGTCATACTTTAGCCAGATGAATTTACTAATCATTGGCTGAAATTGGTGGCCAACTGTCTCTTTCTCCACTGTTTTTGGGAAATGGAGCTTCCAATTCCTGCCACAGAATAACTCCTGGGTGGCTTGCGCTGCCAAGGTAGGATGATCACCGGCCTCTGCGGTGTGGCCTATAGTTTCCTAGAGGGGCTGGTGCAGCTTCCCCCAGCTTCCTCCCTGCCCGAGGTGGGCCTGGGGCTTAAGTTAGAGTGCAATCTGATCTAGATGGAAAGAAGCAGGTTCCTACCAGCACTGTGATTTTCAGTCAGTCCTCGTTCCCCTTGTGTCAGGAGTGGAGTTAAGATGGTGGCTACTGGCCTCTTTCTGACTTGGACTGGTTCACACTTTAGCTGTTCTTAGTATTATACTTTATCTTGCCAAATTTACTGATCAGTGGCTGAAGTTGTTGCCCAACCGTCTCTTCCTCCCCTTTTTTTGGGAAGCGGAGCTTCCAATTTCAGCTGCGGAACAGTTCCCAAGGCAGCTTGTGCCTCCAGTGGAGGATGGGCATCAGTCTCCATGGAGTGGAGTGCTCTGCTTATGAATCTTTTCTGCAAATGGGCAGTCTCCTCCTTCCAGTCTTTCAAGGATGTGGCAGGATGTACTTCCGGTCTCCTGGAGGCCCCAAACAAGTGCTTTATATAGCTCTGGGTGATCACCAACTGCTCTCTAGCAGGACCTGCTTCTAGAAGCTCTTTAGTCTGCTGCCATCTTGCTGGTTGTCAGGACTTTAGTACATTTCGAGTAATTTTTTGTATAAGGTATGAGATAAGGGTCCTCTTTCTTTCTTCAGGATATGGCTATCCGGGTCTCCCAGCTCCATTTGTTGAATAGACTGTTCTGACCCAGCTGGGTGGACTTAACAGCCATGTCAAAAATCACTTGACTGTAGATGTGAGGGTCTATTTCTGAGATCTTGATTTGGTTCCATTGTTCAATCTGTCTGTCTTTATGCCTGTATCATTGCTTTTTTTTTTTTTTTTTTTTTTTTTTTAACCACTGTAGCTAAGTAATATGCTTTAAAGTCAGGAAATGAGAGTCCTCCAACTGAGTTCTTTTTTAAGACATTTTTGGCTATCCAGGGCCCCTTACCCTTCCAAATAAATTTGATTATTGGCTTTTCCACTTTTGCAAAGAAGGCTGTAGGGATTTTTTATTGCAACTTCATTGATTCTGTAAATCAGTTTGGGTAGAATTTACATCTTAATGATATTTAGTATTTCAATCCATTAACACAGATTGTCCTTCCATTTATTTAAATCTTCTTCAGTTTCTTTTAGCAATGTTTTGTAGCTTTCTGAATAAAGTTCCTTTATGTCCTTTTTAAGTTTATTCCTAAATATTTTATTGTTTCAGTCGCTATTACAAATGGAATTTTTTTTCTGATTTCCTCTTCAGATTGCACATCAGTAGTGTATAGAAATGCTATTGATTCTTGCGTATTAATCTTGTAAATCTGCGGAACTCTTCTGTTAATTCTAGTAGCTTTGTTGTGATTTTTCAGGATTTTCTAAATATAGGATCATATCATCAGTGAATGGTGAAATTTTTATTTCTTCCTTTCCTATTGAGGTGCCTTTTATTTCTTCGTCTAGCTTAATTGCTCTAGCTAGAATTCCTAGCACAATATTGAATAATAATGGTGAGAGTGAGCATCCTTGCCTTCTTCCAGATCTCAGGAGGAAAGCTTTCAGTCTTTTGCCATTGAGTACAGTGCCAGCTATAGATATTTTATATATGCACTTTACCATATTGAGAAAGCTTCCTTCTGTTCCAATCTTTTGGACTGTTTTTATCAAGAAAGGAAGGTGTATTTTGTCAAATGCTTTTTCTGCATTAATCAAGAGGATCATGTGAATTTTCTTCTTCGATTTAACAATGTGGTTTATACAATAATTGATTTTTGGGGGTTGAACCACCCTTGCATAACTGGGAAGAAACCAACTTGATCGTGGTGTATAATTCTTTTAATGTGTGTTTGGATTTGGTTTGAAAGTATTTTGTTGAGGATTTTTGCATCTATATTCATTAGTGATATTGGCCTGTACGTTTTTTCTTTTCTTTCTTTTCTTTTCTTTTCTTTCTTTTTTTTTTTTGAAGTATCTTTATCTGGTTTTGGTTTTAAGGTGAAATTGACTTCGCAAAATCAGTTTGGTAGCATTCTTTCCTGCTCAATTTTTTGGAAGAGCTTGAATACTATTGCTATTAGATCATCTTTTAATGATTGGTAGAACACACCTGTGAAGGCATCTTTGGGAGGTTTTGATGACTGTTTCACACTCTTCACATGTGATTGGTTTGTTGAGATCTTCTATTCATCTAGGGTCAGTGTAGGTGTTTCATGTGTTTCTAGGATTTTGTCCATCTTGTCTACATGATTTAGCTTTTTGGCACACAGTTGTTCATATTGTCCTCTTAGGATCTCTCTTATTTCTGCAGGATCAGTAGTAAGGCATCCGCTCTCATTTCTGATTTTATTTATTTGTATCTTCTCTCTTTTTTTTCTTTGTCAGTCTGCTAAGGGTTTGTCAAATTTGTTATCTTCTCAAAGAACCAGCTTTTGGTTTTGTTGATTTTCTCTATTGTTTTTGGTTCAACTCTTCATCGGCTGAGAAGGAGTAGGGATAATATTATTCCTGCTAATCGGATGATGATATGGACAAACAGACGCCAACACAGCTGCCCATTTCATTTATTTCTGCTCTTATCTTTACTATTTCTTTCTTTCAGCTTGGTTTGTGAATGATTTGCTGTTCCTCCAGGTGGGCAGTTGGGTCTTCAAATTTAGCTGTTTTCTTCTTTTTTTAATATAAGCATTGAGGGCTTTGAATTTCCCTCTGAGCACTGCCTTTGCAGGGTCCCATATGGTTTTGGTATGTTTTGTTCTCATTTTCATTCATCTCAAGATACTTGCTGAATTCTCTCGTAATTTCTTCTTTGACCCACTGATTATTTAAGTGTGTGTTATTAAATCTCCATATATTTATGAATTTCCTTTTTTCTGTCCATTATTGATTTCCAGCTTTATTCCATTATGATCAGCAAAAGTGTTTTGTATAATTTCAATCATTTAAAAATTATTGAGATATCTTGTGACCTAACATATGGTCTGTATTATTCAGGGTTCTCTCAGGAAACAGAATCAGCAGGAGATATCTGTGAATAATATGGAACCCTAAAAGAGTCTCTCACACGACTGTGGGGACGCACAAGTCCAGGTTCCTCAGGCAAGCTGCAAACCAGGGGCTCCGATGAAAGGTCGTTGATGAGTCTCTGGGAGAAGTTGCCTGTCCAATGACGAGCTGGGAAATTCTCTCTGAATGTTGAAATCACTTCCACTTTTAAGCCATTCAACTGATTGGATAAAAGCACCACCCATTGATAATGTAATCTCCCTGATTGATGCAGATGTAATCAGTCATCCATGCAGTAAACTCACTGGTGATTGAAGTCCATAAATGCTCTTGTATTACAATTAGCCCAGTGCTTGCTGGAACAAACACCTGGACACAACTACTTGGCTGAGTTGACACATTAGCCTAACCATCACATGGTCTATCTTGGAAAAGGATCCAGGAGCACATGAAAAGAATATATGTTCTCCTATTTTGGGGTGCAATGCTCTCTAGATTTCTGTTCAGTCTAGCTCATTTATCATATTATTCAAGCTCCCTGTTTATTTATCCTCTGTCCAGATATTCTATCTAATACTGAGAGTGGTGAAATGAATTCTCCAACTATTATTGAAGAGATACCTATTTTTCCAATCAGTTTTGCCAGTGTGTACCTCATGTATCTTGGGGCACTCAGGATAGTTGCATAAATATTAAATATACTTATTTCTTCTTGGTGAATTGCCACTTTTATAATATATAATGACATTCTTCATCCCTTCTAACAGTTTTGCACTTAAAATCTCTTTTGTCTGTTATTGGTATCACTATTCCATCTCTTTTTTGTTTATTATTTGCATAGAATATCTTTTCAACCTTTTACTTTTACCCTGGTTGTGTACTTACATCTGAGATGAGTCTATTGTAGACAACATATAGATGGCTATTTTTTAAAATCCATTCTGTCAGTCATGTCTTTTGATTGAGTAGTTCAAGACATTTACATTCAATGTTATTACCATGAAGGCATTACTCACTTCATCCATTTTGTTCTTTGGCTTTAGGTTGTCATATCTTACTATTGCCTTTCTTTTTAATCTTTAATTTGCCTTCCCCAAAAATCTTCATTTCTGTCCTTGTTTTTTCCCTTCAGGTTGCAGCACTCCCTGAGTATATCTTGCAATTCTGGTCATTTGGTAAGATATGAAGAATTTTAACTCAACATAATTTTTGAAGGGCAGTTTTGCCAGATACAGAATTCTTGGCTGGCAGCTTTTCTCTCTCAGTTCCTCAAAAAAACATACCACTTTCTACTCTCATCCATGGTTTCTGATGAGAGGTCGGCACTTAATCTTATTCAGGTTCCCTTGTATGTGATTCTTTGCTTTTCTCTTGCTGCTTTCAGAATCCTCACTTTATCTGTGATATTTGTCATTCTGAATAGTAGGTGTCTCATGGTAGGTCTATTTGGATTTATTCTGTTTGGGATGCATTGTCTTTCCTGGATAGTGATATTTATATCTTCCATAAGGTTGGGAAGTTTTCCATCATTATTTCTTCAAATATTCTTTATGTCTCTGTTCCAATCTCTTCTCCTTTTGGGGCACCAATAATGTGAATGTTTGTGTGTTCCACATTGTCATTCAATTCTCTCAGACCCTATTCCATTTTTTCTCTTCTCTTCTTTTTCTGTTCTGTCTTTTCCATTTCAGGTGTTCTGTCTTCAAAATCACTAACTCTATCTTTGAGCAATTCAAATCAGCTATTATGTGCCTCTAATATATATATATATATTTTTAAAGATTTTATTTATTTATTCATTTATCCCCCCCTTGCTGCTTGTGCTCGCTGGGTCAGCTAACCATGCTGTGCGGGTGGGCTTGCCTTCACCAGGAGGCCCCGGGAACTGAACCCGGGGCCTCCCATATGGTAAATGGGAGCCCTACTGATTGAGCCACAGCCGCTTCCCTCTAATATATTTTTAATCTCATCCATCATGACTTTCATTTCCATACATCCTGTTACATTTCTTTGTAGGCTTTCAAATTGTTCTTTATGCTGAACCAATGTCTTATTAATATCTTTTATTTCTTTGGTCATATTTTCTTTCAATTCTTGTAAGTGATTTAGGAGAGTTGTGTGATTATCTTTATTGCCTTAAATCCTGTATCTCTTCAAGATATTTGGTTTGTTCCTTTAGCTGGGCCATCTCTTCCTGATTCCTAGTATGGCTTGTAATTTTTGCTGATGCCTGGGCATCTGAATATGTTGGTGAATTTACTCTGATGGCCAATTTCTTTCTCTTGCCTATTTTTCACAGCTTTTCTTTGATATTTGTTTCAACTTATTCTCAGTCTTTAAAATTTCCCAGCTTAAGTTTTCAGAATTGGGCCAGGGACTCACTAATGGGGCACAGATTTTCTCCCACAAGTTAGGATACAGAGAGCTCTAAAAGCAGTTTTTGTCCATGCAATTTCCAGATCAGTGAGCGGATAGCACTTGTCAGAACAATGTTTCGAAAGAAGGAAATCTCTGTTTCCAGTGCTTTGATCTGGCCAGAATTCAAAGTGAAGTCTCCTGGCCGAATTCACTGAAGAAAGGCCCCTGGACTCCCCCTCCCTTTTCCCTTCTAACAGCTGACAGGGAGGAAGATATCTGTTCCCCTATCAGTTAGCTGCAGTGAGCCAGGGATTTTACCCCTGCCTGAAATATTGGGTATGAGAGAGTTGAGCCCTTCCTAGCTGGCACAGTAGTTTGGTAACTCATGTTTGTTGTTTTGATTTTTTCATTCTCTCTGCCCCTTACCATCCTGGGAGTTGTGTAGCACTGTCCTGGTCTGCTGACCCCCCAAAAAATGCCCTTCAGACAAGTTTTGGTTCTTTCTCTGTTGTTTTTGTGAGAGAGTTGAGCCCTGACTGCCTATTGCAACACCATCCTCCCACATTTCTCTCTTCTTTTTTAATGTAGGCATTCAATTACAGCTCTAAATTTCTCTCTGAGAACTTCCTCTACTGCATCCAATATTTTCACACATTTTGGGATTTTCATTTCAATCATTCAGATGTATTTTCCAATTTTCCTTGTGATTTCTTCTCTCATCATTGGCATTTATTTTGTTGTTTAATGATCACTTATTTCTGAATTTTCCAGTTTTTCTTATGGTTATTGATTTCAAGATTCATTAAGTTGTAGTCAAAGAAGATACTTTGATGTCAATCTTTTAAATTTATTGAGAATGGTTTTGTCACCTAACATATGGTCTATCCTGGAGAATAAACCATGTGCACCTGCAATGACTATGTATTCAACTTTAGTGTCAAGTGTCTGTTACATCTATGTGCCTTGTAATATTGTTCAAGTCCTATATTTCTTTATTGAACTTCTGCCTAGATATTCTGTCCATTATTGAAAGTGATGTTTTTTAAGTCTCCTACTTACAATGTTTCCCCCTTCAAATCTGGTAATGTAGGTTTCATATATTTTGGGGCTCTTTAGTTTGGTAAATATATGTTTATAATTGTTTTGCCTTCTTGATAAATTTACTCTTTTATCAATATGTAATGTCTTTCTTTGACTCTTTTAACAGTTTTCACTAAAGTCTATTTTATTTTATATAAATGTAGCCACTCTTGCTCTCTATTGGTTACAATTAGCATTGAATTTTTCCTATCCTTTAAATTCATAACTTTTGTTTCTTTGGATCTAAAGGTAAGTCCTTTATAAACAGCAAACATGTGGATGATGCTGTTTCATTCATTTAGCTAAACTCAGTCTTTTTATTGAAGAGTTTGATACATTTGCATTTAAAGTACTTCCTGTATTGCATGACTACTACTGCCATTTTGTTTTTTGCTTTTTGTATGCCTTATAGATTTTTTCCTTCTCATTTCCTTGATTATTGCCCACTATTTGTTAGTTGACCTTTTTAATGAAACATTTCAGATCCCTCCCCCCCTTTTTTTTACATTTTTGAATATTTAGTTATATTCTTAATGGTTTTCATTGAACTTAAATGTAATATTGTGAATCTATAATAATCTCATTTGAATTAATACCAACTTAACTTTAATAACATACACAAGCTATCTTCTTATACCCTCACCCACTTTTTATTTTTCTTATCATGTATTACATCCTTATAAACTGTATGTCCCTTAATATAGATTTATAATTATTTTATGCATTTCTATGTAAATCATATAAGAAAAAAGTGAAATTGCAAACCAAAAGTACAATAATACTGACATTTATATTTATGCATGTATATATCTTTACTGGATACCTATATAGGGTCCACATTCTGTCTAGGACTTTACTTTTAATCTGAATAACTCCCTGTAGCATTTCTGGTGGCAAGGTATAGTGCTAATGAACTTCTTCAATTTTTGTGTATCTCAAAATATCTTAATTTCTATCTCAATTTTGAGGAAATGTTTGCCAGATATAGAAATCTTGTTGACAGTTTTTTTTTTCCCAACACTTTGAATATGTCATCCCACTTTCTCCTGGCATCAATTGTTTCTGAGGATAAATAAGCTATTAATCTTATTGAGCATCCCTTGTCTATGATTCATCACAACTCTTATGGTGTTATCAGGATTATATTTCATTGGCATTTCACAGGTTGATTATAATGTGTCTCTTTGAGTTTATATGATTTGGAGTTTTTTGAGATTCTTGTACATGTTCTTTCATGTTTTTAATCAAATTTTGCATGGTTTAAGCCATTATTTCATCAAATATTTTTCTTCCTTTTTCTCTCCCCTTTCCTCCTGGGACTCCTAGAATGAGTTTTTGGTATGCTAATTTGTGTCCCACATATCCCTTATACTCTGTTCACTTATCTTCATTCTCTTTTTCTTTCTATTCTTCAGACAGGATAATTTCAATTGTCCTGTCTTCAAGTTTGTGGATTGTTTCACCTGCCAGATCAATTTTGCAGTTGTACCAATCTAGAGAATTTTATATTCCAATCACTGTGGTCTTCAGCTCCAGTATTTCTGTTTGGTTCATATATTAGTCAGCCAAAATGGTGCTGATGCAAAATACCAGAAATCAGTTGGTTTGTATAATGAGTATTTATTTGGGGTAGAAGCTTATAGTTACAAGGCCCTAAAGAGTCCATCTCAAAAGTACTTCTTCACCAAAATCCTTTGCCATGTGTTTGAGTAAGATGGCTACTGATGTTTGCAAGGGTTCAGTCTTCCTCTTCCTCTTAAGGTTCCATTGTCCCAGCTTCTTCCAACCTCAGCTGTAGGCTGGGATAAGACTCATCTCACTAGTGGAGCTTGTTTCTTTCCAGGCTCAGCTGCACTGCTTTCTCCACAAGACCAGCTGTAAACTATCAGGTGAATGGCTCATTTCTCTTCCCGGCACCTCTGCTGTGTCTATGGAACCATCTCTATTCTTCTGTATTCTTATCCTGTGTGTTTACTTCCTGGGGTTCCAGCAGCAAAAAACTCCACTGTCTCATCTGCCATGTTATTTTCTATGTAAGTCCCTGTCCACCAAGGGGGCAGGGAGTCAATGTCCTACTGATGTGGTCCAATCAAAGCCTTAATCATAATTTAATCAAGTAAAAGTGAAATCTCTGAAGTTAATACAATGTAATACACCCAAAGGAACAGACCAATTTATAAACATAAACCAATATCTATTTTTGGAACTCATAAATAATGCCAAACTGCTACAGTTAATTTTTATAATTTCTACCTCTTTAATGAAGTTTTATTTTATCAAATATTTCTCCCAATCTTTGAAGATTGGCTCTGTGTTGGAGCCTTTCCTCAGTGCTCATCCAGTCTTACAGTGAGCTTAAAGAACAGCCCAATGTGAAAGGTTAATATCTTGCACTGGGAATGTGTATAGCCTTATAACTTGACCTGTGTACACTGACACTCAGAATGCTTCAGTTACCCAGGAAATTCTCCATAGCCTTTCCTTCAGGTGTTCTTTGTACATCCCAAAAATTTTAACCTTTTGCATCAAGTTGTTATGGTTTATTGTTTTCTTAAGTGTTTTAGTGGCTGCCTGCCTCTTTTCCATCTGGAGTGATTTTTGGGACAGGGGAAACAGAGTTGACCTTGTAGAGGTCATTCAAGCAGCCACCAGATGGTTTGGAACAGACATACATCCATGCTACTTTGTGAATGTTGGGTGTCTGCTCTATTTGAAACCCAAGATCAGGGAATTGTACTGGAAATGCCAGCTCCTGTACTGCTGATCCAGAAAATAGTTGAGTATAAATTTTTATTTGTTCAAATTTTGATTTTATTTTATATTCTTGTTTGGATCACCTGGAAGACTTATTAAGGAGACTTGTTACTATCCCGTAGTGGTTTGTTTTTTGTTTTGTTTTGTTTTTAACCCATGAATTAGATAGAATTATTTGTTATTTCTATCATACTCAGTGATTGAATCTGATATTTTAAGAAGAGTATTTGAGAATTCCAGGAAGATGGCATTGGAGTAGGCAGGCAGTCTCAGCTCCCTCCCAAAATCAATGGAGAAAGGGCCAAAATGTCCAAGGGACATTGCTGCAAAACTTCCAGGATGGCGAGGCACAGAGAGACAAAGAACCTGAAACAACAAACATGAGTTACTAAACCCCCATGGCAGCAGGGAAGGTCTCCTATCCCCCACCATCAAGACATTAAACCTGGATAAAACCCCTGTCTCACTATAGTTGGCTGAAAGGGGAATAGACAACTTCATTCCTGTCAGCTTTTGCAAGGAAAGAGGGAGGGTGAGTCAGAGGGTTTTTCTTCAGTAAATTCAGCCAGCAGAGCCTGCTGTGAAACTTGGCTGAAGCCAGACCAGAAACACGGGAAAGCATAGGTTGAAAGAAACTTCTCCATAGAAAGGTTCTCCAATGTGCACCATCTGCTGGGAAATTATAAGGAAAACAACAACTTTTAGGTCCCTATTGTGCTACCCCTGCAAGAAAATCTGCACCCCATTAGTGAGTGAGTCCCTGGCCGATTTTTTTTTCCACAAATCAATTTTATTGATACATATAATACAATTTATTGAAAATGTACAATAAATGTTATTTGATATAATTACATAGTTGCATGTTCATCAGTTCAGTCATTATTAAAGCATTTTCATTATTTCAATAATAGTAATACTAAACAAAAACAGACAAACAAGAAAATTCCTTACCTCTCCATCTCTCTGTTTCCTCTGCTGTACATAGCTGCTATTTCTGGCTATTCTAGCACAATTATTTATTTGTTTATTAAGCAGTTATATTGAGATATATCCGTATACCATATGATCTATCCAAAGTGTATAATCAATGGCTTTTAGTAAAATCACAATGTTGTGCATTCAAACATTTTAGAACAGTTTCATTGCTCCAATAAGAAAGACTCCACAGCACTTAACATTCCTTCTTCAGCCCTAAATAACCACTAATCTAATTTCATCTTTATGAATTGATTTATATTTACATTTATATAAATGGAATCATACAATATACAGTACTCTGTGTTTGGTCTACTGCATTTAGGATAAATTTTTTTGTACTATTAACGTACAATTGTTCAGCTTCAAAGAAAAACAGTCTTATATATGCAAATTTATCCATATTCATATTTCAGATAATACAATTATATTTCACATAATATGTTTAGCTCATAGTAGGGCAATAATACAGAATTTATCCTTTTGTGTCTGGCTTGCTTCACTCAATAAAATATCATCTACATTCATCCATATTGTCATATGTTTCATAACTTCATTTCTTCTTATGTCTGCATAATATTCCATGATGTGTATACACCACAATTTGTTCATCCATTCATCAGTTGTTGGGCACCTCAGTTGTTTCCAACTTTTAGCTATGATTATGCTGCCATGGACATCAGTGTACAGATGTTTATTTGTGTCACTGCTCCCAGTACTTCCTGGTACATAGCTAGCAATAGTATTGCCAGGTCCATGGCAAGTCTATATTCAGGACAGACAGATTGACCAGTGGAACTGAATAATAAACTCAGAAATAGACCTTCACATCAACAGTCAAGTGATTTTTGACAAGGCTTTCAAGCACATCCAGTTGGGCCCAAACAGTCTATTCAACAAATGGTGCTGGGAGAAGTAGATAGCCATATCCAAAAGAAAGAAAGAAGACCCTTATCTCACACCTTATACAAAAATTAAGTAAAAAAGGATCAAGGATTTAAATATAAAAACAACAAACATAAAACTCCAGGAGAAAATGTAGGAAAACATCTTCAAGATCTTGTGGTAGGTGGTAGTTTCTTAAACCTTACATCCAAAGCATGAGCAACAAAAGAAAAGTAGATAAATAGGATCTCCTCAAAATTCAACACTTTGGCACCTCAAAGGACTTTGTCAAAAGGATGAAAATGTAGCCAACTCAATGAGAGAAAATATTTGGCCATCACATATCTGATAAGGGTTTAATATCCATGATATATAAGGAGATCATACAACTCAACAATATAAAGACAAACTATCCAATTAAAAAATGAGCAACAGACATGAAAAGCAAACTTTCCAAAGAAGAAATACAAATGGCAAAGCAACACATGAAAAAATATACAACATAACTAACAATTAGGGAAATGGAAAGGAAAACTACAATGAGATATCATTTCACACTTATTAGACTGGCTGCTATTAAAGGTCAGAAAACTGTAAATGTTTGAGAGGATATGGAGAGATAGGAACACTTATTCACTTTTGGTGAGAAATGTAAAATGACTTGATTTTGATAACTTCATCTAGACAATTTGAAAGACTTAAAATATTTTGATCCAAAAAAGAAAGTAGAGTTGTGAAATAAAATAAAACATTCAGCAAGAGAGAGAAATTGACCATAAGAGTAATTTCATCATGATATTCAGATGCATAGACATCAGCAAAAAATTACAAGCCTTACTATAAAACAGAAAGAGATGACCCAGCTGAAGGAACAAACCAAATATTCTGAAGATATACAGGACTTAAGAAAACTAATCAATGACAATCACAAAATCTCTTAAATTAATTCAAAGAATTGAAAGAAAAGGTGAGTGAAGAAGTAAAGGATATTAAAAAAACACTAGGGATTGTGGGAAAATGGTGACAAACTAACAGGCAGAACTGAATCCATTCACAAAACCAATAGAAAAAGACCCAAAAACTATCTGAGGAACCTGCTTTGGTAGTCAGCTATCCAGGACAGTGCTACACAATTCCCAGGAGGGTGAGGGACAGAAAGACAAAGAAGCTGAAATGACAAAAATGAGTTACCAAGTCCCCATGGTGGCCAGGAAGGGCCCTCCTCCTCCACCCCCAGATATTAAGCTGGAGTAAAACACCTGACTAACTGCAACTAACTGAGAGGGGAGCAGACATCTTCCTCCCTGTCAGCTTTTTCAAAGAAAAGGGAAGGGGAGGTCAGGATGCTTTTCTTCAGTGAATTTGGCCAGCAAAGTCTACTTTGAATCTCTGATCTGGAAAGTCAACACAAGTACACAGGAAAGCTGAAAATGAAACACCCCTGTGGAAAGGATCACTGATTAATGCCATCTGATGGTTTGTCTGGAAATTGCATGGACAAAACCTATTGGTACTCTATATATCCAACCCTTGGTAGAAAACCTTCACTCCACTAGTGAGTCCCTGACTGGATTTTGAAAAATTAAGCTGGGCAATTTTAAAGACTGAGAATAAGTTGAACCAAATATGAAAGAAGAGCTGTAGAAAAAAAATAAGCAACAGAGAGAAATTAGCCATCAGAGTAAATTCACCAAAATATTTAGATGCTTAGACATCAGCAAAAAATTACAAGATATTCTAGGTATCAGGAAGAGATGGCCCAGCCAAAAGAACAAACCAATTATCCTGAAGAGATACAGGATTTATGATAATTAATCAGTGGTAATCACACATTTCTCCTAAATCACTTCAGAGAATTTAAAGAAAATATTACTAAAGAGATAAAGGATATTAAGAAGACACTGGATGAGCATAAAAAAAAAAAAAAAAATTGAAGCCTGCAAAGAAAAGTAAACAGAACTTATGGGAATGGAAGAAATGATGGATGAGAATGAAAATATATTTGAGGCACATAAGAGCAAATTTGAATTGCTTGAAGACAGAATTAGTGATTTTGAGGACATAACATGCAGAATGGAAAAGACAGGAGAACATAAAGAGAAAATAACATAAAAAATGGAACAGGGTCACAGGGAGTTGGATGACAATGCGAGACACAAAACACATACATTATTAGTGTCCCAGGAGGAGAAAACAATGGAAAAAGGGGAAGAAACGATATTTGAGAAAATAAACTTCCCAACCTTTATGAAAGACATAAATATAAATATCCAAGAAGCACAACACACAACATTTATAATAAATCCAAATGGACCTACTCTGAGACACCTAGTATTCAGAATAGCAAATATCAGAGATAAAGAGAGGATTCTGAAAGCAGCAAGAGAAAAGCAAAACATCACATACAAGGGAACCTCAATAAGATTAAGTGCCGATCTCTTATCAGAAACTATGGAGGAGAGAAGAAACTGGTATGATATATTTAAGGAACCAAAAGAGAAAAACTACCAGCCAAAAATTCTGTATCCAGCAAAGCTGTCCTTCAAAAATGAGGGTGAGTATATGGTTTTCACAGACAAACAAAAACTGAGAGAGTATGTTACTAAAACCACCAGAATTACAAGAGATACTAGAGGGAGTGCTGCAGACAAAGGAAAAAAATAAGGGTGAGAGACTTGGAGAAGAGTGTAGAAATGAAGATTATTAGGAAGGGTAAATTAAAGGGTAAAAAGACAGACTATAGTGTGATATAACAACCAAAAGCCAAAGGACAAAATGGATGAAATAAGTAATGCCTTCATAGTAATAGCATTGAATATTAATGTCTTGGACTCCCCAATCAATAGACATAGACTGACAGAATGGCTAAAAAAAAAAATGAGCCATCTATATGTTGTCTACAAGAGGCTCACCTCAGAAGTAAGAACACAGCCATGTTGAAAGTGAAAGGTAGGAAAAAGGCATTCCATGCAAATAATAACCAAAAAAGAGCTGAAGTAGTGATACTAACTTCAGACAAAATAGATTTGAAACACAAAACTATTATAAGGGATGAAGAAGGCCAATGTATACTAATAAAAGCAGCAATTCACCAAGAAAAAATAAGTATACTAAGTACTTATTCACCTAATCTGAGTGCCCCAAGATACATGAGGCACACACTGGCAAAACTGTTGGGAGAGACAGATCTCTACAATAATAGTTGGAGACTTCAATATACCTCCTTTAGTATTGGGTAGAACATCTGGACAGAGGATAAATATTTAGAGAGCTTGAATAATATGACAAATGAACTAGACCTAACAAACATCTATAGAGCATTACACCCCAAAACAGCAGGATATACATTCTTTTCATGAGCCCATGGATCCTTGTACAGGATAGACCCTATGGTGGGCTACAAGACAAGTCTCAATAAATTTAAAAAGATTGAAATTATGCAAAATATTTTCTATGATCATAACAGAATGAAGCTGGAAATCAATATTGGATGGAAAAAGGGAAAATTCAAAAATATATGGAAATTTAACACCACACTCTTAAATAATCAGTGAGTCAAAGAAGAAATTGAAAAAGAATTCACCATATATATTGAGACGAGTGAAAATAAGTACACAAATTATCAAAACCTACAGGACACTACAAAGCAGTGCTGAGAGGGAAATTAATACCCCTCAATACTTACATTAAAAAAGGAGCTAAAATTGAAGTTCTAACTGCACACCTGGAGGAACTAGAAAAAGAATAGCAAACCAATCCCAAATCAAGGCAAAGAAAAGAAATAGAAAGATAAGTGCAGAAAAGTAAAATAAATAAAATAAAATAAAAAGATCAGAGCTAAAATAAATGAAATTGAGACCCCCCCCAAAAAAAAAACCAAAAAAAACAAAGAGAATCAACAAAATCAAAAGTTGGTTCTTTGCAACAAAATCAACAAACCCATAGCTAGACTGACAAAGAAAAAAGAGAGAAGATGCAAATAAATAAAATCAGAAATGAGAATGGGGCATTACCACGGATCCCACAGAAATAAGAGAGGTCATAAGAGGATTTTATGAACAACTGTATGCCAAAAAAACTAAACAATCTAGACGAGATGGATAAATTCCTAGAAACAGAGAAATCATCTACACAGACCCTCGAAGAAATAGCAGACCTAAACAAACCAATTACAAGTAAAGAGATTGAAAGAGTCATCAAAAACCTCCCAATGATGAAAAACAAGAGCCCGATGATTTCACAGGGGAATTCTACCAATCATTCAAATATGATCTAATATCAATATTGCTCAAGCACACAAAAATTGTACTGAAAATAATGTTACCAGACTTATTCTATGAAGCCACCTTCACCCTAATAACAAAACCAGATAAAGATACTTAAAAAAAAAAAAAAAAAAGAAAGAAAATTACAGACCAATGTCTCTAATGAATATAGATGCAAAAATCCTCAACAAAATATTTGCAAACCGAAACCAAAAGCACCTTAAAATAATTATACACTACTATCAAATGGGTTTTATCCCAGTTATGCAAGGGTGGTTTAACACACACAAAAATTAATTATTGTAATAAACCACATTAATAAATTGAAGAAGAAAAATCACATGATCTCTTGATTCATACAGAAAAGGCATTTGACAAAATATACCCTCCTTTCTTGATAAAAACACTCCAAAAGATAGGAATAGAAGGAAGCTTTCTCAATATGGTAAAGTACATATATGAAAAACCTATAGCTAGCATTGTACTTAATAGCGAAAGACTGAAATCTTTCCTGCTGATATCAGGAACAAGACAAGGATGCCCACTGTCACCAAGGTCATTCAGTATTGTGCTAGAAGTACTAACTAGAACAATTAGGCTATATAAAGAAATAAAAGGCACCCAAATAGGAAAGTAAGAACTAATACTTTCACTATTCATGGATGACATGATCCTATATCTAGAAAAATCTGAAATATTACAACAAAGTTACTCAAACTAATAGTTGAGTTCAGCAAAATGGCAGGATACAAGATTAATATGCAAAAATCAATACCATTTTCTACACACTACTGATATGCAAACTGAGGAGGAAATCAGAAAAAAAATTCCATTTGTAATAATGACTAACACAATCAAATATTTAGAAATAAACTTAACCAAGTACATAAGGGACTGTATTCAGGAAACTACAGAATATTACTAAAAGAAACTGAAGAAGGCTTAAATAAATGGAAGGAGAGTCCATGTTCATGGACTGAAAGAAAAATATCATTAAGATGTAAATTCTACCCAAGCAGTATCAATGTACAGAATCAATGCAATCCCAATAAAAATCCCAACAGCCTTTTTTGCAGAAATGGAAAAGCCAATTATCAACTTTTTTTGGAAGCCCTGAATATACAAAAATGTCTTTTAAAAAAGAATGAAATTGGAGGACTATCATATCCTGAATTTAAAGCATATAACTTAGCTACAGTGATTTAAAAAAGAACAGCATGGTACTGGCGAAAAGACAGACAGATTAAATAATGGACCAAATTGATATCTCAGAAATAGATCCACACATCTATGATCAAGTGATTTTGACTAAGCTGTCAAGCCTTCCCAGCTGGGCCAGAAAAGTCTATTCAACAAATGGTGCTGGGAGAACTGGATAGCCATATCCAGAAAGAAAGAAGATGCCTATCTCACACTTTATTCAAAAATTAACTCAAAATGGATCAAGGACCTAAATAAAAAGCATCAACCATAAAATTCTTGGAAGAAAATGTGGGAAATCATTTCAAGATCTAGTGGTAGGTGGTAGTTTCTTAAACCTAACACCCAAAGCACAAACAACAAAAGAAAAAAAATAGATGAATGGAACCTCAAACTTCAACACTTTTGCACCTCAAAGGATTTTGTCAAAAGGGTGAAAAGGAAGCTGACTTAATGGGAGTAAGTATTTGGAAGCCATGTACCTGATAAAGGTTTAATATGCAGGATATAAAAAAGATACTAAAACTCAACAATAAAAAACCAAACTACCCAATTAAAATATGGGCAAAGATTTGAAAAGACAATTGTCCAAAGAAGAAATACAGATGGTGAGAAAACACATAACAAAATGTTTAATATCAATGATGATTAGGGAAATGCAAATCAAAACTAAATGAAATATAATTTCATACCAATTAGAATGGCCACTATTAAAAAGTTGGAAAACTACAAGTGTTGGAGATGATGTGGAGAGAGAGGAATGATTATTCACTGTTGTTGGCAATGTAGATTGGTACAGTAATTGTGGAAGACTGTTTGGTAGTTCCTAAGAAAGTTGAATATAGACATGATCTGTGACCCAGAAACACCATTGCTAGGTGTATACCCAGAAGAAGTGAGAGCAGTGACATGAACAGACATTTTCACACAAATGTTTGTAGGGCATTATTCACAATTGCCGAAAGATGAGAACAAAATAGGTGAATGTATAAACAAATTGTGGTGTATACACATGATGGAATATTATGCAGCTGTAAGAAGAAATGAAGTCATGAAGCGTATGGATGAAACTGGAGGACATTATGTGAAACAAGCCATACAGAAAAGGACAAATACTGTATGATTGCACTATTATGAATTAAATATATTATGTAAACTCATGGATTTAATAATTAGAATATAGGTCATCAGAAAATATAATGAGGGTAGACAATGGAAAGGTGAGGGTTAATCTGTGCAGGATTGGTAAAAATATTGTTTTTAAATCTTTGGAAATGAATCAAAATGGTGAGAGCACATTATAGTATTTGTAATTTGCAGAGCTATTATATGGATATGACAGTGGTTGCAAGGGAAAGTCTAAGGACATGTATATTACTAGAAAGAGAGCTGAAAAATGTAACACGGGACTGTATAGCACAGTGAAACTTCATGTAAAATACAGATATGGGTAACATTACATATATAAGTCTGTTTTTACAAAATATAATTACAAATAAACTAGAAGGAAGGAAACAGAAAAGCAGCTATGTACGGCACAGGAAGCATAGAGAAATTGAGAGGTGATGAGGGTTTTTTGCTATTTTGTCTGTCTGGTTTTTGTTTTCTATTATTATTGAAATAATGAAAATGCTCTAATTATGATTGAAGTGATGAATGCACACTATGTGATATACTTAATACCATTGTTTGGACACTTTCGATGATTTATGTTTTATTAATAAATATCAATAAAATTGGTTTGTTAAAAAAAAGAAGAGTATTTGAAATTATGTATTGATACAAAGTTATCTCAGAAAGCTGCACTGACCTAACTTGTTTTAAGAATGAAGCACATCCTTTCCATGAGAGTGTGCACTGTCTCAGGAAATCAGAAAACTGATGCTTTACTTTATAGTTGCTTCTTTATTGTTTTTGGTGCAAGCTTTATATTGTCTTTTTCTACACCATTGCATTTATTCTTGCTATATCCATTCAGAAACTAGATGCTTTAGTATATCATTGAATCTAATGAGCTAATATTATTTTGAATACTTAAAAATATTTTGAAATGTGAGAATAAGCTGTAATTTTCAATAGTGGTTTTTTGAACAACTGACAACTAAGTTATGGAAAATGGTTTAGGTAATTTATGTCTCAATGACATATTAAATAGAAAAACCTACCATATACAGAATATTGTCCATGAAGGCAAGATATCTTGATAATTGGTATCTATTAATAAAATACAGAGCATAAATATAAAAATGGAGAAATATGCTCAAAAACACATGATAAAATTGAACACATTTCTGATAAAATTTGTAGAAGAATAAAATAGAAGAAAAGAAAGCACTGTGAATAAAATCTCTTAAATCTCAACTCCTATACTACTTAACAATGAAACTCTTAGGCTCTTTAATTAAAATCTGGCATATGACAGAATATATTATATATTGCTATTTTAAAGAACTAAGATATATAGATAGTACAGTGGATCAGATCATTAATTGGATGATTTGAATGTCTAGCTATTGAACTGGAGAAAAGAAATGAAGCCTTCTAATAAATCATAATAAAGTGATGTAAGGTGTTTGACAGAAAAGTTTATAATTTTATCTATCATGTGGCAACTACCTTGAAAATATACTTGAGATATTAAAATATTAAATGTAGCAAGAGAAGCATGCCTTGTATGCTTGCTTTCAACTTTTTCAACTAATTCACATTAAATTGCAACCTGAATACAGTGCAATCTTAAGTTAAATACAAGAGAAGGCCATATATCATAACCTAGGCAGAATCCTCATTAATCGCATTATTATTAAATATTGAACTAAACTAGAAAAGAAGTGAAATCATACTTACAGAAAGGAAATGCTGTTTATTACATTTCTCCCCCCAACACACACATAAAATTTTCTGCATCTATTTCACATATGCATGTGATCATTTAACCGGGTGTGGCAGTTTGAGTTGTGTCCCCCAAGAAGATATGTTGAGGTCCTTATCCCTGTGTTTTAGTTCGCTAGGCTGCTTAAAGCAGATATCATAAAATGGGTTGGTTTTTAACAATGTAAATTTATTGTCTTTCAGTTTGAGGCTGAGAAAAATGTCCAAATCAAGGCATCATCAAGATGATGTTTTCTTCCTGAAAACCAGTTGACAGAGATCCTTGGCTCCTCTGTCACATGGCGGCATCTGGTAGTCTCTCCCTTCTCTTCCAGGTTTCATTGCTTTCAGCTTCTTCCTTCCATGGCTTTCTCTATTTCATTCTGCATTTCATTCTTTTATAAAGGAGTCCAGTAAGAGGATTAAGACTCATCCTGAATGAGGTGGGTCACACTGTAAATAAAGTAGCCTTATCATAAGATCCTACATACAAGGAGTCCACACCCATAGGAATGGATTAACTTTAAGAACACGCTTTTTGGGGGGTTACATAGACCTTTAAACCATCACACCCTGGTACTTGTGAATGTGACCATATTTGGAATTATGTTTTTGGCAAACGTAATCAAGTTAAATTGAGATCCTACAGGATTAGTGTGGACCCTCGATCCAATGACTGGTGCCCTTATAAGAAGGTCATGTAAAGACACAGAAACAGAGCCACACAGGGAGAAGTCCATGAGATGATAGAGATAGAGACTGGAGTGATGCTTTTCTAAAACAAGGAATGACAAGAGCTTCCAGGATTCACCAAAAGCTACAAGAGTCAAGGAGGAATTCTTCCTGAGAGCTTTCAGAAGGAGCATGGTTTTTATGAAAACTTGATTTTGAACTTCTAACCTCCAGAACTGTAAGACAGTAAAGTTCTATTGTTTTAAGCCACCTAGTTTGTGGTACGTTGTTAGAGAAGCCCTAGGAAATGAACACACCAGGAAAACAGGTATTTTGCAATCAACTAAAAGAGCTTTTATTTTAAAATAAAACATATTTTGTAAACATCACCTTCAAGCTTTTATTTTTAACAGTTATCAAATATTCCTTTACTACATTAAATTAGATATTATAACCCCCAGTAAACAACTAGGCAGGAAGAGAGTGGCAAGGTTGTTCACTAAGGGACCTCAATCATCTGTGAGAAACATGATGAACTTGGAACAGACAGGAAGAGCATTTGGAAGAGTTTACACTGTCAAGCACTGTATTTCATATACAAACTCTTCCGCTTAGTTAGAAAATCTGCCATTGAAATCAGGAGAATCCATGAAACAAGCTAGTCTCATATAAATGAATGTCTTTTTAAAAGTATGAATTAAAGCAGAGGGCTTTCAGGACATCTTGAAATTCATGTATTAAAAGGGAACCTATGTGGATAGTAAAGAGTACAAGGACAATCCTCTGTTTTGTTTATTGTAAAATTTTGGATCTAATGAATTCCTTCTCAGGCAGAAATCAGTACAAAGCAAATAACAAAAGACTGATAATCAAACCAAGAGAATTATTGTGGCATAAAAATTTGATTTTTTTTTCTGTAAAGTTAAATAAACAGTGTTTATATGAAAATAACATTACCCAGACAATAGGAAATAGTAGACAGAAGACAATTTTAAGAATAAAAGGCATTAGCTAAAAAAAATAAAACAATGGAAGATTTAAAAACCATAAAACAGAGCTAATTTCCACATATGAGATGCCAAGTATCTCATATGTACAAATACTGTGTATAAGAAACAGATACACGTAGGCCCTCTAGGTATCAGCTACATAATATTGAGCAACTTATTTACATCTCTGCAGCTTATTTTCAATTTAAAAAATACAAAAAACTACTTAGCTCAAAGAATTCCATGTGTATGTGTGTGTACACATGCATGTGTGTGCAAAATCTAATTATATGATATATGCAACAATTAACATAGTCCTAGCTTAAAATTAAAATAACTGTAATAAGTATTTTGTTTTATTATTATTACATAGTAAGTTTTATGTTTATGAATATCATGAGGAGTATGGAGGATAAAAATATCATGAATTATTTTGAACCAACACAAAGTTTAGATAATTTTGAAATTAATAACAAAATCTGATAAATAAAATTTTGTAAACACACAAAAATTATTGACCATCAGCTAAAATTTTAAATTAATATTGTTTAGAATCCAGCTTTGCATTAAAGAGATATGTAATAACAGAAAAGGAGTAAAAGAATTCATTACTATTTCAGCATCAAAAACTGTTGATTTCTTGTAGCAATAATTAAAAGAAGAAAAAACATGGTGATATTGAGAGAGATTAAAAGGCATTTGTTAAAATGCTGTAATTATTTTACTAAATGTCTAAGTAAATTTCAAAAAATTATATAAATATGAAAAGAACTTTCCAGAAAAGCAAATAGCAGACATTATTCTAAATTATAAACTGTTAATAACTAATTAACATAATATATAATGTAGAGGCCAAGTGCATTTTTGCAATTTTATTTCTAGAATTTATTGATAATACAATGCAATAAAATAAAATGGTTGGAATAAATATTGTAAAATAAAATACAATTTCCTATATATATGATTGTGAACCTAAAAATGCTAGAATCTTTAGAAAACAAAGCAAAACAAAAAACAAAAAACACAAACAACAAAGTCTTTGGGGGCATTTGTTATCGTATGTCTTTTATTACAAGATAAATAGGAAAATCAAAAGTTTTCCCTATTTTATACAATAACAGTTAAAGAATGGAAATTTAAAAAAATATTCTATTCATGAGAACAACATTACCTAAATATATTAAGGGGTATATTTAATATGAAAGGTAGCTACTACATAAAAATTCTAAAATACATATTTAAGGATATAAATTAAAATAACTCAATAATGGAATTAATACCATGTTTTGGTTGGGAAAAGTTTATCTTTAAAACTAATATTCTCCAAAAACAACTCCATTTACAATGTAATTCCAGGTAGAATTTTTATGCAAATACTGTAATTTCAATTAAATTTCTTTTATATCAGGTAAAAATAAGTTAAAATTTATATGGAATAAAAAACAACTGAAAATTTCAAATAATTTATAAATAAAAAATATATCAACCATTAACACCAAAATACTATAATTAGGATCAGTATAGACAAATAGATTAGTATAAAATAATAGAAAATTCAAAACTAAGTTCCAGTATATTAGGAATTTATTTCATGATAAAGGTGGTATTTCAATTAAAGGAGAAAATGATGTGTTATTATTCAATTTACACTGAACAGACTTCTGGATAGATTAGATTTTTATCCATCATCCCACTCTAGCACTCTGTATACACTCATTTGTGATGACAAACTCAAATTATCAAAACTTATTAATGTAGTTTTCTACATTACAAAGTAGATAACTAAAAGACCGTGTTAATATAAATAATGGAGGTATGGAAATAGCATTTAGTCCGTTTGACACACTTTCACCTTTGTATTTAAAATGACCTTCTCTTCACTTCTCCAGTAAAACTTTGTTTCCACTCTCATATCACAGGGGTGAATTGGTAATAATCCATCACTTACAGAATTATTTACAGTTTTATGGTATATTTTCTCACATACAAATAACAATCACTAGTTTTTACCTTCCAAAATTCCAGTTTCTGCTGCAAAACTTCCAAAAATAATGTACTATAAATTTATTTTTGATAAGGTGAAAATCATGAATTCTATTAACTTTTTTATTTTTCAAATATTATTTCTAACAATTCATATTTCAATCATAAATTACTTGAGTGTGAGAGGACGAAAGATACTTGATATACTTGATCTCTACGCCTCAGCGGTTCTCAAGCAGCACTTCTCCACGTGTGCTCCACAATCCTGGTTATCAGAGGACACATTCAGTGGTTTCCTAGGTGGAAACTATTTTCATAAAAACATTAAGAGTTCACTTGTTGTCCATTGTGTTGACATCTGCACTCATGGCGCAAAAGCAATAATGAGTACAACGATGAGAGTCAGCTGAAAGCAAAGCAGTGGCAACAAATTATATTGGTAGTCATTGTATTCTTCAACTCCATTAACTCTCAGTCAAAAGAAAATACTTTCATTTTCAGTTCAGATGCCCTGTGATGAAGAGTACAATTTTAAAAATTTCATTAAGTGTTGGCCCTTGAGCACATGCATTTTAAATTCTTTCTGTGAGGAAATAGTATATTTAAAGCATATCTGCTACATTTTGAAGTATGGGAATTGTCTCGAAAAAGAGCACTTGTACAATTGTTTGATTTGTGAGCTGACCCAGCTGTTTTATCATGGGACACTATTTTTACTTGAGAGAAGAACTGGAAAACAAACTATGTTTATTCGAAGATGGATGTTGACAGATATTTCCACAAAATGAAAAAAGTGAGTATGTGTGAAGATTTAATTAGATAATATATGTAAGGTGTTTAGTGTAACATTGACTTCTAGTTAAAAGAAGTGATAGCAGTCATATTAATATTGTTAAAATATATACCTATTATGTATGTGAAAATTAGAATTTTGTAAAACTTGTATAAGACAATATGAACTTCATCATTCCCCAATACTCAAAGATTTTCTGACAAAATAGGTAGTGATAAATATAATGTAATTTTGTGATATTGTGTAAGGAAATGTGTCAACATTTGAAAGATCTACATAACCTATATATATATATATATATTCAAAGTGTAAGACAGACACATGGATTGTAATAAAACAATATGCAAAGTTCACTGATTTGTTTTCAGACTCCAATTTACAACTAACGTTTAACAACCACCTGTTGAGTTTTTGGTATAGTGTCAAAGAGAATATCTGCAACTACCTAAGAAGGATATAAAAATATTTGTTAGAGAAGTCACAAACATCTGTTAAGCCGACATGGTCCAGACCTCACCTACCCCCAACTCCTTTTCTGAGGAAGTCATGGACACATGATAAGTGGCCATCCTCCAGCCTTCTAGTACCTCTATCTCCTTTTCTATTGGGTGTCCTTCCACAAGCTGGGGGAGATACTAAGTCTAAAGAAAATGCCTTGCCAGACCTTAAACCTAGAAACTAGGAACAAGCTATCCACAAATGCTTGTCAGAACAGGAATTCTCAGTGGCAAGGCTCCCTCCCCCTGGGGTGGTCTTGCTTCTCTGGTGCAATGTGGCGCTTCTGGAGCTGCCATCCACGAGCCCCAACCCAGACCAGTTTTTGGCCTCCGGGAGAGATCAGCCTTGATGGGACTTCCTCCCCAGCCCCTTTGGACTCTTGTGACAAGGGAATTTGCCCTTCTTGGACTTTTTCTTTTGTACAATGGAGGGATAATTGCTGAAAGATTCTCTTGTGCCCTGAACTATTTCCTACAATGCAGCTTCTTAACAACTCATTCCACACTAGTCCCCCCTTCCAACAGTAAGTTTGAGTGAGACCAACATTTTTTATATACTCCAAGACTAAAGCAAATATTTTAAATGGTACATTTTTATTGTTCCGGATATTAAAATATTTACAAAAATAGAAAACACTGCCATTCTTACTAATTCCCTTTTTTTGGGGGGGGGGGGGAATAGTTATTTTCATATAAATATGTAATTTATACAAGCATATAATGATTTTATTATCATTTTAAATGAATTAATAATAAGTATTTAAATTTTTCTTAGTTTTAATTTCTTACACATTCATTAATAATAGCTATAACCCACATAAACAATATCCCTTGATAATTTTTATGTAAAGTATGTAAAGGTGTCATAAGACCAAAGTGTTTGGGAAATGCTGTCACAAAATATATATTTAGTAGAATTATTGGGTGAATTTACTTGGTACATGATCTGGTACTTAGTGAATTTTCATACTACTATCATTTTTGTTTTTATTTTTATTTGACTTCTTAATCACAATATTTACTTCAATCTATAGTATGAGATTAATTGCTTTAGAATGATTTCTTTAAAGATTATAAATGTTTCTGTGGAGTGAGTTATTATACAGTGTATAGTGGAAATACAGGCTTAAACACAACTGAAGTTCTCAGCAAATGATCACTTTATTACATAAACAGCACAGAGGGTCCAAATAAGCAGGGAGAGAATTCCCATCGTGGCTTGTCCCCTGGGGCAGCTAACTGCTCAGATTCAGAGTGGGTGGATGGCAACTTCGAACACTGTACTTTGTGTTGCCCAATGGCAGTGTGTTCATACACCCCAGTGCAAGGGAGCCCCTGCTACTGAGCAAATGCATGTATCAGGAATAGAGTTCCTGTCCTTGATAAGCAAGTTGTTCCCAGTTTCTTCAAGAAAGTGCTTATTCTCAATTTTGGATTTAAGGTACGGTTAGGTCATTCCATTAGATCTAACATCTCCTCTGTACAAAAAGAAACGGAAAGTTGTAGGCAAGGGCTGGGACATGGCCACTGGGTGTGCCCATGACTCCCCGCCGGCAGTTTCCTCAAAGTATATTATGTAAATTTTACAATATCATCCATTATGAAGTCTTATCCAAGAGCAGCCTTAAACATTCTATTTGAAACAAATATGAGCTGCATGTAAACATTCCTAGATACAATATCTATGATAATTGCATACTTAAATTACTAATTTTCTAATGCATTATATATATTAATGCTAATCATCCCTTTCATTTGTCATCATTTTGTTCCAAGATTTAACAAGGAAGATACAAGCAGCAACAAGTGTCAGAACTACATACTGGCTGTTTGTAGACAGAATGGACAATGGGGAGTTGTAAATTCTACCTCCTCCATCAAGGATGAGTTTGAATGACCAGGGCTTGTTACCCTTTGCTTTAGCTTTAATATTCTTGTCTATAAAATGGGAATGATGCTATTGGTTCCCCATAGGGCCCTGAGAATATAAGGTTTCTGGAGAACTGTGAAATGCTCAGATTTGAAGTGCCACCCGGAACAATGTATTATTAAGCATTTTTCGAACTGTGAAATTATAAGCCAGTATGATGGAAGGATATCATAAAAAAGTGACTCGTTCTATGGAAGGGACTTTAAATATCACATCTGTAAATAGAGAAGATCAGTAGTTATTTTTAGGTTAGTGCCTATTTCAAAAGAATGCTGAAACTATCATTTGATTCTTCTAAGAAACAGTGGAGACTAGAATAATGTTTTACTTAACACCAATGTTTCTCTTTTCCACCTTCCTCAACAAAGTCCTCCCTACCCTTTTCCAGTCAATCTCACATATGTGGGCCCATCCTGAGTATCCCATCTATGCCAGGACCTCAATCTAGTCAAAATAGGTTTTGGATTTTCTGCTGTGTGCTAAGGCATGGCTGACCTGGCATGTGTATTTTTGCTAAATGAATCCGATTCAGAGGAAACAACTAAATTAAGCTCTACTACTGGAGTGAGTGACTTAATGAGAGGAAAAACACAAGTGTTTGCTCTGAGATAAAGTGTAGTATGATAGATAACATATGATATCTAAAGGAAGCATGTTAACAGATGGTTTCTGAAGCATGCTATTGGGATCCAGGGCAACTTGAAGTAATCAGAGAATCTTAATAGATAGGAGTAGAAATAAAGAACACATTGGCAGAATCATGTCTCCCATAAAGATATATTGAAATCTTCATCCGCGTAGTTGTGGGTGGGGACCCATTTGTAAATAGGACCTTCTGAAGATGTTATTATTAGTTGTTATGGTCAAATTGAATCAGGGTGGATCTGTATCCATATGACTGGAGGCCTTATAAAGAGAGGAAGTTAAGACACGGTCAGTCAGAAGAAGCCAGAAGTCAGAAAGGAGAGAGAGTCCTCCACGTGAGGGAAGACTGCATCACCAGGATGCTACCGAATCTGGGAGAAAGCATGTCCTTGCCAGCATCTTGATTTGGGACTTTTAGCCTCGAAACTGTGAGCCAATAAATTTTTGTTTTTCAAGTTAACCCAGTGTGTGGTATTTGTCATAGAATCCCTGGCAAACTAAGGCAGAGTGAAAATAGTGTTGAGACAAGGAAGTGAATAGTAGTAGGGATTTTTTCTGCAATGTTTAAGTCTTTCACCCTTGATGTCATTGTCATAATTAGAGTCCAATCAAAAATCATGTTTATAGTAACTTTTAAAAATCTTATTCATACCTTTTTGTGTTTTAAGCAGCTTTCTGGGTGTGTTACATTCATTAGCTTATTTAAAACTTACAACCAACTATATGAATAAGAAAACTAAGGCCCAAAGTATTGTTTGACCACTGCTCACAGAGAATAAGCAAGGGGTTATTTACTACAATAGCCTCAATTTAAACCTTTTTAGTCCAACATCAACATTGTTTTATTTCACACTACCATGAAGTGTCTTCAGAATCATGGACTTCAAATTAAAAAATGGAAAGATAGAGGTTTTGAAAATATTGACTTAAAAAGAAAGATACCTCAAAGAAGACCTGGCAACTTCCACTGAAAAGTTTAAACTTTCAAGAAACGTTGCACTGTTTCAAATGCCATTCCCTGCAAGAAGACACTAATCATAGATAGTTTTCAACCAGATATGATACACTGTGGGAGACAGAATAATGGACCCTAAAAGATGCCCACATCCATATCCTGAGAACCTACACATATGTTACCTTACTTGCCCAAAAAGCCTTTGCAGAATTGATTAAATTAAGGACTTTAGGATAGGAAGATTATCTGGGTGGGCCCATTGTCTTCACAGGGTCCTTATAAATGAAAGAAGGAGACACAACAGTCTGAGTCAGAGAAGGATATGTGACGGTGGAAACAGAAGTCCGAGTGGTGGGAATTTGAAAATGGAAGATGGCCATGAACCAAGGAGTGCCATTTCTAGAAGATGGAAAAGGCCAGGAACACGTCCCCCTGCCCCACCCCACTCTCCAGAAAGAATGGAGCCCTGCTGAGACTTTTATTTTAGGCCTGTAAGACCCCTTTTTGGATTTCTGACCTCAAGAACTGTAAGATAATATATTTCTGCTTACTTAAACCAGTAAGTTTATGATAATTTGCTAAAGCAGCAACAGGAAACTAACAAATACATCCACAGTGACATCTTGCTGAAAGATATTTTCCAATTCAAATTTAGTTCATAGGCTTTGGACTCTGGATAGCAGGCATAGAACATCTGTCTCCAGTGAAATTAATACTACTCTATCCCGACTATGGTCTTTTAAAATGCTGAATACTGCATTTTACCAATATTGTTTTGCCTGCTATAACTGTTTTGGGAAGTGAGGATTCGATTGTTTTCTAAATTTCATGGGTCCTGGGTCACTGCTGTGACAATCTTGTGTGTCCTTTTTAAGGCTTTAGACCCTTTAAAGGTGAGGCTTCTAAGAGATTTGTAATTAAATTAATACTAGCAGGACCCCGGGAGGAGCCTTATCTAGTCAGAATAGATAACCCCCCTTCCACTCAGCCATCAAGACACCCGAGGAAGACTCTAAGCTAGACAAGAAATTGGGTACTATTGTTTTGCATTTTAATTAAATTTAGGCTGTGGACATGGGGCTTTTAATACTCAAGGTTTAAAGCAAATGATCTTTGACTTTAAGTCCTTTGATCTTTGGGTTTTAATTTTCAAAGGGATTCAATGTTTTAACTTCAACTTCTCCTTGGGAAATTCACAAAAGGAAGTAATTTATATTCAAATTTGTTTCATCTCTACCTTCTTCACATTTTATTATTGGGTATCTTTACACATTTTATCTCACTGTAGCTATTTATTCTCGGTTTTATGTAAGGCTTTGCTTAAAACTGCAAGAAACACGGCTCGAAAGCACATTTGCAAAGTGAGTTCTGGACAGTGCCTATACTGTGCTGTGCAGCTACCTAACTTGGAAAGGGTGGCAAATGTTGTTCCAAACTGTGTACGATAACAAGAGACAAGCCCTTGGAGATTGGTAGGAATTTTATCCATGGTAATTCTATATATTAAGAAGTCTCTACTTTTCGGATAAAACTTAATATGTGTGTGACTGGCGATAGTGTACACAAATTAGATAATCCAAAGATCTACATGCATTGTTGTGATGTATACACTGCCAGAAGAGCTTTGTACATTTTTTTCTAACATATGTATAGATAGCCTACCATGGACTATATATTCTTATAGGTTGGGCAACGTGGAATAAAATCAATTGGGATTATACTTCCAGGTTTGAGTATAGCTTGCCCTTAGGATCGGCTTAGGGAACAGTTCTGACCCATTTCAGTGTGTGCTGAGAACACAATATGGAGCATATGCCAGAGTCCCCAGGAAGATCTGTAGGAGGCAATATTTGGAGAACAGCCTAAAAAGGGCAGCAGAAAACCAGTGACTTAGCTAATGGATACATTTGGTAAAAGTAAATAGGCATGCTTAACTTAGCTCAGCTATTTCTTCTTTTTCTTGAGGGGAAACCTGCTCAGATCATTCTCCTCATTTCCTCCATGCAGTAAGTCTTACCTGGGTACCTCACCTCATCAGGAGTCCTCATCAGGCTGTCTGTAACTGAGGAGTAAATATTTCTCAGCCTGCACAGTAACTGGACGATATAAACATCTGCCAACACAGCCTCTAATTTTTTTTCAAGTAATGTTATTTATTATGTGATTCTCAATCTGATATATCACTCTGGTACCTGGGTGCCATGGTGATTCTTAGTATGTGAGTATGATTTGCTTTTGTTTTTTTTAATTATAGAAGTTGTGACTTTATAAAACAAGCATCATGACATACAGGGTTCCCATATATCACCCCAACACCAAAACCTTGCATTGTTGAGGAACATTTGTTATAAATGAAAGAACATCATGGAAATATGACTGCTAACTATATTTCATATATTCCATGGTGTATTTTCCCCATAAACCACCCTATTATGAACACCATGTGTGGCAGCTTGATATTATCTATGAATTCCAAAAAGAGCTATTGATTATGTTTGTAAACTGGTCTGTTCCTCTGGGCATGATGACCCTTTGTATTAGATTCAGCTGAGATGTCTGATTAAATTATGTTAAGATTAGGGCTTTGATTCGACCATGTCATTAGGGCAACTCAGAGTTGAGCCCCTGCCCCCTTGGTGGTCTATATAAATGGATTCACAATCAAGAAAACAGAAGTAGATACACAGAAGATACACAGAGGAAGGGAACTTCATAGAAATGGAAGAGGATCTTGCGGCTGGGGAAGAGAGATGGAGCCATTCGCCTAGTAGTTTACAGCTGCCCTTGTGGAGAGAACAGAGCAGCTGAGCCAGAAAAGAAATGAGCCCTCCAGCCTACAGCTGAGATAGGAAAAGCTGGGACCACTGAGCCTTAAGAGGAAGATGTAAGGCTGAACCCTCACAGACTTCAGCAACCATCTTTGTGAGAAAGTATCTCTTATGGTACCTTGAGTTGGACTCTTTAGGGCCTGGTAACTGTAAGCTTCTACCCCAAATAAATACCCTTTATAAAAGCCAACAAATTTCTGGTACTTTGCATCAGCACCCCTTTGGCTGGCTAATACACCATGTATTAGGATTATATATTTGTTATATTTGTGCTGTTAACCACAGCCCATCTTCCACCACAGGGTTCCCTGTGTTATACAGTCCCATGCCTTGAACAATACATCCAACATGTACACTCACTGGCTTTCAGTTTCATCACGGAGTTGTGTTGTCATCATCTCAGTCAATCTAACTGGCCTCTAATTTTAATAAAGATGATATATCAGCCCCATCTTTATTCTTAGTTTTGTTTCTAAATTTACTCAGACGTTTTATTTCATTGGCAGGGAAGGAGAGGGTCATTTTTTGTGTTCATCACAGAAACCCTAACACACTTTTACTTTAACTATTATAGTCTAAAATACAATTAATGTATAATATTTTAAATCAGACTTGAAGGGTTGGAAAATTAGTGTGCACATATACACACACACACAAACACTTGTGCACATATGTTCTGGAAGTGAGTGGGTTTGTGCTATGATGTTTATTTGGGGATAATACTCCTTTGAGCTACTGAACTTCAAAAACAATTATATGGTTACTGAAGAAAATGTTAACGGTAGAACTTGAGAAGGAACATGACGGCAATCTTCTGTTGTAAGGCCAGAAGCAAGACAAAATAAGTGGAAAAGTGCAATAAGGAACAAAAACAAATAAACCAACCCAGGTGGTAAGTCAATGGAAAACGGGCTTGCATTTTGAATCAGTGTAATTTCTTGGAAATACCTTCCTGCTTAAGTACCAATGCCATAAAGTTCAGCAACAAAAATCTTTAGCAATATAGCAGGTTTTCTTACATTGGTTTCTTGATCCATGCTGGCACATTTACACAATACAATACCTTAGTGTTCATGGAAAGTGCAGGGGACAATATAAACATTAAATGTTTTGCAGAGGGGGAAACAGTAAACTTCTTAATGTAGAAAAGCTCATGAACAAACATCCAAAGCACTTTAGAAGCAGAGACTCATGGAGAAAATTCAGCAGAAAACATGCCTAATTGGTTGATATCTGTCTTCTGTGCATGTTTTCCACTGCTCTTTTATTTTTATATAATTAATTATTTTTATTTTTAAAGAAGCTTTAGATTACATAAATGTTACATAAAAAATAAGAGATTTCCATATGCCCCACTCCCTGCCTCTCCCACACTCTCCCTCATTAACAACATCTTTCATTAGTGTGGTACATTTGTTGCAATTAATGAACCCATATTGAAGCACTGCTACTAACCATGGACTATAGTTTACATTATAGTTTGCACTTTGTCCCACACAATTTTGTAAGTTATGCCAAAATATATAATGGCTTGTATCTGTCACTGCAATGTCACGCAGGACAAATCCAATGTCCCCCAAATGCCCCCATATTATACCTATTCTTCCCTCTTCCAACTCTCAGAATCTTTGGTGGCCACTGCCTTTACATCAATGATAAGAGTTCAATTGATAGATAACAATATGTCTATAGTAGAATAATAAGAAGTCTACTTTAGTTCATTGTTCATTTCCCAACCTTGAGGATTTTGAGATGGTAATGCCCACTCTGCTTCTAATTGAGAGGGAGCTTAGATCCCATGGGGCAGATGGATGTAGCTATCTTGCTTGTGATTGCAGACATTCTGTTTTCCTTGGGGTGGGTGTTGTCCATCATCATCTCCTTGTTAATTGTCCTGGGTGAGTCCAATGAACTGGAGAGCAGGTGTTACAACTGTGCTAAAAATCAGGGCTTAACTGGCAAATGGACTGATGAAAGATTTAAGTCTCTGGGGCATATGTTTATCAAGTATAGTGCTAATTATAGGTTCAAATGAAAGAGGCAGAAGAGCCATGTGTAGAGAACCTATAAATGAATCCAATTCTGTTACACTGGGGATCATAAATTCCAAAATAAGTCCTACCGACAGGGTGCCAAATTCCTGAGCTGTCTGCCTTGCTTATAGTTTTTGGATGTCTCTAGAGACCTCAGGAACTCCACTATTTGAGGCACTGTTTACTGTGACAGTCAATGAGATCCTGCTAAAACTTGCATAAGTGTAATCTCTGGAATGACCTCCCGATGCATTTTGAAATCTCTTAGCAATAAAAACCCATTTGTATTTACCACTTCTCCCTTTTGGTCAAGGTCTTTTTCCAGATGCATTGCTAGTTGGTGCTTGGTAATAATACCTCAGTGCCAGGGAGATTCATCCCCGGAAGTCATGTCCCAGCCAGGGGAAAGGTAGTGTGTTTATATGCTGAGCTTGGCTTAGAGAGAGGTCACATTTGAGCAACAAAGAGGCTTTCAGGAGGTAACTCTTAAGCAGTATATACTAAGCTAAGTTTCAATTTCACAATACAGGTTCATAAGTACAATCATCAATATCGAGGGCCTGCCATAATGGTCTGTCTTCCTTCATTAGGCACTGCCCTTACACTCAGGGGATTCTGCTGTCCTATTAGAGAATGTAGCAGAACTTCTCAGGATGGGAATTCAATATTCTTTCACTTATTGTGTGGATCTCCACACACCCAGAAAATGTCCCTAGAACATTTGAATATGTTCATGTCTTAGAGGCATGCCCCGGGTGAACCCCTTCTGATGCAGCTCCACATCACTGACACCCCATACCAGTGATACTCCCCTGCCACTGCTCTGACCTTTCTGTGATCCAAAACCTCTCCAAAAATGAAGCGAACAAAATAACCGAATAAAATTAATAAGAAAATGAAATAATAATTTACAAAATAACCAATAAATACAAAAACATTTAAAACAGTTTGAAATAATAAAAAAAGTTTTAAATTTCATACCTTGTGTTTTTCATCACTGTAAGATCTGTTGTCTTGTAAGTACAGTGACATTTTCTTCCATGTACTACCCCAGTATCTCATTTTTTTGTCATTTTATCTTTAAAGAAGCTTTAGAATACAGAAAAGTGATCTCACATATCCAATGCTCTTCCCCTTACCCCTTTCCCTTATTAATAACATTTTTCATATGTATGGTAGATTTGTTACAGTTGATGTACAAGTATTGAAACATTGCTACTAAATATGGTCAATGGTTTACATTATGGTTTACTTTTTGGATCATACACTTTTATCGATTTTGACAAAATGTAAAGTGGCCTGTATCCATTATTTCAAGATCATGCTGAACAATTCTAATGCCCTAAAAATGCCCTATGTTCCATCTATTCTATTCTTTCCTCTCTTTCCCCTCAGAACCTACAAATATACCACTGAATTTCAATTTTTGAAGAAGGAGATTCATAGTTACTTGCAATAATATTGAGTGTTTGACACATTCATCTGTTTTCTTCTATTAGGCCCTGCCTATGTTCTCAAGGGAGTCTTGTCCCTCTAATTGAGAACATAGCAGGACTCCTCAGGATGGGAGTTTAATATTTTCTTGTTTATTGTGTGGGTCTCCACCCACTGATATAACACACTATGACAAAATAAATACTTAGATATGCCATAGAAGCCTGCTCCAGGTGTCCCTTATCCTGTATAGACCCTCACCCAATATCAGACACCAGTAACCTTCTCTTTCCATATTTGCCAAAAGAACATTTCCAACATTATAGGTTTAACCACAGATGTGCAAATCCCCAAAGTTCATCTGCTCCTTCTCCTGGCCCTTCCCTTAGTCCCATGGCTAGTCCAACCCAAGCCCTCAACTCTAATCCCACTGACAGACCAGCACAGCTGAACCCAATCATGTCACTGCACCATTGTCATGTCCATCCACTGCCCAACCACACCCTTCCATGTTATCATAGATTTTGCCCTTATGGGCATGGGCTCACCACCCTCTACTCCATTTCTATCTCCTATAAACCTATCTCCCAGACTGTAGCTCTTTAAGTCTGCTCAATTTTCTTAATTCATATAAGTGGGGTCATGTAATATTTATCCTTCACTGCCAGGCTTACTTCACTCAACATAAGGTTTTCAATATTCATCCATGTTATCCTGTGTGTTATACTTCTTTCCTTCTTAAAGCTGAGTAATATTCCATTGTATGTATACACCACAGTTTGCTTAAACATTCATCTTTTGGTGGACATTTGCAATGCTTCCAACTTTTGGCAATAGTGAATTATCCCGCTATGAATATTGGTGTGCATATATCTGTTCATGTCCCTGCTTTCAATTCTTCTGGGTATATACCCAGCAGTGGGATTGCTGGATCATACAGCAGTTTTATAATTAGCTTCCTGGGGAAACACCAAACTATCCTCAACAATGGCAGCACTATTCTACATTCCCACAAGCAGTGCATAAGTGTTCCCTTTCCTCCACATCCTCTCCAACACTTATAGTCCTCTGGTTTTTTTTATTAGCCACCAGTCTAAAGGGTGTAAGATGATATCTCATTGTAGTTTTGATTCACATTTCCCTAATAGCTAGTGATATTGAGCATCTTTTCATGTGCTATTTAGTCATTTGTATTTCTTCTTTGGAGAAGTGTCTATTCAAATCTCTTGCCCATTTTTTTAAATGGGTTGTTTGTCTTTTTATTTTTGAGATGTAAGATTTCTTATATATGCTAGATATTAGGCCCCTATCAGTTAGTTGGTTACCAGATATGTTCTCTCATTGAGTAGGCTCCCTTTCACTTTCTTGACAAACTCCTTTGAAGCACAATTTTTTTCATTTTGAGGAGGTCCCATTTATCTATTTTTTTCTTTCATTGCTCATGTTTTGGGTGTAAAGTTTATGAAAACATTTCCTACTACAAGATCTCATAGATGCTTCCCTATATCTTCTAGGAGCTTTATGGACTTGGCTGTTAATTTAGTTTTTTTTTTTTTTTAATGCTCCAAAAAAAGATTCATTATACAATGTTCTCATTAAGGTTATGTTTTTGTCCAAGATAATATAAAAAAGAGTGAAAATAAGCATTATTATCTAAAGCATTATTAACTTTTAAAAATATATATTTTAAAAGATGCTTAGGTTACATAAATGTTACACAAAAATTACAAGGATTCCCACGTTCACAACCTCCCACACCTCCCACAACCTCCCATACAAGCAGTATGCCCCCGCTGTAACCCTTCTGTGATCCAAACCTTCCTTAAAGATGAAACCCATATAATCCATCTTGAGTTATTTTTTTGCATAGTGTTGCACATCCCCTACAATGGACATACACATCCTGGGGCTTTGCCACTAAGCATGGACCATAGTTCACATTGTAGACCACACTCTCTCCCACACAGTTCTGCATGTTATATGCTGATGTAAAATGGCTTATATCTGTCATTGTAATGTCACTCAGGATAATACCCAAGTTCCAAAAAAGCCCCTGTATTACAACTGCTTTTCCCTCTTCCTGCCCTGAAAGTGTCCAGTGGCCACTGGCTCCATATCAATGCTGTAATTTCTTCCATTGCTTGAATCACAATATGTCTACAACAGAATATCAGTAAGTCCACTATAGTCCATAGCTCTCCCCCAATCCTGAGGAGTCTGGGATGGTGATGTCTACTCCACTTCCAAATGAGAGGGGGCTTATATCCCATGGATATGATGGATGGGATTATCCTGCCTGCGGCTGCAGGCTCTCTCCACTCCCTGGGATGGTCGTTTTCCATCCCTGTCTCCTCACCAGGTGACTTGGATGAGTCCATTGAGCTGTAGAGTAGGAGTTGCAGCTCCACTGAGATTCCAGGCACAGCTGGCACAAGGACAGGCCAAGAGTCTCTGGAAGTATACTTACAAATTCCAGCACCACATATAGGTTTGAAGAGAAGGGACTGATGGACCATGTGCAAGGAGGACTTATTTGAGTCCAACTCTGTCACTCCCAGGAGCACAGATTCCAAAGTTTAGCCCACTGATAAGGCATCAATCTCTGGAGCTGTCCCCCTTATATAGGACCTGGGTATCTCCAGAGCCCACAGGAGCCCCTCTGTTTGGGGTGATATCCACTTTGGTGTTCTATGAGATCCTACTGAGGTGTGCATAAGTGTTACTTCTGGGGTGACTTCCCGACTCTCTTTGAAGTCTCTTAACCACATGGACTCATTTGTCTTTACCTTTTCCCCCTTTTATTCAAGGTCTTTTTCCAGTCATATTGCCAGTTGACACTTGGTATTAGTCCCTTGTTGCCAGGGAGGCTCATTCCTGGGGGTCATGTCCTACGCTGGGGGGAAAGTAATCCATTCATATACTGAGTTTGGCTTAGAGAGAGGCCACACTTGAGCAGCAAGGAGGCTCTCAGGTGGCAACCCTTAGCACCCCATAACAATAGGCTCAGTTTAATTACAAGAGCAAAGACTGGTAAGGCTAATCATCAATAACAAGAACCCATTAGTGGACCATCCTCCTTTGCCAGACACTGCCCCTACACTTGGGCGACTGTTGCTCCTCCCTTGGAGAATGTGACAGAGCTCCCCAGGCTAAGAATTCAGTATTCTCTCATTTATTGAATGATTCTCCACCCACTGTGACCATGCCCCACCCCTTGATCATTTGAACAATTTTATATATCTCTTATGTTTATTCAGGTGAACTTCCCCCATGAAACTCCCATCCCAAACACCTCCCACAAATGATCCTCTCCTGCCCCCGCTGTAACCCTTCTGTGATCCAAACCTTCCTTAAAGATGAAACCCATATAATCCATCTTGAGTTATTTTTTTGCATAGGGTGTCAGATGGTGGACCTCTCTCATTCTTTTGGATATGGATATCCAGCTCTCCAAACACCATTTGTTGAAGAGGCCATTCTCTCCCAGTTGAGTGGGCTTTATGACCTTGTCAAATAGCAATTGACTATACATGTGAGGATCTATATCAGAACTTTCAATTTGGTTCCATTGGTCAGTGTGCCTATCCTTGTACCAATAAAATGCTTTTTTTAAAAAAAAATTTGTTGAAGTATATCATTCATACATAAACATACATAAACTATAAATGTTCAGTAAACATTGTGAACTTACAAAACAAACATGCATAGCATCATACAGAACTCCCATACATCATCCCATCACAAATACTTTGCATTGTTGTGAAACATTTGTTAACAAATTATGAAAGAGCATTGTCAAAGTATTACTACTAACTATAGCCTGTATCTTACTCCCCTATACATTTTTTTAAGGATTTATTTATCTATTTATTTACTTTTATCCATTTTTACCCCCTACCCCCATTTTTCCTGTTTTTGTGTCCATTCGCTGGGCAACTGTCTGTGTCCATTTCCTGCCTTCTTTTCTCATCCTCTCCTCCTGTCTTCACTGGGATTTGATCCTTGGACCCTCCAATGTGGGAGAGAGGCATCCTACTGCCTGCGCCACCTTAGTTACTGGTTTTTCGGCACGTCTTGCCTTGACTGTCCAAAAAACCTAAAACAAAACAACAGAATCTTACTCTATATGTTCCCTATCATAGGGTGCTGCCCATGTGCCTGATAATTTGGTGGATCACTCTCTGGGATCCCTTCTCTTTGGAAGTACCAGGACTTGAACCAGGAACCTTCTACATGCAAGGCCAAATACACACGCTTTATAGGTTAAATAGGCTTCTGAAAGGTTATCTGGCTCTTCCTGACCCTGTTCCCTCAGGCAAGTTGGACTTCTTATAGTTTTCAGGGCAGGGTTAGTTATACACCTGTCTCCACCCCTTCCCTGACCTAGTTCTTCTCTCCCAGGGTGGCTGGGTGTGACAGCTCAGGTGGCCAAACCCACAGAGAAGAAACCACTCTCCACCTTCCACCAGACCCTTCTTACTCCCAGGGAATGCTCCCTCCCACTCAGCTGATTGCAGAGAGCCAGGGGTTCCAAGGAGGCTATTTGCCTTGAGGGTGTGGCTTATGCACTCACCATTTGTAGCCACAGCAGTGAGAAACTCATTGTTTTCCCTTGGCCTCTTTGTTTCTTTGTCTTGCTCCCTCCTGGATGATGCTCAGCAGCTTCCTGTTCAGTAGATCCCCAAAGTACCTCTCTAGGGTAGGTTTTTGCCCTTTTTTTTTTTTTTTTTTTTTTTTGCGAGAGAGCTGAGCAAAGCCTACCTACATTGAAGTCATTTTCCTGGAATTCTCCACTGCTCTTAATACAGAATGTTTCTATAATGAGTGCAACCTGGAGCAAATTTGCATATGCTCAGGAACATGTCTGAAGTCATGTCTATGACACACTCAAGATATAAAGAGGTTATGAAAAAGGAAGAATAAATAGATTAATGAAACAATTACTCTGGAAATTCAAGATAACAATGATTTCAGCTCCCCAAAATATAGTACTCTGGAAAACACCATGGATTTTTCATAGGATTTATATCTGTAAAATCTTCTCTTCCACTGAACCAGTAATGTTCTATTACCAGCCTAATTTATCACGATTACAATGCACTTCAGATTCTGAAAATTGTAATGATGCAGATTTTAAAACCCTTGAACATGATCAAATTCCTTTAATAATGAAAGAACAACTGAAGGCAGCGGCTGCACAGCGTAATGGTAATAAGAACTGAATCTGGAGTTAGACCCCCTGAGATTAATTTCTGCCTCTGCCACTTTGGTGCTATGGTGTATCAGGTAAGTTCTGTACTTTACTTTCTTCAGCCTCAAAATGAGACAAACAATACTTGTTTTTATCTCTTAGGGTGGATATGAGGAAGATGTGGTAAAATATGAACAACAGTATTTGGCATGAGTAAGCAATATATGCCTATGTTAAATAGATTTTAAAAATCAGAAAGCTAGGGAGAGGGTTATGTTATTACATAAGACTTTCTGTGATCTTCAAGGCAAGTCCGGACTCCTTGGTTAATTTTGTCACCATGCTCTGTGCCTTTCCTTTGATGGAATTTTTAAATGTTATATATTTTTATTTATTGCTTATTCCTCAGGGTGTAAGCCCCAGTAGGTAGGAAGATTGTCTATCATGTTGCTTGTTGATTACCTAATGGCTAGCAGAGGTCCTGACACTTGATAACTGATCAGTTAACATTTGGTGAATGAATGATTGAAAAATGACTCATGGTGCCAGTTATCCCTGATGTATAAAAATGACTGGAACAGTACCTGGAACTTCATTGGCATTCAGTGTTTTTCCAATTGAATTGAATAATCTTTGTATAAAGCTGTAAGAAAATACACTGAGTTATGACCATTCCTGTTCCCTTCCTGTGGAACCTTGGATGTTCTAAAGGGTAGTGGCTGACTTTCCAATTTGAAAAGAGCACTGGTGGATTTGCAGGATCATGATAATTCAATATTACCAGAGTTCCCACTGTTCAGATTAAAAGCAAATACTTTCTTGTGTGATTTCAGACATTGTAGAGAAATAGGTAGCTTACGTACTCACATATATTTTTAGAATGAGACATATGTCAAGTTTCAATTTATTTTTTAAATTAACATTTTAATATTTTGGTGTACAGTTCTATGAATTTTATACTTATGTAAATTTGTTTAACCACCACCATAATCGGGATGCAGAAAAATGTCCTCATCCAAAATACTTCCTTATGCTATCCATTTGTAGTCTTATTCTCCCCTGTCCCAAGCCTTAGGGACCACTGATATGTAAATATAATTTTGTCTTTCTGAGCATGCCACATAAATTGAGTCATACATTTTATAATTTTTAGAGTCTGGCTTCATTCACTTAACATAATTTCTTTGTAATGCATTCAAGTTCCCTAGTATCAATAGTTCAGTCTTTTTTTTATTGCTGGGAAATACAGCATCATGCAGATTTTCCACAGTTTGTCTATTCTCCCATTAACGGAAATTTAGGCTGCTTCCAGTTTTGAGTGACTATAAAAAAAATAATTGTAGAGAGATTACTGTGTATTTGTATATTTCTTGATGACTGGATATAGTCACAGAGAGGGCAGAAAAACTCCCAATCCTCATTAAGCTGACAGTCTATTGAGAAGCTAATCATAATTCAAAAATGAAAAGAAAACTGTCAGAAGGTCAAACGTATTGGTTACGGTTCTCACCAGATGCATAAGATTTTATTCACTATGTTCAGAATAACGTAATCAGAGGCTGAAGGATAACTGCTGAGGCATTCACTCCTTTCTTAAGCTGCATCACGGTAATAAGCTTCTAACATAGCACTGGCATTGTATGCCATAATCATGTATGGAGATATTTATTTATTTATTTATTTATTTATTTATGAGGCTTTTTATTATAATTGATCAGAATTGTAGAAGGAGGGCCAGGGATCATGTGTTTAAGTCTTCAGAAGAGATTCTGATGATCCCTCCAGGTTAAGATTGACTGCTCTAAATGTTTGAAATAGAAACTCAGAATAGCACTGATTAATATGTCACCTAAAAGAAGATGATATGAGTGAGCTTGTGAGTTCAGTATGTCATGTCATATAAATCTAAAAAATGTATTAGTTAGTTAACTTTGAAGTATTTCCTTCATATTCAAGTACTGAAAGTCAAAATATTTTCTAGATGCCATAATTTTCATTACTTACCAAAAAAAGTTACTGGCAATTTGTATTTGTTTATCAAAAACATATTAAAATTGACTCTGGAGTAGACTCTGGTGTCAATTAAAATTGATATGTGTTGAGACATATGTGGCTGTGAGTCTACAGTTATCCCACTATAAAATAGGAGTCCATGAATTGAAAGTTTCGATTAGCCCCAAAGGAAAGGTGATTAATCAGGGTCAGCACTTCTCTAATACTTGTCATCTTGCAATAATCAATCACACATTCAATTTACAGTCGTCTGTTGTAAAATCTATTTTCCTGCAATTCTGCTCATCATATCAAATTGGCTGAAAAACTAAACTCAGTATATCAGTCCTATTCTTTCCATTGTTTTCCTATAAAATATGTTTATTCTGTGATTTTTCCCTATTTATTTAAACAAAAAAGATGCATGTGTGTTTCCAGTTGCAGCTAAAAATCTCTGCTTAATGCTCTTCCTATTTTCATACCCTAATAAGTTGTGGGTGATATTTTATATGGTGAAGTGGGTTGTGCTCTTTAAATTATATATAAGTTTCACTGGAAAAATGTATATACTTGGACTAACATATCTGGATAGGAGACCAACCAAAAACAGTTAACAGAGTTACCCTGAGATCATAGAATCTATTCAAAAGAAAAATAAGGTAATATAAAGGGTTTTCATCATTACTTTAAAGTACTTCTTCTTACCCAAATCACAATATTTGTTCTCATATTGAACTACAGGTGAGTGATTGATTGGTATAAAATCCCATTATTCTAAAATGTTATTATTTCCACTGAGAAATTTAGGTATAAATGCTATGCCTGTAATAGAGGAGAAAGTAATAACCATTTGTATTTCTTTTATTTAATAAAACTGTTTCAATTTACAAATACTTGCCTATTGACCAGAAATGGTTAATTAAACTGATGAAAAACTATCTTGTTTTCTTTCTTTTATAAATCTATGGAATTATTAATAATATTAATTAGCTTTCTTAGAATAAATTCATTTTTACAGAATAGTTTACTATCTGTTCCTTTTGTTTATGACTATGAAAGTATGTAGGGAAAAAGATAGCCACATTTTTCACATATTTTTAAATCTCTGAAATTTGAAGTTCCAGAAGAATGACCTTAAATGTTCCCTGGCTTATTTGAGAAATAGTTGTATAATTCTTTTTTCATGGAATGTTTTGACATTCTACCAGAGAAGGCTAAGTTCTAAGTTGATTGACCCTGTTAAGAGAGGAAAACATTGTAACTGAGAAGTTAGGAATTAACAAATGATTATGATTACTGAATCATTATATAGATGCCTTTTTACTTTCTACTATATTACAGAATATTGCAAAGTAAATACATGAAATTTCTGAAATTCACTGAACTGTAACCCAGATGCCTTGATCTTTGATATGATTCTAAACCTAAATAATATTTATCTTCTGATTGTAAAAACCTGTGACAGATTCTGCTTGTACCACATTTTCTTGTTTTACAACTTTCAAGTCTTGTGATCACAAAGACAGCCCCTAATGTTTGTTTGTTTGTTTGTTTGTTTGTTTTTTAGGAGATACCGGGGATTGAACCCAGGACCTCATATGTGGGAAGCAGGTACTCAACTACTTGAGCTATCTCTGCTCCCCCTAATATTTATTAATGAAGGAACTTGAGTCAGCCCAGAAATAACCCATCTCAATTCCCAAGCTATTATTATAGAATTATAATATATTTTATATATAATAGAATATAATATTTATATATTATAATATATATTATACAATATAATATATAATGTATTATTGTACAGAACTAGGACTACCCAAAATTGGGCTGTCTGGCATGTGCAGTGATTTAAACCTTAACTTATAAGAGATCTATAACTCATTATAATACTAACTATCATGCCCATCATTTTAAGGTCGCCATTTTCTTACATACATTCTGTGACTAGGCTTGTAATCAATCTGCACATGCCCAATAATTGTATCATCTCTATCTTCCTCTTCCTCATCTCCAGTCATTAACCTCATTATCCTAAAACTAGCTCATCTTTTGATACTACAAAACTTTCAGTGTTGCTGCAGTTCAGGAGACAAATTCAAGGCCCTAGGCGATCTGATCTCCTTGCTTGTGCTTGGCAATAAATTCTCCCTTTGAAACCCTGGTGTCTCAGAAATTGGTCATTTAAGTACATTAGGCAGAGAACTTCCTGCTTTTCAAGAAGGCTAAATAAGAAATCAATAGATGGATCTGGAACCTGGCAAGAAGTCCATGTGGATATCAATATCCCCAAGATGGCTGCTGGAAGAACCTCGTGAGATTTCTGCCATGCAGAATGAGATTCCCTCTGGAAATGAGGAGAAGTCTCTGATATGCTCCAGGAACATTATCATTGGGCCCACCCCGGGTGGATTGATGGGTGTGGTAATCAATCAAAACAGCAAACAGCTGGAACTCCTCTCATGCCATTGGCAAAGGGGTGGAATAATTAGTGGTTTAAAAAGCAAGTGCAAAGGCAAAATCTCTCCCGAGCCCCTCTTGGGGTCTGTGCCCTGCTCTCGCTGTGTCCCCCCTGCACGGATCAACACACAAGTAAAACCTGGGCATTTATAATCTATAATGGGAAATTGTAGTCTATAAATTAGCTCTCTTTGTCACTCTTCAGCTCTTAACTCTCTACCGGGGACCCATGATCTGTAATTTTCTCCCATTTCCCTTCCCTCCCTACCTTAATAAATTACTGGCCTAACTAACCTGACGTGCCCTTGAAATTCATTTCTGCAGCATAGTCAAGAATCTAGACAAAATCCTGTAACACTTTGGTTGGTAACACTTTGGTCAGTAACAATATCAAATTTTTATTGTCAAGGCTAAGGAAGGAGAATTCCTTTAACTTCCTCCAAGTCATAAACTACTTTTGCATGCTTTCAATTCTAGTTTCCCTAGAAAAAATTATGTGAGCTACTGAGAATTCCTTCTGAAAAATTTGTTCATGTGCTCAATTAGTATAGAAAAGTTCCATCATCTTTCTGGTTTATAATCCAATGGGACTTTTTTTTTAAGGCTGCTTTGTTTCCATAAATGACAAACCAGGTTAAAATAGCATTTAAAATCACATTTGTTAATGACATTCACTACTGCTATTTATATTTAAATAGTGTTAGACACTCACGATTTGATTTAGTTATTTCTTGCAAACATTAACATTTCATAACATTTGAATGGATGCCCAATCCCAGGCTTTGAATTCAGTTAAAAATTTTTATACTGCAAATGCAGGCATTGTAATTTGAAAATTTCAGTTATAAACATAACCATGAATCCCACTTTAAATTCCAAAAAGAGATGGATAATTTACATGCCTATTCAAAAGATTTCATTGTGACATGAACAAAAATTTTGAACAGTCCAAGGATGTACTTTATCAAAGGACAATTTTGTTGCTGTGTTTTTCATTTCTTTTAAGTATCTAGGGTTCAGTTTCAACTAGGAAGCTGGAACAATTGAGCTTGCTTCTGAGCACTTCGGGAGGATAAAAGAGGTCCTTTGTCTTTACCATCTCTGGAGCAATCTGGATGCTTAATTAAACAAACCATAACAACGTAAAAGCCTTTGTTATACTGGTATTTTTATAATATAAACAAAGAAAAAAAGGATTTGTTGTTATATACATTTTATCTTTAAATAAAATATATATAATTTTATATATTTTCATGATTTTTGTAACTTATTTTATTTATTCGAAAGAAATGATAGGGAAGAGGTTACAAAATGTCAGAGTAAACATCTATGAAATGAGATAGGAGGTTCAAGTCCTCAACATAATAAATGTGGAGTGTGAAAACATCACAAACATGCAGCAGGAAAGTTACTCACCATTTAATCACATCATAGAATTGGGACTTTTCAATTCTGATAAATCAAAGAATTACCTTTCCAGTTTTTAAGTTTGCCTGTATGTCTGGTGAGGGTTGGAGGGGTAAATGACAGTAAAGGGAGAATGTTTTGTTTCTGTTGTTGGTGGTACTGGGTAGGCGAAGATTATAATAGTTACTATTTGGATTTGTAGTTGTGTAACACTGAATTTTTTTATATGTTTTTGTTTACTTTTTAAAACCCATATACTTCTTCTCCATACTTAGTATTGTTATCGGTATGATCCCATTGCCCGGTTTTACAAATAAGGAAAGAACCCCACTAAAAATAATCTAAATGACCTGCTTGGGTCCAAGAAGCCATAAGTGGTGAAGCCAGGGCTTACAGCAAGGGGTTCCAGCTGCAGACCTCTTTCACGACATTGCATTTTAAAATCCTTTGGAAAGCCTTTAATGCATTCACTAATTAGAAATATCAGTGGCCCGATGCAGAGAGAGGTAGTGGACATTGCAATCTTGCTATTAGGATAATCTTTTTTAAATGAGGTTAGTATTATGATTTCCCCTGAAATGCTTCTGAGTCTATTTGTAGCATGTCTTAGAGAAAACTAAGATCATTATAAAGTGATAAAACATTATAAAAGGGAATTCTCATAAACTTTCAAATCCTATTTTTTTAAAACATCACATTGCAAGTATTATTTCTCTCACATTCCTCTTAGTTATGTGTTGAGTGTTAATTTATTATGTAAAAATAAGTTGCATTGTCTGTACTAGCTATTTGAAATGCTTATTTACAAGATATTGGTGTATCAGGGCAGGTGTAGAAGTATCTGGGAAGCATCTAATAACTTTTATCCTGTGTTAAGGTGCCCATCAGCATTTTCTTTTTTGCCCATACCTCATATTTTCTGATAATAGTCTTAGCTCAACAGAGATACACATTCAGGTATACTGTTGACTAACAGCAAACTCACTCGAGGTTTATGTATATTTATGCATCTTAATTCTGCTCATTTTAATGCTGAGACATCCATTCTTAGCAAAAGAACATGATTATCCAGGAAGAATTCCAGATATATAAAATATTCTGGCTATATAAAATATCCATCTAACCATTAGGGCGGAAATATAAAGTAGTTTTGCTGAATGCTCTACATACCCTCAAGAATTAAGAATTGCTGGTTTGTGATGTCCTCAAAGTCAGACTCGCTCCGCTCCTTCACCTCCCTGACTCCCTTGCTTCAATTGGTGTATGCAGAAATAAGGCTTTCAGCTAAATGTATAAGCCCATTTAGAAAACTGAGAAGTGTAGAATTCTCCCTAAAAGTCTCTCAAATTTTGATTTAGGATAGGTCCGGTATAAAATGGATAAGGCTTCAGAAACTCCCCATTCTCACCCAGAAGCTTATCATCTCTGGTGTCAAATATAGTATAGAAATCTCAGAATCCTAGAGTGTAGTTTAAAAGACTTCTGCAGGCTTCTATATTCTGACCTTAAAAAGAAATTTTACCTCCAAAGCCTGTTCTCTAAAAGTGATACGGCAATGTAAGGTAAACGTGAACCATTTCTGTCCTGCTACGTGCTCAAGTCCATAGCTTTTTCTGTCTTTCTGAAGTGACTTGGGGTACATTCAACTTGGTACCAGTAAAATAGATTGCTAAATTTGAAACTTTGAAAATTAACCTTTTCAGAGCACCAGAAAGATCATTATACCGATGGTGGCTAAATTAACTTGAATTAACTGAAGTTTGTTTAAAAAGTTTTAAAAAGGTCAAGTTCCACTGGGCTTTACTTATTCTTAGAAAGAGTTAGTGGACCAAGATTTTGTTTACATTTTAAAAATATCTTTTTACTTATTTTTTCTTACTCCCTTTCCCCACATTGTTTATTCATTCCATCAACATTTAAAAGTACAATTTATTCCTCAGATCTGAGAAAATTTGCCAAATGCAACCATTTGATCCTTCATTTGTTTTTAATTATTATTTTTGTATTTATAAATGTATGTACACAACTATATTCTTTGTTTTCCTAGTTTCTCTAAACCTCTTCAAATAATTCACATTATTACCACAAAATATAGATAATTCTCTTAAACTTTTGAGTAACTTAAGTTAATAAATGAACCTCTAGTCCTTTTCACATACTATTTTGAATTTTCATTTTCTCTCTTTCCCTATTTCCATTTTAAAGTTCTTCTATTTCTTCTTTTCTTAATTATGCAATAGTAGCTTACATCATGGCTATTCTACTTACACCAAACAACATATTCCCTATTTCCAAATATTTCCTCAAACACTTAACATGAATTTCTTTTAATGAATATTTCTTCCTTCAAAATAACCATAGAACAAATAAATATATCCCAAGTGGGGTTTTTCCCTCCCTAAAATTGTCATTTTGTTTTATCTGCTCTAACAAAGAGCACCTTTGTCAGTGAAAAGCAGCCACTGTAGTTTGCCACTTCATGAATCTTTTTTTAATCATTTTACTCCAACATAGAGTAAAAATCCCTTATCTGGCACCTTTGTCAATTCATGGAAGACATCATGAATTTATGCTCTCATATTGGTGGAAGAGGTTATGTTTTAATTAAAATAAATCAACCAGAATTGGAATATAAAATTCGGCTCTGTAAAAATGAAATCTGTTGTATTCCTGACACACAAATATTCTTCTTTCTTATTCCTAAACTTGAATTTACCCAGAGATATGAGTGATCATTTAATACCAACTCAGTTGCTTAAATGGATGATGTTACAACAATGTTAGGCACAGCACAAAATATAGAATAATATGGACCTCCAAATATGCTTATCTTAAATACATCCATCCTGACAATATCTTTTATAGAACCTCAAATTATGGAACTGTTTACATTTAAACAATTAGATCTAGGTTTAAATACTCTCCAATATACCTGCTGGACTACTTTGAGGCATCAAGAAAGATACTTAACCTCATTTTCTTAATTTTAATGTGTAAAAGATATACTTTACAGGACTGCTTTTAAGATTGAATGAGATAATGTGTTCATCATGCTTGGGTGGATCATTTCCTACTCCTTAAATAACTGTCCATGAAGTCTGACCTGTTACCTGCATGTCCTCTTGGCTATTGCACTGATTCCTACAACTCATCTACCCAGGAATGCACAATTTTTGAGTCAATTCAGCCATTACTTTATAACATTTCAAGAGAAGCATAAGAATTAGAATTAACTTTTTCTTTCATAAGCTTGACATCTGTCATTTCAGGGATGCCACTTGGGTGCACACTAGCCCATTGAAGCATAATTTTTCCCACATTGCTGACTCTTCATGATTTTGAGAGCTGTGCTTTCAGCAACATTACCCTTGTGGGAGCACTGATAATCAAACGCCTTCCATCCTATTCTCTAGACGCTGAAACTTGTCTTTCTAATTTCAAGTCGCGTTCACCATAGTCCCCTGTATACAGTTGGCACACCAGCCAGAGTTAGAGTTGCCAAGACTGCCTGAATACTGTAATCCAAGGTAGTCATCACCAGATCAGAGAGCACTGACACAGAGAAAAGATCTTCTGCTGGGGAAGTCACACACACACACACACACCTAGTGGCCATCTCCAGCCCTTTCCTATCTCCTTCCCTCTTTTCTTTGTTGTGTGCAGATGTTTCAGTATCTTTCCTTTTGGGGGGAGGTGGGGACACATCAGGTCTAAAGGAATGGGCTGACCTTATGACCATCCTTCAATCCATAACGGAGAACAAACATTTGGTCCTAGCTGCTTGAAGCATGAGAACTCTGCACTAAGGTGGCCTTGATATATGTTTTTTGTTCAGTAGCAGGGTCACTCCCTCCACTAGGGTATAAATACTCATTTTCAGGCAGTACAGGTATCTCTCTTCTCCAACGGGAAGTGAAGCCTGTGGAGCCACCATCCACCAACCCTGACCCCAGCAGTTGGCATCCCTGGGAGATTGGCCATGATGATAACTCCTCCCCTGTTCTTTTGGACAATCTGTGCTGCATAAATAATTAAGTGTTATTTGCTGAATGTTTCCTTTGTGCCTGAGCCTTTGTTCCCACAATGCACCTTTATAGCAACTCGCTCCACACACCCGAGACCCTGGGTATTCTCACTCTTTTCTCCGGTCTGTGCCTAGATTTCTCACATGCCCCAAGGTTTCTAATAACATCTATTGGTGACATGAGCCCAGTTTATAGTAAGGGTATATTAGTCATCACACATAAAAAACTAAAGAAAAGAATAATGAATTCCTTGGAGTTGCTGAAATAAGTAAAAAAAGTCCAATGCAATGAGCAATATCGGTAATAACAGGTAATATTCATGATTCTGAAATCATAAAATGCTGAAAAATATTGAAATAAAAAAAGTTTCAAAGCACTACATTCACTGTCTTAAATCATTTCATAAAATGACTTATTGCTGGTTATTCTAGATGATTCTCAGTATGACTATATGGTCAAGGTCATCATTAAAGTCAATTAACAATAAGATATGTGTAAAAATAATCAATAGTTAATGCATTGATATTGAAAAATACTTTAAAATTTTATTTTCTTAACTATTAGTTTTAGGTTTTATCTAGTTCCTGATCTGGAGGATCATGAGTGACAAGTTTAGGGGCTTGTTGATTCAGTGTTGCAGAGTAATAACTGAAATGACATAAACATCTAAAGTTGGCTGGTCAAATCAAGACCTTTCCCTCACATTTTGTAGTAACCTCAATTATCCCGAAGTTCTCTCAAACACATGAATTAAAGTAGAAGTCAAATTAGGTTCTCCAAATGCCCTTTTTGTCTAAAATTCTAGGATGTTGATAAATATGTACCTAAAATATTGGTATATGGTAATTGTCTGAACTGCAAAAAGATAGAGACTCTGTTGCAGATGCCTGAGAAATGTATCTGAGCACATAGGCCAAATATCTTCCTATAAACTTGAGATTTCTTTGAATTCTACAACTTAAAGTGAGAATTTTATTCAGAAGGTATCATTATTATATATTCATATAAATTAACTTTAAAAGTTAAAATTTAATCTAAAACCCTAAAAATAAAAAATATTGCCCAGAAATCTTGGAGTATTATGATCCAAGAAGATATACTGCTATTATCCTGTCATTTCAAGCATCACCTGGCACTTTAACCATTTACTAAATTAAGTAGCCTCACAGCCTTAAATGATAAAGATCTATCTGGTTAGCCTGCCACAGGTACTTTTCAGAAAATAATGAAAATTACAATTTCTAATTTATAATAAACAAAATATTTCTGTTATTTTTAACATCTGAAGATATTTTTTACCTCTATTGCCAACAACCACCTGGGCCACTATCCTATTATAGATCACTGAAGATAGTAGTAAGAGGATTCTATTTCTCAAAAGTTGCAGAGTTTAAAGAGGACACATATTTCCTTTTCTTATGTAATTTATAAACAATATTGGGAAAGAAGAGGCAAACATATCAGACTAAAAATTAATAGATGGTAATATATGAGAAAATTGAATATATATCATCATTCCTCACTAATTAAATGTGAATTCAACTACAAGCTTTTGCATTAATGAGTTTGCATTTCTTTCTGGTAATTATCTAGTAGTGAGATCGCTTGGCATTGTGGCACTTCTGTGTTTCACTTTATTAGAAACCACTTTCTACCCGCAAAGAATTATCAAAGATAGAGTTATATTTATTCCACATTCTTGCCAGAACTTGATAATGTCAGTTTTTTAAGCCTTTTAATAGGTGTGTATTGTTTTAAATTTGCATTTGCCTAATGACTGATATTGATGATCCCTTCATGTGTTTATTTTCCATCTGTTCACCCCGTGTTGGTGAAATATCTGTTCAAAATTTTTTCCAATTATAGTTTTTTTCTTATTAATTATATGTTTGTACATAGATACACATATTCTAGATAAAATGCCTTTATCAGTATTTTAGAAATAATTTCTTCAAGTCATTTGCTTGTGTGATTTTCAAAAAATGTTTTTAATTTTGATCAAGTTAAATTTGTCAGACTTTTTTTGTATGTAGTGTGCTTTTATTCTCATTTTTAAAAACCTTTGCCTAAATGAAAATCACAAATATCTCCTTAATTCTCTTCTAGGAATTTTATAGTTTTAAAATTTTTACACACATTGTTTTTCTAGCATTATTTCTTGTAATGTCATCCTTTCTTTGGATTTCTTTGGAACCATTTAAAAATGGTTCTGTTCTGTTTCCTTTACCTTTATGTTTATACTTTGAGCAATACCACATTGTTTTGATTACTGTAGCTTTAGAGTAAGATTTGAAAACAGACTGTGAGATTTCTCTAATTTTATCTTTCTTTTTAAAGTTATTTTGGCTTTTCTTGCTTCATGCTTTCATAAATACATATTTCAGAATTAGCTTTTCATAAACATTTAAGAATGAGAATGAGAAATTGCTAATATCTGTAAATAACCCTACTGGGATTTTTTAATCAATTGGGAATTCATTAAATATATAGATTAATTTGAAGCTAATTGAGATCTTGACAATATTAAATCTTATAATTCATAAACACAGTATATCTACCTATTTAATTCTTTGATTTCTTTCAAAACTATTTTGTTCATTTCAACATTCAGATCGTGCACATATTTAAGGTTTTTTCTGCTGTCTTTTGTTTCTATAATAGATGGTGGTTTCATTGCTAGCATATGGAAATATAATTGATAATTATATATTTGTCTTATATCTTGTAACATTAATGAACTCAGTTCTTGAGGCATTTTATTTCTTTTTGTTCTCTTACTGCATTAGCTAGGACAGCAAATAGACATTGAATAATGTAGAGGATTTCCTTGCCCTGATCTTAAGGGAGAAGGAGTAATTCTTTACTCTTTACCCATTAAGCATAATGTTAGCTGTAGGCTGTTGTGTAGATTCCCTTTATCAGGTGGAGGAAAATCCCTTCCATACCTAGATTTCTGAGAATTTTTATCAGAAATGGATGTTAAATTTTATCAAATGCTTTCTTGGCATTTATTGAGGGCTTTTTGTTTTTTTGTTTTTCTGTGTGTCTTTAGTTTGTTGATAGAGTGATTTATATAATTTATTAGCTAATATTATATTTAGGAATTTTATGCCTGAGTCCATAAGGGATATTTATCTGTAGTTTCCTTTCCTCTGAATAGCTTTGTCTGATTTTGATATCAGGGGAATGCTAGCCTCTTAAAATAAGCTGAGAAGTATGTGCTTCTCTTCTTTTTTATGGATGAGTTTGTGTAAAGTTGATGTTATTTCTTTCTTAAATGTTTGGTAGAACTCACCAGTTAAGTACTCTAGGCTTGTAGTTTTATTTATTGGGTTAGATTTTTACCACGAATATTTGTTTACTAAGTCTCTATTCAGGTTATATTTATTCTTGAATAAAGTTTGCCAGGTATATATTTTATCGATCTGAAAAAAAGAAGAAAATTTGATTTCACAGGTTTTCTATATTGCTTCTTAATTTTAAATTTTATTGATTTTTGCTCTTATCTTTAATACTTCCTTCAGCTTATTGTTCTTACTCTACTTTTAAATTCCTTATTTTCCTAGTTTCAAATGTGGAAGATTATATTAATTATTTCAGAACTTTCTTGTTTTTACTAAGAAAACAAAATTGCCAGTACTGTTTTAACTACATCCCACGAATTTTGATATATTGTGTTTCATTTGCATTTTGTTCAATCTTCCTTGTGGCTTATTCTTTGAGTCATGAATTATCAAGAAGTGTATTATTTATTTTCATATATTTGGGGATTTCCCAGGTATATTTCTGTTATTGATTGCCAATTTATTCCTATTATGGAGAGAGAACATACCTGGTATGATTTCTTTCTTTCTTTTTTTTTTTTTTTAATTCACTTAGATTTATTTAATACCCCATAAATGTTTGAGCTGGATGAAAGTTCCATATGCTATGGTAAAAAACATGTATTCTGTTGTCTAGTATGAAGGCATGTGATGAAATGTGTTACTTAGGTTTTTATACACTTACTGACTTGTTCTAATTGTTCTTGAAGTTGAAGTCTCCAAGTATAATTATGGAATTGTCTATATTTCCTTTCAGTTCTATCACTTTATATTTAATGTATATTAAGGCTCTGTTTTTAAGTGCATTTACATTTAGAATTTCAAATTCTTTTAGATGAATTGACCATTTTATTATTACACTATCCTTCTTTGTCCTAGAAAGTGTTATTTGTTTTGAAATTGATTTTGTCTGTTATTAATATATTCACTCCAGTTTTTAAAAAATTGTTGTGTTAATCATATATTTTCCCATCCTTTTACTTTTAACTTATCTATGCCTCTGTTTTTTAAATTGCCTTCATATAGAGAACATAAATTTGGGTCTTGATATTTTACCCAATTTATCATATCTTTTTTCTTTTAGTTGCTGTCTTTATACTGTTTTATTAAATGTAATTGTATATGTGATCATGTTATAATCATCCATTTTGCTACTTGTCTCTTAATCGATAAAATCCCTCTTTTTCATCCTATATTTTCATTAAATAAACTTTTTGTGATATCATTTTATCACCATTTTTGGCTTCCTGTTTTTGTATCTTTTAAAAATACTGGTTTGGTTTTTTTTGTTTCTTTGTTAGTTAGTTTTATTTGTTTCTCAATTTTTTTCTCTTTGTATTTCACTTTGGATCATTTCAACTGACTTAGCTTCAAGTTTATTAGTTATTTCCTCACCTGTGTTGAATCTGATAATGATCTCAACAAAGATATTATTCTTTACCTTTAATATGCCTTTCATTTTCAGCATTTCTGTTAGAGTCTTTGTTATCATTTTCTCCTCCCTGCTTCAATTTCTTCCTTTGATGAATGTTGATCACTTTTTTCCTTAGAAATTTTAACATAATAATGACAGTTACTTACATTTCCAATACCTGAGTCAACACTGTGTCTGGTTCTGTTGATTATATTACCTTTTTAGAGTATTTTATTGCTGTTACTTGCCTTTTCTGTATGTAATAATATTTACTGATTGCCAGATAAAGTGTGTAGAACAGTAGAAATGCAGTTAAATCATACTGATACCTGCAAAGAAGCACTCCTCTTCTATTATGCCATTAGTGTGGGGGGTTGAAGTTGATCTGGATTTTGTTATCTACAGGGCACCATGGGCTTCACATTTCTTAGACAATAGTTTGTGACTATTGTGGGGTTAGATTGTGAGAGAGCTTTTTTTTATGGTCTTGCTAGAATCCACTGACAGTGTGCCAAAGTCCTGGGGTTGTTTGCCCTGCCTATAGTGTTTAGATATCTCTAGATCCCTCAGGAGCCCCCCTGCTTGAGGCACAGTTTACTGTGGCAGTCAGTGAGATCTTGAAACGTGCATAAGCATAACCTCTGGAATGACCTCCCGATTCACTTTGAAATCTTTTAGCCATAAAAGCTTATTTATACTTACTATTTCTACCTTTTAATCAAGGTCTTTTTCCAGATGCATTCCTAGTTGGTGCTTGCTAATAATCCCTTGATGCTAGGGAGGCTTATCCCTGGGAGTCATGTCCCACGCAGTGGGGGAAGATAGTGTATTTATATGCTGGGTTTAGTTTAGAGAGAGGCCACATTTGAGCAACAAGGAGGCTTTTGGTAGGTAACTCTTAGGCAATATATAATACTAGGCTAAGTTTCAATTTCACAAGAACACGTTTCACAAGTAGAAGCATCAATATCAAGGGCCTGGCGTATTGGTCTGTCCTCCTTCAGTAGGCACTGCCCGTGTACTCTAGGGATTTCTGCCACTCTATTAGAGAATGTAGCAGGATTCCCCAGGATGGGAATTCAGTATTCTTTCAGTTATTGTGTGGGTCTCCACCTACCAAGACAATACCCCATAACCAGTTGAACACATTCATATTCTACAGAGGCATGCTGCAGGTAACACCTCCCCAAGCTTACCCCCACCACCAACAAACTGCACCAGTGAGCCTCCTCTGCCACAGTTGCAACCCTTCTGCAATCCAAAACCTCCCTAGAAACAAAGCCAAAAATACATAAATAAATAAAAATAATATAAAATAAAAAATTATGATAAAAAATAAAATAAAATAAAATTTTTGCATTGTGTCTTTTATCACCATAAGATCTGTTATCTTTTATGTACAATGACAATTTCTTCCGTATGTTCCCCCAATATCTTATTATTTTCACTTTATTTTCAAAGAAACTTTAGGTTATAGAAAAGTAACATAAAATATAGGGGATCCCCATTTACTCCACCCCCTCCCCCTCTCAAATTTTTCCCTATTAATAACCCCTTACATAAGTATGGTACCTTTGTTACAATTGATGAAAAATTATTGAAGCATTGCTACTAACCATTGTCAATGGTTTATTTACATTGTGGTTAAATTTTGCAACCGTATACTTTTATAAGTTTTGACACAGTGTATAATGGCCTGTGTCCTTCATTGCAAGATCATACAAAACAATTCCAATGCCCTAAAAATCCTCTATGATACATCTATTCTTCCCTCTCCCTCCCCTCAGAACCTATGGTAAATACTAAGTTTAATTTTTTTGAAGAATAAGGTTCGTAGTTACAATAATATTGAGGGCTTGACATAATTGTCTGTTTTCTTTTATTAGGCACTGCTTATGTTCTCGAGAGATTCTTGCCCTTCAAACTGAGAACACAGCACGACTCCCCAGGACGGGAGTTTAATATTTTCTTTTGCTTATTGTGTGGGTCTCCTCTCACTGAGATAACACCTTCTGACAATATGAACACTTTCATATTCCATAGAAGCATGCCCCTGGTGTGCCCTTTACCATACATCCCCTCACCCTTGACATCTTGCTCCAATAACCCTCCCCTGCCATATTTGCCAAAGGAACATTCCCAGCATTGTAGTTTTAATCACAGACCTATAAATCCCCTGAGTTCACCTGTTCCTTCTTCCAGCCCTCCCCCCAGTTCCATGGATAGTCCAACCCAACCCCCCCCCATTCTGCTATCCCTCATATTCCAGCACCAATAACCCCACTCACATCCCTGCACCACTATCACCCCTATCCAGTGCCAAACCACCCTCTTCCACCTTATAGATTTTGCCCGTATTGAGCATTGAGGCTTGCACTATTGATATAGGCTTTCACTAGTCTCCTTACCTGCCTACAAGTTTCCTACTAGGAATTGGTGAGGTTTCTGGAAAAGAGCCACTGGATCTGTGCAAATTCCCCTTGAATCCTTGGTTCTCGGAGTTTTTTTGCTCTTGAACTTACTCAAACATGATCATTACAGTTCTATTAAAAGTTTCAGCATTAATAATAGGAGGTGTACAGAAAAAAATATACCAAGTGTATGCTATGGACCATAGTTAGTGGTAAAAGTCTGATCATGTTCTTTCATAATCTGTAACAAATGTTTCACAACAATGTAAAGTGTTGGTGGAAGGGTGATCTATGGGAATTCTGCACATTATGCATGATTGTTTTTAAACTCACATCTTCTCTAATAGAAAAGAAAATTTTAAAAAAAGTTTTAGCTAAATTCTTCACCATGTGAGTGATGGCCTCATGTTCTCTTGGCCTCTGCTCCAGGTAACACCGTGCTTGCATTTCATCCTTCCTTGAGGTGCTTATCTTTCTTGAGACTTCAGGTTAATTGTTTGCTCTGACATATCAGTCTTCAGGTGGCTAAAGAAAAATAATTATTTTGTAGATCATCTAGTTTTTTCTTATCATTAGCATAAAAGTGACCCACTTTCTAGTTTTCTGCCGCTTTGTTTCCGGGCCTGAGGGTGATCAGCCCTGCTGCAGCCCGGGGAGCGACACTGGCTAGTTGTGGACCGTCCGGCGTGCACTCCGGGAACGGCGGGGGGTGAAGAAGTTGTCAGGAGAGTGCAGGTCCGGCTCCCTGGTCTTCACGGAGGTTAAGGAGAAGTTGTCACAGGGTCGCCGTTTGGTGCCCTGTGGTCTCCCTGACAGTACTAAATGAAGAGACACCACTCACTTGCTTGCTGGAAGGTAAGACCTTTATTCAGGGAGAGCTGCACAGTTTTATAGGCAGAGTTGGGCGGGGGTGAGCGTGTTGTCTTCTGATAGGGCGAAGCTGTTGCTGGGCGTGGAGGGAAGATTTGGGAGGGAGGGGGGAGGCTAGAGGAGAAGGCCAACATGTCCAAATAAGGTTATGGCTGTGAGGGAGTGCTGTGATAGGCTGCGGTGAATAGGGAAGTTGGGTTCGGGGAAGAGAGAAGTTGGCTACGGGAAGCGGGTGGGGCGTAGCGCCCCACAGACACCTGTGGCAAGGTTTGACTTGGGTAAACATTACCTCAGTTTTCTACATCTTAGGCAGAATTGAGCAGCCCCACATCCTTTTTTGTATAACTCTTTTAATGAAGGTATAAACACTTTTAAAGACATTATATGGCACTCTGAACAAATTCACATTTGTTCACATGAAAAATCTGTAGATCTGAAATAAACTGATCTCTAATAGGAAATATTGTCAACTTTCCATTATATAGTAAAAGGGAAAATTAAAGTAATTATTGGATGGTTTTTGTTTCAACAAAACAATCATTTGAAACAAGCTAGTAATTATCCTTTCATGGTCCCAAACAACTGATATCACATTGTTGTTTAACTTTCAATACTAAAGAAGTGGAGGAAAATAATCCCCACATTCCAGAACTTAAAATCTGAGAACATCTGGGACAGTTGGATATTTTTGTTGATATCTACAGCAAAGAGACGAAAAGGACAAATATTTATAGTCTTCTCTGCTTTTCCAGTGGTTGACAAAACAAGCACCAGGAAATTTAAAAATTGTAATTATTTCTGCAAACATTTAGATGCAGACAGTAATAATTGAGTTGAATCATGTAGATACAAACTAGATTATTGATTTCTACCATTACTACATTATCACTCTCACAATCTTCATGGGGAGACAATAGAATACAGTAGTTAAAATAAAAATATCTGGAACTGAATGCCTGTATTTGTTTCCTGGGAATCCTTGTCTTCTTACTTATAAGCTATCAATCTTTGTGCAAGTTATTTAATATCTTTGTGCCTCTGATTTCTCAAATGTCATATAGATCTAATTGTATTTATGCCTGACGGAAAGATTTGTGATGGTGGTTAAATGAACTAATAAATGTAAAATCCTTTGAATTGGGTCAGGCGCTGCACTGACAGTGTTTTAGAGTTCCAGATCTTCCACGTCAACAATTCTAAGTATGTGTGCAATGGTAACACATTGTAGTTTTAATTTTCTTTTACCTAATAACTACTAATATTAAGAATCTTTTAATGGTTTTTATGCCACTGATGAATTTTATGTGAAGGTTATGTTGAAATATTTTTCATAATGATTCGATTATTTACCTTATTATTGATTTATAAAAATTATTTATATATTCTGTATGCAAGTCTATAACTTGGTGTATGTATGGTCTATAGCTTTTCTTAGTTTGTGGATTGGATTTTAAATTTCTTAATGGTATATTTTGAAGAACAATTTAAAAATATTATTATGAAATCCAGCTTACTTTTTTTGTGTATAATTCATGATTTTTGTGTTTTATATAAGAAATTTTGCCTACTCTGAGAGCATAAAGATTTCATCTATTTGTTCTTCTAGAAGTTTTATAGTTTTAGGTTTCACATTTAAGTATAAAATCTATTTCAAGTTAATTTTGTGCATGGGGTGAGTTAAGGATCTGCATTCACAGTATTTTTATTAAATACCCTTAGGTAACTCTAACATACATCCTGGGTTTAAAATCATTGCATTAAAATGATTAATCTGATGAATTCAAACAATTCCAGTTGTCTAGATTGGTCTAAACCATTTTTAAGTTTTAAGAATTAAAGCCATCTGTAGTCTGATTACATTACATGAATCACTCATGTGCAGGCATGCAGTCAGTTATATCATTATTAAATTGTTTATATGTTTTAAATACAGAAATATTGGAATTTGATAAAATATTGATGTAACTTGTTTCCTTTCAATAAATACCATATTTTCAAGTTCTATAAAAAGCTACAATTATTGAGCATTTAGATTCATATAGTTAAGTATTCTATACCATTATTTCAGAAAACCTTCCAGAAAACTTAATTAGTAAAAGAATTGCCACCAAACCATATCTACTGTCTCCTATGGCATACATTCAAAAGAGCTTTTGTTCTTACATGATGATTCCTCTGTGAAGGCAAAATATTGTTGACATGATCATTATATTACCTTGACACATTACCAATGAGTTGCCAATTACGTAGGACATTGGTAGAATGTATCTAAAGAAAAAGAGGCAATCATTTTAACTTTGGGAACTAAGGGAAAATACAACGTGTGACATTTCAATACTGCAAAGGACACTGAAGTATTGAACAAAAGTATTTTATTACCATAACTGTGGTAGGCAAATAATTCTCAATCTCTAATTTTCAGTTTTAAAACAGTATTTATGAGTGTGACAGTTTGAAGGTCTTTTATGAATTCTAAAATGAAAAATATGATATTTTTTAACTAATCCATTCCTATGGGTGTGGGATCTCTTGATTGGACTATATCAGTGAGGCCTGAGGCAGCTTGGGTCTCCACTATCTTCCTGGGTCTAATAAATAACAGACACAGAGAAAAAAGGAGCCACCATATTATATTGATCTTGCCATGTGAGAGAAAGGACTGCAGAAAAACAGGGAAGCCCAGAGAGGCTCGAGGAGACAAGGCCCAGGGAGGGATGGAGCCTTATGCCTAATAGCTCACAACTGAACTTGGAAAAAAGGCTGAGTGGTTGAGACTGATAGAGGAGGTCTGGAAACAGACAAGTTCTAAGCCTGGTTGCCCACAGCTGAGCTTTTGCTGGCGGTAGATTCTGGAGGGGAGGCAGAAACCTTGGCAGAGATCAGCGACCCTCTTGCTTCACCATGTGGCAATACCAGCACCTGACTTTGGTGAGAAAGCATCTCTGATGATGCCTTGATTTGAACATTTCAAGCTTTTACTCTAAATAAAATTCCCACTATAAAAGACAACACATTTCCGGTACTTTGAATCATTAGCCCTGTGGCAAACTAAAACAATGAGTTTGGCTTAGAAGTACTAAGTGTGATGATGCTATTTTGTAAGGAAGAGTTTTTATAATATATGGAAATTTTACTTAAGTAATTCCATTTTTCATGCAGGATGAATTTGAAGGTGTGGCTTTCATAGAACTGTGGTTCTGAAGGTCCTAGAAATGCTATAAATGTACATGGGGTCATTTTACAATAAAATTGTTTATAGCTTGGGAAAAGTAAAATGAAGATGATGATGATGATGATGACGATGATGATAAATTTGTATAGTGTTTATTATGTTTTGGGCACTATTAACTCATTTAAAATAACTTGTGAGTGATGAGTTTTGAGACAGAGTGGGAACACGTTGCTAAAGGAATATATTATATTCTAGAAACAATCATTTCATTGTATTCTCAATCCCTAGAGAAAGTTCTTTCCCAATATATAGACTGCAAAAAAATTCGGAAATTTAAGTTTAATTGCACCCAGTAAGTAGTTTACTTTGGGATTTTGTCTTGATTCTTAAATGATTTGTTTCATATTACCTATACCCACAGAAGAAATTGGTATAATTCATAGATAAATCAATAAAAATCTTTATAATGGACTTTTACAAATAACTACTTACATAAATATTTTATTCAACACCTTTTTGAGGTACAAATTTATACTTGAGAAAAAATTCTGTGTTTACTCTATGTACCTATAAGATTTGTGACTTTACAAATCACTAAATAAAATTAGTCAACTCTTCCTTTAGGTTAAAGATAAATGTAAAGATTTTCACAGTAAATACCTTTAAAAAAAAGAAAAGGCTGTAATTTAGCCTGTATCTGTGAATATACTATGAATACATAAGCATGAAGGGATTACCTCCTCTGCTTTAAGTTTGATGACTACTTTCTGGATCCAATTATGTGTTTGGATAATTGTGTTTAGATGCTTTAACACCTAATTGATTATGCTGTTTGTTTGATCATGGTTGAAATGTAATTTTACTGCTGGTTGGTGATACTTCTAGGAATGTATTACATAGATTTGCTTCTTACAAGTGAATTACTTTCTTACACAGGTTGTCAGGAATGTTCTAGGCAGTGAAGCACATCTTTTGGGTATTATTAATTTTTTTTACAAAGAGGGAAGGTAGAGAAATAGAAGTCAGTGAGGTAATTAAAGAGCAAGACTTGAACTGAATTCAGAACATCAGCCCCTATCACTATTACAATTTTTGCAAAGATGTTTTGGCTACTGAAGCAATAAACTGAGTACTCAAACTTGTTTTATAACATGAATCCTTTCTATTAAGACAGTTTTATCTGAAATTTTAGTTTGACAAGATGTTACCAAAGCATGTGTTAATTGTCAAAGATTATGTGATAAAGAGAAGAGACTGGGAGTTAGGAATTGCTGGTTTAACAATATCAATAGCATTAATGTTGTTAATATATATCAATAGTCCAAGTCCCTAAATGTAAGTATTGCCCTTTAAGGGTAATTAAATGATGCAAGAATTTCAAGATTATATTTTAGAGAACCATTAAGAACCTGTTTTGATAAACACCAAACTAATTTATTCCATTTGGGATCATTTTGGGGGAAAGAAACTTACATATGCATATGTTTACAGTGGTTTCACATTAAGCATTGTTTTCAAAGAGATATTTGGATTTCATTTACAATGAAAATCCTGTGCTATTCATCTAAGCTCTCAGCTTCTTTCCATTTCATCTTGTTCTGTTTCCTCCAGCCACTCATCTGACTATAGTTTTATGCTTCATTTTACTGAAACTTAGGTGATTTTTCTTTCTATAATTTATTAAATTTTTCTTTTCCTTTCCTAAACCCCCACTGTAATATAAAGGAAAGGTTTGGTGGTTTGGCTCCTATTTATTATGTTTCAGGTAAGCTATGATAGAAAGATATAATAATTATAAGAAAAACTATATATTAAATAATGATGAGGATATGGGACTGAATTGAGGTTGTGGTAATAGGAATGGAGATAAGTAGATGGAATCAATAAAATTTTAGGTGATAGAACTAACATAACTTGGGAAGGCTCTATAAGGAAATAAAGTCAGACACCCTACTTTTTTTTTTATCCCCCCCCCCATTGGTTTTGGGCTTACTGTCTGCTCTCTGTGTCTGCTCATCTTCTCTTTAGGAGGCACCAGGAACCAAACCTGGGACCTCCCATGTGGGAGAGAAGCACTCAATCGCTTTAGCCACCTCTGCTCCCTGATTTGTTGTGTTTTTCATTGTGTTTCCTCTTTGTGTCATCTTGTTGCATCATCTTGTTATATCAGCTCACCTTGCCAGCCCATTGTGCCAGCTTGCTGTCTTGCTCATCTTCTCCAGGAGGCACTGGGAACCAAACCAGGGGCCTCCCATGTGGTGGTGGTTGGGGGGAGCTCAATTGTTTGAGCCACATCTGCTTTTCTCTACTTTTTTCTATTTTCTAAACTCTAACTTCTTGGGCAAATTAGTTATTCTCTGAGCTTTAGTGTTTGCAGGATAATGATAATTACCTCATAGTGTTGCTGAGATAATGAAATGAGATTGTGGATATAAAGCTATTAAAACCAGTCTGACATGTAGAATTCAATATGTAATTAATATCATTAGTACTTATTATTGGTATTATCATTTGATCATGATTATATATGTAGTGAAGGAATTAGGGAGGGTTAAAAATGACTTGTGCTAAACTGAGTGGGCAGAAAATGTTTTCTTAGGAAGAAGAGGAAAACTGAAAGAGAAGCAGGTTTAGAAAGCTCAGCTGAAATTGAGGATATGAAGTTTAAGTTGAAAACTCCACTTCTTTCAGAGACCACATTTCCATAGTACATTTTTTTAGTGAGTTTTCATTTGGATTTTTCAAGAAATGTCTAATGGAGGCATTTCTGCACTGGCTCGTAGTCATGGCAATCAATTCTCTGACTCCTCCTTAATCTTCTCTTCCTGAAAAAAGATCCCTCAGCCTCTGGATGTTGAAGCTAGCATGAGCTTCATGGCTGCCAGCAGAATTCCTGTACATGCCTCCAATTGGAGGAGAAATTTAAGCTTTTCCTTTCGGAGGCTACCTTAGCTGGTGCTCCCAGGCCTAGCAGGCCTGAATTGTACATCAAAACCTAGTCTGAATATACTTTATTTCAGGGAATTTGAAGTGGTAGAGAAGTTTTCTGTTATATTTATAAGATCTAGCATGTAAAGGATTCTTCAAATTATCCATTTTATTTAAAAAATGTATATGAGGAAATATTTATCATAACCATCAAAGTAACTGATTTTCAAGTCATCCAACATATACTGCATAGAAACCATATTCTTGCAGAGAATCTTTATATCTCACTTGTTTGTATTTGCTAATCCAAAATGTGGCATTTTTTTCACATTAAAACAAAATATTTCCTTGTTCAAGTTGCATTTTTTAAAATACAAGATTTAAATCTTTGGCTTGGAAACATGGTGGAAAGTCAAATTCTATTTAGATAAATTTACAATCTTTACCAAAACAGACACTATTTTAAGTTTTCAAAAATCTTAAGATATCTTGAAAAGACAGAGAGTGTATTGATAATACAAGTCAAGGATGAAGAAGAGAGAATTTACCCAGAAACTAAAATCACTGACAATATGAGAACAAGGATTCTGGTCTTTCCCCATCCATAAACATGCAGATAGTAGCCTTTTCTATTTCAAGTAAAATGTTTTTTGCTTTGTTCCTCAAGCAAAAAATCTTGATGCTATACTTGACTACTTATTTTCTCTCATGTTGCATATCCATTATGTGAGCAAATATGTTTGTCTTTACCTTCAACTATACTAAGAATCTTATTTCTTTCATCACCTTCGCTGCTACCACCCTGATCCTGTCCACCTTTACCTCTACTCTGGATTAGCATACTAGCTTTCTCTCTTGGTTTCTTAATTTGTATTATCCACAGCACTGCCAGAATTCTCATTTTAAAACATAAATCTTATCATATTACATATCTGCTCAGAATCTTACAATGGCTTTCCACTTACTTCAGAATAAAAGCCACAGATCTTACATTGCTGAACAAGCCCTGCGTGATCTTCACCCTCTTAGCCCCCACATTTTACCTTCTATTAGGCTCATGTCTTCTCTAGCCACACTGGTCTTCATTATTTCCTTTTGTAAACTTTATGTAAGCACTCATCTCAGGACCTTTGTAATTCTCTCTCCTCTTGGAAGACTCTTCAACCAGATATCTGCATTCTTATTCTTCATAGTATTTACTCAAGTATCACCATCTAACTGAGACCTACCCTGTGTATTCTAGGTAAAGTGCTCCTTCCACATGCAGCATAACCTATCTATCTCCCTCATCCTGATATAGTTTCTTATCCATAGAGCACAGCAAATCTTAACATGCTATACCATGTAGCTTACTTTTTTTTATTATTGTAATTTTTAGGTGTCTGTCTCCCCCAATTTGGGTAAGCCATACAAGAACATTGAACATTGTTAGTATTGTTGATCAATAACCCCAATTACCTACCAATGTGCCTAGCACATACATAGAAACCATACCTGAGTGAATGAATGGATAAGGAACAGCTATGTGAAAATCATGCATCCATTGGTATGATATTGCCTTCCAAGTATTCTATAAATCAACCAAGGACAACTTATTCACAGTGCCATACTGGTCAGAGCAAACATTCAAGCTTTTTGAGATTAAAGCCTCAAGTAAAATTGCAGGACAATCTCGGAAACTGATTAGAATAATAGGATTTAATATATAAGGTAAGTCCCATCATTCTCTGATTCAATGAATTGTATGAGCCATTACTTAGAGGCTTAAACAAATTAAACAAGATTAAAATTATCAAATTATGCATATGTCAAAATACTTTATAGCAATAAATTCAAGGTATACATTGTCATTGTGTAATGCACAATGATGCCAAGATTTTTAATATCTTTTATGCAAAGCATGACCAAGGCACAGGATAACATTTATTGACCACTTATTATGAACTAATTTATGTTATCTTCACAAAAACTGTTTGTTTTCTGCTTTTCTAATCTCCATGTTATTGATGAGAAAGTTGAGGCTGAGAGGTTTAGAGGCTTAGTCATATAGTTTAAAAGGGCCATTAAAGAAATTAAAACCTAATTTTTAGAAAAGATTCTTAAGTTTATTTTTTTTAAATTGAACTATCATATACTGTTTGCAGGACAAGGATATCACATACTTTTTAAAGTGGGTGTGAGACTTTCTCACAAATGTGTGATATAAAACATGGTAGTGGGCAGCCCTTGTATGACCCACTACTTTTCCCTGGGAAGCACAGGTACATCCTGTGCTCAGGATCAGGTGTGTCAGCCAGGCAGGGTAAGATGCAGTACCCTAGTTGACAAGAGACTGCAGGTACATTCCTTCCCCTGTTATCCTCAGCATATGTAAACATTCACCTGAGACAGTCTGACATAAAACAATTGGCTTGTTTTATGACAATGACATTCAGCTCACACCCCAGTGGTATATCTGTCCCTGGTGGGGAGGGAACGGTTCACAAACACAAGAGAGGGTTGTTGCAGCTGGGACATCTCTCTCCTTTGGCTAAGGATTGGGACCTGCTTGCTATGGGCAACTTAATGAACTGATCTTGCTGTCTCTCTTCTCTATGTGGATAAAACACCTTTTCTTTTGCTTTTGCTGGTGAACCCAACATCTGTACTGCAATAAGTTGACATTTCTTAAGGTGACTATCTTTCTGACTTACATAGGAAAGTTCTATGATCTTAGGAAATGGTAAATAAAAAATTAAGAGTCATTAATTTAAAAGGGTTATACTAAAATGACATGTATTTAAATAGCATATATATATATATATATATATATGTCTATATATATGGATATATGTGTAGGTATATATAGACAGAACTAGCAATGCCAGGTTGAATGTGTATATACAAAGCAGATGATCTTAATTAAATTTAAAGAAGTGAAGCATTTACTATACTCTTTTAATGAAATTTTAAACAAATAAAATTCCTAATTGTCATATTCCAAAAGAATATAAGAAGTTTTAATCTTCTATGCATTGTCTTTATTTACTGTACATAATATTTTGAAATAAAATCTTTCTACAAGGACTATATATCCTAATTACAGGGTGATAAATATTCATAACAACCATACTTGACTAACTGATTTCATGCAATAAATCTTATTTTACCTGTCAATAAGTCTGCTTTCATACAGGAGTTATATAACCACAAGATCAACCATTTCAGTAATTAAGCCAGAAACCAACTAAACTGGGCCATATATTATCATGAAAGTATTATTTGTATTAGTGCATTAATTGTATAAGTGGAGTTTAAAATCCTGAGTAAAACAATGGATTCATTTTATTTTTTCACTTTTTAACCACAGAATTAGCTTCCACTATTTCAAATGGAGAAGGTTTCAGTAAATTAAAGTGTGTGTATAGTAAGTCAAATTGCCCCATAATCTTATATTACACAAAAAGTTTGATTTTAAAATTTAAAACAGTAAAGGTCTTTAGAAAATCTACTATAACCCTCAGCATTACAAATGAGGAAACTAAGGCCAAAGTAAATGGCATCTTCCCATAAAGACATAGCTTGTGAAAGAACAAAGTTATGCACAGAACTCTTAACTGGAAGTTCAGTTATTTTTGCTTTGTTATCACACTGTCGGTACCCTACCATAAAGGCTTCCATCCTTTGTCCAGATCATATTTATAAATTCCAGTATAATTTTAAGAGGTGCTGTCCATTGGAGCACAGAACATGATTTACTCAGGGTCATCACAGGGCAATTCCTCCATAATCACTTGTATTCAATGGCCCTGGAATTTAATAGAGTCAATATTATTTGTAGACAATCTAGTACAGAGACTCTTGCCAATTATATTAATGGCTTTATTATGACCATAAAGTTTTTTATATCTTTCAATAATTAGCATTTGGGAGTTACCAAACGCTGCTCAGCTCCAGATGGGTAGAATCAACATAGTTTAAATATGCTCATTGTGTTTATAAATATTATTACAAATGGAAAATCATCAAAAAATCAAGAAAATGATACCTTATTCAGACATCTTTTAAAATGCAAGTCTAGTACCACTCTATCACATTAACATTTTCATATATTTTTTCATCATTTTTTATTATTTAAAGATAAAATTCTCTGCAGCTAAAACAAATGGAAAACTGATTGATAGAAACCTTGCCCAAATGCTTTATTATCTTCTTGCAATTTTATTAAATATAGTTCAACCTGTTAGGATTAAAATATGAATCAGTTAACTATAAAATGAATGAAATAGCTTCTGCTTCCTATTCTCTGTGTTTTAATCACAAAAATCATGTGTTTTTTATATCCTTTAGATTTTGAATGCTGTATGTAATATCAAATGTGAGTGTGATAGATAAGTATATATGGAACTAATATGCTTACAATTCATTTTGAAATATGAGAAACTGATCTCATATTTCACTGATCAACATTTAAAAGCATTCTTTAATCAAAAGGACTATACTAAAAATACCTCAAATTTAAACTATTTCAGAAGTTTTAATATCAAAAATATTAATAATCATAAAAGTAAGGAAAACCATGTTAAGATTTAGATTGTATATTTTATTCACTTATTTTTAATATGTTTTATATGTTATTACTTCAATTTAACAATGTAAAAGGCATTATATGTATTATTTAAAAATTAAATGTATATTCATAAAATTATTTAGTAAAAAAATAATTTTGATCTATTTCCTAAATTTTATACTTAGAAATAAGTTTAAGCAGCAAAATATCAAGGTGTCTAATCTGTTCTTATATTCTCACACGTATTTTTTTTTCAAAAAGAACAATTTTTTTTCTAAGTACAAACTACCCAAATAAAGTTAAATTAAGATCATTCAGAAAAGTACCTGACCCAAAACAAAAAATATATACTGTGGAATAAGCCTGTAGAATCGCATGTTCAGAATTCAAGTCCACTTAAACTACATAAGGTGAATCAATGCGAAATGATAATATGTCCTTAATCCATTTTCAATGTACATATTCAATCTTCTTTCTCACCTTAATGTATCTTCCTAGTGTATCTTCTTCATCTATACCATGTTTTAGGAATTATTACTAGGATAGTATTCCCAATTCCAATTCCTTTACCCTATATTCACTGTGCTCTAATTAGTCTCTTGGATTTTATTCACTTTGAAAAACCAAGGGTCCACAGCTAAAAGTTGCTTTTGGTCTCTTCTTATACCTGTAATTAAACTATAAGCCCCTTGAAGTGAGTAATTTGAGTTATTCTCCCCCCTGTCTCTCCTCTCTCCTTCTCACCGGATATACAAAAGTGTACAGAATATTTGCTCAGGAACTGAACTGAATGAATGTATGTCTTTTTCAAATATTTAAGCAATCTAAGAACTTAACCAATTGATTGAATTAATTGGTAATTATCAATCATTTTATTACTATTTTCATTCTGTTAGTTTGTGGGTGACCTTTTGCTCCACAATGAATAAATTTGAAAAGTGTGTCTTGTGTTAATTTATATATTGGCATATGTTAGGTAACCTTAATGGATACCAAAGTTGTGAAAGGATGTGGTATTTTATTATGGTTTTAGAGGTAAGGTGGGAATCTATAAACAGAGAAAGTGGCTCTCCAAAATACTAATAAGAAACAATAATGAAGGTGATATGTAGGAAAAGAAGAAAAGTAGAAATGAGAAATAAAGAAACACTATGATTCCCCTGTCATGCCTGACACTAATTACTGGCTATAAAGTTGGATGATAAAAAGGTGAGAAAAGGGTTGAATTATTGGGTCATTTTTCACATCTAATTAATAACCAAATTAACCTGGTCAAACACAGAAATAATTCAGAGAGTGCTTTTTTTCCCCAACCCATTACCCAGGGTCAAACCTTATATTACTGAAATATACCTCCCACATTCTATCTGTATTGCTTTTCCCCAAGTTCTATTTTTTAATTAACATACATCACTCTAAATGAGGGACCTATGAGGAAATGAAAGATAATAATAAATCTTCAATAGTGGACCATAGAAGAATAATTACCTCGCATTTTCTACTTATGCATTCATTTCTAAAAATGTTACTGCAAAGTTAATAAGGACCAACATACTTGTGGATCACTGAACAGTTACCCATTTCAGTGAGGCAGTATAATTACCATGTATTTGAGAAAATGAACTTTCAAAGTTATTAACTTTAACTTGTCTCTTGGCACTTGAAGCTCACCTTTGTAAATGGAATTATTTTCTCCAGCCTTGCTTTCTGTTTGAGGTTCATTTTACCATCTTCTAGACTCTTCACAGAGATGCTAAATTATATGAAAACCTTAATTTACAACTTAGAGCTTGGCTTATCATGCTTTCAGTTCATGCCCATTAGTGAAAACAGCAGCAATTCTAGGTTCTTATCGCACTTGTGGAGTTAAGTAAATGAGTCACAGAGAATTGGACAGACCAAAATTTTTAGAAAAAATTGATTGATCCTTTAATAAATCCAAACTTAGAGTAACTTAGGACATTGATCAGTTTAAGTAACACCACTGATGACCATAAATAACAACCTGAAAAAAATCTCATCTATTCATGAGTCATTTTACCCAACATTATATTATATTATGTGCAAATTGTTGCTAGTCTGAGCAAAAGGATAATATGGGGAAAAAAAAAAAAAAAAAACGCAAAAAGCCAGGAGGTTTAGTGTTGGAAGAATATAATTATTTCCTGGTGTGCTACTTAATCATTTACTTTTGAATAAGCATTAATCTTTCTGAACCTCAATTTTCTTGTTAAAAATTTGAATGAAAAGATCTGTTCTTCATTTTTCTTCATGAGTATCATTTAGACCCAGTGGAATAATGTAAGTCAAAGTGTTTTTAAAATTGTCAATACCATTCCTCTCTCTCTCTTTTTGCTATTATAAGAATATAATACCTATTTGTACCTGCGACTCTTTGTGCCTCTACCCTCATCAGCAAACATGCTCTTAATTTGCCCATGTGCCTCTAGTCTATCTTTTTCTATATTCTGTTCACAGTTTATTTCTCTCAAATTTCTGATTGTGTCAGTCTTCTGCTAAAGCAGTTTAAGTGGATCACCATTTGCCAGTTAATTATCTTTCATAACTATGTCATTTCCTAATTCATATAATAAGTCATTTCTCCAGGCAAAATTCTTCACACCATAGATGTGTCTAGCAGTAATTGTTCATATATAGTGCTTCTTCCAACTCATCCAGTATACATACATACATATTGGAAAGCTTTTTCTCCCACCTCTCCAGTTGTTAAAACCCCACCCATTAGCCAGAAAAATAACTCAAAATCTACCTCTTCAATGAAACCTTACTTTAATATTAGAAATGATTGCTAAGACATCTAAGTTCCCATAGTGCTTCTTGCCTGAACTGCTTTTTCTCATTTTTCTTATATTTACTTTTATTCATTCATTCATTCATGTGATCTTTCAATAATTGTTTTCTGGACACACATTTTGTGCCAGACAATATTCTAAATGCTGCACATAACAACAATAATGAAAAAAACCTAATCCTCAGGAACTTATGTTCCAGTGGGAGAGGGAGGTAGAAAGGGAAGACAGACAAGTTATATTTATGGCATGTCTGAATTGATATGGGCTGTGGAGAAAATAAAAAAGAAAGCAAGGGAGTGTGATAGGATGTGCATGTGTGTGGAAGTGGGGTCTGTTTTACTACTCATAGAACTGTAAAGGTTGGAAAGGTTGGAAAATAAGGGATTTCCCAGGGATCCCTAGGCTTATGTTCCAGCCCAACATAAGTATTGTGACATGACATAACTAGCTCAAGTGAGGCCCTAGTAATTTCCACTCTCATATCCTCCAAACACCTTGTGAGTATGTGTGTGTATGTATACATGTGTGTGTGATGTGTTCATTGCCTACATCTCCAACACAGCACTCAGTCTGAGAAATAATCAAGCTCAGTATCTCAATGCATAACTTCTTTACCAGTTTCTTTTCTCTTTCATTTATTTCTCCCGACCCTGGGGAATTTTTCTCATCTCTGGGATAGGAGCAATAAACCTCATTCTTCTTCTAGGCTTGAATCCATTCAAGAGATAGGTTTTTGAGATTTATAAACCATGTGGTTTCTTTGTATTACTATTTTTTGCTATCACACCATTTCTCTTAGCCATTTAAGCTCAGAATTCCCTTGTAAGCTGTAAGAGGGAAAAGGTAAATGAGTTTTAAAAAAATCTGAAAACTAACAGGAAAATGAATATGAATTAATACTTTAAAATGCAGTTAATTTGTACTGATGTAGATTATAGTATTGAAAGATCCACACTGGTACTAACTTTAGAGATACGATAGATTATCTCTGGTTTTTCTTATTGTTAAAACAAACAAACAAATAATTAGTATAATGCTTAAAACCTGTAAACTGGATTTTGATTGTAGTTGCTAATAAAAACAAGTAGAAATAAGAATAGGTGAAGTTAATAGGTAATATAAAAATAATATTCCCCTTTATAAACCAGCTGCTACTCACTATATTGTGTTACCATCAACTCTATCCATTTCCATACTTTTACAATCAAGTTAATTAAAACTTCTACATATATTAAGCTCAGTAGTCTTTCTCAGCCCTCCTCTTATCTCCTAATAATCTATACTCTAGGTTTTAACTCCATGCGTTTATTTTTTGTATTTAGTCCATATTAATGAGACTATGTGATATTTGTCTTTTTGTGTCTGTCTGACTTACTTCACTAAGCATGATGTCTTTAAGATTCATCCATGTTATCATGTGTCCCACATGATTTTCATTTCTTCTTACTGCAGCATACATGTTCCATTGTATGTATACACCACATTTTGTTCATGCATTCATTGGTTGATGGAAACTTGGGTTGTTTCCATCTTTTGGCAGTTGTGAATAATGTTACTATGAACATCGGTGTGCAGATGTCTGTTTGTGTCACAGTTTTCAGTTGGTCTGGATATATTCCTAGTAGAAAACTTGCTGGATCATATGGCAGTTCTATAATTAGCTTCCTGAGGAATCACCAAACTGTCTTCCACAGAGGCTGCACCATTTTATAATGCCACCAACAGTGAAGGAGTGTTTCTGTTTGTACGGGAATTCTATGCATGTGCATGATTGTCTTGTAAGTTCACAACTTGTGTAATAAAAATATATTTAAAAAATAAAAATAATTGTATGGATTGGGGGGAAATACACCAAAAGTAAAATATAGACTATAGTTAGTAGTAATAATTTGATGATATTCTTTCAAAATTTGTAACAAGTGTTTCATAACAGTGCAAGGTATTTGTGTTGGGATGATGTATGGGACCCTTGTATAATGTTATACATGTTTGTCTTGTAAGTTCACAACTTTTACTGTACACTTATTGTTTATGTATGTTTACGTATGAATGTTATACTCCAATAAAATTTGAAAAAACAAACATAGGGTTGTTCAACATAATAAACCCTACTGTTAACAGACAAAAAATATTACCCCGAATTCTTGTTTATCTATTGCCTCAAATTTATTTTTCAAACAACAAAATTGATAACTTTTTATCTTAATTTTCTTTTATTGCTCATCTAAGAGATGGTATGTATTAAAGTTTATGTAGAATCTACTATGTGTTCCTGCTAGGTTGATGTTTAACATTGTTACATATGTTAATGTTATAACTCTCAAGATTTTGGCTGTCAGAAAAATCAAGTTATACTTGGAATTCTAGTCTAGAAGTTACCCTTTCTCTTCCAAGTAGGATGGAATAAAGCACTGTCATCACTAGAATGCAAAAGATTGGGACATCAAAAAAGAGAACACAGAAAGGTTTTAATTGAAAGGGGTAGACAGAACAGGACTGTGACACAGAGTTTCATGTGGGGCAAAGAATTCACTCAGGAAATATTGAGTGTGTCTGCTATGCCAAGTATTGTGAATGAGACTTTTATATTAAGTATATTTTTTATTCACAAACAACTTCTTTGAGTAGAATATCAAATCATCTCAATTTACAAATGGTGATATGCAGTCTCAGCAAGTTCAAATGAATTGAATCACATAGTAAATGGTAAATGAGGATCTTTTCTAAAATTCAGCCTTTATTTTAATTTTCTATCTAAAGTCAACCTACTTCCTACACTACAGCTGTTGGATAACATTTGACAGATAAGTTACAAAATTATTACTAAATGCACACTATACATAAGCTTTTATGGACTGAAAGATAGCAAGAACACATTTAGGGAATATTTTCTACTAAGAACATGATAAACCATTTTAAAAGCCTCCATTTTATCAACATTAATAGAGTCATCTTTATTATATAGGAATGAATGATACTTGGTAAAGTTAACTTATGTAGCAAACATTTTTGAACAGTCTTCTGCAAAAGAAAGAAAAACAGACTTTATAAATATATTACTTAAATATTTTGAGAGTGGTATGTATGTGGACCTGGGTGTCTGTACAAACAATGGGGAAAAACAAGACCAAACATGTCTGATCCCATCATTAAATATGCTATCTAAAATATTAGAATGAAGTAATATTAATTGATGAGGAGGTGACATTAAACATTGGAGTTTCATTAAAGCACTAGTTTTCAAAGGTGACAAATTAATTTTGTCAATTCATTCTCATAGTACCATAGAAATGAATTAGGAGCAATAATTTTGTCACTGTTGTGCAATAATGAAACATTTACTGAAATGTACCATTCTTAGACAATTTTTCCTAACAATTTATTAGTTAGACTCTTCAAAACTGAACATACCTATTTCTTGAATTAAAGTTAAGTAATGAGTTCTACATCCACGATAATTGTGCCTGCCAGTTCTGATACATGAGTTTCTTCTTTCCAATATATTATGCTGTTTGTATTAACTGTAATTTGTAATCTAGGACTTTGCCCATGGTGTCCACTTAAAATCTTGTTAAACAATGTGTGAAAAAAGATATTGAGTAAGACTCCTTTGGCTTTGGGTTTGACTGAAGTTCTGTTACAGAAGACATGAAGATAGAGTGAGATAGGGTGTAAAAGAACCCTACTGCCACCAGCACCAGACACGTTTACAAAGGGTTTGCATTAAGATCTGATCTATAATGCTCAGATCCACCAGCTACATCAAGGACATCAAAGGTGTAAGAGGAATTTGTAAAGAGATTGGTGGAAAGATGACTTTGGCAAAGAGCATGATGCTGTTCTCAGAGTCTACATGTCAAACAATAGGATCCTCAACAGTGTTTACCTCTATTGAAATTGAATCATGCCCCCCATAAAGATATATTCCAGTTCCAACCCCCATTTCTGGGGATGTGAACCCATTTGTAAATAGGACCTTTGAAGATGTTATTAGTCAAGGTGTGGCCAAACTGAATGGGTGTGGGGGGCTTAATCCAATATGGCTGAAGGCCTTGTAAACAGGAAATTCAGATGCAGATAGTAAGTGGAAGCCAGAGAAGGAGATACATATTATCACACGATGGAGTCAGAGATGCATTTATAAGCCAAGAAACACCAAAGATTGCTGGCAAGCCAGCACCAGATTGCTACAGGCACCAGAAGAAAGCACAGACTGTGGATGCCTTGATGTTGGACTTTTAGCCTCCAAAACTCTAAGACAATAAGTTCCTGTTGTTTAAGCCCATCAGTGTGTGGTATTTGCATAGAATTCCTGGCAAAATAAGACAACCTTACTCACTTCAGGCCTGGTAAAGGAAGTTTCTGTGAAACCAGTGAGAACTTTGGAAAGTATCTCTTGCATTTTGGAAAGAGAGACCTCTGAATCATACCTGAGAAAGCTACAGCAGCGTGTGAAGTCTTTACTAATTCTGAGCCATGAAATACTGTAGGCAAGATAAGAGGTGGCAAACTAGTCTATTGGAGCTGCTGTTTTGAGATCAATCTCCCCTCCCAAGTATTTCAGGAGAACAAGTGATATGAGTCTTTCTTGTGGTAGGAAAGGTCCAAGCACTGAATCCTCTTAAGATTAGCCCAAGAAGCCAACTGAAAATGAGTGAAGAGGTCAGCAGAGAGTCTGGACATACAGCAGACATCCAAGGACTGAGGAAGGAGCTGGGAGTCCCAAGAAGACACCTAGTGGGAGAAGCATCCTCCTGGGTCAAGGAAATTGCCAGAAAAAGGGTCCATCAGAGTACCTCTCAAGTGCTTTAGACAATGATTTATGTTTAACTGTCCCAGGCCTTGAAAACACAAAGCATTTACCTCTCTTCTAGGCACCTCAAACTTCAGCTCATCTTCAGAGATCAAACAGTACCTGGGCAGCCCAATTATAAGCTTTGACTATTCTGCTCTCTTTACTAAAGAGAACAGATACCTAGTAAAATGTTTGTTTCACTCTTACTAAATATCCTGGCATCAAATCTCTTCACCTTTCTTTTTTACATTATATTTGTTTGGATTACCTGTTCCATGAGAATTGAAGTGGGCATGTTCATACATGAAACAATGTTTAAAGAAATGAGATTGAGACATCAAATATACATTTTTTAGTTTCAGTGAAAAAATTGTTAGAATGATTTAGAAGGTCTCAGTTACTTAAAGAACAAACTTTTAAATTCTTTTTTTACTTATGGAATAAAAGAAAATTGATATATCCCCTAAAGAAATATAAACTCATACAAATGCATGCAAAAAGTGTTTTGTAGACTACTCCATGTTTCAATGCTAAGATATTTTCTGGAAAAAATTACTTAGACAACTCTTTTTAAGATAGAAAATAAATTTCCACAAATGGGAGCCATATTATGCTCTCTTTTCATATAGTTACATACATCATTGCTAAAAAGCAGTGTCCTCTGTAAGACGTGCAGGGATTGTGCAAGCCATATTGATCTTTCTCATAACTAATTTTGTACTTTTAAAAATAATATTTATGAATTATTTTTGCATTACTTGTCCAGTATATTCTTCTGATTTTGGATTCCTGATTTATTTGTAGAATAGCAGAGAGTCTGCATAATTAAAATATTTTAGATTTTTGAAAGAACAGGTAGTTTTGCACTTAGACAGTTTCAAAAAGATATTTCTATTCCTTTATAGTTGGGCAATTTTCTAGTAAATATTTTGATAAAAATACTCAACTTGATGAGTAGGGACTATATGACAAGATTGGCTAAAGATAAGAATGGTTTTTTGATATAAAAAAGTTATATTCAGGATAGGAAAAGAGGAGAGTGAATTGATATAGAGATATTAACTGTTAATACTTTTTTATTTTTAAAATCAATATAATTGTACATGCAGTTCTGTCACAACTAATAGGAGATAGTGGGTTTGAATATGCATATGTGTGGAGTCTGGGAGGCCTGGATTTTAAAGCCATTCATTTTAGCTTTCCAATCCCAGCCCTGTCTTTTATTAGACATGTATTTTTGGGAAAGTATATCTTTTAGTCCATGAAATGAAGATAATAATATTATTATATAGTAAACAGTTATTTACTGTAGTGTTTGGAATATAACAGCAATAAAAAATATTTGTCTCCCAGTTTCCCCTTCTCCTTCCATTCTACCATTTAGATGCAGTCACCTAATATATTGTAGGAATCTTTTCCTGCACCCACACTTCTTAGCAACAATCTTATTCAGAATTATTTACATTCATGTGATAAATATCAATATTTCTAACACAGTTGATCAAACTAACCTTTGTTTTCTTGCAGCCTTGATATAATAACACTACCTATACAGTCATATCTCAGAGATATGGTAGGTTCAGTTCCAGACGACCTAAATAAAGTGAATAGTGCAATAAAGCAAGTCACACATATGTTTTGGTTTTCCAGTGCATATAAAAGTTACATTTACACTACACTGTAGTCAATTAAGTGTGCAATAGCATTATATCTAAAAAATCCTATATATATATACCTTAAATAAAAAATACTTTGCTAAAAAATGTTAACTATTATCTGAGACTTCAGTGAATCAAAAACTCTTTGTTAGTAGAGGGACTTGCCTTGATATTGATGGCTGCTGAATGAACAAGGTGGTGGTTGCTGAAAGTTTGGGTAACTGTGGAAGCTTCTTAAAATAAGACAGCAATGAAGTTTGCCACATTGATGGACACTTCCTGTCACAAAAGATTTCTCTGTAACATGCGATGCCGTTTGGTAGCATTTTACCTACAGGAGAACTTCTTTCAAAATTGGAGTCAATCCTCTCAAAACCTGCCACTGCTATACCAACTAAATTTATTTACTATTTTAAATACTTTGTTGTCATTTCAACAATGTTCACAGCATCTTCACCAGGAGTAGATTCCATTTCAAGAAACCACTTTCCTTGCTCATCCATAAGAAGCAAATCTTTATCCATTAAAGTTTTATCACGAGATTGCAGCAATTCAGTCACATATTCAGGCTCCACTTATAATTGTAGTGCTCTGCTCTTGCCACTTCCACCACATCCGCAGTTTCTTCCTCCACTGAAGTTTTGACTCTGTCAAGATCAGTCATGAGGGTTGGAAGTAACATCTTCCAAACTCCTGTTAATATTGACATTCTGACTTCCTCCCAAGAATCATGAATATTATTAATGGCATCTAGAATAGTGAATCCTTTCCAGGAAGTTTTCTATTTACTTTGACCACATCCATCAGAATAATCACTGTCTATAGCAGCTACTGACTTGAAAGTCAAAATGGATGTTTTGAGAGCAGGCATAAAAACAATATTAATTTCATTGTATATTTTCCTTCAGAGCTCTTGGGTTACCAGGTGAATTTTAAATGAGCAGCATTATTTGAAAGGAATCTTTTTTTCTGAGCAGTAGGTTCAACAGTGGGATTATAATATTCAGTAAACCATTGTAAACAGATGTGCTGTCATCCAGGCTTAGCTGTTCCTTTTATAGATCATAGGCAGAGTAGGTTTAGTATAATTTTTAAGGGTCTTGGGGTTTTTAGAATGGTAAATAAGTGTTGTTTTCCACTGAAAGTTTTATCAACTGCATTATCCTCTGGCAAAGAGCCAGCCTGTCCTTTGAAGTTTTGAGGACAAGAATTGACTTCTCTCTAGCTACCAAAGTCCTAGATAGAATCTTCTTCCAATAGAAAGCTGTTTCATCTACATAGAAAATCTGTTGTTTAGTATAACCAACTTCATCAATTATCTCAGCTAGATCTTCTGGATAACTTGCTACAGCTTCTACATCAGCATTTGCTGCTTCACCTTGCACTTGGATGTTATGGAGATGGCTTCTTTCCTTAAATGCCATGAACCAACCTCTACTAGCTTCCAAGGTTTCTTCTGCTGCTTCCTCACCTCTCTCAGCCTTCGTAGAATTGAAGAGAGTTAGGGCCTTACTCTGGATTAGGTTTTGACTTAAGAAAATGTTGTGGCTGGTTTGATCTTCTATCCAGACCACTAACAGTTTTCTTATCTCCAATAAGGCTGTTTCACTTTCTTATCAAATTTTTGTGTACACTGGAGGAGCAGTTTTAATTTCCTTCAGGAACTTGCCATTTGCATTCACAGCTTGGCTAACTGGTGCAAGAGACATAGCTTTCAGCCTATCTTAGTTTTTGATATGGCTTCCTCACTAGGACTAATTATTTCTAGAATTTTATTTCAAGTGAGAGACTTGTGACTTTTCCTTTCACTTGAATACTTAGAACCATTGTAGGGCTATTAATTGGCCTAATTTTAATATTGTTGTTTCTCAGGGAATAGGGAGGACTGTGGAGAGCAACAGAGATGGAGGAACAGTTGGTGTGTGTTACAGCCAGAACACATAGAACAGTTATTGTGTTTGCTGTTTTTTATGGGCGTGGTTTGTGGTGCCCCCAAACAATTACAACAGTAACATCAAAGATCACTGAACACAGATCACCATAACAAATATAATAGTAATGAAAAGGTTTGAAATATTGAGAGAATTACCAAAATGTTACACAGAGACATGAAGGGAGCACATGCTGTACAAATGTATCAAAAAAATAAAAATAAAAATCTAATGCATTTTATATCAAAAGGAATGATAAAACACAAAACTTTCTGATGAAGTGTAAATATATACATGTGGGTCTTTCTAAAAGGACTGATATAACTGCATGAAGATTGCCCTTTGATTTTCAGGCACTTGACTAGAAAACTTAGCATTCATTGTAGCTGTACTCCTTTACTTCTTAGATTTATGTATTTTGTGATGCTCTGGGGAGCTCCTTATATATTCATACATCTATTACAGATGGAATGTAAAAATTTTGGTATCACTGAAATAGGCAATTAAGATATAATAAACTTCAAAATTTAAAAATACCCTTAGATTTGCAAACGGATGTGGCTCAAGCAGTTGAGTGCCCTCTTCCCACATGGGAGGTCCCAGGTTCAGTTCCCCATGCCTCCTAAAGAAGACAAACATACAATGAGCAGACAACGAGCAGACATTGAGCAAAAACAATGAGCAGACAATGAGCAAAACAATGAACAGCCAGAAAGCATAAAAAAGAAAGAAAAAGCAGAGAGCAGATATTACTCAAGCATTGAGCACCTGCCTCCCACATGGGAGGTCCTGGGTTCAATCCTCAAAGCCTCCTAAGGAAAAAAAAAAAAAAAAAAAAAAAACAGACAATGAGCAAAAACAACAAGCAGACAACATATAAACAAAAAGCAAAAACAATGAGCAAAGACAAGAGAGCCATCTCTGGGAGATAAGGGGAGAAGATACACTCTTAGACTGGATTAGAAATTGTTGATCAATGTGATCTAAAGGCAACATGATCACAGTCTAAGTGAAATAAATTTTGCTAATTATTATTAAACCAAACATTGAGTTTCATAATTTTTGGCAAATTCTTCCAAATATCTGAGGTCTCTAAGTGCCACTTGTCATAATAATTCTGTTCTAACAGAAGTAATAAAGCAAAATTCCTGTTACTAAAATAATCTATACTGATTTTACTTATCCAAACAATATTCCTCTCATCATAAGCAAGTTCTTTACAAAGTATTCTGACTATAAAGGATTCCAGTATTTTTTTCTAAGATATCATAAAATAATAGATTCCAAGCATCATTCTATTTAAGAGATCATTTTCCTTTGCTTCTTCCCTAAACAAAGTCAAAGGGGTTTTATATTGGCCAGGTGTTTTAGTTTCTTAGCTGCTAAAACAAATGTCATATAATGAGTTTGCTTAATAACAGGAATTTATTGACTCATTGTTTCAAAGGCTTACATGTTTACTTCCACCCGGGGTTGGTATCTTCTGGCTGGTTGGCAATTGTTGAGATTCCTTGCAATGTACATGGCAGGGTCTTCTCTTTTCTTTTATGGTTTTCATTGATTTCCAGCTTCTGGCTGCTCACCATAGTTTCTCTTTCCATGTCCATGTTATTTTTCCTTTACTTCATCCCTTCTCTTTCCCTTTCAGGCACAGCCTCTGTTCATACAAATTTTACAAAAAACTTGTTAGCTTTGCAAGCAGTTCTAGAGAGTCCAAACCATCAGACTATAGAATTTTCCACAGATCTTTCCTGGATAACTGCATTTACAATTCTGACTTCCACTGATATATCTGACTGCACCTATGTGCAGTTTAACACTTAACTTAACTTAACACTTAAAAGTGTTCAGCTCCATATTCAGCTCACATGAGGCCCAGTTCTCTGGGGACTCACTTCCCAAAAGCTCAAGGAAGTCCATGATAGAGCTGTTTCTGGCCAAAGTCTCAGAGCACATTATCTAGATAGCCTGAGAATTTTCCAAACCATCATTTTCTGGTTTCTTTGTGCTGAAGAGTTTAGTTCTCAGCTTATTCCTTTCCTCTCACATTTTACAAGGGGAAGTATAGCTTCACCTTCCATGCTTAGCTTGGAAATCTTCTCAGCTTAATATCCAAGTTTATTGCTTACAAGTTCCATTTCCAATCTGATATCAGAACACAATTTTGCCAAGTTCTCTGACCCTTAATAACAAGGATAGCCTTTGTTCCAATTTCCTTCCTTAGAAGGTCATCATTTCCTTCCTAGACCTCGTTAGAAGTACCTTTAACATCTACATGTCCAGCAATTGTCTCTTCAAAGCAATCTAGGAGTTTTCTATCAATTGCCTCACAATTCTTTCAGCCTTTATCTATTTCCCAATCCCAACGCTGTTTTCACATTTTTTTAGGTATTTGCATTATCAGGACCCCACTTTCCAGCACCAAACACTATATTAGTTTCCTGGCTGCCAAAACAAATACCACACAATGGCTTGGCTTAACCAATGAAAATTTATTGGCTTATGGTTTTGAGGCTAGGAGAAGTCCAAAATTGATGTGTCAGCAAGGTGATACTTTCCCCCAAAAAACAATGGTGTTCTGGGGCTGGCTGCTGGCTTTTTCATAGTATGGCAATGTACATGCTAGCACCTTTTCTCTTCCTACTTTTTGTTGCTTACAGCTTCTTTCTGCTCCCCATGTCATTTCTTTCTGTGTCCAATTTCCTTTTTATATAAGGACTTCAGCCATATTAGATTAAGGCTCATCTTTATTCAGTTTGGCCATACCTTAACTAACAACATCTTCAGAGGTCCTGTTTAGTAATGGGTTCACACTCACAGGACCAGGGGTTGGGACCTGAACATGCCTTTTGAGGGGGACATGATTCAATCCCCAACTCCAAGGTGCAGTTTAGGTTTACTTAAGTAATATTATCTTTATACTAAAGATGTTATTATTTGTTTTTACATAATGAATAAGTAACAAATTAAATGCCTTTAGCAGAAATAAAAAAAAGAAAAAGCAATTTTAAAATCTAAAATTTAAGAAAATAATCCATTCAATAATCAATTTTGTGCAATAAGCACTTTTTTATTTCTATTGTATATTTAAATTTTATTTTATCACATAAAATATATTTAATGTTCATATACCTTCAGTATAAAAAAGCTTACAGTTGAGAGAATTAGTAATATGGGTGGATTTCTATGAAAAAGAAAAAAACTTATTTAACTCTTTTCAACTTAGAGTTAGCACTGGAGGCACAGAATGATTAAATTAATATTTTTAATGAAACATGTTTGCTGTGCAATTTAGTAAGGCAAATAAAATATCTGTGTAACTTCTTAATTAGAAACATTCAATTGTCTGCAATTTTTTATTGTAATTACAGACCACTCACAACTTTTTATTAAAGATAAGGCTCTAGGAACCTTTATCATTTACCAGTTTTTAAGTCTAATACTCCACACATAGTAGTTATTTGAACAGTATTCAATAAGTTCTGATTGCTCTTCCTTGATAAATGTCATTTCATATTATTTCAAGTCATAATTGGCATTCTGTAGCCAAGACAGTTTAATCATAGACAATCCCTTAGGAATAAATGATATATTTTTTCTTTATCAATTTAACCATACATAGGACACTAATTAAACACAGCACTAAATATTATTTTCTATTTATAAAAACACTTTTGTTACCAAACCACAATAGATGAATAGGGTTTGAACTTGGAATTCACATTACTCTGATGCTACCATTTTAACTACACAGCAAAAGCCAAGTGTTTTATTCTATATTGTCATTTATCTCACATACCCACTTTAGATGTAATCATAGTTTTCTCTTTCCCCTCAATTTTCTGTCTCAATATTTGCGTTAAATTTACACCCCAATCCATGTTATTTTGGCTTCTTGTTTCATCACATTATTGATAAAGAAATTTCCAACCACTCGTGAATAAATTCCAACAACCAATTCCAATGAAAAACTTTAAGTCTTAGGTAGAATGTTTTTCCACATTTAACACTTCTTATTATACATCCCTTAACACTGAGTGTGATTCCTATCACACATTGCATAGCAGGCAAGGAGGAGGTGATCTGAGGCTGGGAACAAGGGGAACCAAGGTGAGCATGAGTCAGAGGACCAAGCCAAACTGACCATCTCCCTAGACTACGCTTATGGTGTCAATGGGCACCTGGGCATCATTCCATCAAATACCACTCTGGTCTTTGACTTGGAGCTTCTAAAACTGGAATGATAGGAATGGCCTCCTCCCTTTACTCCCTGTACTTGGATCTGCCACAGAGGGATCTGGTGCATTCAGACACGAGGACATGTATCCATGTGGAGCTTTTCCTGATGTTCTGCTAAACTTTTTGTGTAAACATCTGCCCGGACTGGAAAAAATAAAAAAGGGGATTCTTGGCAGGAGGGCCCTCCAGTTATTGTACCAAACACTTGGATGAGCATAATTGTGGGCTGCAGGAGCTGTTTGTCTTGAGGTCTGATGGCCTTCATGAGACTAAGTAAGATTGGGGCAGTTGCTGCATTGCCCTGCTTCTTGGATGATTTCTGTGGCCTAGAAAATGTCTTTTTGGCTAGAGCCAGCCCACAGGGAAGCCAGCACCTTCTGAAGGCCTGCAGCTCACACATGTGGCTAAAATGTTATGGGGACTACTCACTTTGTGTCAGGCTGGGACGCTCAGAGTCCGGTGGTCCAACCTGGCTAATAACTGGGAGAAGGGAAACTGATGTATGAGACAGATAACTGGGTTTGTAGAGGGTAGGGTTAGCCTAGTCCCCTAACATCACTCCTCTGAGCTGTAAAGCTTTCCTTTTGAAGGGTCTCCTTGGGGTGGGCAGGAGCCAGGAGCCTGCAGTAGGGCATGGCCTGTGCCCCTTCTCCTGTGTGGCAAGGGGGCCCCCCAGCCTGGGAGCTTTCTCTTCAGATGGTGTTGGGCCCCACTGGCCTGGTCACAGGGCCCTCAGTTGAGGATAGCGCCTCCATGCCCCACATTTTTTCCCCTTCTTCTGGATCTATTACTATTTTGCACTCTTAATATGTGCCAATAAAAATCGTCTACAATGAAAATAAATAAATAAATAAATAAACCCCAGAAAACAAACAAACAAAAAAACAAATGCTTTTAAAGCTTACATGTTGCTAATAAATTATTTGGACAAATTATGCAAGTAGCTATGTAACAAGATTGCCTTATAAAATTGCCAACCTCTTAGACCCTAGTATGTGGAATAATTTAGCATGGTAAAAGTGAACACTTACCAATAGGCCAGTGTGACACTTGCATGGTCAAAGCATAATCTGAGAAATCTAATTTTTCGATGTTATATATTTTTTCAGAAATATATTTTGACATTAAAATTGCACGTTAATTTATAATAACAATATTAACTTCATTTTTAATAAAAATTTTTGGAAGAAAAATAATTGATCAATTTTCTATCTGAATCATCAGTTTTGAAAAGGTATTCAAAGACTATTTGCCATAATGAATATAATAACTAAGGATGCAGAATTCATTTTAGTGGTATTATTAGTGTTCCTAATAAAACTTTATCTTTCAGTTTGCCCAAGATATTTAAGAAAGAATAAACTTATCAAATATGAATATGCACTTTTTCATCATTTAATGTTCGGCAATGAATGCATTTAATATCTGTGATTAAAATGCATGAATTCCTTTATGATTAAATCATTCTTGGTAATGGCTAAGTTCAAATTTTAATTATTTTAACTACTTACTTAAAACACTGAGTTTCTATTTTATATGCTGATGCTTCTCCAGATTTTAAGCGGAGGTGGGGGGGGGCGGGCAGAATTCAAAATGTGTAACTGGTCAGAGGGACTTTGGCTCCATCTTGTGGTTCAATAATAATGGTGCTGGAATGTTTTGCTTTCACGATTGAACTACACTCCACAATTAAATCAACAATATATCGTTCTTCCTTTTCGTTTTTAAATATAATCAAACGTTGGGAAATTTAGCCATGAATAGGTACTTTTTGGGGAAATGGAAGTTAATTCGAGAGAAGTAATATATCGATATACAGTAATTATTTTAAAGGATTTGTTAAGTAGATGTTATACTAAAGTAGGAATTGAATCCTAAGAATTTCTTAGTGAATAAAAGCTCTCATTACAGGCCTCTAGATATGTTTGGAGATGTAATAACTGATATTTCATAACATGATTTTCTGCACAAAATATTCAGATTTCTGAATGTGCATAATATGCCATCATTGGTTGTAAATAGAACGTACATTTCTAGTTTAATAATTTTGAAAGTGGTTTATGAAAAAATCTGATCAGTCTTTTCCAACACAATTTATGGTCATGGATATACTGAATGCCATAAAGAATACTATCTTCAACCTCAGAAGATATTTTTCAGAGATTCAGTTTGAAAATTGGTAAATTTCAACTCGTGAAATAAAAGTACTAGAAACATTTTTAAAAGCAAAGTCTTTCTTTTATAGTTTTGAAGGGGATAGAAAATAAGTTACTACAGCACAAACATTGTTTTTCAAATCTGTTCAAAGACTGTACTGACAATTAATTAATATATTTTTCTTTTGTGTTTGAAGTTGACAATTTCATAAAAATTTATAGGATATATCAATCAATCTCACAAACCAAAAAGAGGTTTAAATTAATAAGTATTCTCATCTAAGTTTATAAGGCAATTAGTATGATATGTATTTGAACAAAATATTGACTTATGATGTTGCATGGTGCCTTACTAATTTACAGCTGAGAAGACTAAAACTCAAATGAGAAAATATATTTGAATTCATAATTTCCATGGCAACGTAGCAAATTTGTAAATATCTTTCAATTAGCATGCAAGATAGCTTTCTCTAAGAAACCATGCTATATTCATTTTTCCTTTTTTGCATTCCTAATGAAATTCTATCTCCTGAAGTATAACATTTTCCTCCTTTATCGAATCTTATCCACTCAAGATTCATATCAAATCTTATCCACTCAAGATCCAGCTCAAAAAAACTACCTCCTTCATGAAGCTCTCTTGAACTTCTCTGGGTCTCAGGGGTTCATCCACTGAAAATAACTATTTAAATTTGTCAGTGAGACAAGCACAGTTTTGGACTTTATTGTTTCAGTGGAATATGACATTACCTACTCATCAGAATTTGGACCATCATTTTAAACATTTTAAGTATGAAATTAAGTGTGGAAAATAGTTCTACTTATTCTCATGTATCCATTATGCCAATACATAATTATCAATTCCTAGCCACTTTTCTTTCATCTCTACCTTGTTATTCAAAGTATGTTCTGTGGACACGTAGAATTAGCATCATCTGGGAGCTTGCAAGACATGTAGACTCTCAGGCCCCAAAGCAGCACATTGAGTCAGAACCTGTATTTTAACAAGATCCTCAAATGACTCTTATTCCCAATAAATTTGAGAAGCCATGGTCTATAATACAACTTACTTCTCTACCACTATCACATAGGATTATTTTGAAGTAAACCCCAGACATATATTCCTTTTTAAATATTTCAATATGCAGCCCTTGAAGATTAGGATTTTAAAAAAATATATAACCACAATACCATTATTATGCCATTAATACACAAAATGATTTTCAATAACTTTCAGTATTCAGAACTCCATATTGGTATCATGAATGCTTTCATTTATAATTTATTTGCTTAAATTAGGGTCAATAGAAGGCTACACTAAGCATATTATTGAAATATGTCTTAAATCTGTAAAGTTGTAGGTTCTCTCCTCCCAATTATTTTCCTTTCCTTACAATTTATTTGTTAAATAAACTGATTTGTTTTTCACATTTTGGATGTTGGTGATTGTAAGTTGGGGGCACCAAATGTATACAATGAGCCTCAAGAATCTTAAGATATAGCATATAGTTACAGCAGCATATGGTTCTGCATTAGTTATCTAGAACATAATGTAACAGATTGGAAAAGTAAGTTGCCTCAGTTTTGCTCCTCATCAGCATTCATTCTCCAGAAAGTTAGGCTTATTCTCATGCCACATGTAGGAGTCAAAAGGAGAGCAGGAACATGCAAGGCCTTTGCAGGCCTAAGCTCAGAACCAGCATACTATCACTTCTGCTACATTCTTGGTCAATGCAACTTATAAGACAGCTCAAGTTCAAGGAATTCACCTCTTAATGGAAGGCATTGTACAAATACATCGCTAAAATTGTAGATGCAGAGAGGTGGATAATAGGACCCACTTTATCAGTCAATATACCACATTACTTTTTGGAATAATTTTAATGCAAATTTGAAAAATATTGACCAATGCTATATTATTTCCATGGGCAGTTTTACTCACATATTATAATATATTATTCTACTCTGTCAATACAGTGTAAGATTGTTTTGTCTTCATTTTATGTGAAAATGGTACCATATTTTAATACACTGGAATTTATTTAGAATGATATTGCATATCCTTTTATATATTTAAGAAATATTTTTCTGCCCTTTCAGTGAAGTGAATTACATATATATATTTATATAAGTTTTCTATATAATTACTAGTCATTTTCTTTTACATTCATCAAAGATCATTATATGTTAAAATGAATGCACTATATATACATGTTGCTTAAAGATCTTAGATGAGAAAAGAAGGAAGGAAGGAAGGAAGGAAGGAAGGAAGGAAGGAAGGAAGGAA
>JAKSZT010054334.1:45341621-45359189 GCA_026826555.1 Tolypeutes matacus | reverse complement strand
GAAGGAAGGAAGGAAGGAAGGAAGGAAGGAAGGAAGGAAGGAAGGAAGGAAGGAAGGAAGAAAATGGAAAAAAAAAAAAAAGAATGTTTGATCTGCTCCCTATTCCATCATCATTCATGGATCATCATTCTTCCCCTTGCTCCTACTTCTCTGAGAAAGTGTGCATGTTAAGGGCTTCAGGTCTGAATGGGCTTCTCACAGCTGACCACCAGCTCGGGCAAATACATACCTACTACTTCTTTTATGGCTTCATGGTATAATGTCCAGATTCCAAAAACATCTCAGAATAGTCCTCCATTTAGGCCTATGCTTATAAGCTACATAGCTCCCCATTCCAGTACACTCAGACTAACACATCTTCAAATTGCTAATAAAGGAAATTGATAAAGCATATGTTGCTTTGCAGGATTCCATCAATAGACCAATAATTAATAGCACTCTATCTACAATAGAAAATCCCTTAATCCAGCCAACTATTATTTGTTTGAATCATTCATTATAAAATTATGCTATATTGAATAATATGTTTATTATATAATTTTTGTGCTGTGCTAAAATTTTAAGTTTACCTAATATCAATACGTGAAAATCCCTTTTTTTTTTTTTAGGAAGTACTGGGGATTGAACCCAGGACCTCATATGTGGGAGGCAGATGTTCAACCACTGAGGTACGTCAGCTCCCCAACTTTGTATTTTTAAATGTAGAGATCCTTTTCCTTGGATTTCTAAAAATAGATTTTTGGATTTGATTTTCCCCCACACAAATTACTGCTGTCTTAATTAAAATGCCTGAAAATTGTGATTGCTTTTCCTTATTTAAAAGAAGTATTTCTTTTCACCAGCAGTATTCCTGAGGAGACTATTAAATAGATTTTAAAAACAAAATTGATTGCATTTTCTCACTTTAATGTAACATATAGTACTAATCTGAAATGAAACAAATTCCATTTTCAGATGGTATTCTTAATCTGTCTATATTAATTAAGATAAGGCTATGTTTTGTAACAGATAAACCCACAAATCTCTGTGGCTTAACTCAATAGAGTTCATTTTCTTCCTCACACGAATTCCAAAATGATTTTTTCACTGCTCCATAAAGAAATTCAGATTCTCAGGTTGTCAGAGATTCCTCCCTCTACAAGGGCAGACACAGATTGGATATTCATCAGGTAAGTTGTCACCAGCTGGGCCTGGAAGTGATGTAATCGCCTTAATCACATTTGACAGGTCAGGACTGAGTTACGTGGCCACAAACAACTGAGAAGATCTGTAAAAGTACCGTGGTTGTATATTTCAGATGGAAGAAAAATAGATTTTGTGAAGAACTAGCTTCCTACCACATTGTTCAAGATAAAATGGGCTGTACAGTGACCTACTTATGAGATACTTCAAGTGGCTCGTTCAAATAGCTCTGCTATTAATTAGCTTAACCTATTGTGATGGTTAAGCTAATGTGTCAACTCAGTCAGGTAATTGTGTCCAGGTGTTAGGTCCAGCAAGCACTGGGCTAATTGTAATACAAGAGCATTTATGGACTTCAATCACCAGCGAGTTTACTGCATGGATGGCTGATTACATCTGCATCAATCAGGGAGATTGTATCAGCAATGGGTGATGCTTTTATCCAATAAGTTGAATGCCTTAAAAGGGAAAGTGATTTCAACATTCAGAGAGAATTTCCCAGCTCATCTTTGGACAGCCAACTTCTCCCAGAAACTCATCAAGGACCTTTCATCGGACTTTCTTCGGAGCCCCTGGCTTGCAGCCTGCCTGCGGAACCTGGACTTGTGCATCCCCACGGTCCCAAGAGAGACTCTTATAAAATCTCATATTATTGACAGATATCTCCTGTTGATTCTGTTCCTGAGAGAAACCTGACTAATACACCTATCTTGATTTTTATTTTCTCATCTGTAAAATTAAACTCGTAGACTTGTCATGTGTACACATCCAACACATTTCACATAATATTGTGTAGGTTTCAGAAACCCTGAAACTCACCAGGCCCATAAGAGTTGTAAATATAATTTCAATTTATTTTAGAAAATAACTTTAAGATCTTGCTTATGAAATATCTGAGTTTGTTTTCTCTGAAAATATTTTGATAAGATATAAAATATATTGATATGTATATTTTAATCTATTTTTAATATTTTTATTAATGACTTGAAGAAGGACAGAGGAAAAAGGAAAGTACCCCTGGTTGATTGGCCTACCTCATGTCATTTTCACAATAAGTCATTTGACAATGGTAGTATTATTTCCTACCTATGTGAGATTGATATTACTAATTCTGTGCCTTACGAATTATTTTTCAGAAAAGGATAGGCAGTGGGAAAAGATAGATTGATCAGGTTCCTCAAAAACCCGATAGCTTTTGGAAATTGAAGACATTGCCTTGATAGAAAAGAAACTTTATTTTTTTGAGTTGAACAGGGCACACAGAAAATATTGCTTTACCCTTAGTTGCTTTCCTGTGGTTACTCATATATCATAGAATATAACATGGCATGAGAAAATTGATTCCACTGAGTATAAGTATAAAAGATGAAAACAATTCCATGAATTTTGCCCATTATTCTTTTCCTATCCTAACATTTGGACTAACTGGACAATGTCAGCTATTTTTGTGGTGATAAATAACAGGGCTATTATTGAACTAAGGTGTTTTTGGATCATTCATACGTGAATTACAAGATTAAAAATGTAAGTTCAACTTGAAGCTTTTACAATTTCATTATCTACTAAAATTTATGGTTAATCCACAATTTCTCCCTACATTTATGCCAATTTCATGAATATTCTTCATTTTCCTAACTGACACCTAGGTGTGAATATAACTCCATACTACCTACTACATATGGTAGAACATGAAATCACAAAATATGAGTCCCTATCTCCCTACTTAGTTGGGTTGACTATTGTTTGTTAATTGTGGAAAAGTGAAATTTAATAGATACAATAATTTGCCCAATACTGTACTACTCCTGCTGCTTCTGCAGTAGTATCTTATATTTTTGTGGTAGAATAATATTTGAAGTACAAATGTTTTGGTCTATTTAAGTCATAGCCATCATTTCATTTACCTGGTGTCCCATTCAGACCCTTCTCCACACACCAATAAAACATTAAAAATTAAATTTCAACTACCATCTTCCATAATTACTCAGATTATAAATTTCAAAATCTATTTTGGAAGCTAAAGTTGCAGGCACTGGCTTTGAAAGATCCAACTTTTGAAATTGTCAGTGCAATCCAACATCTTGATGCACATAACTTAGAAATATATGTGTTAGAATGAGCTTTTCCAAATTGTCCAGGCTAAATAAAGAACTCCAGGTTAAGGAACTATTGAAAAAGAAGAGATAGATGAGGAGGCAAAGTATTAGATGTTGAACTTATTTTTGAGATGACACTTTCATCGCCAAGCTTGGAGACCTAAAAAGCAGGGCAGATAAATTCTGAATAGTCATAATCGTGTGGAGAAAAACGAGATGGGAACATTCCAAACTGATTTATTTTCAGTTCTGAAATTGATTAAATGTAGCCTGAATTTACAAAGATTACATGTTCCTATCTCAGATGGAACAGACTCTAAATGGTAATTAACTTAGATTTTGGCAAAATAACACTGTATTTTACACATTGTGTATAACTTAAAAATTCATTCATTTTATTTGCTTAGCATGATAAACTTTATAAAATAGTTTTATGTTCGCAATATCCCTGACTTTCATTAAACAGATTATATCCATTATAAATAAGAAAGTGACAGCTGTAGAGGCCATGGTAGTAGTATAATAAGGCCAGTGGATGGAAGAGACTGAACTCATCTGGTTTCCTGATGAGTTTTCAGTGCTCTGCCAAAAATATACTTGCCTTCCATACTCTTCCTATTAGTTGAGGAAAATAAACACAAACCATCTTTTCTATGCAAACAGCATATTATTGGTGGTGGAACTCTATGTAGTTTGCAAAGTACTACTCTGAATAGCTCTCTCATAGTCATCCTGAATGAGGTAATATTGCTGATAAAAACCATTACCAAAGAGAATGGAATGAGCATTTTTCCTGATGTCCCCATAGGGTCACAGAGCCTGCCTTGAACTATGTATCTCCAGAAAGTTCTGTGATATTTATATCACTGTTATTTTGAATTTTCCTTGTCCATGCAATGGAAACCAACCCTACTTTATACATACTTTATTTGATAAACCATACAATGTATATAAATAAGATCAGAAATACCTTTTTATTCTATGAATTAAGAGATTGGCCCCCAAAGCAGAGTAAGACTTGATAATAGTTAAATAGATATAGTAAGGTCATCTAAGAAAAAACAAAAGCAGATCAAACAGGAGGAGGAATGGAAAGAAAAGGAGGAGTCTAAAATGGAAAAAAGAAAATTGAATAACAGGAAAGTAAAATTGGTAGATTGTTTTCAGTACTGTGCAGGGAAATAGAGAGTTCTGATGTCAGACTCAATTGTCTTTGCTTATAATAGATTTATTTCAACTATGGAAATCTGCAAATGAAGCAATCAGAGTCTGATGACATTTAAGATTTAAATCATGCAGAATCACTTTCCATCGTTTAATTTCAGGCTCAAAAATTTTCTCTGATTGTAATCTGGTTACCCAAACTGATTTCTTGGCCACACTAGCAAATATTTGCTTTGTTTGATAGCTATATTGCTATGACATATAATGTCATGTGTCAAATTGTCTAAGTTATGCAAGCACTGCTCCCATTGTAGATGTTGATTGCATCAATGGCTGATTATATCTACAATCAATAAAAGGTGATTGCTTTCAAGCAATGATAAGAGTCTCCTTAACCAATCACTTGGAAGGTTTCCAGGGTGAAATGAGGATTTCAGCAGTCAGAGAAAAAGAAAAATTTCTCTCTCTGTTTCGGTCAACCATCTTCTCCTGGGGATTTTATCATCACTTTCATTGTAGTACCCAATGTGTAGCTTCTCCAGGTGAATTCATCACCTTCATCAAGTTTCCAACTTATATCTTGCCCTGAGGAATTCAAAATTGCTAGTCCATGGTTGGATGAGCAAATTTCTATAAGAAATCTCTTAGCATTTATATATATTAACATATATCTTGTTGGTTCTGTTTCTCTAGAGAACCCTGACTAATACAATAGCTCAATGCGTATTAATACATTGATTGCTTGATCTGCAGTACATGTTTTAAATTTTCTAAGTTTAGTTAGTGTAAGTCAGCCTGATTTAATACAGTGAATTCTGGAACTCAGATAAAAGTGTATTTTCTAAAATGACAATTTTAGTTGTCAAGTCCTGGACCGTGGACCAGGCACCCAAATGATGTGTCTGCTGTAGTCTCGTAAAAAATTATCCTGACTTCTTTAACAAAGCCCCTATATAGCTCTAGGTTTCTTTCCAACTTTTGCATCTTCATCACAGGATAGAAAGGATTCAAAAAGATAAGGCTTATAAAAAAGCAAGCTGCAGGACTTGACCTAAAAAGGCACCCAAGCAATATCTTTTAAGCTCTCTCTATCACTTAGCATCTGAGAGATCGTAGGTGAAACATTTTCACTCTCCAAGTTCTTATTTTTTCATCAGTATGAAAGAAATGATCAAAACATTGCTCAGAGTTGCTGTGAAGAAAATAATCTATGGGATGGTTGTTTGGATATTGCAAAATGTTAAACAGATATTAGATAATTTTCTTCATATGAATATATCGTATGCCCATTCATTACACACTTTTATATTATATCAGTTAGATAAAACAATATGGGAATTTCTGAACTGGATGTTTCTCAAATTACTTTTTCTATTAGCACATTATGGAGTGTTTAAAACCATATGGTAATATTCTCTAATAGAACCCCATGTTATATTATATGTCAAAATATAACAAAGGCTGTAAAACTGAACCCAGAATCACATTGTCCCAAAGCAGGCCATTTTCTATGATATATCAATGAGTACAAACTCTACTTACAATAACCTGCTTATAAGTCTTGAGAAAATTTTAGATTTTTTGCCTGATTATAACTATATTTCATACTCTGTCTTCAAGAAGTTAAATTTTAATAATTTCTGCCCTCTTAAAGCATTGCTCTGTTCTTCCACAGGCTTTGATGAGAACCACCGTTCTTGGAATCATAGGTTCCTTTATCATGTTATAGCCTTCAAAAATCATGTACATTTTCACCACATTAAGCTTGGTACACAGGATGCACATAATAAAAAAAAAATGCTGCTCTTATAATTATACTTCTAACCTATGATTCAAAAAGCAGACAAAATCATCATTATCAAATATCACTCATGCATATATTAGGAACGTAATATAATTTACTTAATAATTATGTTGAAAAAGATATTACAAAAGAAATATTTAGAAAGTCTGTTAATATAATAATAATGTCTGTGGATAGCATGCTATGCTTTCTACCACTTACATATTCATGGTTAGCATTTTAAAAATCAGTGGGTATGGAATTTAATACTACATTGATAGCATTCGATTTCCAAAGCAAATTGTCATAATCTACTTTTCCATATTCCATAATAGACTTCATTTCTTTCTCTGCTATAATTGCTTCATCAAGCCAGAGATATCTGTTCTGAGATGATAAAGAGCAAATCTTGTAAATTAGAAAAAAAAAAAAAAAGGGATTTTCTAATGTCTTGGCAATCTCCTTTTACTAGTAAGAGATATGTTAACTCTGAAAAAAGAAAATGATTGTTTCCTTAACTTGATAATTATGGTAAAAAACTAATCATAAATATTTAAATACATTTCTGTTTTTTTTACTATGAAATAACTACATAATAAATAGCATATCAAAAACAATCCGAACTTTTTCTGACAGAAATATAGATATAGTTTGAGCTCCATAAAGACATGAAACATTTCTATCTCACTACCACTTTTTTCCTAGTTTTGGCTCAATTAACATGAATATGGACAGATGGGTGAATTAGTCTCTGAAAGCTTGTGCATTTGAACAGATAAGCTTTGGAAAACAATATGGGAAACTTTTTTTTTTTTTTTTGAGCTCAAGGATTCTTATTTTATTCAGTGAGTTACATTCTGTTACTATCATCCTTTATTTTCATGCCCAAAATAGCCTAGGTTTGGCCTAATAAACTCCCATTAAACAGACACTTATGGCCTTTTATTATGAACCCATAGTTCTTTGAGCACTTACTTAATTCTTTTTTAATATGTTATTTATTTAAAATCTTTTTTAAAGATACTTAGATTACATAAATGTTAAACAAAAAATATAAGGATTCCCATACACCCCACCTCCCACACCTCCCACAACCTCCCACATAAGCATCCTTCATTAGTGTGGCACATTAATTGCAATTGATAAATACATTGTGGGGTTTTGCCATTAAGCATGGACCTTAGTTCACATTGTAGACCACACTCTCTCCCACACAGTTCTGCATGTTATATGATGATATAAATTGGCCTATATCTGCCATTGCAATGTCACTCAGGGCAATTCTCAAGTCCCAAAAAAGCCCCTGTATTACAACTGCTTTTCCCTCTCCCTGCCCCCAGAGCCTCCAGTGGCCACTGGCTCCACATCAATGTTGTAATTTCTTCCATTGCTTGAATCACAATATTTCTATAGCAGAATACCAGAATACCACTCTAGTCCATAGCTCTTCTCCCCATCTTGTGGAGTCTGGGATGGTGATGTCCACTCTACCTCCAAGTGAGAGGGGGTTTATATCCCATGGGGAAGATGGATGGGATTATCCTGCCTGCAGCTGCAGACTCTTTCCATTCCCTGGGATGGCCGTTGTCCATCATCATCTCCCCGCCAGTTGTCTTGGGTGAGGCCAATGAGCTGTAGAGTAGGAGTTGCTGCTCCATCAAGTTTCTGGGCCCATCTGGCACATGGACAGCCCAAAAACTCAAGTCTCTGAACATACACCTACAAACTCCAGCACCAAGTATAAGTTTGAATAGAAGGGACAGATGAGCCATGTGCAGAGAAGACATAGTTGAGTGCAACTCTGTCACTCTCAGGAGCACAAACTCCAAAGTAGGAACCACTGGCAAGGCACCAAATGCCTGAGCTATCCACCCTGACATAGGACCTGAGTGTGTCCAGAGCCCTCAGAAGCCCCACTATTTGGGGTGATATCCACTTTGGAATTCTATGAGATCTTACTGAGATGTGTGTAAGCGTTACCTCTGGGATGACCTCTCAACTCATTTTGAAGTCTCTTAACCATATAAACTCATTTGTCTTTACCTTTTCCCCCTTTTATCCGAGGTCTTTTTCCAGTTGCATTGCCGGTTGGCACTTGGCAGCAATCCCTCAGTGCCAGGGAGGCTCATCCCTGGGAGTCATGTCCCATGCTGGGAGGAAGGTAATGCATTCATATGCTGAGTTTGGCTTAGAAAGAGGCCACATTGGAGCAACAAGGAGGCTATCAGGAGGCAACCCTTAGGCACCCCGTAATAATAGGCTAAGTTTCAATTTCAAGAGCAAAGACTCATAAGGTTTGTCATCAATATCAAAGACCCATCAGTGTGTCATCCTCCTTCTCCATTCATTGCCCCTGCACTTGGGGGACTGTTGCTGCTCCCTTAGAGAATGTGGCAGAGCTCTCCAGTATGGGAATTCAGTATTCTTTCATTTATTGAGTGGTTCTCCACCCGCTGTGACAATGCCCTGTGAACATTTAAACCTTTTTATATACCTTATAATTATGCTCAGGTATTTCATACTTTGTAAAATCATTACAAACCTCATTTTCTAAATATCTGTTCTTTTAAAACTAATGCGTTTATATAATGATAGTAGTAATAATGGAAATTATAGAAGAATTACTGTGTGCCAGGTATTCTGCTAAGTACACACACACACATATATATTTGAAATATACTCATTTAGCACCCCCACTATTAATATCCCAAATTTTCTAATGAGGAGGCTCAGGTATGGGAAGGTAAATTATCTTACCCAAGATCACAGAGCTAAAGGATATCCAAGCTATTATGCTCTTAACCATCACCACTGTACTGCCTTTGGAGAATCAAAGTGGGAAGTGATTATTTTGTGGATTTCTGGACATAATATGAATATTTAATACTTTTACCTATTATCTTAGAATTTTGGTAAACACTAATTTAGAATAACAATTTAGTGTAAAGAAAAGATGCTATCTTTTTCCGTATTTCACAGGCCAGCTATTTATAAATGATGTTTAAGTTTGCCAAAAAGGCTGCTGATGCAAAGTAACAGAAATATGTTGGTTTTTGTAAAGGGTATGTATTTGGGGTAAAAGCTTACAGTTCAAAGGCCATGAAAAGTCCAAACAGAGGCTCCTTTAAAGATGCTTTCTCACCAAAGTCAGCTGTTGTTGATCCCAGTGAGTTGCCATGTGGTGAACAGGATGGTTTCTGAGCTTGGCCAAAGGTTCAGTCTTCCCCTCTGGGCTCACCCTTTCTTCTTGATCTGCTCCATGGGCCCAGACTCTTGAGGCTTCATGCTTAAGTGATCCTCTTTCTTACACTGCCGGATCAAACATGGCAGATTCCTTTTCCTGTGTTTGTCTGAGTGAGTCTCTCTCTGTATTTCCATTTATATCAGACCCAGCAAGGGGGCAGAGTCAACCTGAGTCTTGTCACTGATGTAGTCCAATCAAGGGCCCTAAAGGGATCTTATCAAGTAATATAATCAATGAAATTAATGCAATCACCGGATATCACAAACAGAGGAATAGATTCATTTACAAACACAATGTTTCTCTTTTGGGGATTCATAATATAATTTCAAACTGCCACAGTTATTTCCATTAAACCTATAGATCCAAAATGTTATCTTGGCTTTTAATTTACACTATATTACTTTGATTAAGGCTTAAAGTTGGCAATAGGTAAGATTTAATCATATATATTGGCAGGGTCTATACCCATTACCCTATTAAAATATTATTTTTAGATGTTATTTTAAATACATATGCATTAAATAAAAGTATAGGTGGTTTTGTTTATGTATTATATATTTTAAATGTCCCAGGAAAGAATCTAAAATATATAGTCTACACAAATCCAAATGTACCATAAATATTACTAATTCAGACTCATTCTTTCAGATTAAAGTGACATTTTGGGAAACTGTGACCCTCTATTGTTTATCAATTGGTGTACAGGCAGCTGTGTTGTCCTAGAGAAAGTGTTGCTGATAAAATTATTCTCAATATATTTCTCAAATTGAAATGTAAGATTAAGGCAATAGCTGAGAAACTTTTTTTTAAACAAATCAATTTTATTGATACATATTTAAAAAGCACACAATTTATCCAAAGTGTACAATCAATGGTATTTGGTATAATCACATATTGTCCTTCATCACTTCAATCACTATTAAAGCATTTTCATTATTTCAATTATAATAAACAAAAAGCAGACAAGCAAACAAAGAAGAAAATTCCTCATCTCTCAATCTCTCTGTTTCCCCTGCTTTACACAGCTGCTGTTTCTGGCTATTTTTTTGCATAATTATTTATTTGTTTATTAAGCAATTCAACTGAGATATACCATACGATCTAGCCAAAGGGAATAATCAATGGCCTTATTTTTTAGCTGTTAAAAAGTCCTTTATTGTAAAATTGTAAAGTAAATAGAAAAATAGATGGAAAGATATTACGAATTTTAAGTGAATGCCAGTCCAGGGTAGATTTAACATAATCAATTTTTAAAATAGATAGCATAGCAACAAACTTTTATAAAAGTAAGTAACAATAGCTGAGAAACTTTTAAATCACCTACAATGTTAATACACATATTATATTCAAGAAAAAAACAGGATGAGGTGCTAGAAAAATAACTTTACCAAATTGCATGTTTGGCTAATCATAGCATGACATATAGTAAGCAAAAGTTATTGCTATCAAGAGTTTGGGCTCTCAGATATTCTAGCTTGCTACTGAACAAATACAATGGAGAGGATATTCACCTCTTGACACAGTGCTTAATGCCTTTTTTTTCCTTTTATAATTGAGAATGTATATACAGGGAAAGGGGTATTTTCTTTAATTCTTATTAATCTTTTAGCAATATAGATAGAACCATTATGGGTGCATCAAAAAGCTTTTTTTTTTTTTTTTTTTTTTTTAAAGATTTTATTTATTTATTCATTTATCCCCCCCTTGCTGCTTGTGCTCGCTGGGTCAGCTAACCACGCCGTGCGGGCGGGCTTGCCTTCACCAGGAGGCCCCGGGAACCGAACCCGGGCCTCCCATATGGTAAACGGGAGCCCTACTGATTGAGCCACAGCCGCTTCCCATCAAAAAGCTTTTTATATGTATATCAGAGTTTGCATCTGAATGCCAATCCACAAACTTTATTACTGAAAAGAATTGTTGACAGTCAAAAATATAATCTGGATTCAACGTTGGGAAAAAATAGCAAAATTTACAAGTGAAAAAAATATGGTCACATATCTTTTTAGATAGCCATTTGAAAAAATGGCAAGTCAAATAATGTTTTTGAAATCTGGTATGCTCTCATAGCTGATGGGACAGTTTTTAAGAATGTCTATATTCAGGGTGAGATTGAAATATTTCTTTCATGATATTTATAATATGATAAAGAGAAAATAATTATTCAATGTGTGCTTTTTTCAGTTGATATTTACTAGTACCTGTTTGATATCTTGATTAGACTATAATCTAATCAATGAATTTAAACTATAATGAATTTAAACTATAAATTCAATGTCAAATTAGAATGATTTTTAACATAAAAATAATACATCAGGATTATTTAAAAAGAGCAAATGTTGAGCGTTTCTGTCCCTGTATTTAACTCCTCCTCATCAATTGATGATTTTCTTCATATGTTTGAGAAGGAAATAATGACAATGATGATATATGATTGAAAATCCATATTCAAATATTGAGTGAATAATAAGGGAAAAACTTCCAAAATCTGAAGTTAATGAAAATGCACATTTAAAACAATTTTCCAGTATCTCTTAAGTCTCCATACAGCTGATGGAGAAACATACATTTTGACTTGGCATCTGATGGAGTGCTAAATGTGGTCCTTAGTGAGAATATTCTCCATAACTCTAAACAGATTGACTCAAATATGTAGAAAAAAAAATCTAGCAGAGCTAGAAAAGGCATGCTACCTATGATTCCTGGCAACATTTAATTTTGAGTCAAGAGTTTTTTAGTATACATGATAAGTAAATATATGATTATAAAAGTAAGTCTATGGGGAAGCGGCTGTGGCTCAATCAGTAGGGCTCCCGTTTACCATATGGGAGGCCCCAGGTTCGGTTCCCGGGGCCTCCTGGTGTAGGCAAGCCGGCCTGCACGGCGTGGTTAGCTGATCTAGCGAGCACAAGCAGCAAGGGGGGGGATAAATGAATAAATAAATAAAATCTTTAAAAAAAAAAAAAAAGTAAGTCTATGCTTCAAGCAATCTATTTTCTATATAATGTAAATATTTATAAATGTATATATATATATATTATATATATATATACCTTAGCAGTCTAACAAAATTATATCTTTCATACTGTCTTGAGAAAATTATTAATGCTTTAACATTTTTAAATTTTCACTATTAATATTGAAAATAATTAAAAGATACCTAAAATTGCCTGGATAATAAATACTAATTGTTCATGTAGTGTCATTGGAATGTTAAAATTGTAAGAAACAATGGGATTATAGCATAAATTAAACACTTTAATTTAATTTTATTTTATTTTTTCTTTTATTTTTAAAGAAGATTTAGATTATATAAAAGTTACATAGAAAATATAGGGAATTCCCATATACCCCACTCCCTCCCTCTCCCATACTTTCCCACATTAGCAACATCAAATTAAACAATTTTAAATGCAAATGTTATAAGGTAAATTAGTAACACACTAAGAAATTAAGTTATTTTATTATGAATTATATTATTTTATCAGCTTTTGTCTTCCTCTTTAAGAAGGTGATTAAGCTTTATAGCAGGTAACTTCTTATCCTGAAATTTTACTTAATCACATTCGGGTTTAGGATTAGTATTAATATTATATATACTGAGACAATTCATTCAAAATCACTAAAATAATCTTCTGTGAATTAATATGAGGTATAATTCATAAGATGTAGTCTGTGGTGCTCAGTATTGCCTTCCAGATCGTGATTAAACATCTTTCTAAATTTTGGCAGGTAGACATATTTTATGTCATAATTTGTTAGCTTGGTTTATATTTTTAAAATATTTAGAAATGTAGAATGGGAGCTTTCATCTATTGTCTTTTAGACCTTTCACCCACAGAATGACAGCCTCAGAGTCCTCAAATTTCTTATTTAGTGGGAGATGCCAAAAAGGCATTTCATAAGGCTTAGTTTGAAAACTGATGCATTGTAACTTCTGCCAATCTTTAAGACAGGGCATTATGTTAGGGTATGAGTCACGTTTCATTGGGGACCACCAAAATTTACCAGACACACTCAGGAAAATTAATTAGTAGATTAGAAGATTAAAAGAATCAAAACTCAAGGAATGAAAATAGTTTGGAGACTATTATAAGTTTTCAATTTTGAGGTAAAAAGTATGATGAAAAAGGGCAGTCATGTTCACTGCCTTTCAGCTAAATTTCACCAAGTAATTGAACAAAGTTGGGTTTATTGACTTTTTACAACAAGGGTAACATACCCCATTGGAAACCATGTAGTTCCTCAAAGAACATTAGCAAGGACTAATTACAGGATTTGGCCTTATGTAAGGTGATTTTGGGGAGGATTTTAGTATGGATGGAATATTTTCAGGAGTAAGGGTGATTCTCTGATTGTTCTCCTATTAATTCTTTTCTAGAAGGTCAAAGGATTAAAAAAAAAAAAAAAAAAAAAAAAGGTTAACTCTTTAATAGAGAAAGAAACAGTAGTTATTTATATTAGCCCTGATGGAAGATGTTTAGTCATTTTTGTTGTTTGGACAATGTCTTTTTTTTAAATTAGGGAGTGGTCCTGTTTTTGCTTTGCTTCATCGCTGTCACAGAGTGGTCTTAGTCTGATATTTGTGTTCTATACAATTGTAAAGTTCAGGTAAAGAACACCAAAGCCTGGCTTTGATGAACAGGCCAGTTCCCAGGGACACTAAGGCCTCGCTCTTAGTGTCTGGACAGTCTCCAGTTGTCAGGGTTTACTCTTCTGGTTTTTGCTATTACACAATAGAAGGAAAAAAAAGCCACTTCTTTATTGAAAACAGAAAGTAAGAAAGAAGGAAAAATCTAAATTAACTACTCAAAACACCAATAAAATGTCAAAAGTGGAGTTTGATTTAGACAAAGGGAGGTATCAACAATGAGTTGATCTGGACAAAAGGAGGTATCAACAATGAGTTCTATTTTCCAACATTGTGATTTGGTGGACTGCTAAAGTATTCAGATAGGAATGTGTAGTAAGAATCTGGAAAGGTGAAATGAAGCTCAAGACAAAGAGAAAAATTTAAGAATCGATTAGTTCACTACAGGGGACTTTGTGAGAAGAAAAAAAAAAAAACAGAACATGAAACTTTAAATAACATCTAGATAGAGTTTGGAAGGAAAAAAAAAGTAAGGCAACAAAGAATGCTACTAGAATTAGTGTACAACACTATAGGACTTCAACAAATGGATATATGTGGCATATTAGAAAGTAGAACTTTATACTAAATGTGGTCCAATACCTAGAGGCATATTAAAAGAAAGTGGTATACTTGATCAAAAAGCTAATTTCCTACCAGTAGAAATGTTAAAAGAACAGCTATGTTCTTACCTTGCAGTAAAGTTTCCACGCCTCAGGAGGTGAGACCATTTCTGATCATGAGAGTCCATGACTCTATTATAAATAGTGAGAAATTGGTGGTGGGGAAAAAGAGGTAAGATGGTGGTTGATAGAGAGGTGGTTTTTGAAGCAAATGTGTGCATAGTTTTTCTTAGATATTATATGCTTGAATTTTTTCTGTTTTTAGGAGGTACTGGCGATTGAACCCAAGACCTCATACATGGGATGCAGGTGCTCAAACACTGAGCTACATCTGCTCCCCAATGAGAGTTGGTTTTTTGTTTTGTTTTGTTTTGTTTTTAGCAGGTACCAGGACTTGAACCCGGGACCTTGTACATATGAAGCAGGCAATCAACCACTGAGTTACACCCAACTCCATTCTTTCTCTTAAATAAAAATAATGCTAAAATAATATAAATCTAAAATTGAATTTAGATTTTACATTGGCATAGATAAAGTAAAATGATCACTAGGACAAGGAGAAAATTACTGGAAAAGTCTTGCTCATTTCCAGAGAAATGAGAAGATAACAGGAGCTTTAAAGCAAGTGGGAATGCAGAAGCATAAATAAGAGAAGTGGTGGAATAGTAGAGACTAGAATAACTGTATTGCAAGGAATTATAATCTCTTTGGTATTAGAGGTCTAGAGTGATTTTTTTTTTTAAATTCAGAGGTTTAATTTCATGTTTATTGAACATAGTATATATATTTAATAACACATTGAAATAATCAGATAATGAATTGCCCTACATAAAGTAGAATAATTTATATTTGAGGCAATATTTCAAGTATTTAGTGTAACATTGAAATATTTTAAAATCAGGAATAGTGGCTATTCAGTTAAGAAAATAAAATATTCTTTGTTGTAGTGAGGTAAAAATCAAGCTTAATAATGATTAAAGAATGTCAGCAACAATACATTTACTTGCTAAAACAAAACCGAAATGATCCATTATGCTTCATTTACTTTCTAGTTTAATAAAATAACAACTGTATGTTTTTTAAATAATTGATGAGTAGAAATGTTTTCTTTTATCCTCTGAAGGATTATGCATAAAAGTGGAGAAAATAAATAGGAATTGAATGAACCCCAAAGTATATATCAGGCCAAAATTATCTTGAAGCATTTGAGGAAAATATGATACAATGGCTCTGTGGTCATTAAATTTGATAGGAATGTATTGGTCAGTTTCATGTGGTAGAAACCACAGTGTGCTTGAGTTTGTTGGACATATATTCTGTTTCTTTCACTTACTAGATGTGTAAACTTGGGTGTAATTTAACCTTTTTATAATTCATTTTCACTCTCTGTAAAATGTTAATATTTGCCTCTTAAGGCTATTGAGAGGATTAAATTGTTTCATGCAATACATAGGTGAAAAAGTCTAGTTCAGTGTCTGTCTCATAGTAATTTTTTAAAATGCTATCCAAGTCCTTTTTTCTCCCATTTTTTCCAAGATACTTGCTAACTCCCTAACCCCCCTTACTGGATGAGAAGGGTTGAACAGAAGAGTTGGATGTAGCCTGTCCATGGAGTTACCTGCTGCCTGATGCCATGATACACATTGTTTTCTATATACATGGAGCTCCTTTGGATACATTGCAATAAGAGAGTTGGCACTCCTCATCAAGAAGGAGGGGAAAGAGGATGGTAATGAGGATTAAATAAATACTTTGAAGGTGGTATCTATGTTCAAAAATTATTTTTAAATGGGAACTAACGAAATTCATTATGATAACATGAAATCCCTTTGGTTACAGTAATGACAAACTTAGAAAACTCAGTGACTTGAGCAGCACCAGACATGGCTTCTTAATGGCTCTAGCATCCAAGCTGCTACCAGAAGAAACTTGGTTGGTGCTATAGTTTTAAATCCATGGTCCCCATTGGAGTGCTTTACTCACAACTGAGAGCTGACAGCCTGGGGACCCCTCTAAGGCCAGCATTCCTAACTCCTTCCCAAAGTTAAATAATTGCCTAATAGCTTTTTTGAAGGAGGCTCAAAGATTCAGCATGCACTAATGTCTCTTAAGCCTCTAAATTAGCCCTAACACATGTTGCAGTAAAATGACCACTTCATGTCCTGGAGGCAGACTGTGAGAAAGGACAAGGGCAAATGCCATTAACTCAGGCATTCCCCTCATTTCCCATTGTCTAAGCCAGTTCATTTGCTGAATCAGGAAAATAGGAATGGATATATATGTCCAACAATGGGCTCAATATTCTTTTATTATCTTAGACAGTAAAACCCTAGAAAGAATGAAACAAAACTATGCCCAATGGGATCAATTCAATTTCTGTCCCGATTGTTGTGAACTTAGCATGTTGTTTACATTTTTATGTTGTCTATTTAACCAAATAAAATATAGTTTCATAGAATGCCTGCATGTGTATCAAACAAATTCTTTCCAAATTACAAATGGTCTAAATGTGTTTTTAAATAGCTAGTGCTATGAATAATATCAAAATTAATTTTCAGTAATTTTGGTTCCCTAGTAGTGGTTTCCTTACTTATAGACCTGTGCCTTCAAACCTAAAATTATCATAGATCCTGCTTTTCAACTAGTTATAACTATTCCTGAATTCAAAAATATAGATTTAAAATTAATTGATAACTGCAGTATTTGGATCAGAAAATGTAAAGAGTTAAGATCTTAAGGAACTCTTATGTAACAAAAGGTTGTAAGCCTTGGGTTCACAATACACAATTTTCTTGTTAAACTGTATTCCCTTTAATTTACTTAAATTGTCCTTTTTTTTTTTTTTTTCC
>JAKSZT010054334.1:45321608-45336621 GCA_026826555.1 Tolypeutes matacus | reverse complement strand
CAATCCGCCTTGCTCTGGGAGCTTGCAGTGTGCGCCCTCCTACACCAACGCCATCTTGCCCCTCCTCCCCATATTGCCTTTAGACAATCTTTCTAAGAGAACTGGGAACCATTAACTAATCACTGCTTTGGACCCAATTGGTCCTCTTTCCTGTCTATCCTCGTGGGGCCTCATGACCAGTATTTGTTTCCACTGCATACAGAACAGCTAATGTCAAAAAAGGAAGGATAGCCTTTCTTACAGACCAGTCATCTTGTTAGCAGCAGATGAAGTTTTCTATTTTCTCATGTTTTCTGGTGGTCTTATTCTAGGACCCTCACCAAAAATAAGAAAAAATGGTTTCAAGGGAATCAGAGAAATTTAGAAGAGTCAGATGTGTAATGAAAAATTAGGGGTATTTGCACAGAGATTAGTTGTTACTATTAGTAGCCTGAAACTGTAGAAATGAGAATCATGCATTTTTTTTTCAATAGTCCTGAACAGCATGTGTGGAATATCATAAAACTTAAAAGACTTTAAATATCAAATATTACATTAATTCAGCTCTTATATTTCATCACAACTATATATTATAAAACACTGCTAAGTTATAGATTTTATTTCACATCCTATGTCTTAAAATTACCACTATTAGTATTTATAAAGGAAATGTAATATTGATGTTCCTCATCTAGTATTTTTAGAAGACTTTATTATAAATTCACCTACATCTATAAATCTTTGCTGAGGTCCACATTCTCCCTATTCCCAACTATCAGGTATAATGGTAACTGGTGTTCCCTTCTATAGCTCTACCAATCGTGTTGCAGTTTAATTGCTTGCCTTCCCCACCAGGATGGAAGATTCTCAAGAGCAAGGACTATGTTTTGATCATTTTTATAATTTTACTGACTATTACAGCGCCACGCACTGTGTTGACTTAGTTGAATCACGTATTTATTGAGTTGATAGGTTAATGAAGGACAGAATTAAGGAAGTTAAGGAAATTTTTACATTTAATCTGTAAAAAAGAAAAAAGAAGAGAAAAAAATTGACTCTTCTAATCATATAGTGAATAATATTTCAAGCTAGAAAAACACCTTATTTCAAGGGTGGTCTTGATCGTAAAATCCTCTGCCTATAAATATGCTTTATTTCCCATTATGTTATGTTTTGATTTGGTATTTTGCTTTCACAAGTTTCTATCATTCAAACTTCTTGACACTCAAAAAAAAAAAAGAGCTAGTCATGTGCTGTTCAAGCTCATTTAACATTCCAAGGTATATGCTTTCAATCAGAGATCTGCAAACTAAGCAGTGGTAACCAATTACTTGAATTAAGGGTAAAGTGAGAATGCATCATTTATTCTTAGGCCTCCATTAGGTTTTGGCCTTCATCTTCTAATAGAATGGGAAGGTTGTGTAAAATGCTGAAGATGGAAGAGAGAATTCAAATGCCGCAATTATTCATAGAAACGACTTACTAATTGAGAATGAAAAACACAGACCTCTCTTTCTAAGATTTTAAAAAATCCTCTAGAAGTAGATTTTGAGCTGTTAGACACAGTAGTTAATTGTCCTGATTATAGCAGGAAGATAAAGCAGAACAAGAGTTCATTCGTATTCAAATCATAATGCACATCATTGCACCTCACATATTATTTTATTATTTTAGGAATTACCACACCCCCATTCTACATACTTCAGGTTTGTGAGGAGTGAAAATCAAATGCATCACTGTAAGACATTGATAACAAAAGTTGTCTCTTATCTGGACTTCCTTCATCATTTCATTCGATTTCAAAGGGAATTGTTACTCTAATGAAAAAAAGCTGTATGTATGATTGGTCAGATATAATGATTGCTGATGTAAAAATTACCACAGACCACAGACAGAGTGGCTTAAAACAATGCAAATTTATTCTCTTAAATTTCTGAAAGGGAGAAGTCTAAAATTAAGGTATTGTTAGGGATGCATTTCTTCTGGAGGCTTCAGGGGAGAATCTTTTTCTGCCTTTTAAGCTTCTAAAGGCTGCCTGAGTTCCTTGACTCATGGCCTCTTCCTTGCATCACCCAAACCTCCTGCTTCCCTTACCATATCCTACTACTGAATCTGAATTTCCTGCCCCTTCTTACAAGTACCCTTGTGATTACACTAGACCTACCAGGGAATCCAGAATTATCTCCCTATCTCCAAATCCTTGGGTATCATTTACCATTAGCAATGTTCTTCCTTATAATGAGCTAAATCATGTATGCTGGGAGGTTTTTACCAAAAATAGTCACACTGTACATCTGCATGTTTACCATGTTAGGTAACAGTCACAGATTCTGGGGGTAGCAGGGGACAACTTCTTCGTGCGATTGGGGAGAGCATTATTTAGACTACCATAGTATAGTTTTGGATATTTATTATGCAGGAAACATAGTAGAAAATTAAACCTCTGATTTTTCTAGGATATGCACATATATTTTCATATCAATGAATTATAGAATCTCAAGAATTGAAGGGACCATATATATTTGGTGGTTAAATGAAACACTTGACAATATTGCCTCTACTTTAACAACCCTGCCAAATGACTGACAGCTTATGCTCAAATAATTCCAGTAATAAGAAATTCATGACCTTGTGAAGACATTTATTTTTCCTTTGGGTATCTCTTATCATTAGCAACTACTTCCTTGTAACGAGCAAAAACATGTCTGCTGGGAAGTTTTACCCAACATGTCTGCTGGGACATTTTACCCTTCTATTGCAGTGGTCAAGAGTGTAGCATTTAGTATATGAAACATAAGAATTTTATTCCTGGTTCTATAATTCACTCAGTCTGTGGTTCTAGATAACTTACCTTTATAAGTTATCAAAGCATTAATCTGTCATTGTTTAAATGGAGTTACTGATACTCATGAATTAAATGAGGACAATTATGAAAATTTCAAAAGTCAAATTTTGCTGTTACAATAACAAATGACCCATGAATGGATTTTGGACATTTTTAAGTACATTTGAGCAAATAATAATAATTGTAATAATAATTCTCACACTCAATGCCATCTCCCTTACAAGAGCAAGGTAATTCCTCTTTCCAGGCACCAACAGAAGTATGGTAGAAAAGCGCTTTCTTCCTTAACACCTTTTTCTTCAGTTTCCCCCAAACATCATATCAACTTGTACAAAATGGGGCTCTTTACTAAAAGACTGATTTTCTAAATAATTGAAAATTGAGGTGAAAAGTAAATGTTCAAGATAAGTGCTTCCTCCATGGCGGCCCCCAGGTCCTCAATCTTCTTGAGCTGACTCCTCATGGCTTGAATCTCTTGGTGCTTGTGTTTGGTAGCTTCAAGCTGGGATTCCAGGGTCCCAGATTCTTCCACCATGCAGGACCCATCGAGGAGATATGTTCTGGTCTCCTGGATCCACTGGTGGAACGCGTTGGCATGCTGGGCAAACTCCTGGCGAAGCTTATCGTTCTCCTCCTGCCGGCGCTGTTCCTTCTGCAGCTCCAGTTCCCTTTCCTTGATGATTTTCTGTAAGTTCCTCCAGGTTTCCTCTAAGGCCTCCATGGTGAACCAGGTATAGGGGTTGGAGGCCACACGGAAGCTCTTGATCTGACGGTCCAGCTCAGCCAGCTGGTTGAAGTCAGCCTGGGCCGAGCTGAGGGAGGAGCGGAAAGCATCATGGGCCTCACGTAAGGCCTTGATTTCTTCCAGGGAGTTGCAACGCACTGGGTCTGTTAAATCCTCCTCTGCATTTTCAAACCAGCTATTAAAGGCAGAAGCCTTTTTGGCAAAGGTCAGGAAAAGGTCTTCCACCTTGCGGAAATGACTCTGAGCCTCCAGCAGCTTCTTCTTCCGGGTGGCTGAGTTGGCCAGAAGCTGGCTCCATCTTTTCATGAGGGAGGCATGCCGGGCCTCAATGGCTTTTGACTGAATGTGCTTGGCAGCCAGCAGCTGATCTTTGAGGGCAGTTATGTTGGCGATGCCTTCCTGCTGGAAGGCCTGCAGGCCTGCATCAAATGTTTCCTGTTTGGTAAGAAGAGTCTGGACAGAAGACAGGTCTCGGCCATAATCGTCTGTCTTCAAGCTGTTCTCCTTTTCACCAATCCAGGATTCCCATGGTGGAAGAAAGGGAACCCGACCCTGAGTTTGAGGCAATACTGGACACTGTGGATCCAAACAGGGATGGCCATGTCTCCCTGCAAGAATACATGGCTTTCATGATCAGCCGTGAAACTGAGAATGTCAAGTCCAGCGAGGAGATTGAGAGTGCCTTCCGGGCCCTCAGCTCTGAGGGAAAGCCTTATGTGACCAAGGAGGAGTTATACCAGAACCTGACTCGAGAACAAGCAGACTACTGTGTCTCCCACATGAAGCCCTACGTGGACAGCAAGGGCCGTGAACTGCCCACTGCTTTTGACTACATTGAATTTACCTGCTCACTCTTCATGAATTGATCCTCAGCTCTTAGGGTTAGCTTCGCCCCACACTGCTTGTCGTCACCTTGCTGCATGTCAGTTCATTTTTGTGCTCTTAAGAAAAATACTCCAGACAGTGTTACTTTCCAGTGTAACCTTAAAATTGCTTAGCCTGGGATGAGACTTAGTAGAAAACCGTGCTTCAATAAAAACGCTTCCAGTCTGATCACAATTGCCATGTTGCCGTGGGGACCCAGATTCATGTCTTGAAGCCAGCTGCCTTCATTCCGCCTTCAGAAAAATCTAAGCAGCTGGATGTTAGTTCCCTTCTTGTTCTCCCTCCCTCCCCTAAATTCCTGTTTTCATGTAAAAGACAAATAAATGACTCTTCCCCTAAAAAAAAAAAAAAAAAAAAAAAAGTAAATGTTCAAATAACTTATGTTTCACTTTAAGAAACTAGAGGAAAAAGAGCAATAATTGTCTAAAGCTAACAGAAGTAAAGGAACAGTTTTAGAGCAAACTCAAATTAAAAACAGGAAAACAGAGAAAATCAACAAAAATAAAAGATGGTTCTTTGAAAAGATCACTAAAATTTATAAAGTTCTAGCTAGGTTAACTGAAAATGCAAAGAGAAGACATAAATTACCAATATTAGAAATGAAAGAGAGATCATCACATGAACATTAAAAGGGTCATAAAGGAATACTGAGAACACCACTATATCCACAAATTTGATAAAGCAGATAAAATGGGTCAACTTTTAAAAAGGGACAAGCCAGCAAAACTCACAAAGGAGATAGATAATCTGAATAGACCTATTTCTATTAAAGAAATTTAGTGAATTATTAATAACCTTCCAAAAAAAGAACTCAGCAGGCTTAGATGGTTTCATCAATTAATTCAACCAAGTGTTTAAGGAAAACAATGGTAATAATTTCTTGCAATCTCTTCTAGAAAATATAAGATGAGGGAAACTTCCATATACCAAAATCAGAAAAAGACATCACAAGAAAAGAAAACTACAGATCAATATCACTCAGGGACATGTTTGCAAAAAAACCCAACAAAATATTATAAATTACATAAAAAATGTATAAAAGATTTATACACCATAAACAAATGGGATTTATTCCAAGTATGAAAGGACGGTTCAATATTTGAAAACCAATCAACATAATCCACCATATCAAAACATTAAAGAAGAAAAATCCCATAATTATATCAATTGATGCTTTGTAGACAATTACATAACACTGATGACAAAAATCAATGGCTATCTAAACAAATGGAGCGCTATTCCATGTTTGTGGATTGGAAAATTCAATATTGTTAAGATATCAGTTCTCCACAACTATAGATTCAATGCATTGCTCATAAAAATTCCAGCAAGATATTTTGTAGATTTTAACAAACTAATTCTAAATTTTATATGGAAAGACTAAAGGTCTAGAATAGTCAACACAATACTGATGAAGAAGAACAATGTTGAATGATTCACACTACCTGATTACTAAAATGATACAGCAATCAAGACAGCATGGAATTAGTGAAAAAATAGGCAAAACATCAGTATTATAGAAAAGAGAGCCCAGAAATAGGCCTACCCAAATATAGTCAATTGATCTTTGACAAAGTCGCAAAGACAACTCAATAGACAAAGGTTAGCCTTTTCAGGAAATATTTCTGGAACAATTGGATTTCCTATGCAAGGAAAAAAGAAAGAACCTAGATACTGACCATACACATTACACAAAAATTATCTCATAGTGAATCAGAGCCCTAAATATAAAATGAAAAACTCTAAAACTTCTAGAAGATAGCATAAGGAGAAAATCTAGCTTTGTTGATGGTGTCTTAGATACAGTTACAAAAGCACAGTCCATGAAAGAAATAATTGATAAGTTGGAATTCATTAAAATTTAAAACTTCTTCTCTGTGAAAGACCCCATTTAGATCAGGAAATTATAAGCCACAGTGTGGGAGAAAATATTTATAAAACACAAATCAGGCACAGAACTTGTATCTTGAAATATACAAAGAAATCTTAATACTCAACAATAAGAAAACAATAATTGTTGTTTAATCTAATTAAAGAGGGCCAAAAGATCTGAACAGACGCCTCATTAAATAAGAAATTGAGATGGCAAATAGTCATACGGAAAGATGCTTAAAATCATGTCATTAGGGAATTGAAAAGTAAAACAACCACAAGATACAACTACATACCTATTAGAATTGATAAAATTCAAAACACTGACCAAAACAAATGCTACTGAGGATGTGGCCCGACAGGAACTCTGTTTCGTTGTGGGTGGGAATGCAAAATGGCACAGCCTCTTTGGCAGATTGTTGTAAGTTCCTTACAAAGCTAAACATAGACTTGTAGCAATCGCACTCCTAGGTATTCAACCAAAGGAGCTGAAAACTTTTCCCCCCAAATCCTGCAGTTTTACTCATAAGCACTAAAAAGTGGAAGCAACCAAGATGTCTTTCAATATGTGAATGTATAAACCATCTCTGGAATATCAATGTGGTGAAATATTTTTCAGCAGTAAGAAGTAATGAATCATCAAGCCAAAGAAAGAAATTGAGGAAACTTAAATGCATATTGCTTTTCAGAAGCCAGTCTGAAAAGGCTACACACTGTATGATTTAAACTATATATCCTTTTGGAAAAGGCAAAACTATTGAGACAGTAAAATAGCAATGGTTGCCACAAGTTCAGGTTGAGAGTAAAAGGGATGAGGAGGTAGAACATAAGGCATTTTTAGGGCAGTGAAACTATTCTGTATGACACTGTAATGTTGGATACATGACAATATGCTTTTGTCAAACCCACAGAACTGTAACACAAAAAAATTCTACCTTAACGCAAACTTATAAAAAATCAGAGTTGGTTCATTAATATTAGCAATAGTGTCACATTAATGCAAGATGAACAGGGGAATTATATCTGTTGGGTGATATATGGGAATTCTCTGTATTTTTGCACAATTTTTCTCTAAACCAAAACCTGTTCTTAAAATAAAGTTTAAAAATAAGTGTATATAGTTACTGTACTCTAGTTCATGAAGTTATTTTCCAGTGGAATATGGGTACTTATTTCTGAAAAACTATACACATATATGTGAATTGAACAATTAAGTAAATGGATGGCAGATGATGGAAGACAATTTTCACATTGTTGCAGTAGAAGATTACATGTGTGTAAGTAAGGGTAGGAGGCTAGAATGATCCATGTGATAATGGATTAGAGTTGGAGACAGTATGAGCTCATGTTTATTTTAATATAGATGTGAATTATTACATATGGAAATATTTATAGGAATGTGTATATACAGGCATTACTATATGCACATATATTTCTTCACTTTTTCAGTTGAGGGCTCAGAAAATAGCAATCTGGTAGCTGTAAACTACCAGACCTTGGTTTCTAATGCCATTCTAAAAGTTAACATGGCTCCTTGGAGAAATGTCTGATTCTAACACTGGGGTAGGAAAATATACAAGATGATCCTCAATGTGACAGAAAGTATGTGCTTAAAAATAAAGATACAGATAAAAAATAAAGATAGGGATAGCCAACAGAAAGAGCTCTAGGTAGTCGGAGCGGGAATAATCTGAACAGGAAAACAAATAGTTATTATTGGAAGTTAACCAAAGTATAAAATAAATTTCCTTAAGTCCATATTGATTTAAATAAATGGTTGAATAAATCAATGAATGATTGAGAATAAGTAATTTCCAATGTTAAAGAATTCTAAATAGGGAAGCGGCTGTGGCTCAATCACTAGGGCTCCCGTTTACCATATGGGAGGCCCCGGGTTCGGTTCCCAGGGCCTCCTGGTGAAGGCAAGCCCGCCCGCACGGCGTGGTTAGCTGACCCAGCGAGCACAAGCAGCAAGGGGGGGATAAATGAATTAAAAAAAAAAAAAAAAAAAGAATTCTAAATAACTCCGGCTGATACTCTGTGCTTAAGGAAATGGAGTATAACGTCACATTACTTACATGTAGGCTGGACATAGCTATTTCCTTCTAAAGGGTACAGTTTGGAAAAGGAGAGGAAAAACGAATCACTTTACAGTGGAAAACTTAATAAACGTTACCTGTTCAAGTTTAACATCCACATTTCTGAGTAATTTCGTTGTTGAGGAAATTCTTCAGAACACCAAGTGATGGTGGTGTGAAAGGAACTAGCTAAAGCTCTTTAGCCACAGGTGGATATATCCTGTGAAATGAGCCCACCATCGTTCACTGTCAGCATGCCTATTTCATTAGTACCTATTTTAATTTTTAGATAAACACTGTTAAGCACTTCTCAGGGAGAAAATGATTCCTGGGTGGTTAAAATTACATTAATCTTAAAGATACAAATAAAACCTCAACATTCCTATGGTTAGTAATTTGAATTCCTTCTTTTCCCTGGAATCAATAGGTACCCTTATTTTGCAAAATAATGATTGTCTCCCTTACTGACCTTCCTCAGGGACTACAGAAATAGGAATAAGGACCACATACTGCCCATTGACTGCTTCCTGATTAGCAAGGAAAGCTCTGAAACAACTATTTTGGTTAAAACAAATTATTTCTGAGAGCCTTCTTTTCCCTCCATCATCTCCTGTAGTAAAGCAAAGGTGATGGCCTGTACTGTTAGCTTTAAAATTACTTTACCATTATTATAATCAAAGTTTAATTCATTATTAGTAGGGGAAAAATGCCTCAATTATTTAAAGACAAGTACAATAACTTCCAAGTTATCTTTTTTCTGGCTAAAGAGTCCTAATTTCCCAAGTTCCTCACGATATGAGAGAATTTTGATTGCTTTGCTATCATTCTTTCATTTCTGTGAAAGTTTAAGTGTTGCATTTTGCTTAAGTTCTTTCTTTAAATGTGGGACTCTGAACTAAGCAAAAATCCCCAGATAAATTCAGGGGACTTTGGAGTAGAATGCAAAAGTCCATATTTCTTTTTAAAATGCAATATTTCTATTAATGAAATTTAATTTTGCATTAGATTTCCTGGAAGCATATTACATTACTCATTTTTATTGACTGAGTGTCAGCTACCCCTTGTATATCATCTTTATATATGCACTTGTTTAGATACATATTTCCTGATTTAAAATGAACAGTTAATATTTTGGAAAATGCAACAATAAATATTTACCCATATTAATTTTTTTAAATGAGCTCATCATTCCAGCCTGTAAATAAACTTTTGATTTTTGCCATTTAGAGTGCTCGCTATACTTCTAAAACTTTTACCATCCAAAAATTTGATGCAAATGTCTTCATGTATAAGTTAGATTAAAATGTTAAACAAAACAAGACTGAGGCTAAGATGCCATGTCACAATTCTCAAAATATGTTCCTAAGTTAAGCATACTTTCCTACTTGTATTTTATTTTAATTGTAGGTTCAGCTCCTTTGTATCCACAAATATTATCATCAACTCCCTGAAAAAAAGCTGGTGAAATCTAGATGCTTAAAATATCACATTTACATTAACTATTAGTGTAGTATTTTAAATACAGTAATCTGCTATGTGTTGCCACTTAGAGAAAATACTTATGTTTTATTGTTTTGAAATCAGTTAAACATTTTTCCCTAGACAAATATCTCAAATTGTAATTAGTTGTAATGTTCATGTGAAGGAGAAAAAAAAATCACTAAAGCATCTGACATGTAAATCTCATAGTAATTCCCATATTATTTATCCTAAGTGGATTTCCTCTGTGGTAGGCAGAATATTGGCCCCATGATCTAAACCACCTGCTTTCATGACTATGAATATGTTACAGGTAGAATGGACTTAGTAGATGCTATTTAAGTTTACAAATCCATTGACATTAAGCTGAAGATATCCTGCATTGTCTAGGTGGGCCCAATGTAGTCACATGAGCTCATTAATGTATGGAACTTTCTTCACCTGGAGAAATGAGAAATTCAAGAGATAGAGAAGTGAGAGAGATCTAAAGCATGGAAAGGATTTATTATGCGCCTGCCATTTTGAAGATAGTGGAAGACAGGAAACTTAGGCTTAACAATCAACAGGGAATGAATTCTGCAAAAAATTCTAAGTGAGCTTGGATATAGATTATTCTTATGAGTCTCCAAATAAGAATACTGCCCTGCCAACAGCTTAATTTCAGCCTTGTGAGACAGTAAACAGAAGAGCCAGTCACTTGGTGGTGGAACTAAATGATAGGAACATGATGAATGAACAATATAAGAATCTTAATAAAGAAAATTTTAAAAAAGAAACCAAACAGAATTACTGAAGTTGAAGACCACAATAACTGAAAAGAAAAATTCCCAGGGGGGTTTCAACAGGAGTTTGGAACTGACACAAGAAAGAAACAGTGAACTTGAGAACAAGACAATCAAAATGAGCCAGTCTGAGGACCAGAGGGAAAAAAAAAATTAGAAAAAATGAAAATAGCCTAAGAGACTTGAGACTTATGGGACACCATCAAGCTTACTGATATATATATATATTATGGGAGTCCCAGAGGGAGAAGTAGAGAGAAGAGCAGAAGGAATATTCAAAGAAATAATGACAGATAATTTCTAGAATTTGGCAAAAGAGGTGAATATGCACATACAAGAATCCCACTGAACACCAAAGAAGACAAACTTAAAGAGAAAAATATGCCCAGACACCTGGCAGTGAAACTGTCAAGTGCAAAGGAGAAAGAATTCTGAAAGCTGCAAGAGGAAAACGGTTCAACTGGGAAAGAATTGTCTCTTCACAAATGGTTCTAGGGAAACTAGTTCTCCATATGCAAAAGAATGAAGGTGGGCCCTTACCTCACAACATATCCTAAAATCAACTCAGAGTAATCAAAGACTTAAATATAAGAACCAAAACAATAAAACTTCTAGAAGAAAACATAGGGAAGCATCTTTGGGACCCTGGGTTCAGCAATGATTTCTTAGATTTTACATCAAAGCACAAACTACAAAATAAAAAAATACATAAATGGTACCTCAAGTGAAAAAAAAAATAAAATAAAAACTTTTGTGCATTAAAGTACTTTCTAATAAAAGTGAAACAACCACCTATACAATGGGAGAAAATATTTGAAAATCACATATCTGATCAAGGTTAATATCCATATATATAAAGAAAACCTGCAACTCAACAAAAAAAAGACAAACATCCAAATTTAAAAATGGGCAAAAGTCTTGAATAGACATTTCTCCAAAGAAGGTACACAATGGCCAAAAAGCACATACAAAGATACTTTACTTCATTAGCCATTAGGGAAATTCAAATCAAAACCACCACAATGAGGTACTTTTCACCCCAAAAAGAATGGCCAATATTAAAAAAGAAACAAAATATAACAAGTGGTAGAGAGGATGTGGAAAAATAGGAACACTCATTTATTGATGGTGGGAATGTAAATTGACTTGCTGCTGTGGAAAACTGTTTGGCAGTTCCTCAGAAAGTTAAGTATAGAATTACCATATAACCCGGCAATCTCACATCGAGAGGACGCCCAAAAGAATTGAAAGCAGGAAATTGAACAGATATTTGCATACTGATACTCATAATGCTATTATTCACAATTGCCAAAAGATGGAAGCAGCCAAAGTGTCCATCAACCAATGAATGGATAAAGAAAATGTAGTATATACACAGAAAGAAATATTATTTGACTGTAAAAAGGAATGAAATTTTGATACATTCAACAACATGGATGAAATTTGAAAACATCATATTGAGTGAAATAAGCCAAATACAAAAGGACAAATATGGTATGATCTCACTGATATGCAATAAATTAGAATAAGAAAATTCATGAGGTCAGAATCTAGAAAATAGTGTAGTTTTAGGTAAGGAATAGGAAGTTGATTAAATTGTACAGAGTTTTCAGTTTGCAATGCTGGAAATATTTTGGTAATGGATTGTGGCGATGGTAGCACAATGGTGTGAACGTAATTAACTGCATTGAATTACATATTTTAAAAATACATATTTTAAAAGGGCAAATTTTTGATTGTATATATGCTACTAATATAAACATTTTTATAAGAATACACGGGACTGGGGAGCAGATGTAGGTCAAGTGGTTGGGCACCTGCTTCCCATGCACAAGATACCAGGTTTAATCTCTGCTACCTCCTAAAAACAAACATAAAAACAAAAAATCCAACTCTTATTGGGCAGTGGATGTAGCTCAGTGGTTGTGTGCCTGCTTCCCATATATGAGGTCCTGGGTTTAATCTCTGGTACCTCCTAAAAAAACAAAACAAAACATTGGGGTGTAAAATACAAACAACAAACCCTAAAGTAAACCAATTATAATAGTACAATTATAAAAATGTTCTACATCAATTGCAACAAATCTACCACATTAATGCAAGGTATAAATAATAGGGTGGTATATGGGAACTCTGTATTTTATACACAATTTTTCTGTAAACATACAACTTCTCTAATAGAAAAGTGAATATAATAATAAAACTCCTTATGCCAGCAAGTAAACTATAAACCATTTTTTACAACTTTGTCCACTCATTAGGTCCATGTAGGCCCATGTATTTAAGAATCAATCTTACAAAAGATGTGAAGTACCATTATTAAGAATTTAGATGATTTTTTGAAAAAGGTTTAAGAAGACTCAAATTGAAAAAAAGATATTGTTAAAGATAAAGGGAGACTCAGTTCTCCATAATTATTCCATTTATATAATAAAATTCCAGTTAAATTCTCCAAAGAATTTTCAGGAACCCTAAAAAACTGATTGTAAACTTCTATTAATGATAGTCAATTGGTCAAAATAACCAAGATTTCCTAATTGTTATTCATATTTTTTCACTCTGTGAAATGTAAATCTAGTTTTATTTAGTTTTAAATTAATTTTCTAAGTAATTTTGGGGAAGTAGTATATTGATAAGAATTACATGGTTTTGAGGCTTTAAAAATTGTTTGGAAACTTTACAATCTTATTTTGAAAAAATATCTAAATCTGATTGTATTTGTGAAGTAGCAACAAAATTAGAATACTTATAAATGGTTGTGGTTGTTTGCTTTATTAAATTCTGCAAAATTACTATATTTGCATTTCTATAGACTTTTAGAGACATTTTATGAATTCAGTTGAGTTGTGTCTCTTCCAACAATAATATGTTACTTTTGTCATTGTAGTTTTAGCTCAGGAAAATAATGTAGCCCAATTAGACTTCAGATGTATTAACATTTCATGCTTACGTTCTTATACTTAAAGCCATATTACTTAAATATTTAACCCATTACGATTTATTTCTCAAATATTGTCTGCAGCCAGTAATAAAGGCAGAAAATAAATGAGGTCAAACTGAAAAACTAGGGAAAACTAATTGAGATCGTTTCCTTCAGCCAATACCAAATTAATGTTCTCTCAACCTTTTATAATTAAAATGTAATATTGTGTGGAACAGTGCAATTAAAGAGTAAAACAGATGGTAGCTTAGGGGGATAAAAACTAATCCTTAACCACTTGTTAAGTTATGGCAGCAGTTTCAATTTTACAAGAAGTATTATTTTAGAGTTTCTAATTCTTGAAAGGAAATACTGCAATTTCCCCCAATGTCAAATGAGGATTTGATATATGTTCTCTTACCTATATTTAGCACAATCTTGGAAATATCATATTGAATGCTCATAAATCATATCTCATGGAACCATATAGCCACCGTCATAGGCTAGTCAGAGAGCACTCCAGGTTTCAGAACTCTTAAATGAATTCTCATTCAACTACAAGTGAATCTCTCCACCTCAACATTACTGATATTTTGAGTCAGATACTTCTCTGTTTTAGGGATTGTCCCGTGCATTGTAGGCTGTTTGCAGCATGCCTGGCTTCTATTGACCAGATGCCAGTTACAACTTTCCCAAAGTTAGAACAACCAGAAATGTCTCCAGAACTTGCTCAATATTTCATGGAAGGCAAAATTGTCCCCATTTGGGAATCACTGACCTTTAGCATAAAGTTCAAATTCTTTAACATAATGTCAAGTCTTGTGGCGTCTTTAACACATTTATAATCATTCCTTTCTCAGCACTTTTGATGTAACAACATTAAACTTTCTCTGCTTGCCTGCATGCACCCTGTGATTTCCAACCTCTGTCTACTTGCTTCTACTCTCTCTTCCATCGAATCCATCTTTGGACCCCCTCACCTATCAATGGGGTAAACATCATTTAGAACTTGACTTCAGAATAATCTTTCAAAGGAAGGTTTTCCTAATGCACCAAAGATGTGTTAAGTTCTTTACTTATGAGCTTATTTACTGCCTTGAGCCTATCTCTGACTTTTCACTTATCCCATTGTGGGCAAGGCTTAGCAGATAGTGGATTTGTCAAGGTCGCTTAACCCAAACATCTAGCACCACAGACAAATTAAGGCTGTTATTGCAATAAAGAATTGTGGCAGTAAAGCAGAACGAACAATAATATTTTTTAAGTGTTAAACTGTTCTTTAATTCTATCTATCTATCTATCTATCTATCTATCTATCTATCTATCTATCTATCTATCTATCTATCTATCTATCTATCATCTATCTATCTATCTATCATCTATCTATCTATCTATCTATCTATCTATCATCTATCTATCTATCTATCT
>JAKSZT010054334.1:45237591-45321598 GCA_026826555.1 Tolypeutes matacus | reverse complement strand
ATCTATCTATCATCTATCATCTATCTATCTTTTTAACCTCTCTCTCTCTCTCTCTCTCTCTCTCTCTCCTGAGGAAAGCCATACATTTGTTTTGGACAGAAAAGTCTGGATTTCATGCCTACATTATCAAAGTGGTGTTGTTCTGCATGTTTCTCTGTCCCTTCTATATTGCCTGTGACTCAATGAGTATAAATAGAAACTTCAACAGACTCAGTATGATTATTTTGGGGTGGAGATGGCAAAATTACTTCAAGTAAATGGTTTTACATTCATCAGAAGATAAAATATCTGTTTGTGATTTTGTGATATTATCATCCATCAGTTAGCAGTGCCTAGGTTGTGACATGATGATATTGGAGTTCTATAGTTCTTTTCTATATATTAGGGAGGATACACTTTATCAAAAGATTTTGACACCATCACCTATTTAGTTTTCTTGAGGTATAATGTTTAAAGGAAAGTTAAAATGAATGTTTGGATCTTTTTTTTGTCTACTTGTTTTAGAAATAATTAGATTGATTGTTTTTTTTAGCTTAATTTTTTTTTTTTTTTTAATTAGAGAAGTTGTGGGCTTACAAACAAATCATGCATAAAAAACAGGATTCATGTACAGTACCCCCTCCATACACTAACACCTTGTGTTTGTGTGGAACATTTGTAATAGTTGATAGCACTTTTAAAAAATTGTACAGATTTTTTTTAACATTAGTTACCTTTGTTATAATTGATGAAAAATTATTAAATTAGTACTATTAACTATTGTCCATAGTTTACATTAGGTGTATTTTTTCCATATGCCACTCTATTATTAACATCTTGAATTGGGATCACATATTTGTTATAATTCATGAAAGAACATTCTTCTTCTTGTACTGTAACTATAGTCCATCATCTGCAATAAGGTTCACTATTACAGAATCCTGTTATATCTTTTAATTTTTATTTTAGTAAGATATACAACTTAAAGTTTTCCCTTTTAACCACATTCATCAATGTGGTATATAAATCAATGCTGTTAATAACACTCACAATAATATTCTACCATCATCACCATCCATGACTGTAGACTGTCCTTTCATTTATTCAGGTCGTCTTTGATTTTTTTTAAACAATGTTTTGTAGCTTTCTATAAACAAGTCCTTTACATCCTTGGTTAAATTTATTCCTACTTATTTGATCCTTTTAGTTGCTATTGTAAATGGATTTTTTTTTTCTATTTCCTCCTCGGATTGCTCATTACTAGTGTATAGGAAGACTACTGATTTTTGCATATTGATATTGAATCCCACCACTTTGCTGAATTCATTTATTAGCTTTAGTAACTTTGCTGTAGATTCTTCTGGACTTTCTGTATATGAGATCATGTCATCTGCAAATAGTGAAAGTTTTACTTCTTTCCAATTTGGTTACCTTTTATTTCTTTTTCTTGCTAACTTCTCTGGCTAGAACTTTCACACAATGTTGTACAATAAGAGTGGTGACAGTGGTCATTTTTGTATTGTTCCAGACTTTAGAGGGACTTTAGAAAGACTTTAGTCTTTTACCATTGAGTACAATGTTAGCTGTTGGCTTTTCATATATGCCCTTTATCATGTTGAGGAAGTTTCCTTCTATTCCTATTTATTAATGTATTTTTATCAAGAAAGGATTTTTTTTCAAATGCATTTCTTCATCAATGGAGGTGATCATGTATTTTTCCCCTTCATTTTGTTAATGTGGTGTATTGCAGTAATTGATTTTCTTTTGTTGATCTACCCTTGCATACCTGGGATAAAACCCACTTGATCATAGTATGTAAGTTTTTAATGTGCAGTTGGATTTGATTTGCAAGTATTTCGTTGAGGGTTTCTGCATCTATATTCATAAGAGAAATTGGTCTGTAACTTTTTTTTTTTTTGCAATATCTTTATCTGAGTTTAGTATTAGGGTGAGGTTGGCTTCATAGAATGAGTTAGATAGTGTTCTTTTTTCTTCAAATTTTTATAAGAGTTTGAGCAGGAATGGTGTTAATTCTCCTTGGAATGATTGGTAGAATTCACCTGTGAAGCCATCTGATCTTGGACTTTTATTTGTTGGGAGGTTGTTGGTGACAGATTCAGTCTCTTTACTTGTTTGGTCTTTTGAGGTCTTCTATTCCTTCTAGAGTCAGTATCGGTTGTGTGTGTGTTTCTAGGAATTTGTTCATTTCATCTAAGTTGTCTAACTTGTTGACATACAATTGTTCATAATATCCTCTTATGATCCTTTTTATTTCTGTGGTGTCAGTAGTAATGTTCCCCCTTTCATTTCCGATTTTATTTATTACACCTACTCTCTTTCTTTCTTTGTCAGTCTAGCTAAGGGTTTGTCAATTTTGGTGATCTTCTTAAAGAACCAACTTTTGGTTTTGTTGAATCTATTTTCAACAAAAAATTTTAAAAAAATCAATCGTTTTTATTCTCGATTTCATTTACTTCTGCTCTGATCTTTACTATTTCTTTACTTTGACGTGGTTTGGAATTAGTTTGCTGTTCTTTTTCTAGTTCCTCCAGGTATACAGTTAAATCTTCAATTTAGTTCTTTTTGAAAAAGAAAAAGGCATATTTCCTAATAATGGACATGCAAAATATAACCTGGGAAAATGGGACAAAGTGAAATAAAAAAAGAAATAAAGGGATAATTGGAGCAGAGAACATGTTTTTCTGACTGCATGATCTCAATTGCCCTGTCTTTTAAGTCACAGATCCTTTCTTCTTCCTGTTCAAATCTGCCATTGTATGCCTTTAGGGTATTTTTAATCTCTACTATTGTGCTTTTCATCACCATAATTTTGATTGTTTCTTTTTATACATTCAAATTCTTCTTTATGCACACATGTTGTTTCTTAATATCCTTCATCTCTTTATGCATATTTTCTTTCATCTCCTTGAATTGATTTAGATTTGTTTAAACGTCTTTGATTAATTGTCCCAAATTCTGTGTGTTCTCTGAGGTTTTAATTTGTTCCCTTGACTGAGTCAAATCTTCCTGTTTCTTAACATGGCTTGTAATTTTTTGTTTATGTCTAAGCATCTGATTATCTTGATGACTTAACTCTGAATGTCAGTTTATCCCTCTTTTCTAAGGTTTTATTTTTGATTGACTTTGTGTTAAGGCTCCTCTTTGATGCATGGTCCAACTTTCCCTAGACATTTAGAATAGTCTGTCTAAACTGATCAGATTTTCTAAGCTCTTCGTCATCTGATTCCTGCCCTGGATATGTGGTATAATTTTTAAGATTGCAATTTTTGTGTAATTGTTTCAACTCCAGGAGAAAACTTCCTTTCCTCTGTTGCTTCTCTGGGAATCTTCATCTGTTCTGTTTGTTTTTGTTCAGAAATTTCTTCCTATTTTCTACAATTTGTTTAAATTCTCTCCCTCACTTGGTGCCCTGTTTTCCTTACTCTTTTCAGTTCTGGTACCCTCCAGTCTTATAGCATTTCAGTCTCCCCACCCTTATTTTTCATTCTGTGTGGCTTTTCTGTCTCGAGTTTCTTCCCTGATAGTATAGCCCACCATAGGGAGCCAGATGAGGTCAATTCAGAAAGGTGGTTCTTTCCAGAAAAGTCTGTTTTGTGCTTAGTTCATCCAGTCAACAGAAACTGGATTGAGTGAGTACAGCACTTTCCAGCCACAGTTTTACTGTGGGCTCTCTCTTTCTCTCTCTTTTTTCCCTCTAAGGAGCACTTTTGTATGCGGCACTCTTCAGCAGCTTGTGATCTGCTCAAAGTCTCTGTGGAATTGGGTAACTGTGACTGATACGCACAAGGTTCTATCTCTGCTGTACCTGGTGGAAGGTGAGAGGAATATGGGCCTCTGCCTCTAATCTACCCCCCAAGCTGAGTGAGGCCAAGTGAAGGAGAGGGAGTGGACTTGTAGCTGTAGGATAAAAGTTTCCTCCCTGATATTTTCCTCTTTTCTCCTATTCAGCATTTGTGGAGTCCTTCTCCAGTCTCTACCATCACAGGGTTCTAAGCAAGCGGAATTTGTCCTTTCATTTGCTGAATCCCTGAGGAGATTTTTTCAGGTGCTGTCTTATGTCTAGATTAATACTTAATATTTTCTAAAAATGAAGAGTTTTTATTTTGTGTTATTGTAAGCTCATTAGGGTTCCTTATGCTCTTGAGCATAATTCACTGACCTTGAGTTCAAGAGCATTACAACATACAAAAAGTGCTAAATTTGATTAGAGCATCCTTACTGAAGATGATCTAAAGCTCTGTCACGTTAAAATATTTCTACCTAAAAGACATGACTGCTCACATTTAATTGGCCAAAGCAGTCTCATGGAAAAGGCTAATTTCAATAAGCTCAAGAAGTAACATTCTTCTCTGGGTCTGTAGGTGAATTTCAAGTCTTCAAAAGAAGAAAAGGAAAAATTTTCTAATAAAATTCAAATTTAAATTTAATCTTGAAAAATAAAGAAAAGCAGCAGAATTTCTTGGAAACATTTTCTCCCACACACAGATGTATAATAATTTAGTGCACTTTAGAATTAATTATTCATTTGGTTCTTTAACTTTTCTAAATGAGCAAATATATCAGATTCAATTTGTTTATTTTTATCATTTTTCATTCATTCAAATATGATTCATTCGATAAATACTAGACCTTTTCCAGGCACTAAGAATATAACAGGGACAGAAGACATTAAGTCTGCTCTCATGGAGCTTACATTCTAATTTGGAAACAGGGAATAAAATGGTATGATTTGTTCAACTGGGGACTTCAATTTCAGTCTCTATTTATATTAAATTAAGTCGAATCCAAAGTGCTAACTACATGGAAAATTATTTGTTGGTGTATCATGAAAATGCCTTTTGACTTGAGTTTTCTGCAGTTTGTTTTCTTTCTAACTTTCCTGTTTTATGGACAAGGCCAACTTCAATACGGTGTGACCTGTGCAGCATCACAAGGCTCCAAGTTCATAACATCATACAGGGGTCTCATATATCACCCTTCCACCAACACCTTTCATTGTTGTGAAACATTTGTTACAAACTATGCAAGAGCATCGCCAAAATATATATATATATATTTTTATAAAGATTTTATTTATTTATTCATTTATCCCCCCCTTGCTGCTTGTGCTCGCTGGGTCAGCTAACCACGCCGTGCAGGCGGGCTTGCCTTCACCAGGAGGCCCTGGGAACCGAACCCGGGGCCTCCCATATGGTAAACGGGAGCCCTACTGATTGAACCACAGCCGCTTCCCTCGCCAAAATATTACTACTAACTATAGTCCCTACCTTAACATTTGGTGTATTTTTCCTACAACCCATCCTATTTTTTTAAAAAAATATTTTTTATTAGAGAGGTTATTAACTTACAAAACGATCATGCACATGTGTAGAATTCTCATACAGCACCCCTTCATCAACACACCATACCATGGTGGAACATTTGTTACAGATTTTGAGATAATATCATCAGACTATTACTACCAACCCTGGTCCATAGCATACATTTGGCACACTTTTTCCATACACCTCCATTTTCTACACAGTACATCTTTGGCATTGATGCAAGAATATTATAATATTGTTGTTAACCACACTCTGTAGGTCACACCAATTGTAGTTTTCCCATGTTTCTCCACATTCCCACCACCCTGCAATAGTGATGTACTTCTGCTCCTGCTCACAGAAAGACTCGCTTGCATTTATTAGTACCTCAACTACAATTCTCATCACCTCTGAGTTCACTGTGTTATTCAGTCCCTAGACTATTCTTTAGCTGTCTTTCAGTTGACAATTACTTCCCCAGACTACCATTTTCAGCCACAATCCCATTTATAAACCAGCTGCTACTCACTATGTGTTAACATCAACTCTATCCATTTCTATACTTTTACAGTCAAGTTAATTAAAACTTCTACATACATTAAACATCAGTAGTTCTTCTCAACACTCCTCTTATCTCCTAATAACCTATACTCTAGGTTTTAACTCTATGTGTTTAGTCTTCATAGTTACTTCATATTAATGAGACCATGAATATTTGTCCTTTTGTGTCTGGCTTACTTCGATTAGTATTATGTCTTCAAGATTCAGCCATGTTACCATATGTGTCCCAAGTTCATTTCTTCTTACTGCAGCATAGTATTCCATTGTATGTATATACCACATTTTATTTATCCATTCATTGATTGATGGACACTTGGGTTGCTCCCATTTTATGGCAATTGTGAATAACGCTGCTATGAACATTGTTGAGCAGATGTCTGTTCGTGTAATAGTTTTTAGTTCTTCTGGATAGATTCCTAGTAGAGGAATTGCTAGATCATATGGCAATTCTATATTTAGCTTCCTGAGGAGCCGCAAATCTGTCTTCCACAGAGGCTGCACAGTTTTACACTCCCACCAACAGGGAAAGAGTGTTTCTATTTCACCACATCTTCTCCAGCACTTATAGTTGCCTGTTTTTTTAATAATGACCATTCTATGTGGTGTTAGATGATATCTCATTGTTGTTTTGATTTAAATTTCCCTAATAGCTAGTGACATGGAGCATTTTTTCATTTACTTTTTGGTCATTTATATTTCGTCATTGGAGAAATGTCTATTTAAATCTTTTGCACATTTTTAAATTAGGTTGCTTGCTCTTTTATGGTTGAGTTGTACGATCTCTTTATATAGAATAGAAATCAAACCCTTATCAGATCTGTGGTTTCCAAATATTTTCTCCCATTAAGTGAGCGCCTTTTCACCGTCTTGATGAAGTCCTTTGAATCGCAGAAGTGGTTAAGTTTGAGGCGGTCCCATTTATACATGTTTTCTTTCGTTGCTTGTGCTTTCGGTGCAAGGTTTAAGAATCTGCCACCTACCACCAGGTCTTGAAGATATTTCCCTACATTTTCTTCTAGGAGATTTATGGTACTTGCATTTATATTTAGGTCTTTGATCCATTTTGAGTTAATTTTTGTATAATGTGTGAGATAGGGGTCTTCTTTCTTTCTTTTGCCTATGGATATACAGCTCTCTCAGAACCATTTGTTGAATAGACTGTTTTGTCCCAGATGGGTGGTTTTGACAGGCTTGTCAAAATCACTTGGCCATAGATGTGAGGGTCAGTTTCTGAACCATCAATTTGGTTCCATTGATCTATGTGTCTATCTTTATGCCGATACCATGTAGTTTTTACCACTGTAGCTAGGTAATATGATTTAAAGTCTGGAAGTGAGAGTCCTCCAACTTCACTTTTCCTTTTTAAGATGTTTCTGGCTATTCGGGGCCTCTTACCCTTCCAGATAAATTTGATAATTGTGCTTTCCTTCTGTTTAAAAAAAGCTAGTGGAATTTTTATTAGGATTGCATTTAATCTGTATATCATTTTGGGTAGAATTGATATCTTAATGATATTTAGTCTTCCAATCCATGAGCATGGAATGTTCTTACAATTATTTAGGCCTTTTTAAATTTCTTTTAGCAATGTATTATAGTTTTCTCAAATACAAGTCCTTTACATGCTTGGTTAAGTTTATTCCTAAATATTTGATTCTTTTAGTTGCTATTGTAAATGGAACTTTTTCCTGACTTCTTCATCAGATTGTGCATTACAATTGTATAGAAACACCACTGATTTTTTTGTGTATTGATCTTGTATCCTGACAATCTCTCCTGAAATTGTTTATTAGATCTAGCAGCTTTGATGTAGATTTTTAGGAACTTTCTAGATATAGGATCATATCATCTGTGAATAGTGAAAATTTTAATTTTTCCTTTCTGATTTGGATGCCTTTTATTTCTTTTTCTTGCTTGATTGTTCTAGCTAGAACCTCTAGTACTATATTGAACAACAGTGGTGACAATGGACAGCCTTGTCTTGTCCTAGATCTCAATGGAAAAGCTTTCAGTCTTTCACCATTGAGTACAATGTTAACTGTGGGTTTTTAAAATATGGCCTTTATCATGTTGAGAAAGTTTTCTTCAATTCATATCTTCTGTAATATTTTTGTCAATAAAAGATGCTGTATTTTGTCAAATGCCTATCAATAAAATAATGTGATTTTTCTTCTTTTTGATTTATTAATGTGGTGTATTATGCTGATTGATTTACTTGTGTTGAACCACCCATGCATGCCTGGTATAAACCCACTTAATCATGATGAATAATTCTTTTAATGTGTTGTTGGATTTGATTAGCAAGTATTTTATTGAGGATTTTTGCATCTGTATTCATTAGAGAAATGGGTCTGTAATTTTCTTTTTTTTTTTGTAATATCTTTATCTGAGTTTGGTATTTGGGTGATATTGGCTTCATAGAATGAGTTTGGTAGCATTATTTCTTGATCAATTTTTGGAAGAGCTTAACTAAGGTTGGTATTAAATCTTTGAATGCTTGGTAGAACTCACCTATGAAACCATCTGGTCATAGGCTTTTCATTTTGGGAAGCTGTTTGTTAACTGTTTCATTATCTTTACTTATGATTGGTTTTCTATTTCTTTCAGGGTCAGTGTATGTTGTTGTATGTTTCTAAGAATTTTACTATTTCATCTACATTATCTTTTTTTTTGGCATAAAGTTATTCATAGTATCCTGTTATGATCTCTCTTATTTATGTGGGGTCATTAGTAATGTTCACATTTTCATTTTTCATATCATTTACTTGCATCTTCTCTCTTTTTTTTTCTTAGTTAGTCTAGCTAAGGTTTGTCAATTTTCTTAATCTTCTTGAAGATCCAACTTTTGGTTTTGTTAATTCTCTCTATTGCTTTTTGTTCTCAATTTCCTTTATTTCTGCTCTGATCTTTGCTATTTCTTTCCTTCTACTTGCTTTGGGAATAGTTTGCTATTCTTTTTCTAGTTTCTCCAGCTGTGTAGTTAGGTCATTGATTTTAGCTCTTTATTCTTTATTAATGTAAGCACTGAGGGCTACAAATTTTCCTCTCAACACTGCCTTCACTGCAACCCATATGTTCTAATATGTGTTGTTCTCATTGTCATTTGTCTCGAGATATTTATTGATTTCTCTTGAAATTTCTTCTTTGAAATTTCAACACACTGATTATTTAAGAGTGTGTTGTTTAATCTCTATATTTTTGTGAGTTTTCCCATTTTCTGCCACTTGTTGATTTCCAACTTTATTCCATTATGGTCAGAGAAAGTGCTTTGTATAATTTCAATTTTGCTGAATTTATTGAGATGTGCTTTGTGACCCAACAAATGGTCTGTCCTGAAGAAAAATCCATGAACATTTGAAAAGAATTGTATATCCTGCTGTTTTGGGATGCAATGTTCTGTATATGTCTATTAGGTTTCACTCATTTATCATGTTATTCAAGCTCTCTGTTTCTTTATTAATCCTTTGCCCAGATGTTCTATCCAAAGCTGAGAGTGGTGTATTGAAATCTCCAACTATTATTGTAGAGATGTCTATTTTTCCCTTCATTTTTGCCAGTGTTTGCCTCATATATCTTGGGGCATCTGGCTAGGTTCATATATATTTACGATTACTATTTCTTCCTGGTGAATCATCCCTTTTATTAATATATAATGTCCTTCCTTGTCTCTAATAGCAATTTTGCTTTTAAAGTCTATATCATCTGATGTAAATATAGCTACCCCAGCTTTTTTTGTTGTTGTTGGTTATTGCACGCGTGGAATATCTTTTTTCTAATCTTTCACTTTCAGTCTATTGGAATCCTTGGGTCTAAGGTGAGTCTCTTGCAGACAGCATATAGATGACCCATATTTTCTTATCTATTCCACCAGCCTGTGTCTTTTGATTAGGGAGTTTAATCCATTAACATTCAATGTTATTACTGTAAAGGCAGTTTTTATTTCATCCATTTTGATCTTTGGGTTCTATTTGTCATTTTATTTTTACCACTCTTTTGACACTTTTAGTTACTGTTACTGATAAAGTCACTATTTCTAGACTCTTTTCCAATCCTCTCTCTCCTGTCTTTTCTTTTCAGGCTGTAAAACTCTCTTTAGTATTTCCTGAAAAGCCAGTCTTTTTTGTTAGAATCTCTCTCAGTTTCTGTTTATCTGTGAATATTCTAATCTTGCCCTCATTTTTGAAAGATAATATTGCTGGATATAAAATTTTGGGCTGAAAGTTTTTCTCTTGCATATCTTAAATATATCATACCACTGCCTTCTTGCCTCCATGGTTTCTGATGAGAAATCACACTTAATTTTATTGGGTATCCCTTATATGGTATGCATTGCTTCTCCTTTGTTACTCTCAGAATTTCTCTTTGTCTTTGGTATTTGACATTCTGATTACTATGTGTCTCGGAGGTGGTCTATTCAGATTTATTCGTATGGGAGTATGTTGTGCTTCTTGAGCACAGATATCTATGCCCTTTAATAGGGTTGGGAAATTTTCTACCATTATTTCTTCATATATTCCTTTTGTACCTTTTCCCTTCTCTTCTCCTTCTGGGACACCCATGACACATATGCTTGCACATCTCTTGCTGTCATATAGTTCCCTGAGACCCTGTTCATTTTTTTCCATTCTTTTCTTCATCTGTTCTTTTTTTATGTTTGCTTTTAGGGGTCATGTTTTCAAGCTCACCAGTCCTTTCTTCTGCTTCCTCAACTCTGCTGTTATATGTCTCCAGTGTATTTTTTATTTTTTATTACACCTTTCATTCTCATAAGTTCTGCTATTTTTCTATGTATACTTTCAAATTCTTCTTTGTGCTCCCCCAGTGTCTTTTTAATACCCTTAATCTCTTTATCCATCTCATTGAATTTATTAAGGAGATTTGTTTGAACATCTGTGATTAGTTGTTTCAACTCCTTTATGTCATCTGCAGGCTTATCTTGTTTCTATAGAAACAGGGCTATATCTTCCTGTTTCTTGATATGGATTGTAATTGTTTGTTAGTGTTTTCACATCTGGCTTGCTAGAGGTATTTATTCTGGGTGCAGTTTTTCCCTTTAGTTTAGGGCTTTCTTGTCTTTTCTCCCTTGCTCTTTGTGTAGTAGGAGTCGAGGATGTAGCTGGTGCTCTAAGGTATGGAGGCTGAAGCTGTCCATGTTGCCCCAGGAATTCACGAAGCTTCTCCCACCTTTCCTCTCTGTCAGGAGTAGGGACAGAGCTGCAACCATGTATAATAATCCAAGTTGGGCAAGACAAGTCTGTCTGTAGTTGCCCAGAGAGACTGATGAAGCATCACACACCTTCCTCCCCTACATTGGGCTTTGATGGAGCTATAGTTGTGGGCAGCAATCTATGTCCATCTATTCAGTCTGCGCTAGAAGCAAGCACCTGCAGTTGCCTGGAAAGCCTGATGCAGGTACCACAAGCTTCCTTTTTGCTGGAGGTGGAGCTGGAACCTAGGCTAGGCCTACTCTCCATTCTTGGTGGAAATAAGCCAGTCCCTAACTTCACTGGATTTTCAGTAAGTCAGGCTTCCCCTAATGTTTGGGGTAGAGTCAAAATGGTGGCCACTGCACTCTTTCCAACTTGGACAGGCTCAATCTTAGCTGTTACTAGGATTATACTTTAGCCAGCCAAGTCCAATAATCAGTAGCTCAGGTTGGTGGACAACTGTCTCTTCTTCCACCTTTTATGGGAAATGGAGCTTCTGACTCCAGCTGTGAAATAGCTCCTGAGGTGGCTTGCACTCTAGAGTAGGATGGGCACCAGCCTCTGCAGGGTGGCTTGCAGTTTTCCAGAGAGGTGGTGCAGGTCCCATCAACTTCCTCCTTGCCAGAGGTAGGGCTGGGGTTTAGGCTGGAGCTGCAATCTTATCTTGGTGGAAAGAAGCCAGTCCCTACCAGCACTGTGATTTTCAATCAACCCCACTTCCCCTCATACCTGGGGCAGTATCAAAATGGCGGTTACTGGCCATCTTCTGACCTGGACAGTCTCAAGGTTTAGCTGTTCCTAGGATTATACTTTAGCTAGCTGAATTTACTAATCAGTAGTTGAAGTTGGAAACACACCATGTCTTCCTCCCCCATTTTTTGGGAAATGATGCTTCTAGCTCCAGTCACAGAATAGCTCCCAAGGCACCTTGCACCATGGGCACTGACTTCGGTGGCATGGAGAGCTCTATTCACAAATCCTCTCTTCAGATGGGCAGTCTCCTCCTTCCATATTTTCAAGGATGTTGCAGGATACTCTTCTGGTCTCCTGGAGCCTCCAAATAGGTGCTTTAGATAGCTCTGGGTGATTACTAACTGCCCTGCAGCATGAGCTGACTCCAGGAGCTCCTTATTCTGCTGCCATTTTGGCTCTTTCCCCTAGAGTGTTTATTTTAATCTTTGAATAAGACCAGACTGAAGGCTATATAAAAATAAATAGATAGAGGCCTAAATCATGATATTTTAAGTTCAATATTAAGTTTTCTATCAATAGTAAAGATCATTAAAATTTAATAAACTAAGTTGAATGCATCGATATAAACATTTCAATAAAATATTTGTTTATGAGTGTTATGTTTTTAAATGTTTACCACACAATCCAAATCATATGAACCTATAGAGTCTCTCTATTTTCCTTGCCACCATTGCATTGTTCAATTCATGAAAATGAAAATACCAATTTTCTTAATAAGTCACAAAACGTCACATAAAATGAGAACAGGTAATATCATAATTGCTAGGCAGCCACAAAGATTATAGGAAACAACATCATTAAACAAAGGTTCTAGACTTAGAAAAAAATGAAAATTTTTAAAAAAAGAGTTTTTCGTTCCATTTTTTATTTCCCCTCTGTGCATATGTTCCCGTATGTTCATTTTTTATAATATAATGTGGCATCCTTAGAAATAAGATTCTCTTCCCTTTCAAGATTCTGCTATTGTTCTTTGTTTGGTGACTTTTCTGAATTAATTATGTAAAATCATATTCTATGTTGTGTGTGGTCACTGAAGTATCTGTTCAGTTACCTTAGTGGTGAGTTAGCGATCGAAATGAGATGATCTTAAATGTTTAGAATAAAGTCTTTTAGTCTTAGCAAAAGGTCTCTGTGTACATGTCTTCAACACTCAACGAGACAGTTTACATCTCTACCTTAGCCTTCACTTCCTACTTGCACAGAAACCCAAGACTATATCCATAGGAGAGAGCTGAAAGCCTTCTCAGGTTTTTTCCTGAGTATGCACATAACCCTGATATGTGCACAACCCTACATCTGCCTGCAGTCTCCTAGGTTCCTCAAAATATGTTGAATATTTTTATCTCATTCCCCAGCTTCTTCTTTTAAACTTCTTAGTTAGCCCATTGTTTGGTCAACTGTTATTCATTGCCTCAGGCAGCTGCAATATTCAACAATTTCATCTGATTGTTTTCAACAAATTTCCTGGAGAAATGGCTGTTTACACTGGATAGGCTCAAATATAGACTGCCCTGTGAACAGGTCTTCTAAGCAATTCAAATAATGCCAAATTCTGATAAAGGGGCTTCAAATGATCTCTAAGTCTTTTCTGCCCTCCTGTGGTCTATGGATGCTAGTTTTTACTGTGATTATAGGTTGTTGGTTTTCAAGGTTACTGCAGACCTTAGGGAGGTAGGGATGTGTGGTAATATGGCAAGTTGAAACACTACAAAACTTTAATGTTCTTACTGAACTTCAGCCATATAACTTGAAAAAAAAATCAAAGCTCCTCAAATTGCTGCAAGACTTTGGTTGATTTTCCGAGTTTTAAAAAAGTTGATTCTTTTTAAAATTATTGCCAAAGTTCTTGATGTTTTTATGGAAGAGGTAATTTCAAGAGGTTCTTACCCTGCCATTTTTACTGATATCACAATACCATCTGTTTTTGTATGTATATCAAGCTCAGGCAAGCTGGGAAGAGAATTCCCTTGCCCTCAAAGGCCTCCAAGCTATTATTTTTAAGAAGGCAATACCATAAAAACTCACAACCAGTTTGACTTTACATAATGATTAACTCGACCTACTTCCAAGTCAAGGATTTACCTCTTTGAGGTTCCCCAGGCTGGTATCAGGCTTTATCACTTCCTTTCCCAGGTGCTTAAACAGACAAGCATGTAACTTCCTTTACATACAAAGAGGCATTTCAAAGGAACAAAAGACATTGCTTTAAGTGTGCAAAGAGTAGAAATAACTTTTAAAAATGATTGTAGTTAACTCAACTTTCTTTTTAACTTTCAGTGTTTAATTATGTAGTTTAAATATTTAGTTGTAGGCTATGGAATGCAAGAAATTTTCTGTAAATGGAGTATCCCACTTTCATACCAATAAATCTTCTGTGACTTACTTACTATTGGCTTTAGTATAAAATATGGCATCCAAACCAAGACCTTCAAAGTCAAACAAAATCTGTACCTGTATCTCTTTGATATTTTTCTTATCTTGGACTATTTTAATACATACCATTTATAACCTGGGTGTTATTTTCTGCTATGTCAGTTTCTTTTATTTTTGACTTTTAAAAAAATAAATTGGGGCTTTAAGTATAATTAGATGAAAATTAAAAGTTACCAGAAATATGAAGTAAATTTGATATTGTTGTGCTGAAAATAAACAAACAGAATGAAAAAGGGGTTCAGAGCAAGTTTATTGAGCTAAAGTTGTGTTAATGCAGGGTCAGTCTCAAAAGAGGTTTCTGCTCAAAGGGGTGAGCTGGGGTAGCAGCTTATATGGCTGCTTGAAACAAAGGGAAGGTGTGGGGGAATGGGGAGGGATTAAAGGGGACATGATTTATGATTAGTGGGTACATTCTGTGAGCTGTGTGGACTATGGGGGCTATGGGAGCTGTTTGTGCAGGGTTTATTTGAGGCCTAGTTACTCAGCAAGCAGGATGTTGATGTAATATTACGGCCATCTGGTGAATATCAGCAGACCTTGTTGGTGTCAGCTTAAACTCTTTGTTACAGTTCTTCCTGCCAGGCTAGAGCAGGGATTTTTATCATCACTGCAAAGGATTATTGGTGTGGCAGCTTGCTTCAGTTAATCTCCATTTCTTCTTTATAACTCCCTGGATGAAATGGAAGCTCGAGCAAATCAAAATGGTTAGTAAAATCATTTATTTTTCCAGTTTCACAATATGTTATATGGGGAATTGGTAGAATAAAAAATACTTTGAGTTACAAAGAAGAAAAAATATTGAGACCCCTGAAAATATCTAAAATATTTAAAATAATATTTTTTATGAAACACTTACATTTTGGTTTCTAAAAAGAAACAAATAGAGCACAGTGTTTTGTCGCAGTTACATTTGACAGGATAAATACATTCAAAGCAGTTGATTAGAAGTGAGCATGAATGGAAAATATTCCAATGGAATAAAAAATTTGTTCAAGGAAATTAAGAAATTAACTGGGAAACAGCTATAACACATAATAAAATTTAGTTAGTAATTGTTAGAAAAAAGATAAGTTTTCTATGCTATTTGATAAATTCATTAAATATTTGAAAACATTTTCAAAAGGTAAATTAGCATTAAACTAACTAATAGCAATTAAAATAAGATACTTATACTCAAAATATAGAAAATATTTAATCTAACTGAAGCAGGTTAACCAGGTTAGCCGGGGACATGAGGAGAAAATGAGCCACAACGTGGCCAAGAGACAACATGGCCAACAAACACCATGGCTACAAGACCTCATTGAGAACTTAAGTTTAACCTTGAGGTCCCAGTTTCCCTTTCCAGAACTTGCCCTTGGCCCTGGATATTCCAAACAGGTCTCACCGTTGGCCCTTACCATTAGTGGGGTAACCAATAACAGATGGGGCCCATGCCCTTATCATTATCAAGGTGGAGGAATAATTAACAGTTTAAAAGGTAACCACACAAGGCAGAGTTCACTCTCTCTGCCTAGAGGAGCTCACACCAAATCTTGGTGTGTATTTTTTTCTTTCTCTCCCATTCCTCAGCAAGCTCTGGTCTTTCCCCCATTTCCCAAATAAATTCTTTTTACTGGCTTAACTAAACTGCCATGTTCTTAAATTCATTTAGGTAGAATAGCCAAGAACCTAGAGGAATCTAACATTTCCCCGTCTTCAAAACTATATTAAAATCTAAATTTAATAGTGTAGGAGATATCATAAATAACCAAAACAATCCTGCATTTTAAAAAACAGTATTAATTATGAAATTCTCTTGAAAATTTTAAATTTGTGGTCCTATGAATAATGTATATTTTCCTATGTATGTCTTGAACATTTATCAATAATGAACATACAAAGCAATTAAAAGTGTCTGTTAAATTTTAAAATTAGTATACATGGTACAACAGTTGGATTGACCATTTGATCAAATGATCCCTTGATGAACTAATTTCCAAAAATTAATTAGCAAACTTGGCTGGATCAGAACAGAGGGGAATGTTGGAACAACTCACAACCAATATTTTTTGTGGGCAGAGTATGATAGTTCCTGCCAAAGGGTTGAAAGTATGTTTCTATGCTGTGATGGAACCGAGCTTTCTTTCACTTTCTATGATTATAAAATTATGAGATTTATATACATGATATATAAGCCTGTATTGTATATGTGTCTGTATATTTGAGTAGAAGTGTAAGAAAAAAGATAACTAGAGGAAGAGAGAATAATGAAAGATGAGAAGAAAGGAGGATGGTAAGCAGAAAAAGAACAAATATAGTAATTTCTAAATAAAGATAACTAGGGTTTGCTAACTATCTTTTGATAAACACACAACAGCTTTGGTGGTACCTTCATAAGAATAATGCTATCATTCTATCAGTAGAAGGATAATTAGTTATATAATGATATCAAAGCCCTTAAACATTAGGATTTTTATTCTGAAGCTAATATAAACATGCACACAAGGCTACTCACACTCACAGCATATAAGAGGTAAACATAAAATTTACATTAAAACCACTTTGAATAAGGATTTTCAGTGAAAGAAAAAGATAAAAATATAAAATCAAAGAGGTTAATCAAGAAAAAACTTACAATTCTAAATTTGATTGGAAATATTTTGAACACATAATATATATACTGTCTTAAAACTGATATTTCCTACCTCTGTCCAATTAAAATAGCTAAAAAAATGACCAAATTCAATAACTCTGATGACTCTATTACTTGTCCGTTGCTATATATATAGTAATACAGAAACACTCTAAAACTTCCTGGCCTTAATAAACAGCCATTTGATTTCTTACAATCCCGAGTGTCAGGAACTCAGGAAGAAATAAACAGGGACTTTTTATTTCTGCTCCTACAGTATTGGCTGCGGTGTCTTGGCTGATGTTAGAGAATCCAAGATGGCCTCACTCTGGCATCTCAGTTGGAATGGTTCAAATGGCTCTGGGCTGTCTTGGATGGCAAGGCATTTGATGGTCATTTGATATGCTTGGGTCCTGAACTCTTTCCATATGGTCTTTCTTTCTACATGGAGTCTTAACCTCCATGCTTTGCCTGGACACAGAGAGCCCAAACTTCTTTAAGTGGTAACTGGCTTCTTAGAAAGCAAAAATGCACATTGCAAGGCCTCTTAAGGGTTAGGTCCTGAAGTCACACAACAACACTTCCACCAATTGTGCTGATTAAAACAAATCACAGGGCCAGTATATACATAATTGTAGGGGAAATTTGTTCCATTTCCTGAAGAGAGGAGCTCGAGGTAATGTTACATAAGGGCGTGCAACCTGTAAAGAATTGTTCCCCCTACTTTTGGAAACCATCTACCGCCATAACCAAATGGCAAAGAACATTCCTAGAATCCAAATTAGTGTCTCTAGATACCACCTCTTGGTAAAAGGAACCAGGGCTCTTTGACTAAATAAACAACCCTAGGTCTAGAAAGAAAATATAACATATAAACATGGCATATCTTGACATATCAGAAAGCAAGGAATTAATCAAAGACTACACACAGAGAGACAATTATACATTACAGGCCTCCTGATGTGATGCTTTATAAAGTACATAGATCATATATAAAACATTCTTGCAAAAATTAACTCTGAATCTTTTCAAAACTCTAATTATAATCACTAGTTTGTAGTGGGCCAAGATGTCACAGCAGGCTGAAAACTCTTGATCAGAAGCTGCAAACAGCAGATGTGATTTCTACTTTGACCACAGAGAAACCTCATTTCTGCTTTGAAGGCCTTCTACTGATTGAATGAGGTCCACACAGACTATCTAGGTTACTCCCAGCTACCCCGTCTCTGGGGAACTGCCCTCCATTTGAATAAGAGAAGCAATCTTACCAAGAAATTTAGTTTGCTTCTATTTACCAGGTGGCTCAAAGTCAGTATTTACAGAGAAAGGGGTATATGAACTCTAAAATGGGTCAAGCCAATGCTAGATTTACTTGAGACTCAAATTCTTGCCTGGTATTTCCACTTTCTTTATCATGCTTCACTCCCTACCTTATAGCTTTTTTCTTCCTTCATTAAACTAGATAACAGCAAATCCCTGACTTATTACTGAAATATCTTTCTTACTTGTCTCTTTGTTTCCACTCTTACCCTTTTATTAGTCTACCAAAGGGGTGCTGGTGCAAAGTACCAGAATTCTGTTGGCTTTTATAAAGGGTATTTATTTGGGATAAAGTCTTATAGTTATGAGGCCCTAAAAAGTCCAACTCAGGGCAGCTTTCTCATCAAAGTTAGCTGCCACGTGTTGAAGCAAGATGGTAGCTTATCTCTGCCAGGTCTCCCCCTTCCCTCCGGGCTTCCAAATCTCTCTCTTCTGGTTAGGGCTTGTCTCCCAGGGCTTCCTATATCAGTCTCACTGTCTTCCCAAGGTCAGCTGTAAGCTATCAGGCAAATGTCACAGGATCAAAAATGACAAAGTTCTCTCCTCTTCTGTGTGTCTTCTTGAGTGAATACCCAGTTATATAGTGACCAGAGTCACACCTTACTGATGTGGTCGAATCAAAGCCCTAATCTTAGCTGGTCATTTAATCAAGGGCCCCTCAGTTGAATCGAGTATAATCAAAGGGTATCACATTCAGGATCGATTAATTTTCAAACAAAATCTTTCTCTTTTTGGGATTCATAAATAATCTCAAATTCCTACACCCTTCTAGAGTCTATTGTCAATCCAGCACCCACAGTATTCTTTTAAAACATGAGGAAGATCATTTCTCTCATCTATTGATAATTCCCCTTTGACTTCCCACATTACTCAGGATGAAAGGTTATGTAAATAACATGGCCTAAAAACCATGGAATTATCCAGGGCCTACCTACTCCTTACTTCTCCTACTACATTTCATATTTCATATACTCACCCTTGCTCACTCCATTCTAGACAATCTGGCCTCCTTGAGCTTCACTGAAAGAATAGACATACTCAAACTTAGGCCTTGCACTCGATGTTCCCTCTGCCAAGAATGCAGTTCCCTCAGTCATATGCAGGACTTGCTTCTTTACTTCCTTCAGATACATAGTCATGTGTCAATACCCAACTGTAATCTTCCATGACCACTTTAAAATTCCAAACTCAATTTTACCCCATGATATTAAGTATGCCCTTTCCATATTTTTTTCTTATCACTTTCACACTTGCTTCATAGTTCACTTACTTTGTTTACCATTTTTGTCTATTCACTGGAATATAAACTATATGAAAATGGAGATTTTTGCTTGTTTTATGCACTGTTCTATCATCAGTATCTGGTAAATTCTCAATAAATACTTCTTAATGCGAAAGGCTGGTTCACAGCTGAGCGTTAGAATGTGCTAAGTTACCCTTTGTTTTTACAGAAACATTTTTATAGACATTTAAGTTTCTTTAAAAAGGATTTAAAAAAAAACAGTTAAAGACATAAAAAATTATGGTCAGCTTTATAACTCTCAGCCACATTCCTCAGTACCTACTGAGTCACCTCGTGGTGCCCTTTGCTTTTAGCGTCCATCTTTCACACCTTCCATATAAAATTTAGATATTTACAAAAAAATCATACTACTTATCTTTTTCCCCAAACCAGAAAATATGTGTAAACTATTTAAGATATAAGTGTAGACGAAATCTTAATATGTCATTGATGAACTGTAGCTAACATCAAACCTGTATTTACTGCAGAACAATAAATTGGATGGAAACTAAGTTTTTCATGTGTAGTTTCTCATCTAAACTTTTTCAGTCCTGTGATATTTGAAAACCATAATAATTTATTTCAATATATTTATTTTAAAATAAGAGGTATTTTGCAGCAATAAAGCATATGGCAGATGATGTTGAGACAAAAAAACAATTTTTTAAATTACTAGAGGATCCAAAGGTTAAATATTGCTTCGGTATTTAAAAACTTTTCATTACCTTTTCATATATATTTGAATGTACAAGCAGCTGAATATCTTAAAGGCATTTAAAATGTGTGTGTGTATATATATATATACACACACACACACTAAATAGACATTGTCAATTGTTGTTAACTATTGTTAAACACTTTACTCAGATATAAATAAGGTATTTGCTATAATCACAAAGGACCAGCTATTTATACATAATCATCTAGTTATTTTATGTTGACTAGTTTCCATGTCAACTGCATTCAATAAAGAGGTTTAGTCACCATATGGCATATGGCTTATAGAACCATTTGTGTACTCTGAGGATGAGCTTATTGATGCAAATTAGAACTTGTTTTGTGAAAGGTTAAAAAGACAGAAATATAGATTTAATCAACCAAATCATCTAAAGTATATTTTCCTAGCTTTTCTTATTAAATTATTTTTATTATAATTTGAAAAATGTCATTTAACTCCAGATAATAAACATCAAAATATATTGATCTGAAATAAAAAAAAAGAAGGAAACAAAAACCCCTACTTTAATGGTTCACACAATTTCACCAGAAATTATCTCACCAAGAAATTCATGGGATATTTAAGATAACCACAATAGTTAGTATATTCAAATACTTAAGGTAGCCATATGTAATGTTTTTCAAATTTGAGAATTTAAAAATATCAGTTGGAAAGAAAACACAGTATGTTTCATAGGTAACTCTTTTTATTCATCTTAAATGTCTTTCCTTTAACCTAAGGAGAACTGAGGCCACTTCTGAGAGCATGACTGGTCTTTTGTTACAAGAAATTATTGCCCAGGAAAATAAGTCTATAAACCAAATAACTATCTTTTACGATTACTTAGGAAATTCTTTAAAGCCAATTTATTGGACTGAATAGTTTGCTCATGTGGGTAAACAGCTCCTTTTGTAGGACAATAAATTCTTCATCTAAGCATTCAACTCACTTATCAAGCTAAATTTTAACTTATGAAGACTAATTCTCTGCATCTAGAAGTCCTATAATATCATTGGAAAAAAACAATTCTCTTGCAGTAGCCCAGAAAATGAAGGAAAGGAATATAGTGGGTGATCAAGGAATGCACCTAATTTTCCATTTGTCCCAAAAATTCTGAAGGAAGAATTTCTCTAATTATTAAATGACAACCTTCAATTTTGGGTTTGTAGAAGAGTAATAATATCAATCCTAAACCACAACACTGTGCACAGTCTCTCCCTCTGAGTAAATAAATCATTCAGATGATGGCTATGTATGTCAAATAACCCTCAAACACTGCCCATATCCCACCCAATAAAAATTATCCTTGGACATTTAAGTACGAAATATTGTTTCCATCTTTTTATAACATATACACTAAATTAATAGGAAGAAAACTATGGAGCAGTTAGAATTGCTAGATTAAATGTTCTTCTGATAGACTCTTCCTTGGAATACTGAGGACTGTATAGTTAAGTAGGTCATAGGTAATTTGGACATTGACATTGACATTCCTGCATACTTGTGCCTGACTAAAGCCCAAAATAGATCTCTAGATCCATCTTCCTTGAATACCACAAATTTTTCTGATATAAGCAGACATAATTGAATTGACTTTTAAATATTTAAATTGACCCATATAATCTCTCCCTAAATTAAACTATATCCACTAAAATCTGAAGTTAAAGAGAACTAAAGCCATGAGATAAATCTCATCAAAACCCAGGCCTAATAATACCTCTGTTCTCCCAGTCAAGAAATCCAGTGAAGATATATATTCATTTAGAACCCATGAATTAGTCAAATCCTATCTCCTTTTGATACAAAACAGAAATACCTACCCTTTTACTTTGATGTCCTCTTAGTCCACATATTTTACAGTCATAGACCATGTTCTACCTTCTTCAGTGTCATTTTAAATGAACATAGCCAATGGTTGTTTTTATTTTACTGGAAAGGTGTCAGTGCCTCTGGGTTTACAGCAGCACCTTCCTATTTTTCAAAAGTACTTAACTAGAAAAAAGCCCTAAATTTCCTTTCATTTTTCTCTTATGAAACAAGTGGATTACCTATCACTCTGTTTCAAAAATGGGTGAACACTAAAACTGAATCTGTCTACTTACACTTTTAGAACAGAAAGGACATACTATTTCTAGCAAAAAGTTATGTTTCTGTGAAAACTGATTGTGTTACCTAGGCTATGGTTTATTCCAATGATGTAATTCCTTCATTCTTGGAAGCTAACAAGCCATTTAAAATTCTCCAGGTCATTTATTAAGCTTCAAGCAGGTTCTTATTGGCAATGAGCCACCAATAAATCAGAAATAACCACACCTCTAAATCCTCAATGTCCAAAAGTTTATCTTTGGAACCAAAACATGAGCAGGCATTTTATGAGTTCAAATTAGTTCTTTAGTGTTAAGAGTTTCAGAAATCTGGGAACAGAATTGCTCCCACACTTACCACAGTAAAATAATTAAGCAAACTGTAAAGTACTGAATTTTCTTGAAAGCATAAGAGAATTGGGTTTGCAGGGCTTAACAACTAACCCCAAATCTGGAGAGAATTAGGGACTTGGTAAATGAAAGAGGACCTGAGCATTTCCTTATCTGAGATAGATGCTACTTAATGCAATATATCTTAAAAAGATTTAGTAACAAATTTAATAAATTACTACTGGTCAAAAGCGGGCTAGCTTACACATCTGAGGACTCTGGGCACTTCAGATATAGGGGCTTTCACAACCATTTGCATCTTTTCCTCCTGGGTCTCCACCATGCATTCACAAGAAAGGTTGGGGAGTAAGCTGAGAAATATTTTCTTGTAATGCTGGCTAACGGAGGAGAATAGCAGCCCCTGCTGAAATCCCATCTGGACTTATCTCCTCTATTTTCCCCATGTAGCAAAACCTTCAATCTACAGGGGGAAGACAACAAAACTATAGCCTGAGGGCATCATGGAAATCCACTGCATTAGAGGCAAGGCAAAAGTGGCCATCATCTAAATTCTATGCAGAACAGAGATATACCCCTTTTTCATCCTAATCATCTAGAGGGAGAAGGATAATCCAATAACAGCTTATTCAGATGAATGCATAAACAAAATTTGTTGCACACACACTATGGAATATTACTCTGCTGTAAAAAGGAATGAAGTTCTGATATATGGCTGAACTTGAAGACATCATGTTGAGTGAAATCATGAAATAAGTCCGACACAAAAACACAAATATTATATGATCTCGTTTATACAAAACACCTAGAAGAAGCAAATTTCATAGAGACAATAGATTATAGGTTAGCAGGGGCCAAAGTTTGGAGAAGGTTTTCTTGCATAATATGTACAGAGAGCTTCAGTTTGAGGTAATATAAAATTTGGGGTAATGGATATTCATGATAGCAGCACAATATTGTGGATGTAATTAATTCTACTGAATTGAACACTAGAAAGTGGGTAAAATGGGGAATTTGGGGTTGTATATATGTTACTATAATAAAAATGTTTAGAAACAAACAACACAATAGCTTATGGGCATCAGTGGAAACATACTGCAGCTGTCAGAGGGGAATAGAGAAAAAATGCTCTACTTCCAGGAGAGAAGAATATTACATGTTAGCCCAAGCAATACATCTGGAGGAGGAACAATGAGTACTTAAAAAGACTGCTCAGAGTGAATGAGGTTCATGGTGCTTGCCAAATACTGAGGTTTAATCAGATCACCAGAGAATGATCCATCCTTCCCTTGCCCCCCTCTATCATGATTACAGATCAGTTAAAAATTACGGTGGAATATGCTAGAAGAGTTGCAAGAGATAGCTTTTTCTTGAAAACAGTGCAAAGGGAATACTCAAAGCCAAGTGGGGGACTAATTTCCAGTGGGGAGCAAGCTTCTAAACTAGCCCAACACTTTACTAGATAAAGGCCCTCTCTCTACTAAAGGATAGCAGAAAGAAAGGCATGCTCATATCCAAGCGCGCACGCGCGCGCACACACACACACACACACACACACATACAACCACATGCACATATGTATACACACCCTAATATATCTTTATTTTATTATCTATTGTCCTTTTTGACAGGGTTTCCCAAACTATGGGCCATGATCCAAACTGACCAGATGCCTGTTTTTGTAAATAAACTTGTATTGCAATGCAGATGATTTATAAATGACATGCTCTTAAAGTAGTCTGTCATTTACAGTGAATATTTGAAACGGTTATATAAAAGGCCGCTGAAAAGATGTTTCATTACAATTTGAAGATGAAAGCAATTATTTATTTCCCATATAGATAATTAGGAAAAAAAAAGCACACATACATGGGATTGCTTTTGTTAACCATATTTTTAAATGTAAAGGGTAACAAACATACAGAAAATTTGGGCTAAACAAAAGTGCAGCTCAATGAATTACCACAAGGTGAATACTCATGGATATTATCAGAGCCCAGGTTAACAGCCAGAGTATTTTATTAATGTTTTAATTTAAAGTATTTTATTAAAAGCTTTTATATCAATGTTACGAGTTACTCATTTAACACAATATTAACTACAATAACAATAAATCCACTTTAGTAAGTGGTGATATTTCCCCCTTATTTTTGTTCATTTCTCAATCTTCAGGGATTTGGGACAATGTCCACTCTGCTTCTTGCTGAGAAGAGTCATAGCCTTTATGGGGCAGAGAGTAGAAGTCTTTTGCTTGCAGTTGAAGATACTCCTTGCTTTGGGGATGGAGTTGATCCATCATCATTGTTTTGTTGGTTGCCCAGGGGAGATCCTAAGGACTGGAGAGTAGGCATTGGCCACATATATATTGGGTTTCAGGACTCAGTGGGCTTAAGAACAATTTGAAGGCTTTAAGAATTGACAGAATACTGACAGCACCCAAAAAGCCCCTCTTAGGACTTCTCTGTGTCACAACACATTTTCCTCAAAATAAGCAACATCAGTCCTGACCTTTATAATTATTGACTTTTTAATTTATAGTACTACCACAAAATAATTCATCCCCATATAACAGTTTTGCCTCTACTTCTTCAGACTTTACCTTGTGCAAATTTTCAAATATACAGAAAAGAATACTATGTATCAACAATTCAACCTCTCTTCAATAATAGTTAACACTTTGCAATTCTTGTTTTTTTGTGCGTGGATTAATTTTTCTCTGAATCATTTGAAAACTGCAAACATTAAAACAATTCAAACTTTGAGATTTCATACATCTCCTAAACTATTCACTCTACACAATCACATTATTACCAGCTATATCATTGTCACATAGAAGAAAATTAGTATAAATTGCCTAATATAACCAAGTCAAGGTCTATGTATTTCATTTTGAAATTATACATTTTTATTCTCTTTAATCTAGTTTATACCCCCTTTCTTTTTAAGAAAGCAGCCCACTTTTTCTTGCAGAGGTTAACAGATTATGGATTTATCTGATTGTTCCCTTTGGTTGTTTTACTTGTTCTTTAGTTTTATGCCTTTTATGTCCAATTTAATGTTTTGAATCGAATTGGGATATATTTTTGGAAAAAATACTGTATAAATGCTGTGAATTTTGTATTGCAAAGCTATTAGGTACAATATGTCAGCTTGTTCCACTATTCGAGCTGGTAAGTTGGATCACTTGACGAAGGTGATTTCTGTTGTTACAGCACTTTTGTCCCCTTTTGTTCTTGTCTATTTTACTGGTAGAGTGATTCTTAGAATTGTGAAAATATCTTGTTCCACAACAAAATTTCAGCTAATGTTTTTACAATTCATCAAGAGATCCTTGCCTAATAATCTATTTCAATGGTAGTTGCAAAAGGTTGTTGCCTAATTCAATTATCCCTTTTTAATTAGCTGACAATCTTTTAGTTAAAAAAAGGGATAAAAAGCTTTTCCCATCAATTTAGATTAATTAAATTTCTTCCTAAAACATCCAGTTAAATGCCTAATTAGTAACTTTTAGTTAATTTCAGAATAATTAGTGGTGTGATAGTCATCTCCAACTGTGTCAAGATTTCCCCCTTCCATTTCTTTTTATTTTATATATGCAATTCTTAAGTGTATTCATCTTTTTGAATTTGTGTAGTGTTTTACAATTACACTAATTATTTTTTTCTCCAGTTTTTTCTTTATTATAGAAGTTGTGGATTTATAGAACTATCATGCATAAAATACAGGATTCCATATATGACTGTCTTAGTTTGCTAAAAGCTGTTGGGAGTAATATGCCAGAAATGGGTTGGCTTTTACAATAGGAATTTATTAGATTAAAAGCTTACAGTTCTGAGGTTGTGAAAATGTCCAAATCAAGCTCATCAGGTGATACTTTTCTTCCTGAGGACTGGCTGCTGGTGGTCCTGGATTCCTCTCATGTTGCAGGGAACAATGACAGCATCTGCCAGGCTCAGTCTATGCCTTCTCCTCCACATGCTTTCAACTTCAGGTTGCTCCATCTGTGGCCTTTCTCTCTCCCAGGTTCATCAACGTCTCAGGCTTCTCCCTGTCTCAGCAGCAATTTTTGTGCTTGTGGCTTTTTATTCCTCAGTTTATAAAGGACTCCAGTAAGAGGATTAAGACCCATCCTGGAGCATGCCCTACTGAAGTGATCTAATCAAATGGAAGGTCCCTTAACTGTCTCTATTTAATAGGTCCCATCTACCGTGGGCTTATATGCACAGGAGTGGATTGATTCTAAGAAGAGGATTTTTTCTGGGATCCATGTAGCTTCAAACTGTTGCAACCACCCTATTATTGACACCTTGTATTGCTGTGGTACATTTGCTACAAGTGATGAAGGCAGATTTTTATAACTGTACTATTAACTATAACCCATAGTATAACTTAAGGTTCATTGTGTAGTGTACTCCCATGGATTTTTATTTTAATTTCATTCCATTACCATATATACAATCTAACATTCTCCTTTTTAATCATTTTCAGATATATATCTCACTGTTGTTAATTATGTTCATAATGTTATGCTACTATCACCATCATCCAACCAGTTCTTTCATTCCAATTGGATCCCTGTACATTTTAAGCTTTAACTTCCTATTTCCTATCCCCACCCTGTTCCCTAATAACCTATGTTTTAGATTCTGACCAATTAGCTTGTTTATTCTAATTATTTCAGACCAGTGAGATCATATTTGCTCTCAAATGAGATCAATATTTGTCCTTTTGTGTCTGACTTATTTAACTCAACAGTACTTCTTCTAAGTGCATCCATGCTGTCATATGTATCAGGATTTCATTCCTTTTTACAGCTGAATAATATTCCATTGCATGTATATAACGCATTTTTAAAAATCTATTCATTGGTTGATGGACAAGTGGATTGCTTCTATCTTTTGGCAATTGTGAATAATTCCTCTATGAATATCAGTGTGCAAATATCTGTTTGAGTACCTGTTTTCAATTCTGTGGGGTATATAAGTAGTAGTGAGATTGCCAAGTGTGGCAGTTTGATATGATTGATGAATTCCAAAAAGAAATATTGATTGTTTGTAAACTGGTCTGTTTTTCTGGGTGTATTAGATTGTATTAGACTCAGAGGTTTCACTTTTACATTATTAAATCAAGATTAGGGCTTTTATTTGACCACATCATTAGGGTGACTCAGTTTGAGTCCCTGCCTACAGCTAGCCTACAGCTTTGGGCTATAGGCTCAATCAAAGACAGGGGAGTAAATACATGGAGAAGAAGAACACAGAAGCAGACACACAGGAAGAGAGATGAGCCTGATGGTCTACAGCTGACCTTGTGTAGAGAACAGAGCAGCTGAGCCCAGAAAGAGACGAGCCCCAGGGAGAGTGACAAGCCTTATGCCAGTCTACAGCTGAGATTGGAACAAGCTGGGACCACAGAGCTTTAAGGGGAAAGAGGAAGCCTGAACCCTTACAGACATCACCTGCCATCTTGCGTCAACACGTTGCAACAGATTTTGGGTGATAAAGTACCTCTTATGGTACCTTGAGTTGGACTCTTTAGGGCCTGATAACTGTAAACTTCTATCCCCAAATAAATACCCTTTATAAAAGCCAACAGAGTTCTGGTACTTTGCCTCAGCACCCTTTTGTCTGACTAATACAACAGGTCATATGGTAGTTCTATAGTTAGCTTTCTGAGGAACCAGCAAACTGTCTTCCATTGTGACGGCACCATTTTACACTGCCACCAGCAATGAATGAGTGTTTCTTTATCTCCACATCCTCTCCAACACTTGAACTTTTTTGGTTGTTTTTTTTTTTTAATAGCAGCATTCTAATGTGTATAAAATGGTATTTAATTGTGGTTTTGATTTGCATTTCTCTGATGGCTAATGATGTTGAGCTTCTTTCATGTGCTTTTTGGCTATTTGAATATCTTCTTTGAAGATCTGTCTATTCAAGTCTTTTACCCATTTCTAAATTGATCATTTGTTTTTTTGTTGTTAAGTTGAATATGTCCCTTCTTAACAAATATATTTAAACAATTATATGTGTGTTCAATTTTATTCAAAGGGAATAAAATTTCTATATGCATTGTTTACATATAATCACTAAACATTTTTGTTATATGAATTTATATATAATATTTTATACCCATTCATATATTATTCTCTCAAATGACAAATATATAAGCTCACAGCTTACTTTTCAAATTACTGAATAATTTGATTCTTCATAATACTACTACCAAATCAAATAATATATAACCAAGAGACAATATATATTATGCTATTAGAAGAAAAATTGGAATTGGACAATAAAAACAAAATAAATTTCAATCACAAAAAGATCTATTTTGGGAACAAAATATAGATAACATAAAACAAGATAAAATAAGCATAACCAAATGAATCTAGTCATTAAATTATTTCTGGCTTTTTCATTTCTTAAATATACTATTTTCAGGGGCTCCTTTGTAAAGCTTACTGATTCTAAGATAACTTTTTTGGACACATTTTAGGTTCTTAATTAGTCTTCATATTATCCCAGTTCACTTTTGCTTTTGCCTTCAAGTGATCAGTTGACAAGATAAAGTAAATTTTCTTACCACTTGGTGGTGCTAGTAGATAATATATAAAAGACAAATTATTCCTGGAGCATATGTTGAGAGCTGGCTATGGTGAGTTAAATAAAATTAAAGAAAGGACAGCTTCATTCACCTCTGTCATTCCCTATTTTTCATTTCTGCTTTTGACACAAAGAGTATAAATTAAGCAGAATGGTTACTACTGATGGCTTGGGTCCTTGCTAACTAGTAAAGGACCCAAGATCTTTAACACAAATTTCATGGAACTGGAAATTGACAATTAATAAGGTTATTATTTTCATTTCCAAATTACCCCTGCCGCAGTATGAAAGATTGCTTCAATTACATACTTTGTTTTCATCCTCTGAAAAAGAAAACGTTTATGTATGACCATTATTGTTTTCACATAGCCTGATGACCACTGGATTGTATAATTCCGTTCTTAATGGGAATGCAAGTATTTCAACATGTCTTTAAATTTATTTGCATCAAAATTGATGGTAAATACATTTACAAACTTGAGTATTCAAGCTCAATTATAGTGGATGTTGGAATATTTTCAGGTAGAGAGTGATAAGCAAATGGCCCAATGCAATTTACTACTTATAATCATCTTTAGAGACTTGCCTTCAGAAATATATTGCTGTCTCAAAAGTAAGCTCCTCTAAAGTGGTAAGCAGCTTTTCATATTTATTTTGCATTGTTTTTTACTTAGCTCAGCTTCAGATTTCAAATTTTAAAAAATGCATACATTATGCAATTTTTATGAACTATTCAACCATGTATCACTTCAATCACATAAATGCAAGAAAAGAATTATTGCCGCCAGCACGTTTATTTCTACACTCTATTAACCAGGGGCAAGTCCATGAATTTCTTATGCCCAGATAGCCTAGAGTGTAGTGCCTCACAGCGGGTGCAAGATGAAGTGTTATATGGAGAAGATTTTCAATGACAAAATGAAAGTTTTCAGCTTTCACTTCACTTCAAAGAAAAGAACTCAGCAGACATATATTCTTTGTCACATTGGTAGGCAGATACATTATTAACATCTTTGACATGGAAGAATAGGCAGCCTGAGGGCCGCTACTCTGCTTCTATACAGATAAAAGAATAAGCACTTAACTCAGTTCCTGATCAACAACTGTTTTAAATTTAAGGCAAAGGGTGATCCCAAAGCTTATTTGTAACTTTATGTGTCCATTCAACCTTAAGGTCATTACCACTTCATTAGAGTTTCCATTAATGCTTTTGATTACTTCAAGTGCATTTGATAACAAAAAGTTGGGTAGTGAATAAATGACCCACTATAAAATGCATGCAAAGACTACTATAGCAATCCCATGTCTGAAAATCGACTGCAGTGCATGGAATTTATTCTCCTTCCTTAATGAAACACATCACAAAAGTATGCATGATAGGTTCATTAACAATATCTATTCGGAATGGATTCAAGGAAATTCTATAAGGCTGTATAGTATAAGAACCTGAACTTTCATCACATTCTTGCTAAATATTAAGAAAATATTTTCTAGTTCTACTGCAGATAAGCTCTGTTTTCACAGTAATGATATTTTACATTGCGAAAAGGTTTTTATTCTTTATCAGTCTCCTTCAGTAAGTTGTCATAAAATTGACAGGAATTCATTGTACATACAGCAAAAGTAATTATCCTTATTTGATCAATATCTCTTAGACATCCACTTCATCACACATTCTTCTCCAGTTAAATTTTTGTCTCCTCTCTTCCTCTTTGTAATTACTTTAAGCATGGAAAGAAAGGAAGAAAAAAAAAACAACCCAAAACAAAGGAAAACAAGCCCGACAAAAGGAACTGGATATAGTTTTCCCCTTCTATCACACGTATGTTGTATTATTTTGTGTAGTAAAGAAGACAGAAATACTGGGTTGATTACAAGTTAAATGAAATCCAATGCATTGATAGTTTTACCTTGCAAGTTGTGAAACAGTGGGTCCATCACTTCAACTTTCTGGGATGCAATTTTCTTATTTGTGAATATTCTTATTGGAATTTGGAAATAAATTGGTGTTATCCTTCTCCACCGGTTATTTTGGTGTACATAGTAATAATATATGTGAAATTTACTTACATACTTTATAATGTTATATAAATGTGAAGTGTGCTGGGTATAGTCATCACATAGGTGTTTTGAAATTGACATCTATTTTAATCATTTGAAGAATTGTTCTTGTATTATAAAGGGTTTTTTGTTTGTTTGTTTGTTTGTTTTATTGTTAAAGATTTTATTTATTTATTCATTTATCCCCCCCTTGCTGCTTGTGCTCGCCGGGTCAGCCAACCACGCCGCGCGGGCGGGCCCGCCTTCACCAGGAGGGCCCAGGAACCGAACCTGGGGCCTCCCATATGGTAAACGGGAGCCCTACTGATTGAGCCACAGCCGCTTCCCTATAAAGGGTTTTAATTCATATTCTATAACTGTATGGTCCAATACAGTAACCATTAGCAAGATATAGCTACTGAGGGCTTGAAATGTAACCAGTCTGAACTCAGATGTCGGTAAATGTGAAATATACAGCAGATTTTAAAGACAGCATGGGAAAAAAGTAAAACATTTCATTATTAAATTTTGTATTTACAACATGTTAAATTATAATATTTTGAATATATTGGAAAAAGAAAACATTGAAATAATTTAATGTTTCTTTTTGCATTTTTCATGCGTATATTAGGAAGTTTAAATTTACGTATTGGCTCACATTTTTGGCTTTTGTGACTTCTAGTGCACAGTGCTGGTCTAAAACTATCTTTTCTTGGTTGTTTTATTTTTATTTTTTTCCTTACTAATTGGATGTTTGTAAAAAAAAAATGTAAAACCTTGACAGCAATGATTTTGAACAAGATATATTTGCTATTTCAGAATATTACTCCTACATTTAATTTATTATTTGAGTGCAGCATATTATTTGGTTTCTTTTATGCAGTCTTTCTTTCAAGATTTCAAAACAGTATTACCATTTGTATACTCTGCACAGAGAATGCAATTACTGGCACTTTCTCAAGTAAAAAAAAAAGCCACTTTTATCTATGAAGTTGGCCCTTTTGTTCTAAGAACACATTTTTGAGCGAGTGATTTACCAATGTGAAGGAAGATGTGCAGCTATATCTAGCCAAGGAAAGAAGTCACATCAACTCTCCCTCTCAAGCATCTAACATTCTTGCCTCTACTCCTGCATTTAGAGCCATGATTATTAGAGTAAATGCTAATGGTTCCGTGTTCTATCATTAAAATTCAGCAAAAAATTTCAACATTAAAATAGCATGTGAAATATTGTAGCATGAAATTTTCTTGAGTTGGTGGATGATGTTCTACATATTAGCCTTTCATTTAGAATGTGTAATATTGTGAGTTTACCTCTCTCTCCTTTACCAAGGTTATATCACAGAAATATGTTGGAGGTTTCTCTGGACTGCTCTTTTATGGAAGTGGGGGATTTCTTTAAAGGAATACCTAATTCTCATGTCAGGAAAACGTCTAGCTCTATGTAAGTAAAATATATCTCCTTTTTAGACTAAGATTAAAGGTAAGAACATTTTATAGGTAATCATATATATTTCAAAAGTAGAAAAGCATTTATTCTCAAAGAAACTCTTTTTTAGGTGGTATCATGTTGAAAAACATAATTTGTCCCAAGCATAGCCAAAGAGATTCTCTTTCTTATAAAAATATAGTTTCATTTGTTATATATGTATCTGTTTTAAAAATGCTGCTGGCTGCCTGCTCTTTGCAAGACATTGGGTTGTCTATGCAGAAAATAAGACAAACATAATATTGGAAATATTTTCTTAACCATAACTCCTTCACATGATAAGATTTATTACAATAGAACAAAATTAATGTCTTTGGTTTTCATTGGGTAAACAAAAGTTACCAAAGACTGTTTTTTTGGAAAAAAATCATTAAGAAATTCTGTAGTTTTCATATTGAACCCTTTACTGTTAAGTCATACTTGTTTACTTGTAGATTTTATGGTAACAATGGAGGATGACAACTAGAACAAATCATATTCCTTTAAGCAAGATATATAGCTGAAAATGCCAGGGCATTGTAAATAGACTATTATTTTTTTCAAAATTAGAAAAACAGTGTTAGGTAATCTTATTTTTTCACAATTTTTATTGGAAATATTTATTTTCCTGACTTAGCTTTATAATATTTAACATTCCAATGACAGAGTTCACATAGAGTATTTCCTAATTAATATGTAATAATCATTATAAATTACAGACTCAAGCTTTTCCCATTTGGTCTTATTTTTCGATTCAAAATAATTGCATACAAAGTAAACTGAAATATCTTTTTCCTTTTAACTATTGCAAGTTTAGTGAAAATGTGTGATGTATTGTAATATATTTGTTATTGAAGGGTTGCAGTGACATCTTAAACATTATACCATTAAGAAGAATTTATTATAACATCTTTCCCAATTTGGGCTTTTTAATATCCATTTTTATCAGTGTTAAAATGTGGAGCAGAGAAGCTAAATCACCTTGCTAGAGTAATGGTACATTTAATGGAGGAAGTGAGCATTAAATTTATGAAAAGTTAATCCATAATTGTACTAATATATTAGAATAGTCTTTCATATATACTTCATCTGTTTTCAACTCTTGATTAATAAAGTCTTACTTTTTTGTCTTTGAAAAGTATTCTAGTAGTGGTGATTATTATCTTGATGTGCTGCAATAAATGAAGAGAAGCATGTATGACAAGAACTGCTTTCACAGTCCTAATTATTTCTTCTTGTTTCTCACTGCAGATTTTAAGTAATAAAAATATTGTTATTCTCAAAAATCTTGCTGTTTCCTCTAATGCTTTAAAATAAATAATAGAAATCATCACCATAATTGTTCATTGAAAATGACCCATTACGTTATTTGAAAATCATATTTTCTTTCTTCTGAGTGGAAGGACTCTTTCTTAGCATTATCATAAAACAACTGAATACTTTGGAACCAGGAAGAAATTGAACATGTAACTAATGCAGCCACTTATAAAATATATGACCTTGAACAATTCTCCTTATTTTTAGTGTCCTATCAGATATTTCTGGCAATCAAATAATATAACCATAAAACACAAATTTGTTTTGCTATCGTTTTTATCTACTAAGGAATAATATAGGAACTTCCGGGAAGATGGCGGACTAGTAAGACACGGGAATCTTCTCCAGAAAAATAGCTAGAGGACAAGCTGAAACAGCCCCGAAAAAGATCTTCTAGGGTTTAGGTCAGCAGGTGAAGGCTGCACACCACCAAGAGGAGAGAGGGACAGAAGAGGGAAATCGTGACAACAGAACCATGAGTTGCAAGTAGCAGCTTCTGCTGCTGCCGGCACCCTCCCCCACACTCTTCAGAATTTTTGGGCCTCTGGGCCTGCGACCACAGACAAAGGGGGCTTCAGGGATCTGCCACTCCCGGAAAGGGGAGAGAGAGGGACACAGCCTTAGGCTGACTCAGGTTCTGACCTGAAATTTGGGCTGCGGAGCCCCACGGACCCTTCCACACGGCGGTTTGCCCTGGGAGCCTAGAAAGGACAGGAGAAATCTGACCCTCGCAACCTCCCTCTCTTCTAGCCTGGACTAATTGTTGAGGACACCACGGGAGAAGGGAGAGAGAGCCTGGGGCTGACCCTGCTTTGGACTCCCAGGTTTGGTCTGCCCTGTCCAGAGAACCCTTCCAGGCTGGGTGGGGCTGCGCCATTGTTTGCCTTGGAGCCTGGAAGGGGCTAAAGATATACAAACCTCCCAATCTCATCCTCTACTAACAGGGACTGATTGTTGAGGATTCAGAAGGGAGTGGAAATATTTCCTAGCTGGGAAAAGGGGGGCGCTACGAGAGAAGTCTGGAGAACTCTCTCAGAAAGTTTGAATCACAGGGCTCCTAGCCCCCAGACAGGAAGCTCTATCACATTGATCTGGTCTGTGTCACAACAAATACGCTCCGACCAGGCATTGAATTGAGAACAGCCAACAAGCGCCATCTCCTGGCAGACCAAGGAAGTACACATAAGAAAATTAATAAGTAAGAGAGTCTTTTCCTGGCCTCTATAGCATCCCTGCCCAAGGACTTAGGAAACGACTCTACAACCAATTACTGGGTCCAGTGCCCAGTTTTGAGTAACCAGCATAACAATCCTAACAATCAAGTTTGACCCAAAAATCAAAGAGCGGTGGTAACTCACAGCCTCCTGCCACTAAAACCCCATAAAAGAGAAAAAGATAGAGCATCTAAGTAAAATACAAACTAACCAGATGCCTAAGCACCAACAAAAAATTACGGGCCATACTAAGAAAATAGAAGACATGGCCCAAGAAAAGGAATACAGCAAAGTCCCAGAAGAGATGCAGAATTTGAGAGAACTAATCAGTGAGATGAGCACACATTTCCAAAATCAAATTAATGAGATGAAAGAGAATATAGTTAAAGATATCAATGACATCAAGAAGTCATTGTGCAAACATAAAGAAGAATTTGAAATCATGAACAGAAAAGTAACGGAGTTCATGGGAATGAAAGACACAATAGGTGAAGTCAAAAATTCATTTGAAGCATACAACAGCAGACTCGAAATGATAGAAGAAAGAATAAGTGATACTGAAGACAGAGCAGCTAAAATTGAAGAGAGAAAAGAACAGAGAGAGAAAAGAATGGAAAAAATTGAGCAGGGGCTCAGAGAGTTGAATGACAACACAAAACGCAAGAACATATGTGTCATTGGAGTTCTAGAAGGAGAAGAGAAAGGAAAAGGGGCAGAAAGAGTATTTGAGGAAATAATAGCTGAAAATTTCCCAACTCTCACGAAAGAAATGAACTTTCATGTCCAAGAAGCACACCGTACCCCAATAAGAATAAATCCAAATAGACCTACGCCAAGACACATATTATTCAGAATGTCAAATGTAAAAGATAAAGAGAAAATTCTCAGAGCGGCAAGAGAGAAGCAAATGATCACGTACAAAGGACGTCCAGTAAGACTTTGTGCAGATTTCGTTTCAGAAACCATGGAGACGAGAAGACAGTGGTATGATACAATTAGGAAACTGAAAGAAAAAAACTGCCAGCCGAGAATTCTTTATCCAGCAAAACTGTCCTTCAAATATGAAGGTGAATATAAAGTATTCACAAACAAAGAGAAACTAAGAGAGTTTGCAAAAAAGAATCCACCTTTGCAGGAAATATTAAAGGAGCCATAGAACCTGAAAGAAAAAGACAGGAGAGAGAGGCTTGGAGGAGAGTATAGAAGAAAGAAAAGCAGAAAGATACTCTTTTACAAAAGAGTAAAAAGAAAGACAAAAATAAAATGACATGAAAACCAAAGAATAAAATGGAGGAAATAAATAGTGCCTTTTCAATAATATCATTGAATGTGAATGGATTAAATTCCCCAATCAAAAGATACAGGTTGACAGAATGGATAAAAAAGCATGAGCCATCCATATGCTGCTTACAAGAAACTCACCTCAGACACAAGGATACAAGCCGGCTGAAAGTAAAAGGTTGGAAAAAGATACTCCATGCGAATAGTAAACAGAAAAGAGCAGGGGTAGCTATACTAATATCGGACAAAACTACAAAACAGACTTCAAATGCAAAAAAGTGATAAGAGATGAGGAAGGCCATTATATATTAATAAAAGGGACGATCCTCCAGGAAGATATAACAGTCATAAATAGCTACGCACGTAACCAGGGTGACCCAAAATATATGAGACAAACTCTGGCAAAACTGAAGGAAGAAATAGACATTTCTACAATAATCATCGGGGACTTCAACACCCCTCTCACATCATTAGATAGAACAACTAGACAGAAGATCAACAAGGAAACAGAGAACTTGAACAATATGATAAACAAGTTAGACCTAACAGACATATACAGAACACTGCATCCAAACTCAGCGGATTATACATTCTTCTCAAGTGCCCATGGATCTTTCTCCAGGATAGACCACATGTTAGGTCACAATACAGCTCTCAATAAATATAAAAATATTGAAATTATACAAAGCACCTTCTCAGATCATAATGTAATGAAACTAGAAATCAGTAACAGACAGGAAAAAAGGGAATTTGCAAATGTGTGGAGACTGAACAACACACTCCTAAATATTCAGTGGGTCAAGGAAGAAATTGCAAGTGAAATCAGTAAATATATTGAGACAAATGAAAATGAGAACACACATATCAAAACTTATGGGATACAGTGAAGGCAGTCTTGAGAGGGAAATTTATAGCCCTAAATGCCTATATTAAGAAACAAGAAAGAGCTAAACTCAAAGATTTAACTGAACAACTTGAGAAACTAGAAAAAGAACAGCAAACCAATCCCAAAGCAAAAAGAAGGAAAGAAATAATAAAGATTAGAGCAGAAATAAATGAAAATGAGAACAAAAAAGCAATAGAGAAAATCAACAAAACCAAAAGCTGGTTCTTTGAGAAGATCAATAAGATTGACAAACCCCTCGCTAGACTAACAAAGAAAAAAAGAGAGAAGATGCAAATAAATACAATCAGAAATGAAAGGGGGGAAATTACAAATGACCTCACAGAAATAAAAAGAATCATAAGAGGATATTATGAGAAACTATATACCAACAAACTAGACAACTTGGATGAAATGGACAAATTTATAGAAACTCATAACCAACCTACACTGACACAACAAGAAATACAAGAAATTAACAAACCAATCACAATTAAGGAGATTGAATCCGTCATAAAAAATCTCCCAGCAAAGAAAAGTCCAGGACCAGATGGCTTCACAGGTGAGTTCTACCAAGAATTCCTAAAAGAATTAACACCAATCCTGTTTAAACTCTTCCAAAAAATTGAAGAGGAGGGAAAATTACCCAACACATTTTATGAAGCCAACATCACCCTAATACCAAAGCCAGATAAAGATTCCACAAGAAAAGAAAATTACAGACCAATCTCTCTCATGAACATAGATCCAAAAATTCTCAACAAAATACTTGCAAATCGAATCCAACAGCATATCAAAAGACTTATACATCCCGACCAAGTGGGATTTATTCCTGGTTTGCAAGGCTGGTTCAACATAAGAAAATCAATCAATGTAATACACCACATTAACAAATTGAAGGAAAAAAACCACATGATCATCTCAATAGATGCAGAAAAGGCATTCGAGAAAATCCAACATCCTTTTTTGATAAAAATACTTCAAAAGATAGGAATAAAAGGAAAATACCTCAATATGATAAAAGGCATATATGAAAAACCCACAGCCAAGGTTGAAAGCTTTCCCTCTAAGATAAGGAACAAGACAAGGATGCCCACTGTCACCAATGTTATTCAACATTGTACTAGAAGTTCTAGCTAGGGCAATTAGACAAGACAAAAAAATTAAAGGCGTCCAAATAGGAAAAGAGGAAGTAAAACTCTCACTGTTTGCAGATGACATGATCCTGTATTTAGAAAATCCTGAAGTATCCACAACAAAGCTACTTGAACTAATAAATGAGTTCAGCAAAGTGGCAGGATATAAGATCAACACGCAAAAATCAGTAATGTTTTTGTACACTAGTACTGAACAATCTGAGGAGGAAATCAGGAAGAAAATTCCATTTTCAACAGCAACAAAAAGACTCAAATACCTAGGATTTAATTTAACCAAGGAAGGACAGGACCTATATGCAGAAAACTACAAAACAATGCTAAAAGAAATTTAAAAAGACCTAAACAAATGGAAAGACATTCCGTGTTCATGGATTGGAAGAATAAATATCGTGAAGATGTCAATCTTGCCCAAACTGATTTATAGATTCAATGCAATACCAATCAAAATCCCAACAGCTTACTTTACAGAATTAGAGAAGGCAATTACCAATTCATCTGGAAGGGTAAGTGCACCCAAATAGCCAAAAGTATTCTAAAAAGAAGAGCAATGTGGGAGGAATTTCACTGCCTGACCTTGAAACATATTACAAAGCTACAGTGGTCAAAACAGCATGGTACTGGCATAAAGATAGACATATCAATCAGTGGAATAGAATTGAGAATCCAGAAAAAACCCCTCACCTATACAGTCAACTGGTTTTTGGCAAACCTACCAAGCTCACGCCAATGGGAAAAAACAGTCTCTTCAACAAATGGTGTTGGGAGAACTGGATATCTATAACCAAAAGAATGAAAGAGGACCCCTATCTCACCCCCTATACAAGAATCAACTCAAAATGGATCAAAGATCTAAATATAAAAGCCAGGACCATAAAACTACTAGAAGAAAATGTAGGGAAACATCTTCAAGACCTTGTAGTAGGTGGTGGTTTCTTGGACTTCACACCCAAAGCACGTGCAACAAAAGAAAAAGTAGATAAATGGGACCTCCTCAAAATTAAACACTTTTGCACCTCACAGGACTTTGTCAGAAGGGCGAAAAGGCAGCCAACTCAATGGGAAAAAATATTTGGAAATCACATATCTGATAAGGGTTTAATATCCAGGATATATAAAGAGATGTTACAACTCAACAATAAAAAGACAAATGACCCAATTAAAAAATAGGCCAAGGACTTGAATAGACATTTCTCCGAAGAAGAAATACAAATGGCAAAAAAACACATGAAGAAATGCTCAACATCACTCATGATTAGGGAAATGCAAATCAAAACTACAATGAGATATCATTTCACACCTATCAGAATGGCCACTATGAAAAAGACAGAACTACAAGTGTTGGAGAGGATGTGGAGAGATAGGAACACTTCTTCACTGTTGGTGGGAATGCAGGATGGTACAACCACTATGGAGGACTGTTTGGCAGTTCCTAAAGAAGTTGAATATAGACTTGCCACGTGATCCTGCAATACCACTACTGGGTATATACCCAGAAGAACTGAGAGCAGTCACATGAACAGACATCTGCACACCGATGTTCATAGCCACATTATTCATCATTGCCAAAAGTTGGAAACAACCCAGGTGTCCATCAACAGATGAATGGATAAACAAACTGTGGTCTATTCACACGATGGAATATTATGCAGCTGTAAGAAAAAATGAAGTCATAAAGCATATGGCAACATGGATGAATCTGGAGGACATTATGTTGAGTGAAGCAAGCCAGACACAAAAGGATAAATACTATATGAATGCATTACTATGAACCAAATATATTGTGTAATATATTGTTTGATTCACCCACACAAAAAAACAAAAATCAAACAAAAAACAAAACAACAACAACAACAAAAAAAAAATATAAGGGATTCCCATATGCCCCCTCCCCATCCCACTTTCCCACATTAACAACATCCTTAAAAATATGGAATGCTTCACGATTTTGTGTGTCATCCTTGCTCAGGGACCATGCTAATCTTCTCTGTATCGTTTTAGTATACCGAAGTGTTGCCGAAGTGAGCACTAACCCCATTCTCTTTTGCCAGCCTCCTTTGCAGCTCTAAGTGGCCATGTGATCCAGTTCTGTGCAATAAGATATAAAAGAAAGTCTGGTGGTTTCCAGGAACATTTAAAAAAAATTATTGTTGTTGTTTCCAAATAAAGAGACTTATGAGGAGAGAAAAAAAAAAGAATAATATAGTGGGTTTAGAATAAATTGAGTCTACATGTGTTGACTCCTTCATTGCCACTGATACTGTACTGCAGGAATATACAACATAAAGGTGCACAAAAAAACAGATCATTAGACAGTAGAAAATTAACTAATGGCTAATGTAGAGAACCATCTAAGAGTGTGCAATAAGGCATGAGGAATTTAGGGATTTGTGCATATCAACATTCTCTGGAAACATTAGTGCTATGAGAAGGACACTGTGAGCCAAGTAATCTTGAGATGTATCACAGACTTGTGAATCAATAACATGGGTTGACTTAATATTAATATAAAGCAAGAGGCAAGTGCCATAAAAAGCAGAGATTCTAAAGATCAAAATGGGCTTTGATTTAGGACTTGCAAAGTATCTCCTTTTAATTGGACCACAGTTCTATTGTCCATCACCATAACCTTGATGTAAGTTTTTGATTAATTCTTCTCTTCATTTTGATCAAGATACTTATTATGGCTTACAACTGAGCTGGCCCTTGGATCCCTTTTCAACAACATTTGCAGCTACATCCCTTTCCAGCATTTCTCAGACAAGTGATGTACACTTTCATTTCAGAATATTCGTGGGAGTTATGTACCCTAGGGAACGCCCTTCCCTCAAATAGTCACATGGTTTCCTCCCTCACTACAGTCATTTCTTTGACAAATCAAAAAGTCCCCTTTTCTAATTATAGCTGTAGCAGCACTTCCTGCCTCTATATATCCCCTTACCTGTACTTATTTTTCTTCAAAGTTTATAGAACTACATGTCAATACATGTCAATAATTTCCACATTTGCATTCGTCAGTGTAATTAACTCTAGCTTTTGTAACAAACAACAAAAACACACTCGTTTAACTCAGTAAAAACCCAGTAAAAGCCGACTCTTGTGAAGAGGTTCTGCTCCAAGAAATGACTCTTAGGTCTTGGATACTTCTGTTATGTGGCTCTGACTTTTTTTTAAGGATTCCTTGACATTAAGCCAGTCAAGGAGCTTGTAGAGAAAGTGGGGATTGTTAAAGAGCTTGTCTTGTGTAGGTTTAGGAGTGGCATGCATGGGTTCTGTCCATTGACCATATTTCCCCATTATAATGGAAATGGAGGCTGGAAAATGTAGTCTGTGGATACTCTGTTGCTCAGGAAAAATAATGGGATAGGTGGCCCCTTAACCAGTCTCTATCACAACACTTTTTTGTCCAAATGTTTATGTCCTTTCTCCTATACTAGAATGCATATACAGCAGAAGGGCAGTAACACTTTTGGTCTGTTTCTTGTTCTATGCCATTTCCTCGAAGAGAGCTTTGCAATTGTTAAGTGCTAAATAAACATTTATTAAATAAACAAATAAATTCAGTCTTTTATTTATCCTTTGCTCCATATTGGCTAGTCTTATATGCTAGATCCAAGAGAAACCTCTAGTATTCAATCTCTCTGCCCTAACTGGCACTGATCTGAAATGTTGAAATTTGGCAGTTTTGGTCCACCCTTATTTTAGTCTGCCTAGGTATTTTTCATTTGGTTATACACTGGCATCAAGCTACCGCATACATAAAGTGAGCTAAATTCTCCTAATCAGTAAATAGAACATATAAATATTAAACAGGACATGAAAATTTACTATTACAAAATACAGTTTAAAATTTTGATTGGAAATTGTGATTTATTTGATTTCTGATTTTTTAACAGGAATGTTTTTGGACTGAATATTACAATTAACTGAGCAAGACCCCATGTTATTTTAATAAAATATACAGAAAACTTCACAAATATTCTTCTTGATCATCACACAATATAATAAGAAGCACATTGTCCTAATTGTTCTGTTTTACAGAAAAGGAACCTAGCACTCAGAAATTGTCATTTCCATAAGATCAACAATTCATGAACAGGAAAGTTTTAATGTGATGCTCATTCCACTGTGCTAAGAAAGACAAACCATTTATAGACAATAATATAATGTAATGTAATATAATATAAATATAATATAATAATTAAATTCTTACAAAGCTCTCAATCTCCAAAGAAATTTGCTCAAAAAAATCATCATAGTCATTACATTTCAAATGTATCTTTTGGTACTATTGATAATTGTTTACCAATATACTAGACCCATAAAAGCATTATTTCAAAGCTCACATGGGCTTTTTTGATGATATGAAGAGCCCTTCATTGCAGGTTGATAATAAAGGAGAATGTGCCAGAATGGAGAGTGAGAGAAATCATACTCTACGGAGTATGGCCTAGCTCCAAAGCATGGTTACCAAAAGCTGGAGTAAATTACCTCAGTTAGTTTGGTGACCAGCCACAATACATAAGAGCAGCAGTCTCAGAATGCATTCACTTCAAAGTGTTGTTTTGCAAGAATGTCAAGCCAGATTAAATGAGTCCATGTTCAATGAAAGCCCAGAGGCAACAGTTCAAAAGCAAAGCTGAACTTCTATGGTAGAAGTAGAGACTCACTACCTGAACTGGGATTATGTGTGGGTTACTGTCACAGTGGGAAATCAGAGTGAACTGCAAACAAGTCTAATAATATGTGTGGGAACAAAGAAGGGAGTAGAGGTGGGAGGTTGCAGCTTATTCCATAATGGACATCTATAAATTTAGTACTGGCACCTCAGATTACAGATTCAGGGCTGCAGAATATTTTTATACCTTACCCATCAGTGGAGATACAAATCCAAATACGTGGAATGGCATGGTGATCATTGGTCCAGGCCTTAGACAAGGCTGAGCCCATAAACTAATGGTTTTCAAATACCTGTTTTCTTGCGAGGGCAGTGCTGCCACAAGAAGGAACTGGGGGATGCGGAATTGTAATTGAAATGTTCTAAAGGATGGTGCTCCTTGAAGGCAGAGGATGACTTTTAGAATTCTATTGAATTTATGTGTGCTGTGATTTTTTTGTTTTTTGTTTTGTTTTGTTTTGTTGGTTTGTATACTTTGTTATTGGGGATAAGAATTGAGAAAATATCGGGGGGCCAAGAAGCAGATTCTTATGTGATTGTAAATATATCCTTGGGCTTTGGGAATAGCATTCATACATATTGTCAAATCTAGTTAGGAAAAATTAAAGTTCTAAGTAATGATAATACTTCAATAAAGATGAATTTTTACACATCATATAGAACAACATACTGTTCAGCAAACTTGATTTGCTTTATTAGCTTTACTATTTAAATGTTAGATTCCCAACAGATAACCTGTAGTAGGGTGGAGGGAATGTGAGTGGGCTCTACTTTTCTCATATCAAGTTTTTAAAACTTTTTATTGTAGTGACAATATAGCAGAAAATTTCCCATTTAAACCACATCCAAGTGTATGATTCAGTAATATTAATCATATTCACAGTATTGTGCTACCATCACTGATATCCACATATATATTTAGAAGAGAGAAATAGCAACATGATATATAGGATATCAAAAGATCTAAATACATGATACAATTTTCTTGTGTAAAGTATGTTTATATGACAGTTATAAAATATTAACCAAGAGGAAAGCCTTTTTAGCTAAGAACAGCCTATTCTATCTTAATTACGTTTGACCTTCTCCTTCCTCCATCCCTTCATTTCTTTTATCCTTTCATAGATTCACCCACCAGTGTATTGATCCATTAGTCATCTATTTATTTCTTATATAAATTATTATCATTATTTTCATGATGGTTTATATCCTACTCTGTAAAAGTACTAATGCATGTTAAGGGATATAAAAAAATGTTACTCAGCCATGAAGCTTTCTAACAGACAAGACAATGAAAATAATGATTTGGAAATACAGTGTAATTTGAACAGAAGTATTTTTAAAATATAAAATTGTATAATTAATTACTAATATTGCATATATACTAAATATCGCTGTTATCATTTATACAAACATTTTGTTTTCAACTCATCTTTGAAAGATCCAATGATAATTACCTTTTATTTATTTGCATTTACAACTTTTTAAAGAAAGATTTCATCTTCTTAGGTAGATAAGCATTATTTAATTATTTTAACTTATGAGTCCCTCAGTTAATTCTACCTATATCACATGATTACTTTTATGAATTCTGAAGTTAACTTAAAATGAATATCAAATGAGTTTTCAGAAAGATAATTGTAAAACATTCTCTAATTTCTTGAAAGAATTCCTTTTTTTAGAAAAATACTAGACAAATTTCTCTTGAGCCTCCAATAGTTACTTTTCTTTTTATTAAAAGCAACCCATTCAAATAATCTCTTTCTCATGGCTTTCACTGATTGCTAATACTTTTTTATAAGTGATATTGTGGGGTATAAATTTTCCTCACTTGTATAAATTTTTTCTACCTTATAGATAAGGATAATATTTGTTTAAAATATCAATAAAACATCATTTATTTCAAATATATAGACAAGGCATTTAGATAATCTGTCATCAGAAAAATATTAATTATAATAATAATTATTAATATTAATATTCATAATACCACTGCTGCATTGCATCTACTTTCTATGTATCTGTCTGATTTTAAGAATTTTTTGGGGAAGCGGCTGTGGCTCAATCAGTAGGGCTTCCGTTTACCATATGGGAGGCCCTGGGTTCGGTTCCCGGGGCCTCCTGGTGAAGGCAAGCCCGCCCGCACGGCGTGATTAGCTGACCCAGCGAGCACAAGCAGCAAGGGGGTGATAAATGAATAAATAAATAAATAAATAAATAAATCTTTAAAAAAAAAAAAAAAAAGAATTTTTTGTTGTTCCATTGATTGATGTGCCTACTCCTAAACAATACTCCATGGTCTTGATTTTTATAACTGTATTAAAAGTATTTCTGGTGGCACGAGTCCAATCACCTTGGTAGATTAATTTAGCAGAGGAGTGAATGCATTACTTTGAGTCTTCTAGTCTATAAATAACCAGGCTCTCTTTTATGTCTTTCTACTACGTCTGTAATTATCTTCTAAGAAGCTCTGCACATCTCTTGTTAGGTTTATTTCTAACTACATTTTGATTTTGTTGTCGCCAATCAGAGAGTGCTTTTTATTTTTGTATGTTAATTCTTAGCTAAACAACTTGATTGATTCTATTAATTCAAATAGTTTGTATATACAATCTCTTGGATTTTCTGTGTAGTCAATCAAGGCTTTTAAGAGTAAGGAAGTTTTTATCTCTCCTTATGAATTGTCATGATCTGCAGATTGTTCTGGTTTTATTTCATTGGCTAAGGTCTCTGCTATGAAGATGTGTAAGCATGGTGGAAGGGGATACATTTCTTCCTCCTTTAATTTGAATGCTCTTCAATATTAAAGTTATTGTTTATTTTTAATATAGTTCCTTTATTGAGCTAAGAACACTTTATTTTATTTTTACCTATGTGCATTCTTTTTATTTAAACCATAAATGAATATTAACATTTATCAACTTTTTACACTTTTGAGGACCATAATTTTTAATTTTTCAATTAATTTCTGAATTGAAATTACTTAATTTCTAAATACAACATATTTAATTGGTTGTCAAACAGGGATATACCCAACACTTAGAAGCATTCAGAAAAATTCCCAGAGTTACATAGGCTCAGATGATTTTAGAGAAATAAATTCCAATATTCTCAATTTCAACTATGTCATTTCTAAATATAGATGTGTCTGAAAAGATATATCTAACATTCTTTCACAATTGTAGATCTTGCATGTGACCAACAGAAAAGCTAGTTTCCACTCATCTAGAATTTTTCTATGATGAATTTCTACTGGTTATAAAATACCCTGGGGAACTAAACAAAGGGGAAAATGAATCATATTTGTGTCTGCAAAGATTCTTTTAATCAAGGTAGCTTGAAGCTAGGGTATTAAGTCATTCCCTGTTTTATGTTTGCTTAAGAGTGCATAGTGTGATATAATAATGGGTATTTGGGCCTATCATTAGATATTTTGAATTCAAATATGCTCCAATAAAGTGGGAAAAGTGACAGTTTTCAATTAATAACCTCACTTGTTCTACTTTATTATTGTAAAAGAATGCTTCACTGCTGAGAGTTCAATTTAAGAAAAGAATAGCAATGAAGACAGTGATCCCTTACTTCCTTTAGGTGAATAATTCATTGCAAGGCTTTCTATATTATCTATCTATTAGATTATTGCCTCCAAGTTTTCACTCCCTCCCTGAAAAAAAGAAAAAAAAAAAGAATAACCATGCAAATGCCTTTGCCATGTGACATTGCTGTGCTTTCCATTAGACCTGGCTAAATATTCATCCCCAATTCTTTAATTTGGAGATTGGCCTTCTTTGACCAATGAACTATAAGAGAACTTAGAGAAAGTGGCAGTGTTGGAGATGCAGGTGGATGCTCCAAGAAGCATGGAAAACTTCTACCATCCATTTTCATTTTACCCACCACCATGAGAAGAACACATTCCAGATGTTATTGCTTCTCCAGCCTGGGTCCCAGAAGGGAAATGGGTGGAGTAGATCTAAATTGGCATGAAGGCTACCTAGTTTTCAAATAAAAAGCAAGAAGGTAGAACATAAAATTCATATTTGCTCATGCTGAAAATGTGAGAGCAGGGGAAATGTACATTCTCTGCCAGGTAGTAAGAAAAATCAACAACAAAAATAACAACACTCACATGTGAATATGTGTGATGCTTAGTAACTGTGGAAAACTATTGTTTTTAATCATTGTGAATAATGGATAATACCATAGTAAAATTAGGAATGACTTTGTGAGTTTGCTGTTCTCTTTGTTCTGTGAGCTAAAGCAGGGGGAAAAAAAAGGTTTTTCCATGAACACAGATATGAATACTTGAAAAGAAAAACACAAGTACCCTCAAGTCAGATGCATGTAGAATTTTTTGTTTGCATACATTTTGTAGTCAACCTTTCTTTTAAAGTGTAGATTCAGCTTCAGAGTATTATAAATGTTCTGAATTTTAAAAACTGCTAAAGGACTAAATCATAGTGTAGTATGTTCCTAAGTGAAGATCTAGGCAATGACAGAACAGACTGTCACACTGTGAAGAAGAATAAGCCTTTTAAAAAAGGCTCATATGAAACATCAGATTTCTCTGCAAAAGGAACTTGGCTGAAGTGGAACACTGAGGATTATATTTAGGTACTGGCATTCTAGCACTAAGATAAAGTACAGAAAAGGAAACAGAAACTATTGGGACCGATGCATGATTTATAAATTCTTGTTTCTGAATTATAAATATCCATGGAACAACTTGGATTCTTTTGGAAAGCTAAAATTGGGACATTACAACACTGCTTAAATTTTTTGATAGAATTAGTACAATATACAGGAAATTATAAAGCCATTATGATCATTCATAAAAGGAGACTGTCATGCCATATTAAATGCATTAAGTAACATTTTATTTGGGGAAGACACAATGTAAGATACATATATCTGAGGTTTATAGATGTTCATTGAACAAACTTCTGTTGACACAGAATCACTCTATTCTTCATAGAATGATATTTTAAAAACCCAGAGAGGTTAAATGATATTTTTTAGGGGTCCAATAGCTATTAACCCACAATTTTGGTACTAGATACATATTTAAAATCATATTGGTCATTGTACTGGTTAATGAAAATGTTTTACTAATGGTGATTAAATGATATCATGGGCAGATAAAACAAGAATAACAGAATTATAGTCCACAGCCCTAAACTTTCTAGAGTTCTTTCTGGGTAGAGACTACACAAAAAGTACAATCACAAAAGACAAGGAAACGTGATAATTTATGCATGTACCTAAACACTTATAACAGAAAATGTTGTCAAATCAGATAGAATGCTTGACTTAGGCTCAAATTTTACTTTTCTTTTTCCTCAGTTCACACTCAAAGCTAATTGTTAGCAAAAGGATGAGAAAAATGTGCCCTAGACCATAGGAGAGAAGAGAGAATGGTTTGGTTATCTTTCATAAAAGACTTTGAATTCATTTTCCACTTCTGAAACCTGTATTCAAAGACGTAAGACAGAGCAACATGATGGATCAAATTATTTTATTGAAACCCTGAGATGGTTAAGTTCATTTGTTGAATTGGCTAGGTTATGATGTCCAGTTGTTAGTCAAGCAAGAACTGCCCTGATTGAAACCGTGGATTTAAATCATCAGTAAATTGATTGCATCAGTTGAAGGCTTAAAGGGAGAACTGATGATTTCAGCAGTCAAAGGAAGAATTTCCACCTTTGTTTCAGCCAGCCAAGATACTCCTGGGGAATTCATTGAAAACCTTCATTGGAGTTCAGAGTTTGCAGCCTGCCCTGTGGAATTCCTACTTGCCCATCCCCACAGTTGTGTGAGACAATTCTGCTTCCCTGGAGAACCCTGACTAATACAGACAAGAATGGTTAAAGTGGTGCTATCATTGCTCTGGAATCTGATCATCCAAGCTAAACATCCCAGTCTTGGAATGGACAAAGTAAAGAGTAAATAAAGGAGTAGGTTTGAAATGTCTCTTTGTCAAGACTGTTTTTAGTAATGATTTTGGTTAATATCTACCTTTAAAAAGGGAGCAGTGTGTTATTTTACTAGCTGTGGTAGAAAATTAAAAAGAAATCAGAATATTTCAAGGGTTCTATGAAACTTTAAAATGAGCTCAGGAATATTAAGAAATGTCTAAGAAGATGTACAGCATTGTAGTCACAAATGAATCAAATGAAGATAGAAAGAAGACAGATGTGGACATGCTAATATGACTGCACAGGGATTTGTGATTGATGAGATTAAATGGCATGTGAGGGAGAGGCAAAGGCCCTTAAGCAAGAGCACTTAGGAAAGAAAGGTGTATGACTAAAGCAAAACTCTGTATAAAGTATAAGCTAAATATGACCTGAATCTTACAAAAATTTTCAGGGAAAAATAAATGATTTTATCTATACTCAGAATATCTAACCATCTTGAGGAGAATTCTCTTTAAGCTTTAAAATATAGACCACATATATTTAAAGGACATAGAAATACTATGTAAGTGAAGACTGAGATTAAGTTTAAATTTTCTAACAAATAGTTATTTAAGGAAAATTTAAAATAACAGCAACAATTAATAACAACAAAATTGTAAAAAGGAACCCTTACTCGAAAAACTATAATCTGCAAATTTGAGGACATGAGAAAAGTTAGAAAAGAGCAGGTAGGGGATATTTATCTGATCTTGCATCAGCTGTTTATATGGAAATTTGAGACTGAGGGGATCGGCATAAGTCATATTCAACATTCTAGAATTAGAAAACATGATTTGGCTGCATTTACAAAGAGGACCAACAAGCAATATGATTTTTCTAAGAAAAATTATGTTAAGCAAACCACACTTATTTTGTGTGTATGATTAGTTCCTAGATGAATACATTTTGTAACCTATTTCAACATAGAAATACAGCAGTTAGGATTATAACTTTAAAAGGTCAAGCCAGAAGGAACTTGCTAAAAGTAGACAGAAGATTCTCAGAAATAATAAAAATATACAAATTTGAAGCTGAAGCAGAGGTCATACAGCCTTCAGTATATCAGTTAGGGCATGGTCAAGCAGTAAATCAAGTGCTCCAATTGGAAGGGAGGAGGCTTAAAAATGTGATGCACCAAGTAATTGACATTATAGTTTCACTTCACTGAGATAAGGAAATATAAGTTTGTAGCCCACATCCTACACAGGAAGTGGTTTTACCCTAAAAACTTTAGTATGTATCGGTGGCCCATAAACATTTAGCAGAGTAATATAGAACATTCAGTATAGTGGGGGTTCTACAGTTTTGTAAATGAATTTAGGAATCACTATGGTACATCTGGAGGAGAGGTAATGGAAATGGAAATCAAGGAACGTGTAGAAATTGTGGTGATTGAATTGTCAAAATCTGGTTTCTGCCTAAATGTAGCAAGAAAGAGTGAAAAGTCAAGGTCATATCTGGTTTCAAGACCTGATATGTGGAAGTATTATAATATTACCTTGTTAACTAAAATATAGTAGAAATTCTGAAGCAGGGTTGTTTTAGATTATATTTATATAGGTAGATTATCGTGTTGTTAAATGCATTGGATGTGCTAAGCTAAAGAGATAGATACATTCTGCATTAATTCATTAAGCCATTTATATAACTCTTATGGTGACTATATTACATTACAAAGAATACTTCTATATATCAGAGAGGGGAAAAGTAAAGCTATGAACATTTATCTATTTATAAACTAGAGTGAGTGAGGGTAAAATAGAAACGTCTATTTGACTCCAAATCCCATGTTCTTTCACTACTATTTATGAAGTAATTAAAGGCAAAATATCTATTTATTCATTTTTTGCTTCATTTTTAAATTTTAGGCTTTTAGGGACTGAGTGGGTGTAGCCCAATGGTTGGATACCTGCTTCCCACGTATGAGGTCTCAGGTTCAATTCCCAGTACCTCTTTTGAAAAACAAGAAATAAATTTTAGGCATTTGACTGAGTATTTATCAAGTTAACTAAGCTTTTCTGGGTGATGGTGGTACATCTTCTGAGCCTCAAAGTTTAGCGTGGAATTGAAGTCAGTCAGATATGGGTTTGAAACCAGAGTGCTCACCAACTACGTGTGTGACCTTGAGCAACTGCCTTAACCACCTAGAGGCTGAACAAAGCTGTTAATGAGCTCACACAGCATCACCCAGAGTAGCCTTCACAAAGTGCAATTAGCTAATGGAAAGAGGCCAATTAGTAGCCAGAATCAGAAACTGATTCAGACTGGCAGCAGAAATGAGTAGTGCTGGGTTATACCAATCAATCAGCCCAAAATCTGAATTAAGAAAGGAGAAAGTTGTGAAAGATCACTAGGAAATATATGAACTAATTCTGAATTTTTCTGTTTAATCCTGGGTCTCCTGTTTAAATGGTCAATATTATGATTTAGATTATAGAAATAGTAATGGACTCAGGAAATTTGCATTCTAGTACTTATCCATTAGGCATATGTTTTTGACCTCTAGTGCCAGTCCTTGAATATTTCTGAACCTCAGTCATTCACTCTGTGAAATCAGGGATTTGGGGATAAATACTTTCCAACGACCCCTTTGACATAAAAGTTCTCTGTGATTCTGTTGCCTCAATTCTATCAAAAGCAATAAAGAAGTAGAAAGTTACAAATAACTAAACATATGCAAATGTTAAAGACAGCTGGGATTGAAAAAGAATAATTCCATATTAAGGAAATAATTTTAAATTAATGTCTTTTCTGACTAATCATACTATGGGAGATAATGGGTGTTTTTTATTTATAATATACAAGTACATGAAATATATAGGCAGAAAAAAACTCAAAGTGGGTAACATGGATTAATATTAATTGTATGATTATAAGAATGAAAGTAAATATTGAATCCTACCAAATAAAGAAATAAATGAGGATTACTGTGTTATAACTTAAAGAATCTAAATATTGTTACATGTAAAGTAATGGTATACATGCTTATAGCATATCACAGTTACTTGAACAGGAAAAAGATTTTGACCATTAACAGAAAGAAAATAGTAAATCAAAAATGTCAAATTTTGGCTCAGTATTTAGAGAAATTCCACAAGATATTTTGTAGTATTAAAAAGAATTAGTTTTCTCATTTTATCATATAATTATAAGAATTGAAAAATCATTGAATGTACTGCATTTCAGGCTTTTTTTTTTTTCATAATTTCATGAATCACAGAAGGCCCAAACATTAGAGGCCAATATTTCTGAGGTTATAAGATGTTGACAATGAACTGCTTTGCCACCTGGTCTTTGTTCCGTTATTCAGTACCTTTATATTTGTGATACATGGAATTTTTCTATCATCCTGATTTAATTCAAGCTGAAAGGACTGTTAAAAGTGCTGTGCTTGTTGTTCTTGTATCCTACCAGCATGGGGGGTTATGAGACATGGTTTGAAGTTGAATTTCATTAATAGCTCAGTAGCCTATTAGTATACCATCTATATGAAGGCATGTCAGATCCATAGAGAACAATCCGGGACCTATTTTGGTTTGATCTCACAGACACTGTCCTTTCTAAAAAAGGTAAAATGCTTAATCAAACTATGGGCCTTGATGCATTCGCGTTTCTGAAGACCCATACCCCAGGGCATATGGGTTTGTCTCATTTTTAGATACACATAATAAAACGGTCATTCTGAAAGTTCATTCATGTGTGCTTGATACAACTGCTGACACAGTAGGCTTGTATTCTTTTAGAACATGGGCACAGTGGGTGTTTGCAACAGGCTCTATTTGCTAGTCAGCTCTTACAATGGATCACAGTCAAAGTCTTTTCACCCCAGGTTTCAAAATTGAAACATGAACCCTCTGAGAAATCTTTCATGTATTTCTTTTATGCTGGGCTGAAAAAATAATGAGCAATTAGTCTTGTAATGATGCACTGCTGTTTAGATGAACGACTTGTAGATATTTCAAGTAGCCCATTTGGATCCTGGAGAAAAGAAAAGAAGTCTACCTAGGATGATCCTTCCTATTTAGTCTTCAAAGTCTTAGGTTGCTCACCACCAAGCTGAGCTTCTGAATAAAATGGTTGCTTTAAGCCTCCATGAAATGTTGGCACCCTGTCAGAATCATGTTTTTCAAGTTTCATTTCCTAGTGTAAAATAATATGCAACTCTTTAGGTAGCCTCCAAGAAAAGTTAAAACATTAATATAGAGAACCATATTCCTTCTCTACAAACTTAACTCCATTAGACAAATGTGTTTGTAGCTTTTACCATATGTAGGACTTTCATGAAAAAATAAAATGTTGAAATTCTAGATCTTTGATCCTTTTCTCCTAAAGCTAGTCAAGGGCACATCTGCCAGCTGATGTTTCTTTATTATTCCTATTAATACGTCAAAAAATGTATCTAAATCACATTAGATTTCAATATATTGGAGTATCTTTTATCTCAATTTATATAGTTTGGTCATCCATGATTAATGACTCAAATTCACTTTGATTTTTTTTTTTCCTTTATAAAAACCATGAACCATTCAAGTAAGCTAAAAAAATTCCAATATTAGCATTTAACAAGGTTAGGTTTGGAGAACCTCAGAGGAGAAAACTTTTTTCAGGCTTGAAATACTCATGTTGTATAGACTGAAACCAGTTCCTCATAGTGAAGGATGCTGTTCTGTATCTATGGTTGGTGAAATGGTGATTCAAAATAGAGCCTTATTAACATACAGGCAAAATCTCTAGAAATACTTTTTTACTGATTCTGCCATTTCTTCATGTTCTTCACCTCTTTAGGTTACATATATTTCTTTAAAATTGCAAAAATTTAACAAGTGAGGCAAACATTGGTACTATCATTTATTCACACCTTCATCAGATTACTTTAACAGAACTCTGAGATTATTATAAAAATATAAAAGGGACACTGGTAGAAAACTTTTAAGAAAAAAGGAGAAAGGTACATATGCTTAGAACACGGGGCATATGTTACTATCTCTGAATGTACTCAAACAGGAGATTATTGGTAACCAGAAGGCAGAGATTCCCATGAGACAACAAGCTCCCTTCATCAGAATCTATGCAGTTTTCATATTATCAAACACAAGGTATGCCATCTAATCTCTAACACCTAGCATTTAGCAAGAACTAAAATAAACGTGATATTTGGTCTATGGAAGACTTACTGAAAAATGTTCTGAATCAAGGCAGGGCACAGAAAATAGGACGTGGCTCTTTGATCAAAGGTAAATTTCTGTGTATGACTTCCTTCCTGTGACTATCAGAGAAAGGCCCCTCTTTAATTTCTGCCAAATACTCTCTAGAAATTTACTCTGTTTGAATGGACCATCATTTTAACACTTGCTCTCTGTGCACTGCTGATAACAGCACAGTGCTCAGTATAGGGAGTCCCTGGTATTTAAATCCATGTCCCACCCCAGAGCAGTGGACAAGGCACAATCAGAAATGCTAATGGCTACAGTCCTACAGTGTGGAAGCTGAAGGAAAGAAGTTCCCTATATACCAGACTCTATGTTTTCTGTAAATCTATTTTATCCTCTCCAGGGAAGGATTCAATATGAATAACATGATTTGAATTTCTGCAAAGCAGGAATATCTCTCCAGTGGAGGATTAAGAAATGAGAAAATTAGAAACACTCCAGGAACTGAAGTGGGTGGGAGGTTAATAGATGGCTAGTAATGGAGAGATCAGAACAAAGGGCCTGGTGGGATTATGAGCCTAAAAACCACTTCATCAAAAATTTGAAGTGATGAAAACCTATCAAGTAGGAAAGCAATGGAACCGTTTATTCAGTTCACAAAAAGGACTTTTGATGACTCTCATAGAGACTTTTCAAGCAAAAAACTTGTAGTGTGAGCACAGCAAAATCTGCACACATGAGGAATCAAACAGAATAGTAAATCCACCATTTTTCTGCATGGCAGGGCATTAATGTTAGAAAATTTCCTGACAAAGAGGATACAAGGCCCACAGTCTCCTTCCTCTGTCCCTGGTAATGACGTCCTACATTCAAGAGCTACAGGCACTTAGAAGCACAAAATGCTTACACCTAGAAAATAAGTTTCTGGGCTCTCTAAGTATGCACCAGTGCATCTCTTTCTTCTTTTAGATATGTTTGTCTGCCAAATATTCATTTGTAAAGCTCCCTGAAGAGAGTTTCAGTACATTTCCATCCAACAGTTTCCAAAATAAATGTTTAAAAAAGCTTTTCAATTTTGTCTTTAATTTCCCCAAAGCAGCTGCTTGTACTCTCCATTATATGTAAACATGAACTTCCTGAAGGAGAGTTTTGGTAGCGAGTATGCAGAATTTGGAGCAGTGGTTATGGTCGCCCCACTGGTGTCACAAACAAGCAGCTCACCTGTGGAGTTTTGCCACTTCTGTCTCTCTGAAACCCTGTATTAGTCAGCCAAAGAGGTGCTGATGCAAAGCACCAGAAATCAGTTGGCTTTTATAAAGGGTACTTATTTGGGGTAAAAACTTATAATTATAAGGTTCTAAAGACTACAACTCAAGACTGGTTTCTCACCAAAGTCAGTTGCCATGTGTTGAAGCAAGATGGTTGCCAATCTCTGTAAGGGTTCAGCCTTCCTTTCTCTCAGCTACAGGTTGGCATAGGGCTTGTCTCTCTTCCCAGGGCAGCAGGATCAAAGTTCTCTCCTCTCGCATCTATGGAGCTCTCTCTTTCCGTTTATCTTCTTCTGTGTGTCTTTTTGAGTGCATGTCTGTTTAAATAGCCCACCAAGGGGGCAGGGACTTCCGATTTACACCCTACTGATATGGCCAAATCAAAGCCCTAATCTTAACATAATTTAATCAAAGACATCTCAGCTCAATCTCATACATTCAAAATGGGTCATGCCTGAGGAACAGACCAGTTTACAAACATGATCTCTCTTTTTGGAATTCATAAATAGTCTCAAACTGCCACACGCCACCCTCTGAATTCCAAAAAGGCATTACACTATTCAAAAAACCTTAAATCCTTTCATTTAGCAATGCTAAGTACAAAATCACATCACAGTTATTATAGAAATGCAGTTTGTCTTTGGGCAAAGTCCCCCCTGGCTGTAGACCTTTGAAACTTACAAAACAATTTATCTGCTTCAATATACAAAGGGACAGACATAGGATAAACAGATGCATGACCTTAAGGAGAATTAGGGAGGGAAACATGAGTCACTTGTCCCTAACAGTACTGAAAACTTACAGGGCATACTCCATTAGATATCAAAGTCTGAGAGTCATTCTTAAAATGATGGTTTCTTCTCCTCCTTGGGGCCTCATGGGGACCCGCCCTTTCCACAGGCTTACCCGATGACCATTTTCTTGGTTCCAACCTCATCAAGCATCTGAGTGGTGGCCAAGCTCCAGACTTCACCCTCCAAGAATTTTGGGGTGATGGCCACACTTTACCCAGTCTCTGGGGTAAAGTCTCGGCCCTCTTAGAACAGTGAGGTGGCAGCAACATTCTCCCTAATCTCTGGCATATAGGCCCAATCTCCTCAGAACAGTGAGGTGGTGACCTGGCCTTCCCTGATCTATGGGGAACAGGTCTACCCTTCTCAGAGCACTGGGGTGTCAACCTCACTTTCCCCAACCCTTGGGAAATGTGCCTCACCCTCTCTGTAGCCTGGGGTGACAAAACACTCCCTGAATAGTGAGCTAGAACATCCATCCTCCTCAAATACCAGTGCAAACCCACCCTTTCCATACACATGGGTGGGGTGGGGTCCCTCTCTTGGTCCGAGGAGATGTCTTAATTCCAGACATCAGCTTCCATGATTTTCCTCTTAAAGCTCTTTTCCCTTCCATCTCTCCCCTCCATGTCCCTTTTAGTCTACGCTAACAGTGGTTTTGTTCATACACCTCTCTCAACAAACATGTTGGTTTTGCATGAAGAAAGCAGGGATCTAAGCCATCAGACGGGTAACACTTTCCACAATTCTTTCCTACCTGCATTTTCAATCCTGGCTTACAAGTTCCAAGTTTAGTTAATTCTTCCAATAGGTCACTATAATCTAGAGGCTTGATTTCCAAAGGCTTGGAATTTGCAGAATCAGTTTCTGGTTTCTTTGTGCCCAACAAGTTAATTCTTAGCTTATCTCTTTCCTCTAACATTTTGCTATAAGCTGCAAGGAGAAGCCAGGCTGCATTTTCCACATTTAGTTTGGAAATCTCCTTGGCTAAATGTCGAAGCTCATAATTTTCAAATTCTGCCATCCATATAACATCAGGAGTCAATCTTGTTAAGTTCTCTGCAACTTTAGAACACAGATCACCTTTCCTCCAGTTTCCAATAATAGTTTCATCATTCCCTTCTAAGACCTTATCAGAAATAAATTTAGGCTCAATATTCCTATCAACAGTCTCTTCAAAGCAGTCTAGGCCTTTTCTGTCAAGCATCTCATAATTCCTCCAAAAAATACCCCTTACCTATTTATAAAACCTGTTCCGGCTTTTTTGATAACTGCATCAGACTGCACTCCACTCTCCAGGTACCAAACTCTGTATTAGTCAGCCAAAGAGGTGCTGATGCAAAATACCAGAAATCTGTTGGCTTTTATAAAGGATATTTATTTGGGGTAAAAGCTTATAGTTACAAGGCTCTAAAGAGTCCAACTACTCTTTGGTGAGTTGGTTTCTCACCAAAGTCGGTTGCCACGTGTTGAAGCAAGATGGTTGCTGATCCCTGGGGCTGCTGGATGAATGTTCTCTCCTCTTCCGTGTCATGACAAAGTTTTCTCCTCTGGTATCTATGGAGCTCTTTCTTCTTGTGTATCTTCTTTTGGGTGTCTTCCCGAGTAATTGTCTGTTTATATAGCCCACCAAGGTGGTGTGGACTTAAACTGAGTTACACCCTCCTGACATGGTCAAATCAAAGCCCAAATCTTAACATAATTTAATCAAAAACATCTCAGCTGAATCTAATACAACAAATGAGATCATGCCCAGTGGAACAGACCAGTTTACAAACATAATCTCTCTTTTTGGAATTCATAAATAATCGCAAACTGCCACACACCCTTAGCTCCATTCCCTCTGTCCTGTGCAAATGGAGCTCCAACTCAAATATCAAATTACAATGCTAGAGCTATGGAAGTAATGTGGAAGAAACCCAAATGAATAAAACATGAAGCCTGACTCACCAAATCCTCCTAAAAGATTTCCAGATTATCAAATGAATAAGATAAAAAATATATAGAAAGAATGCTTTTCCATCCTACTTCTTCCTGAACTACACACCTAGACAAATTTAGGGAAGAATGAAAGTTGAAAACGATATGCCCTTTAATCTGGCTATGGCTGACCTCTGATCTTATAGCTCTCACTTCCCTTTGACTATCACTCCTAAAACTTCATTCTTATTATACAACATTGGAAAAAGTGAATATTTGTGATTCCAAATATGAATAACTTTGCCAAGCCACACATTTTTTTTTCCTTATATGAAATGAAGGAAGCAAATATTAATTCTATAAAGGTGATATCTTTGGGGATTCTGAATATTTAACCAAAATTAAAATTGCCTAATTCATTTTCAAAGAAGAGCTACAGAACTACTTTTGAAATGAGTGAGAAGAAAAATCACATTTCATTTCATTAAATTTTAGTAAGCCTTTATTCATTTCATTAGAATCAATCATAAATTGGGAGCCATTTGAACCTTGACAGGGCTACCTGGAAGCAAAATATTTCTTTAATTACCATTGGAGATAAATTCTACAGGTTTAATCATTGGAACTTCCATTTTAAAGAAAACATAGAGTCTAAATCAACAGAGATTATCTATTTGCTTCCTTAAGGATTTCTAAGAGCAACAGAGTAAAGAGAAAACACATGAAGATGAAGGACTAAAAGAGGAAATGCCCATTCTGTCCTTAATGCCTTATGGTCTGGTTTCAACAAGTTCATATCAACATTGCTTCATTTTGAGAGCAAATTCTATATTAAAAAAAAAAAAAAAAAAAAAAAAACTAATCTAAAATGGCCGGCATGACACTGAGAGCACAACTGGAGCTGACTGAGGACAAAGATGGCACAACAAAGGCTTTTCTCTTCTCTTTTTTTATGCCAGTCTGAAGTCAAACCGATCTTTTCTACCTTTGGTTTTTATCCTTAAACTTTTATGTCTCACTAGAGAAATTAGTTTAATTTTAACGATTAAGCCTTTTTTTTTTCCAAAAAATTAAAAGTGTTTATAAGAAAGGGATCTTTTCCAGATGAGAATGTCTCAGTCCTGAAGACAAAGTGGTCAAGTTCTGTAATCATATTAGGATAACCCTGTCTATTCCAGGGCTCCATTTATCTTTCCACATTGTTGTCCAGTTGCTTAGTAGAAGGAGCTCTGTGTATTAAAATTCCTCCAAAGATGATGCTAATGGGAATCTGATTAAAATGGACCAGCTGAGATTTCAATATCGTATTAAGGGCCACTATTTAGTAAAACATTCTTCACTTTTCCATTTGATTACTTACTGAACCTCTTCAATGTTTCATTTTTACTTTATCTTTTTTTCTCTTTTATTAATGTGGCTCGTTTTTGTTAAATCATGGTCTTTTTATATCTTACAATTATGTTTCCAGTTCAAGACGTGTTCCTCTGTTGACTTGCTCTTCTCCCTTTTCTGACCAAGTCAGCTTTCTCTTTGGTGTCTCTACTTCTGACAAGGTAAGTTAAGAGTGTCCAAGTGTCTGGACTCAATTCCTAGATTGCCCAGTAGTAAATTATGTTATGTAATAGTGAGCAAGCAATAAGCTTCTCTATCTCTGATTTCATAATACTAAAGCTTATCTCATAATGATGGTCTGAAAATCAGATATTCCAATCAAAATACTTAGATGCATGTCATCTAGAAAGGACTTTACTCTGTAATGAATTTTGTTAGTAAGTCTGAAGTGTGGAAGAGATGATATAGACACAGTATTGGAGGCTATAGAAGGTATTGTGTGCTCTATAAATATTTGTTAAATCTGAGATATTACATTGCATCTGAAGTAAATCAAGCCTAGAGAATATTGCTCTGGGCAGCCACATGGTGCCCAAAGAGTCTGTGTAAGAAGTTTGAGTCACATCGGTTGGGAATTTAGGGATTAAAAATATTTTAAAATAAGAGTCATAAAGATTAAATACAAGCTTTGTCAACTTCAGATATTTTGTGTAGCTCAAGTGGTTGGGCACCTGCTTCCCACGTAGGAAGGTCCTGGGTTTGATTCCTGGTGCCTCCTAAAAAACACAAGCAAGCAGGCAAAAAAACTAACTCAGGGGAGCCAATGTGGCTCAGTGGTTGAGTGCCAGCTTCCCATGTACAAGGTTCCTGGTTCAATCCCTGACCCTGGTACCTTAAAAAAAAGGGAGGGGGTTACATTAATTTTTTGTGATACAGATTATGAAGCAAGCATATTAACAGAATGTTTGAGGTTTCAGGTGTGATATCATGCAACTATTGAGTGATTGAACTGAAATTTCAATCAAGAAAATTACATCGGAATGCCTGGGATTCCATTGGAAGAGAATTTAATTCTTTAATCCACCAGTTAAATCTAAATCTAAAGTGGTTGATTCATTAAATATTTATTTTACATTTATTGTTGGTGTATGTTATTTCACAATACATAGAGAGGATCATATTCTTAAATAATTTATTATTTAATGGGGAAAACAGGTACATTATTAAATTTTATGAAAGCCATGGTTAATTAAGATAAAAAGTGTGATACATGTTAAGAGGACAAAAACTTAATGTCTAGGATTTTTGAAACACATCACTTGACTTGAATTGTAAGGTCTTGTTTTCATATCACAAGAATTCTGCAAGGTAAGTTCTATTATTATTCTCTTTTCTAGATGAGCTCACTGAAGGTGACGGCTGTTGAAACTTGCCCAGAGTCACAACTAGTATGAAGCAGCATTGTGTCTGAATACAGTTGGTCTGATTTAAAAACTTGGGCTCTTAAACCTTTGTGAAAATACCTTCACATCTACCTAAGGGGGAGAATGAAGGGTGGATGACATTAGTAGTATTTAAAATGGGTTATAAAATAAATGGAAAGGTTTTTCATATAACCATAGAATTTCACAGATGAAAGGACTTTTTGATATCAACTATCCCCACCCTTTTACTTTACAGGTGAGGTAAAGAGAACTATGACAGGCAGAAATTTGTGGAAGAATGAGACAATAGATGTATTTCATTCGGGGGAAGTGAAATGAACAATTGCACAGATCTATTTGAGAATGGTGGTATTTTGAAGTAAAGGTGAGATGTTCAATTTGGCTGGAATATAGTCTACATGCATGTGATTTATGGGATATAAGACTGGAAATGTAGGTTATGTTAGAAATTGAAAGGCTTTAAATGTCTGACTGAGGAGTTTAGAAATGACTCAGTAGGAGACGTGGAACCATTGGGCAATTTTGGAATAGGAAGTTAGCTTAAATAGAAGTGCTTTGGAAAGATGTGCTTTGGAAAACTTCATCTTGTAGTAACATGCAAGACAGAAAAGGGGTGAAAGACTATGAGGGATTCTTCATGAATAGTCCCAGAAAAAAAATTGATGATTGAAGAAAGATGGTTGATTTGAAAAATGAAACATGGGAATGGGTGACCAAGTTATTACTGATATAGGATCCATAGCAAATTGTAAGTAATGGAATTCATGGAAAGGGAAATAAAATAAAAAATTTAAGTACTTAGTGACTGAATGAAGGAGGGATATCACTAATAGAAATGAACAGATCAGCCACCTTCAATAATCACATTTCCTATCATTTATTAAGAGATATTTAGCTCTAAGTTAAACTCTTTACAATTTTTTTTCTTACTGAATCTTTAAGACAATACTAATAGGCAAGTATTACCATGTCCATTTTATAGGTGAGAAATTCAAGGCATACAAAAGTTATATTATTCCCTAAATCACAGAGCTAACAGATGGTAGAGCCAAGATTCAGTTACAGAACTGCCTGATTCCCAAATCTCACTACAACTTATTTTTGGAGAAAATGTGATAAATATGTTTCAGTATTTAAAATTTGAGTTATCATTACAATAGTTATGATCAATGGTGTTTAGGGTTTAGGAAAAACATAGAGCTTAATATATAGTTTCCTGAGTTGGAAAATGTAGGCTCATTGAACTTCTCTTTGAAATTCCGAGAGTTGAGGAGCACAGGAAAGAGTGCTGGGAGAGAAGAACAAAAGGAAATGGACAGCACAGAAGTCTGTAAATGAATTGTTTAAAAGGAGAGATGATCCATTATGTTTGGAAAACATGTGTTCTTCGTGGAATCATGACCTTTAATATGAGACAGAAGAAGTTCCAGGGGAGAGGATCACTTGGGAAAGGTGGGCTTGAGAGGAAGGAAAGGTTAGTACAGATACTGTGTAAAGTTGTATGGTATATTTTAGGGAATTTTATGACTCAAGAATTGGAAAGGGGGAAATATGTAACTGGAGAGGCAGACAAAAACTGGAACACTGGGGGCATTTTGTGCTGTGCTCAGGAGTTTAAATTTAATTCTATATGGCAAAGTGAAACAGACGGGATTTCAATAGAATTGGGACATAAATAAATGGACATTTTTAGAAAAATCACTCTGTAGGCAGGGTTGAGGTCAGATTGCACATGAATGACACCAAAGGTAGAGAGTATGCTTAGGCTACCACAGGCAGTCACTGGGTAAGACTTTTAAAATGCTAGACTATAGCAATGACAGGGACAGTTGAAAAGTTGAACAGCTACTATAGTTAGAGCAGAGTTTTAGATTTATAAAAAATGGACTTCGGTCTGGGTTTTCCAAACATGGTAATTTGTAGGAGAGCATTTGAGTGTGTATATGCATGTGGTTGTACACTCTATGTATGCACATTTTCAGGGAAATGTTGGCAAGTGAAGATTAAATCTCAATCCAGGACACTTATTTCAGATGTTTATGTGTAACATTCTGAAAATTATACTGGGAGGAAATGCATCAACTTACCCAGGCAATGCTATAAAATGATTTTTGTATAAATGACCTTCCAACTCTCCAGACAATTCCAATGCATTACTGGACTTAGTTGTTTAATCGCGGGAGCATGAGCCTCCCTGTGCCGGGTTTGGTTGGCTCTCTCTGGTAATTTGGCTGAACAGAAGAGTAAGTGGCATTAATGAAACTACCTTATTGCACAAATAATGTGTTTTGGTATAATATATTTAAAATTACATTTTGCAACAGCATCAAAATCTGAATAATGAATGCATTTTGAATGCAATGATTCTGCACTAAATTTCACAGTTTCTTGAAGGTCAATTCTACATTCAAAATCAGTGTACTTAATTCAATGTAATAAATACTTATTGATCTCTTTGCATATGCCAATTACTGCACTAATGCTAGGAATGTGAAAAGGTCACAAGAAGATAGCTCAGTGAATTATAGCCATGGTATAAACAAATCTACTAAATTTTAAAAGATTGTGGAGATATAAGTATACCTTTCTTTATAGGGTAAAAGACTACCAAGTCTCAATTCTAGAAATGATTACATAATCATCATTATAAATTAGACTTAATAATAGATTAATAATATCTTGAAACTTCTATGAGAAAGGGATTCTAATAAGAGGAAAAATTCTTGTTTTATAAATATGCAAAGATATTTGGTACAGTGAATGATTTGAACATAATTTGAAATTTAAGCTAGCAGTAGTAAGTATTTTGTGATTGAATTTCATTTTTTAGCTAGATTTAGATTCTATCATGTTTTTTTTTTTTCACTCTGGTCAGCTTTATTGAGGTATAGTTTGTATACAATAAAATTCAATACAAATGTTAAGTATACAATTCAATGAGTTTTTTTTTTTTTTATCTTATATTTGGTGTGTTTCCCCCCCAACCCATCCTATTATTATTTTTTAAAATATATTTTTACTACAGAAGTTGTGATCTTACAAAACAATTAGGCACATGTGTAGAATTTCCATACAACACCCCTTTACCAACACACCACAGCATGGTGGAGAACATAACTGTTACAGTTATGAAATAATATCATCAGACTATTATCATCATCCATGGTCCATAGCGTACATTTGGCACACTTTTTCCATACCCCTCCCCATTATCAACACAGCACATCTTTGGCATTGATGCAAGAATATGACAGTTTGCTGTTAACCACAGTCCATAGGTCACGCCAGTTGTATTTTTCCCATGCTTCCCCACATTCTTACCACCCTGCAAAATTGGCATATATCCACTGTAGCTCACAGACGGACACTCTTGCATTTGTACCATCAACCACAATTCTCATCCACCTCTGGGTTCACTGTGTTATTCAGTCCTAAAATTATTTTCCAGCTCTTTTTCAGTTGACATTTACATCCCTAGACTACCTTTTTCAGCCACAATCCCATTTATAAACCAGCTGCTACTCACTATGTGTTATCATCAACTCTATCCATTTCCACACTTTTCCAGTCAAGTTCATTAAAACTTCTACATACATTAAGCATCAGTAATCCTTCTCAGCCCTCTTCTCATCTCCTAATAATTTATACTCTAGGTTTTATCTCCATGCATTTATTCTTCATATTTAGTTCCTATTAATGAGAGCATCAATAGTTGTCCTTTTGTATCTGGCTTACTTCACTTAGCATAATGTCTTCAAGATTCATCCATGTTATCATGTGTCTCAATTTCTTCTTACTACAGCATAGTAATACATCGTATGGATATACCACATTTTGTTTATCCATTCATTTGTTTATGGACATTTGGGTTGTTTCCAACTTTTGGCAATTATAATAATGCTGCTATGAACATCAATGTGCAGATGTGTTTTTTTTGTCATGGTTTAAATTTCTTCTGGATATATTACTAGTAGAGGAATTGCTGGACCATAAAGCAGTTCTATATTCAGCTTCCTGAGGAACCACCAAACTGTCTTCCACAGAGGCTACTCCAAAAAATATGGAACACTTCATGAATTTGGGTGTCATCCTTGCGCAGGGGCCATGCTAATCTTCTCTGTATCGTTCCAATATTAGTATATGTGCTGCTGACGTGAGCACCATATTTTGTTTTTATTGTTTGTAAATGAAAATTAGTTTATCCTTCCTAAAAACTCAGAATTGAGGGTAGGTGTGATGACATAGGTTTTAAAAGTTTCAATATTTTAAGCAACCTGCAGCCCTACTATGACTTCTAACTTCTCTTTGACTCCTGCTTAGTTTCCTGTCTTCTGTTTGCTTGTTTGTTTCTGGGAATTTTGAAGGGATATAGAAATCTGCAGGTGTAGTATAAGCAAATGGATTCAAAATTCACGTCTATGACAATGTTGTCTGTCAAGACAAGGAAATTCATTCAGTTAGCCTGCCATTTCTCAGTGTTAAGAAGGCACAAAAGTGGAAAAAAAATGTTGGCATCATGCAAAAGAAAAGAAAAGAAAAATAAAAGTTTGAAAACAAACAGCAAAAATTGCAGAAGTCTGAAGGAACATGACCTACTTACATACAGTTCAGTAGTAATTACTGTGGATGGCCCTGTTTGCTCTCTCTAAGAGATGTTACTAAAGAGATCAACAATGACATGCTATTTGTGTCAAAAATGTAACCAGAGGTAGTGGTGGTAGTAGGGGAGATGTAAAGCTTCACTCATACTGAAAATACATTTGTCTATTTTAACAGCATTCTTCCTCTCAGTAAAGGAAAAAAAAAAAAAGACAACCTGAAACTTGTCTTATAACAATTTTTATATGTACTTGTCCATTAAGGAAGGCCACCTTAGCAGAGCTGCTGTTAAAAATAGCTGAAAAGGGAAGTTCCTGAATGTTGTATAGAGAAATTAAAACATTTTCTTCATTCCAAAGAGATGTCATATATACTTCCTTATAGCCTCAAGGCAATAGTTTGTTCATAAGTTTTTAAATATATTTTTTTTTATTCTTTGCTTCTTTGAATATAAAGGAACAGAAATATCTTTATTTGATAGACCTGAAAGTTTATCAAGCTATTTCACTCAAGGAATGAAAATCTTCATAGCATGTGTGACTTAATTCTCTAAAAGAGATGGCATATTTTATCTATAAGATTCCATTAATTTTTCCATTAATATTTTAACTTTTTATTGTAGTAATATATGTACAATTCAAAATTTCCTATTTAACCACTTTTAAGTATACAATTAATTTATATTAATTCCAGTCACAATATTGTGCTATCATTAGCCATATCCATTACCCCAGCTTTTTCATCAACTCAAACAGAAACTCTGCACCCATTAAGAAATAATTTCTGTTCCCCACACCAATTCCCCAAACCAAAGCCCTTGGTAACTTATAATCTACTATCTGTGTCTAGAAATTTGCTTCTCGGTATTTCAAATACATGAGATCATACAATATTTGTATTTTTGTGTCTGGCTTATTTCACTCAACATGATGTCTTCAAGGTTCATCCATGCAGTGACATGCATCAGAACCTCATTCATTCTTACGGCTGATCATATTCCACTGTACATACATACCACATTTTGTTGGGTTATTTCTGCCTTTTAGAAATTGTGAATAATGCTGCTATAATCATTGGTATAAAAATATGTTTGAGCCCCTGCATTCAGTTCCTGTGGCTATATGTTAAGAAGTGGGACTGCCAGGTCATATGGCAGTTCTATACTTAACTTTCTGAAGAACTGCCAAACTGATTTCCACAGTGGCTGTAGCATTTTATAATGCCCCCAGCAATGTATAAGGATTCTTATTTCTCTGCATACTAACCAACATTTATTATATTTTGTTCTTTCATTTTAAAAATAATAAACATCCTAGTGGGTATGAAATGGTATCCCATTATCATTTTGATTTGCATTTCCCTTATGCAAATATTGAACATCTTTTCATGTGCTTATTGGCCATTTGTATATCTTCTTTACAAACAATAAGTTACATGCTTCTATATAATAAGATTTTAATTATTACAAGATTAATTTTATTGATCAATTTAATTTACTAAAAAATTTAGAAATAGTTTCACCACTCTGTTATCTTTATCATTTCTCAATATTTTATTTGATTTGTGCTATAACATTTAAGATATATCTAAAGGCAACTGGGCTTTACAAATTACAGACTTATATATTGTTGTACTATATCTATGTTTTTCAGTGTTCTACATCAGCACCTATATTATTCTTGGCCCAGGGAGGCACGCAATAAATATTTTCTTAAAATGTAAATGAATTAATTAAGGTATAGTCAGCTTCATGGGAATTTATTTTAAACCCATTCAGTTTAGTCTAATGGTTCTCCTATGGGGCCAAACAACAAATGAGTAACAAGGTAACAATGTGTCCAATGAAAATTATCTGGGAAAGCAATGATATTTTCTAGGGGAATATGTCACCTCAACTGAGTGTCAAGCATTATTATTTGTAATAATTCCTTTTTCAAATGGAGGAAACTGGGGTAGTAGTTCCTAGTAGGGAGAATTCCTATTGTCAAGAATAAGAGAAATCTGGACAATATATAAGAATTTTGTTTCTGTATTTGTTTGTTTTTCATCAAAGTAATTAATTTACACCTGTATATCTCATTTGACATTTGATAAAGTCCTCCACTATATTAATACCATGACAATATCCTTCCTATAGAGATTGTGATGCTTAATTTTATGTGTCAACTTGGCTAGGTTATGGTGTCAGTTGTTCTGTCAAACACTGGCCCAGATGTTGCTGTGGAGATATTTGTAGAGGAGATTAGCATCTACAACCATGTGACTTTAAGTAGAGGAGATTTTCCTCCATAATATAGGTGAGTCTCATCCAGTCAGTTTGAGGATTTACAAGCAAAGAACTGAGAGCTCCCGAAAGAAGGAGTTCTGCATGAAGAATACACTTGCCACTCCTTCCTGAAGTTCTAGCCCACACAAATGGCCTACCTTACAGAATTTGGACTTGACAATCCCCACAATCATATAAGCTTTTTAATAAATCTCTCACATATATGTGTGTGTATATATATATCTGTATATGTATATAGTATATGAGTATATATGTATTTATGTATATATATGTGTAAATGCCTATTTAAATGTATGCATATATCTGATGTACACACAACACACAGACAAACATTTTCTGATGGTTCAGTTTCTCTGGACAACTCTAACTGATACAGGGATATACCATACTCTATGGTGAATTACAGTAACAGTTATCTGGTTAATCAAAAATTTATCTATGTCTATTACATTTTCAAAATAGTTTAATAAATTAATATATATGTATATGATGACATAACTAATATTTATGATAGAAAACAGCACTTTTTGCAATGGAATTTGTCATAGATGTGTTTACCTTAGGCAACTATAATATGTGTTGCAAGAGAGAGAGAGAAGGAAAGAGAGAGATTTAGAGTAGACAAGCTTAGGTGTCAATTACTCAATACGTTTTTGCAAATAAGTGAACATAAGATGGAAGACATAAAATTGTTCTTCCTTGATTAAAATCAACTCCTGCAAGTCCTATATGTTCTTCCTTGATTAAAATCAACTCCTGCAAGTTCTATATGGTTTGAGCCTCTCACAATGCAGAGGGTAATTCTAGGGTTCAAATATACATTTTTTGTATCACATGGCTACTAGTTTTCCCCATAAATATTTCTAGAAGATTTCAATGGCACAAGAAGAACTGACTATTTTGAACTTACATAATAGGGTTATTTATGGTTGACTTAAGTGATTTTTAAGTTGATTTTCCTTATGCCAATATTCACTTTACATCCTCAGTTTAGAATTTAATCATCACCGTTTTAAATGACTCCAATGTATTTATAATTTCTAAACTACCTTCTAAGGTAAGTAAGTATTTCTAAATAGAAAATCTATCTTACAGAAAAAAGTTTAAATCAATAATATTGTGTCCTTTATATCCTTGAAAAAAACCATAATGTTATTATGTGGAGATGCAGACTGGAGAAGCAGTGTAAGTAGCATCTTAGTTACCAATTAACAAATTATCATCATGGTCTCCAGAGTTCTTTTCACCACCCCCACAATCTTGAGAAACATTCTACATGATGCTGCCAGTAGGTGCCCATCATGGAAGTGCTTTTTAGTTGGGAATTAGGCATTCTGGAATAAGCATTAGAAAATCAGTGGGTTGGAGAATTATCACTTGGGCAAAACAAACTTACTTCACAAGTGCTGTGTACACATTCACTTGGGAGCTCTCTTAAGAACTTTTGCCATGAAATGATTGGGTGATAAGCTTTAGAAGGTGGTAATTCACACCCACATACTCATACTCATTCAGAGAAGAAGAAAAATGGCAGTATGGAAGAAAGGGGACATAATGCAATTAGAGGCAAGAAGGCAAGAGTACTTTATAACTTTATAGCTTTGTCTGGTAGTTACCTATTTGGATCAGCAACCTCATTTTGCTCAGGTACTTTGGTGAAAATGTATAAATGATGAGAGTTATGGTAAATTATTAATTAGAGACCACAGGCCTAAAAAATAAGGTTGGTTATGTGGCCCTGGCCCCTTTGGTACTATCTCCTAATAACTGAACTACTCAGCCATTTGCATTCCATATTAAATATTGTATCATGAAATTGCATTGAAATATGTGTAAAGTTTCTTTTTTTAGACAAATTGTTAATGTCAAAACAAATAAAAAATCCACCAGATTTCAATGAAGATGACAAATACATGAGTACTAAAAATAAGTATAAAATGAAAGACTTTATGCATACCATATTAGTGGTGTTGAAGACTGAATCATCTTTCCCATAAAAGACATGTTCAAGCATAAATCTTAAGCCATTTGTAAATAGGACATTTTTTAAGATGTTAGTGTTGGTTGAGGTGGGACCTAATTGAATCAGGGTAGGTTTTAATCCTGACTGGAGGCCTTATAAAGTGAAGAAGTTTAGTCACAGACAGAGAAACAAGAAACCAGAAGATGTCAGACGCCAGAAGACACAAGAAGTCAGAAGTTAGAGAAAGCCACAAAAGGAGACCAAGGACATCTCCAAGTGGTGAAGGATTGCCACCATCAAAACAATATGACTGACAGAAAGCATGGCTTTGCCAATGTCTTGACTTTGGACTTCTAGATTTCAAAATGAGACAATTTTTTGTTGTTTAAGGCAACCCTTTGTGTGGTATTTGTACAGTAGTTCTGGAAAATTAAGAAAGGTGTTTTTAATTTTGTCATTTTAGCACCAAATACCTTAAAAATATTTGGTGTCTTTTGAATTTGCCTTTTTTATTAAAGTAGTTGTGGATTTGCAGAATAATCATGCATAAAGTACGTGATTCACTATACTACCCTATTATTAACACCTAGCATTGCTGTGGTACATTTGTTACAATTTATGAAAGCAAATTTTTATCATTGTGTTATTTAATATTGTTTTCTGTTACATTTATCCACTGTAGAAGTTGTCATAATATTTTTAAAAAGCATTCCATTAAATTTAAATGACTCAAAGAGGTAATTATCAGAGTATAGAATACTTTGGTATGTTAAAGACCCAAAAGAAATTTAAGCCTATGCTACCCTCTAAATTTTATTGATGATAATCATGCAATGCATTTATTTGAAATCTCTCAATGCATGATTATTACGACATTCTAAATTTATTTTCATGTTTGTAAATAAATATATGTGACAGTTTGAAGTTCTTTTATGAATCCCAAAAAGAAAAAGATTATGTTTTTGAACTAATCCATTTCCATGGGTGTGAGACCCTTTTGATTCAAATACGTCAATGAGATGTGAATCAGTTTGAGTTTCTGCCTTCTTGCTGGGTCTGATATAAACTAGGGACATGGATAAAGACACAGAGATAAAATGAGCTACCATATTTGATTTGACCAGAAAAGACTCCAGGTTCACCAACAGTTGACCTCAAGAAGAGAAGACCCAAGAGGATCAAGGAGCAGAGGCTCAGAGAGAGATGACTGATTTGCCACTTTTGAGTTCAAGGAGAAAGTAAAGAGGGACTGAGAAAGGAGGCCCAGAAAGAATCAAGCTCTAGGCCTGATTGCCCACAGCTGAGCTCCATGAGATGGTAGATTCTGGAAGGGAGGGCATGGTCCTCAACAGAGATCAGCTACAATCTTGCTTCACCATGTGGCCAGACACCAGGATCACCAGTAGCTGACTTTGGTGAGAAAGCATCTTATGGTGCCTTGATTTTGACATTTCAAGGATTTATTTGGGGATAAAAGCTTACTGTTCTAAGGCCATGAATTGTCAATTTATAGGAATTGGCTCACATGACTATGGGGATGGGAAAGTCCAAATTCCGTAGGGCAGGCCACAAACTGGGAATTCCAATGAAGGTTTTTGTTGATGAATTCCCCAGGAGAAGCTAGCTGAAATAGAAATGGAAATTCTCCCTTCTGACTGCTGAAATCATCACTTCTCCTTTTAAGGCCATCAGCTGATTGAATGAGATTTCTCTTACTGTTGAAAGCAATTTCCTCAGTTGATTGTAGAGGCAATCATCCATAGATGCAATCAACTACTGATGATTTAAGTCCATAAAATATCCTCACAATAACAATCAGGCCAGTGCTTGCTTGACCAAACAACTGGCCACCATAACCTGGCCAAGTTGACACATGAACTTAATCATCACAGTCCACTCATTGTCAATTTAGCACCCATATACATCTCCTTAAAACATACTTAATCTCTAAATAAAAACAATAACAGTCATATTTTCATGTAACGATACTCATCTTGTCCTGCATACAATCAGAAGTGCATCAATTCTCCCAAAATAGGGTGCAAGTCCTTGGGTAATATTCACTCCTAAACTTGATGTCCTATATCTTAAATACTAGGACATGAAGCTTATATAATTTTTGCCATATGATAAGGGGATGAGATAGGGAAGAACATGAAGGTATTTGCTTTATGTATATGTTTTAGTTTCCTAGACTGCTCAAACAGATACCATGAAATATGCTGGCTTAAACAATGGGAATTTATTAACTTACAATTTGAGGCCGAGAAAATGTCCAAATCAAGGCATAATCAATATCTTCCCAAAGGCTTGCTGCTGGCAAGTGTTGGGTGTTCTGCCACATGACAGAAGTGTGTCTGCTGATCTCTCCCTTCTCTTCTGGATTTTGTTGCTTTCAGATTCTTGCTTCTGTGGCTTTTTCACTCTCTCTCTCTCTTTGTATTTATCTTGTTTATAAAGGACTACAGAAAGAGGATTAAGACCCTCTTAATCAAGGCAATGCTTCATGAATGAGGTGGTCACACCTTAACTGAAGTACCCTCTCAAAAGATCCTACTTACAATGGGTTTACACCCATAGGAACAGATTAGATTTAAGAACATGTTTTTCTGGTTTACATACAGCTACAAACTACCACATTAAACCCTCTGTACCCCCCAAAGACATGTTTTTTCCATATGCAAATACATTTATTCCATCACAAAATACCTAAAGCCTTAAGTCATTGCAGTAACAATACTAAGCACAAAGTCACAGCAAAATCTGTTATAGGTGTGCTCTGTTCTGCGGCACAAGTCCCCTCTGGCTATGAACTGTGAAACCTAGAGAACAAGTTATCTGCTTCCAATGTACAAATGAGGGACATTCATGGGATAAGCATTCCCATTCTCAGAGGGAGAAATTGGAAGAAAAACAGGGGTCACTGGTCCCCAAAAATTCTGAAACCATATGAGGTGCACTCCACTAGATTTCAGGGTCTGAGAGACATCTATGTCCTCTGGACCTGATAGAGTGGCAGCCCCACCCTTTCCAAGTGCTTGTGCAGCAAACATGCTTTTCCTAAACACTGGGATGAAGTCCCCAACCTCTGAGGTGGCCAGGAGCTCTACAATAACCAGGGATTAGGCTCTAGCCTCTGAAAAAACTGAGGTGGTGACCAGACTCTCCATAATCCCTAGGAAATATGCTCTCTGGGTGGCAGAAAACTTCCTGAATAATGGGACAGAAGGCCTGCCTCTTCAAGTGTTGGGGCATACACACACTTTCCACACACATGGGTGGCTTCATTCTCTTGGCCCAAGAAGTTGTCTTCAGTCCAGAAGTCAGTTGCTATGGTTCTGCCTTTGAAGTTTCACATATAGTATATATGGGTCCAAGCCATCAGGCAAAAGAACTTTCCACAAACCATTTCTGGATTACTGCATTTCCAATGCTTACTTGGACTGAAATGGATGACTGGTCCCATGTTCATTTAAACCTTACATGGAGAACTATTCTCTGTGGATTTTCTGCACCCTCAGAATTTTTCAAACCATCAACTTCTGATTTCTTTTTGCCCAGGAGTTTAGTTCTCAGCTTATTTCTTTCTTCTTACATTTTACTGTAAGCTGTAAGGGATAACCAGGCTGTACTTTCCATAGTTTGCTTGGAAATCTACTCAGCCAAATATCCAAGCTCATCACTTTCAAATTCTGCCTTACATTTGATATTAGAACTCAATTTTTCTAGGTTCTCTAACACTTTTATACAATGGTCATCCTTCTTCCAGTTTCCAATGACATATCCATCATTTCTGTCTAAGGCCAAACTGGAAATACCTTTCATATCCATATTTCTACCAAATGCCTCTTCAAAGCAGTCTAGGCCTTTTCTAATAAACAGGTCACAATTTGTCCAGTTTTACCCATTACTCAATTCCAAAACCATTTCCACATTTTTGGTATTTTCAATAGCAACACCCCACTCCTGGTAATAAAATCTATTTTTTCGTTTCCTAGGCTGCTGAAAGCAAATACCATGAAATGCATATTCTTAAACAATGGCAGTTATTAGCTTACAGTTTTGAGGCCATGAAAATGTCCAAATCATGGCATCATCAAGGCAATGCTTCATGAAGACTGGCTGCCAGTGATCCTTGGCTCTACTGCCACAATACAATACACATGGAAGCATCTGCTGGTCTCTCTTCTCTTCCAGGTTTTATTACCTTCACCTACTTGCTTCTGTGGTGCTCTCTCTCTGTGTTTCTGTCTCTCTCTCTCTCTTCATTTTTTTCATAAAGGACTCCAATAAGGATTTTAAGACCAGCTTGAATGAGGTGGGTCACACCTTAATTGAAGTAGCCTGATCCAAAGATTCTACTATAACAATTTATACTCACAAGAATGGATTATATATAAGAACATATTTTTCTGGGTTACGTATAGCTTCAAACCAACACAGTATGTATACAAACATACTCATAACAAAACAAGGAAAGACTATTCACAGCCATTACAGTCCTCACTTCTATAACTGGTCACATGGTCATAGCTCATATTTATCACTACCTTCTTCCACTACCCATTCCATGCTCCCTTTACCTCAGCAAGCACCACAGATGGCAGTGGTTCTTTGTCTGGTAGGGTGACCCAAATCTTTACTCTTGAAAATACTGTACCATTGGTAGTCCTGCCTGGATTGGATTGTTGCAATTTTCCATTGACTTTAATCACAGGACATGGTAATACTAAGAGAAAACCTCGGGGATCTTTTGTATTCTAGTCAAACTCTTCTTAACATCTATTGTGTAATTGCAGTCCTATTTCCCCGTGATAGTCAGGATCAAGCACCCAAGCCAATATAATAATCCCCTTCTTTGTCTGTTGATTCAGAGGCATGAGGAGCCCAAAGAGGCCTGGTGGCATTCTTAACATCCAGTTCAAAGGAATCATTGCTGTATCTCCTGGTGGAAGCACTCCCCCTTTTGCAACAAAGACCTGTAGACCAGCAGAATTTAAAGCTGTAGTACAGGAAGTAAAAATGTCCCCAGTGTATCACTAGGAGTAAGTGAATAGTACCAATCCTATTTCCACACTTTGCTACCTGGACCCATGAATGGGAGAAACAGCACCACAGAATGGATGCTGATTTATTGAAAATACTGTGTCCTTGAGAACATTGTCCCAGCCCTGCAAGGTATAGCCACCCAGTTGTTACCATAATTGAATTTTCAAAAGCCCATTCCACCCTTCTATAAATCCAGAGCTTCAGGATGATGGAGAACATGGAAAGACCAGTGAATTCCATGAGCATGTGGCCATTCCTGCAAAGCATTATACCTAGTAACAGAAATAATTCACAATGATGTCAAACAACTAAATTTGAAATTTTCTCTGAAAAATTATTCTATGCTTCATTTCTGTGTTCTTTATCAAGAATTGACATTTCATATACAGTGTTGTTAATTGTAAATAAAATTACATCACCACTGATTAACACAAATGCCATAAACTAGCTTCATTAGATTAATGAGCCAATGATTCCAACCTTGATGTCTCTTCTAATTATGTACAATGTACCATTTCTTTCAAAAGGTATCTAGTTAGTGAATTAGTTACAAATGTCATCAATAAGTCATTGACAACAAGATGAGTGCTGATGATTCAGTAGAGCCTGAATCAATTTAACACTTCTATTGAATTTCCAGCAAATGTCACTTTTGAATAAAAAAGCTCTTCTGTAGCTGAAGGACTATAGAAAAGACAAAAATCTCCAAATCCTCACCTTTATCATACAAAGTCACTTTTCTCTAATCCTATAGAGAAAAATGCAACCATTCATAAGTGTGAAGATTTTCTCTTAGTCATATAAAGTTATTAGGTGTTTTTTAGAAGTCCATGAAGTAAAGAATGTACTTGAAATACAAAGTATTTTTCATTATCAACATTTAAAATTTCATTTTTCTTCAGAAGAAGAAAGGTTACAAATCAATTTGACAAAAATTCATTTGCACCATCAAATACTGGTGACAAATTAATCCTTAAAAATTTTTTATTAGGTTCATATATAACTATATTAAAAATGCTTGAATGCTGCATTTAACAACTGATGCACAGGCAACAACAGCTAAATATGTACTTTTATAAATTTAATAAAATAATAGTACTTTAGTTGGAAACAAATCACAAAATGTCTAAAATCTCTGTATTATTTAAAGAAGTATCATGAAATGATTAAAATTAGGAACAGAACAAAAATGCCTCACTCTTTTCCCAATCTTGGTCATAACAATTGTCCAAATAGCATTCTATTTCAACAATATTCTTTATAACAAAAGTCCAAATAGCATAAATAAATATGATTACTAATATTATACACTCAAATTTTTTGCATCTATAGTTCTCTCAGAATATTATCAAAATATTTTAAATTTTTACTTACAACATCTTGCAAACTGACAAGTAAGCCATTCTTTATAAAATTTGTCATTTAACAAATGAGGTTGCACTCAATCACACTTATTTACAAAATTAAAAACTTCAGATATGAGACTTGGCATAATATAGTGAGTTTACTGCAAGGAGAAATTTTCATTTTTCTTCAGTATTTTAATATTCTATAAGAACAACACCTTCTTAAGTTATTTGAGAACTTAAATTGCAAAAATCAGAAGAGGTAATATTACATTTATATGTTTCTAACACTAATTTTAAATAATTGGCTCAATAAAAATATGATAGAATTATTTATCTGTTATTCTATGATATATGTAATTAAATTTTTTACTTTCTGGTCATTTGCTCATCAAAAACTCCAGCTTTAATGCCCTTATATGCACAATGAATGAACTTGAACAAAACACACCTATAAGAAAATATTGCTATATATATCAGATAACTTGATTTTTCAGGGATTTCTGAATTCTAGCTAGTATTGTCTAGAATTTATTATTTTCATTAATTTTTCTTAAACATCTACATGTCTATATAAGAGGTTGAATAATATGCTCTTAACGGTAATATGGATGAGATGATACTTCTTTAGAGAACATTTTCATGGAAGTTACAATTTAGAGGACTCAGTAGGCATAAATTTAATTAGTTAAAATACCAGGGAGAAGTTTTATTTTTAAAGTACCATGACAGTTGCAAGCTCCTGGAATCAGGGAAGATGTGATCAAGGAATATTTGTCTTGGGCCTTGAAGAGAGTTTGTTATCACTGTGATAGTATGTGAAGAATAATCTTGATAGAGAGATGGAACCTAAGTACAGACATATAATCCAAATGAGAAGTGACATTTTAAGGAAATGGCAATCATTACAAAATTTTGCTGTTATCTAGAATAAACAAATAAAAACATACAAGAAAAATATTTTAAATATGTTGGAGATAAATCATTAAGTTCTATAAATGACTGTTAAGAAGTTTGACTCTATTTTGGTCAAAGAGTATTCATCAAGTAAATGACTCATTCAGAGAACTTTTGGAGATTAATCTCACAGCACTTTGAGGAAAAATTAGAGTAAATGAAACACATGCAGTAATTTTCAGCCCTTTCAATTTATGCCAACCATTGTAATTAGTTATAAACACTCATGCCTTTCTTTTTATTGTACCACTGACATTTATTTTATTTGAAATTTGAAGTGAATTTTATAATTAAAAAGGAAACAAAAACAACTGGAAAATAAACAGAATTACACACATAAAAAAGATAAAGTTTTAGCTAGCAGTTATAGAGGTTAATTTTTCAGAATATTGCAAAGATACTCTTAAAATAACACTTCTATTTATATTTTTATTCATTTTAATTTACAAGTGTCAGATATATTCATTTATATGTACATTGTAGATATTTGCATATATGTATGTTTTTTCCAGAATAAAGATATTAGTATATTATTCAAAAAGTGAGCATGAACAACAACATTATTAATTGGTACACTCTTTCATGTTACCAGTTTTAAATTCTATCATTTGACCTTAGTATGTAATTTTCAGCACCACCAATTATTTTCTACTTATATTGAATTTCTTATCAAGAACTACCTATCATTGGTTATATTTGTTCATTTATTGAGCACCAAGTATATTTCTACTTGGTGGTCATTGATAAGAATGTAGACAACAAAGAGCCAGAAGCATTTTTTTTTTCTCAGAAGGTATATATATGACTGTTATACTTTGAAAAATAATAATATTTTAAAATTTAGACATTATTCAGAGGAAACACGGAATATTGAACATATATAACAGAAGTGGCCCAGGAAATCTCTGTAAGTCATATTTAAGCTGAAACCTGAAAGAGTGGTTTTCAAACTTTGATCCTTTGGGCAGCAGCTTCAGTATCACCTGGGAATTTGTGTGAATTTGTGAGGAGCGCAAATTCTTGAGCCCCACCCCAGCCCTACTAAGTCAGAATATCTAGGCTGAAGGTTCAGTTATATGAACCCACAATACTGATGCACGATGAAATGTTAGAAATATTGACTAAGACTTCTAGATGAAGAATAGTAATTAAGCAGACAAGGGCCAGGAGAGGAATGTTTGGGGCTTTGCACTATAGATGTAAAGGGTATGGGCTGGCAGAAAGCTGTTCTGTTCAAAGAACTAGAAGACAGGGCACACTCATGGTAAAATGAGGTGAGAGAAGGCTATGTGTGTAGTCAGAAGCCCAGCTAGGTAGAAATGTGTATTTTTTACTTTAATTTAAAACAGAGTCAATCATGCATTCAGAGTGTGTCATTTTACATAAGGTCACAAATCTTTACTCCTCACAAGAACAATATAAATAAGAAACTTATTAAAGAGTTCATATATATTCTCATTATGGCACCAAGAAATACTTCCTTTTATTCTAAAACTTCCCTTGGACTTTTCTCTCTTTTAGCATTACTGTTAAAAGACAAAACTACTAGACAGGAACTAAAAGTCACTCTATTTTCAACAATATTATACTACTGATGTTAAATTTTAAAATATGTATAGAAACAAACTGTAAATAAAACAATTAAATCTGTACTTATATCACTTTACAATTATCACTTTAGAGTACACAAAGCATTTTTGTCTATATTATTGAATTAACAATTTCAGTATGCATTGTATAATTTTGTTTTCATTTATGGTTTAAAAAGTTTTACCCAAGATTCAATACTACTAAGTAACATCTCTATTAGAGCATAAGTATAACACTATTAGTCTGTTTTCTTTAAATGTATCTCAAGCCCTTAGATGAGTGATTGAGTTTAATCGGTATTCAACTAGCATTTGTTGGCTGAAGGAATGATTATTTTAACAAGTAATTGAATCCCTTTAGAATTATCAGCTATAAGTGTTTCTAGATTGTATATGCCAAAGCATATATTTGGTCGTATACTTATAAAATCTTCCCTTATAGTTGATCATTGTACCCATCCCAATCCTTCTCCACATCTTAATTCCCTGGCACCTAAGACAAACCCCAACAGGTTGGCTATGACAACAGGAATAATGTCTCATGGTTTCTGATCCTAGAAGGCTTGATTCCTCCTGAGGTGTGGCGTATTCGTGCAGGTTGGCAATCTTCAGGGTTCCTTGGCTTTCCATCACATAGCAAGTTCTGGCTGACTTCTGACTTCTGGCTCCTTCGCTTGGCTTTCTTTCTCTGTCTGAATTTCTTTTTTTTATAAAGGACTCCAGTAGTCCAGATTAAGACCTAATTCAGTTGAGCCACACCTTAACAAAATAACAATTTCAGGAGATTCTGTTTACATTAGCCCTTAAGAATGCAAATAAAGATTAAGAACATATTTATTTCTAAGGTACATAAATTGACCTGCCAGGCTCCATTAGTGCAGTAAATTACATAAATCATTGTGTAGAGTGATACATCATTTGTGCACTATGTATTTAAACAGGCCTATGCAACCTATTTTTTTTTTCTCTATTTCTTATCAACTGACCCTCATATAAGTTTTCACTGGCAGAAGTTAAATAGCACTCAAATTTTTCCTTAATAGCTATATGTAAATAGATAAATAAATAAATAAGGAAATAAATAAATAAATAAATAAGCAATCATATATATCTATATATAAATATCGTTTGTTTTGGGCAACCATGCAGAGTGAAATAATCGTGTCTTATGCATAAAAATCACTCTTTGTGACAATATGTAGAGGAGGCAGCTATTTGTTCATCCTTTCAGCCGTGGAAAAAGAGAGGGATTAACAAAGGAAGAGTGAAGTTGTACATTTTTCCTTTACATGTTTTTATATAGCCCCAAATCACCCAGTTACAGCTAGAAGTTTAGGAAAAAAGCATTTTCCCCAATATGCTTCCCTTATATTAAAATGCATGACTGCCTTGGCAACTTGCTACATATTTATATGCCACTTCATTGGGTTGCATATGTTCTCAAAGAGCAGGTAACAATACAGCATTGTAATACATCAGACAAAGCCAGTGAACAGAAATTTTCTAAGATTGAACCATGTAAGGTACATTTTATACAGTCTATTTATTTTGTTGTTGTTCTAAAATAAAATGTATGTATTTTAATGGAGGTGATGATGGAAAACCAAGGTATAAGAATAGATATATAGGAATATTAAATAATTGAAACTCAAATTTACATTTGACAAGATTGTTCACAAATACTAAACACACATACCATCTAAACTCCTCACATGATATATACGTTTTTTTCTCTCTCTTTTCCTCTTTCTGTCGTGTGCACACGCACACACACACACACACCCATTTGTTCACTCCCTCACACTATCAGCTACATTTCTCAGTACCTGTAAGACTCAAATATTTTTGTCATTAAAGTATGTTTAGTTTGTCAAAAGAAATAGAAATGCATATACATGTGAAAAAGATAATATGTTTTGGCTGTTTTGACTCTCCTATTTGCCACCATGGTGGAAAATGTATGAGGACAAGCAGATAACTTACATAATAAGAAAACACAGGTTAAAATCTAAGCACATTTATCACATTCTGATTTACTCTTTAACAATAGAATTCCTCAAGCACATCAGTAGGAAGTTTGGTTCTAAAGTGTCTTTACTTGCGTTCAATTCTGAGTTCTGTCACATCCCTCTTGGTAAACTTGAACAAGGCTAATAACTTCTCTGAATTTCAAATCAAGTATTCTGAGGAATAAATGAGTTTTCAGGTATAATATATTTTGCTCAGTTTCTGTACTCAATAAATGTGAGTCACCTTTGATATTAAAGATGAAACAAGGAATATGGTATACTATAGTTTTACTTAGATTCACTATCGTTTCTTTTTTACTAATCTCTAGATTAAATTAATTGAGTTATTTTTTTTTTATAGAATGTAATAACTATCAATAAAGCAAATATAGACTTATGGTGCTTTCAAACTTATTGGTGTAAAAACACCATAGTGTAAATCTGTGTAAATTATTTTTTTCTCTTTTATATCTTGACTCATTCATGTTTCCATTTCCATAACTTGTAAAAAAAAACAAGTATTTTAATTATTTTGAAAAAATTCATTATATTTCCATAATCGTACTCTTCTGACATGTAACACTGTGACCGCTGTTGAGCAAAATAAAAATATAATTGCTATAAAACGATATGTGCATCATCTCCTGAAAATTGATTGAAATCTGGTATTTAATGTTTTCGACTACTCATATTCATCTTTTTGTGCTGCTATAACCCATTGTTTTCCACATTTTCATCTATTTAGTTAGGCACTTATTCATTGTCCAAAAGTTTAATTTCTCATTTCTATTCCTTTGTTTCTATTCACCAGGTGCCCTGATTACTGGCGTGACCCTGAGTAATTTGCTTCATGACTCTGCACTTCCCTGTTTATCTCTATAGGATATTGTGATGTTCTATGTTTCTAAATGAAAACTCATCATGTTTAAGGCTTTAGTAAGGTTTATTTATTTATTTTTTATTTTTTAAAAGATTTTATTTATTTATTCATTTATTCCCCCCTTGCTGCCTGTGCTCGCTGGGTCAGCCAACCACGCCGGGCGGGCGGGCCTGCCTTCACCAGGAGGCCCCGGGAACCGAACCCGGGGCCTCCCATATGGTAAACGGGAGCCCTACTGATTGAGCCACAGCCGCTTTTCTTTAGTAAGGTTTAAAACACATAATTCTGATTCTATAAAGTACAAGTACTTATTGGAATCATAAATGAACTTCTGTGGATCTTTGCAGCACTTTTCAAGAATGGACTTATTTTGTGAAGTTGATTGGGTTCCAGTGAGATATGCGAATCAGTTGTAAAAAATACACTTCATATTTTATAGTCTTTGAAATTAATTCATTGACCAATTTCAAGGTTTAGAAGAAAAGAATCAGAAACGATGTTGCATTTGTTTAGAAATGTGCAGCATGTGTTAGATAAACCAATCAATACCTAATTAGGAGTCTGCAGTCTTCTCTATTTTAATGCTCAGGCTTTTACAGAGATAAACCACCTGCTGTGTGACCTGATGTATTTATTCTGACAGCACTTTTAAAGGGACAGTTCAAAACCTGTCGAGAGATATCTTTTTCCACTATTCCAAGAGAAATAATTTTCCAGGAGACTTATTTCTACACATGTACAAATAAATGTATAAAGTCAAAGAAACGCTTGAACAAATATATATACAATGCCAAAATTCCCTTGTTCTATATAAAATATGAAATACATATTTTATTTATTTATTTATTTATTTTTTACATGCAAATTTAAGTTTATTTGTGCCAAAATAGTTAAAATTGATAGCAAATACAAATTAGGAAATATCTGCAATATATGTGAAAAACAGGGGTTAGTATTTACAATATGTTGAAAGTACTGAAAGTCTTTAACAAAAATCTTACTGAGGTCAATACTACAAGACTTGGAGCTCTCCTGAAGTTACAGAGAATCTATAGCATGGCATATGACATTACAGTACTCATCAGATTCATTACTGAAATATGTTGTAATACACAGAATTTTCAAATGAATGCCAAATTCCTCTCTTAGTCATAGTAGTTTCTCTTTTGTTATAACAATATTTTATTTTATTTTATTTTATTTTATTTTATTTTATTTATTATGGGTAAAAATCAAAATTCTCACAATACATACAAACATTTGTAAAATGATATATAAATATATATGCATATATGTGTATTTGCTTACAAAAATGTTATTTATACATATATATATACATATATTTTAAGAGGTGCTTAGATTACCTAAAATATTACACGGAACCCACTGGGATTCCCATGTTGCCCACCTCCCACACCTCCCACCACATCCCACACAAACATCTCCCACAGTGTGGCCCACCAACCTCAATGAACTTACAAAGCCTGGAGCCTTGCCACCAACCATAGACCACAGTTCACACTGCAGACCACACTCTCTCCAACTCAGTTCTGAGTGGTGTGTGCTGATTTAAAATGGCCTATATCCATTGCCACAACAGTACTCAGGACAACCTCCAACTCCCAAAGAAGCCCCTGTATTTCAACTGCTCATCCTACCCAAAAACTGTCAAGTGGCCACTGGCTCCACCTCATTGTTATAATTTCTTGCATTGCAAGAATCACCATATGTGAGCAAGAGAATACCATCAAGTCCACTCTAGTCCATAGTTCTTCCCCCAATCCAGAGGCGACTGGGATGGTGATGTCCACTCCAACTCCAAGTGAGAGAGGGCTTATATCCCATGGACATGGTGGGTGGGATGATCCTGCCTGCAGATGCAGGCCCTCTCCATTCCTTGGGATGGCCGTTTCCCATCGTTGTCTCCTCACCAGGTGACTTGGATGAGTCCATTGAGCTGTAGGGTAGGAGTTGCAGCTCCACCTAGATTTCATGCACACCTGGCACATAGGTAGGTGGGAGGCTCCAGTCTCTGGAAGTATACCTAAGAAACTCCAGCATCACATGTAGGTTTGAATAGAAGGCACTGGTGAACCATGTGCAGGGAGGACTTATTTGAGTCTAATTCTGTCACTCTCAGGAGCACAGATTCCAAAATAGAACCCACTGATAAGGCATCAGTCTCTGGGGCTATCCCCCCTTATA